>VTON01000066.1:0-1215023 GCA_009617725.1 Hydropsyche tenuis
TAAGATAGTAAAGATTCGTTAACTTTATAATAATTCGACAATCTCCTTTCGAAGGATGCTAATTACTTGTATGAATATATTGTATAAATGAAAATTATATTAACACGCCTGAAAGGTGTGACAATTTATTGTTATTCTCAATAGTTATGTTTTTTATGTGTAAATGTGTTATATTTTAATACTTATATCAAATGGGTTTTTGTAAATTTTGAGAATTCCTTATAATAAACGTTCCATGTTGAAATCACTTCTGGTTTTCAATTTCTATCCACATTGTTCGTTTTCAGATTTTCGTGTTACTCAAAACTCACTCACTCGCACACACAAAAAATAAGCTTTTTTACGTTCGTCGAATAAAAGGCAAGTAGCAAATCATGAATTTGTTGAAAGAGCATTTATTTTTTTGTTTTCAATATTGCCTACATCATACATACTTACTTATTCTTTTTCAAATTAAGTACTACTTACAATTAAGATTTCGAATTGATAGCTTTCAAAAATCATAAATATCTTGATGAACATCATGTTGCAATATTTAAAGTACAAAATCATAGGACGAAAGTTTTTCTTTTAATTTTGGCTTTTTTTTTTTAATAACTTTATTCGTAATTTCATCTTATTGCGTTCATGGGAATATGGAAACATGGTATGGTTGTGTTTGTGGAAACATTTTCAATCTCTCACAATCAGCTTTAATTCAATGAATAGGTATTCGATTAATTTGCGTGTTTGAATATGAGCATACAGAGCTTAATTCTCGTATTAGGTAAATGGACACAATATTTTTTTGAATGCACATTCGTTTTATTTAATGCACAATTTTTTTTTATGAAAGCAAGTTTGGTTTGTTCCCATCCCATTAATTACTACTTACCATTGCACAATATTTATTTATTCTTATGTTGTGCATGTGAGAACGTGAGTATCAAATAATAATTCAAATCAACGCACTGGCGTGTCAGCGCGCGCGCACGCGCGCATGTGTGTGTGTGTATGTTTGTGTGCGCGCGCGCGCGCGTGTGTGTGTGTATGTTTGTGTGTGCGCGCGCGTGAATGTGTGTGTGTGTGTGTGTGAGAGAGAGAGAGAGAGAGAGAGAGAGAGAGAGAGAGAGAGTGAGTGTGTGTGTGTGTTTGTGTGAGTGAGTGAGTGAGTGAGTTTTGAGTAACACGAAAATCTGAAAACGAACAATGTGGATAGAAATTGAAAACCAGAAGTGATTTCAACATGGAACGTTTATTATAAGGAATTCTCAAAATTTACAAAAACCCATTTGATATGAGTATTAAAATATAACACATTTACACATAAAAAACATAACTATTGAGAATAACAATAAATTGTCACACCTTTCACAGAACCAACCCTCCTGATAAGACTGTCCCAAACTCATCATTCTCGCGTGCTACCCCCCCCCCCCTAACAATTACGGTGCGTCCACACCTAGTAAAAAACGTGACTAGACTAAACTTCAGTTCGATAATGCTGCAAAAATAAAGCGAGCTCCCGCAAACTTCTCGATGCGGCATCCTTTGAGCGATGATTTATGATCGTTTTGGGTATATTTTATTTTTAAATAACAAAATTAGAATTTTTTGTCTCGAATTAATAAAATCAAATGAAATATTAAAATAAATCACTTCGGCTATTATCTCATCCAAGAGAGCGATCCCAGTTATGTATGTATGCATGTGTGTGTCTCAATACGCAATATGACATACGCAATATGCACATGTTGTGTATTTAATTTTTTAATTACCTTATTTACCCTAATATGTACGTATGTATGTATGTATGTACGTGTATTTGTTAGAAAACTTTCATACAGCAGTATTCACTACAAAAGTCCATTTTGTAGATTTTTTTAAATTCAGCATCATTATAAATTGCAAGCGCATATCAAAATTCATTACATTTCAATTTCTGTTTCAGGTTCTATTTTACTAATGCGATTCAAAAAATGATATTTCAATTGTCGTTTTTAATGGATTAATGAAACTTTTTAATTCGTACTCACCAGTGTACATTAAAAAAATTTCTCAACTTGTAAAAATTATAATATAAGCGTAATATTTTCGATTTTTTTTTTAAATAAGTTTTAGAAAAAATAATAAATAATTAAAGTAATCTTTATCAAAATAATTCGAATATTAAATAAATTGCATTCTTCTTTTTCTCGGTCCATATTGAAAAAAATACGTGTGAAAAAAAAAATTTCGTCGCCATATCCAGGTGCTCTCATATATTCAAATTAATTAATTTTTAAATAAATATTCTCATTGTCAGACTTGAAATTACTACATCAACTTCAGGGGTAAGTAAGATTGAATCCAAAAGACTATCGTAGACTGTTTTTTTTATTTTATAATTTGACAACTAAAATTGACAAATGGTTTTGAAAGATGTCGATATCGAAAAAGATTGAAAAATATGTTTGTGCATGTGAAATGACGTATCTATACTATTTAAAGTATGAAATATTAATCTATTTCGAAAATAAACGAATATTTTGGCCGAGTTGAAAACCCCTGCGACTCATCGTAAATTTTTACGCCCTTGTGATAAATATATCGAAAATTTCGTAATGCTATCTCGCTTCGACAGAATATAGTTCTTTGCACCGAAACAAGACAACGCTACTACCTATGAAAAAAATACAGAAATTTAGAATTGAAAAATAAAAGCGGAGGCGGCATTCCCTTTGTTATTCACAATAAATTAATAAAAAGCTTGAAAAATAACACCGCTCTCGATTTCGTTGACGATATGACCATGAAAGTACGCAAAAGTTTAGTTTAGTTTAGTAGGTGTGGACGCGCCGTTACCGTATTTCAATATACGCGCGACGCTACCAACTACTTCTTATATGTATATGATTTAAACATCCTATTCACATGTCAATTTAGGCTACTCTCTACATTATAAATAGCAACAAAGACAGACTTCGAATAGCATGCAGAATATTTCAGACAGTAATGCTAGACAAAAAAAAAAAATCTTTGGCAATGGCGAGGACCGATGAGGTGTGCTGTACTGAGATCTGGACCACGTAGGGCCATCGGACTAGCCTCGGATGTCAGCTGGAGACCACGAGATCAAAAGCGGGCAGAGAGGACGCAATCTGCTCTGTCTCTGCCTCGTCTGTCTCACTGGTTATCATTGCGATATGCTTAATGAGCAGCAACCGGATTCAGACATATAGATTCGCGTTCCGATGGTCCGAGAGCCTTCTCTGCTGGCATGGGGAGGAGTTGGCTCTTATGTTCCCTGCCCCTTCTCGATGCGTGGTGGGCATACGTGATAAGGTACCGCCCAAACTGTCAACGTTAGTTGACAAGACTTCATCCTGCATTGGATGTATATGTTGATAATGATGATGATGATGATATCATAATGACTATTTGTTTAATAACAACAATACATAACCTCGAATTATAATACGGTGGAATAAAAGATGCTTTTCTTTATGAGATCATCTCAAAACATTGTAAAGTAATCGATTTCTTTACAAAATCAGTTACTTTTCATTAGCTTTGACAGGGACTTATTACCAACTAAATAAAATGCTATGTCACGATATACTTTTGTATAGTATATGGTCCCAAATATAATAATACGTATACTAGCCCACAAAAAAAAAATTTAAATTACTGTACATTGCAATGTACACTAGGTCTAATGTTTAGTTTTTATAATAAGTTCACTACTAAAAATGTGTTTTTGATACTAGCAATTATTTGTCGGGCGAAAAGGTAATTTAGTTGCGAATTTGACGTTTGATATATACTGTGAATTTGTAATGTAAATACTGTGACCAATATAGTATCCCGTTATGTTTTATCATTTTTTTTTTTGTTACTGGCAACTTTACTGTGCGAAATTCAAAATTGTACTGCTCGAACTGACACCATTATACTGGGCCGAATATTGGTACTCCTCCAATTATCCCAAAAGTGTCATGCATCCTCAAGTCAATATGTGCCACCATCGTATGCGCCACAACCGTTTGGGCAAACGTCCAACCGCCAAAAGAGCAACGCGGCTTTAGCCACAAGGCAACACCGCCCAACACCAACACACCTCCGTGCGAACGTTTGCTTATACGCGTGGACGCCGGCGGGGCGAATTCGCCGGTGGCGCTAGCGGTCGGCGTCCATACACATTTCGCCTTCGCAGCATCAGCGCGTTTCCCACACCACACCATGCTAGGCTCGAACGGGGACGATGGGGGCGACGGCGGGGGCGGAGGCGCCGGCGGGGGCGCCAACTCCAACGGGGACTTCGTGGTCAAACTGCGCGGTTTGCCCTTCTCGACGAACGAGCGCGACGTGCTCGACTTCATGGACGGCGTCCAAGTGCTGAACGCGGAGCAAGGTGACTTTTTTTGTTGTGTTTTTGGTTTTTGACTTTTTTTTGTGATGTTGAGGTTTTTCGATGCTGTCATTTTGAATGTTTTGATCAGTGGCGGCTCGTCCTAATAAGCTGCAGCCCTTCCTGTATAAAGTTTTTTTTTTAATTATATTCGTCAGCGAGGGCGCAGTCTGCTGAGTCTTTACCTCGTCTGCCCCGCGGGTGATCATTGCTTAGTGGAGAGTCAGCGACCACAAAGTCTAGCCGAAGGCTTGCGTACTGTTGGCCTGAGAGCCTCCTCCGTTGGCATGGGTGGATTGGCTCTTATGGTACATGTCCCTTATCGTTACGAGGTTGGCTCTCGGATAAGGTATATAGCCTAGACCCCCAATATTTGATGGGGAGACCTTGTCTTGCAGTGGGCACTAAACCAGTCGACAATGATGACGACGATGATGATGATATTCGTCTTGTATAGGTGTATAAATGCAATACATATTTTGATTCTTGTATGTGTTGATGATGATGTTTTCATATTTTTTACGTGAAAACATGTGTACTATTTTCAATTTCATTGTTGCAGCCCCTCCACTACAAATTTTCACAAATCGCCACTGGAGGTGACCCTTTGTCTTTTTTTTCGGTACAGTTTTGGTTTTTTAGGTGTATGCCCTAATTATACTTAATCGGTACACTTTTAAAGAGTACGAAATCAAAAATGATTGATTCAAAAATTTATTAAAATATTTCAATCATTATTATCGATAATCCTGCATGTGATCCTTTTTGTACTAGTTGTAAGATGGTATCATATTTACTCTTTACTGTATTGAATATTATTTTACAAACTATATTATACATACATAATCAGTTTATTGTTTTCACGTTTACCTTATTGGATTGGATATTGTTTTACAAACTATATTACGCATACATAATCGGTTTATTGTTTTCACATACGATGCATACTCATGATGATTCTTTTTTTGGGAAAAAGTCTTGATTTTAGTTTTGGAAAAAAAGGTCACCTTTAATGTTTACTGTTTATAATGCTACAGAGTAAAGCCCTTTCATATAATCAACCAATATTTCTGTGTTATTATATGAGTTGTTTTCGAAAATGGTATGAGCACATTTTCAGTAAAAATAGTTAACGTATTTCTGGTTAGATATGTATGACTTACACTATTTTAAAAGAAAACGGCTCTTATGTTCTTACTATCTAATTGTAATAGAAATATAACTTCAATGCCATTTTTACATTTTTTTTAGTCTTTCCTTTTATCCATCTGTTTAATTCTAGCCATTTTCTAATCCTATAATTTTTCTTCACAATCAACACACATCAGTGGCAGCTCTTGAAAATGTGTATTGAAGGGACTGCAGTAATGAAAATGAAAATAGTACTTATGTTTTCATGCAAAAAATACAAAAACGTCATCATCAACACATACAAGAATCAAAATATGTATTGCATTTGTACTTCTGTACAAGACGAATATAGGGATAAAAAAAATAATACTCAATACAGGGAGGGCTGCAGCCCCGCAACAGCTCTATAGGACGAGCCGTCACTGCCACACACAAATATTTTGATTATTGTTTTGATATGGCTTCATATATAGCTCATAAAACGTCCCCAACATTCTAAATACCATAAAAAATTCAAAACATTGATTTTAATAATCAATGAAAAAATAACTCAATGAGTCGAATTCTGAAATGATCCACTGCCGAACATACATCACATAAATCGTCATTACACGATCATTATTCATCCGACGATTATCCACTTGCCTTTGGTGTTAAATCATCATCATCACCATCATTATGAGCAACCTGTTCACATCCACTGCTAGACAAAGACCTCTCCGGTAGTTTTCCATTCGCTTCCATTCTGAGCTGCGCATTTTACGTATTTTGTCTACCCATTTACCAGGCAGCCTTTTTTTGAGCGTTTGAGCTTCTTTAGTATTGATCTAATTGAATATTAATGATAATTTTTCAATTTTAGGTATACATCTGACTGAAATCAGACCAGGAAGACTTAGCGGAGAATGCTTCGTTGAACTCGTATCGAAAGACGATTTAGAACTGGCTTTGAAAAAGAACAAAGAACATATGGGACCTAGATATATTGAAGGTATATGAGTGCTATGATTATTTTTAGATTCTAGTATTGATTATTTTATTATAATTGTGTTTTTTTAGTTTTTCGTTCGAACGAACAAGAAATGCAGTGGGCACTGAACCATTCACATGTAGGGAACGGACAACTGTATATTCCTAATAGCAGATTTCTAGTAAAATTAAGAGGTCTACCTTTTGGATGCTCTAAAAATGAAATACTTGAATTTTTCGAAGGTACGTACCAATTCTGACAATATGAACATATATAATTAATTATATTTAATAATATAATGTAAAATTTGTGATGATATATTTAAAGTACAGTGTCACTTTCCTTTAATTTTCTCATAGATATCATTTAATATATTGAAACATTAGAAGCGTAGATATAGTTTTGAAATTGATGTAGTCTATTTTATATACATAAATTTTTGAGAGTATTCCTTGTTTACCAATGGGACGATGAATATTTTACAATAGTATGTAGTATTTATATTTTGTCGACAAGTTTACGTTCAATTCAATCATATTTTTTTGTATTTAAGTTAATAATTTAAAAAATTTAAATTGTAAATGTTTTATAAAAAACTTGTCTTCAATGATAGAGTTCATTTCTGATCGCTGGAACTGTCAACTAGCCTTCAGAAATGAATAAAATACATATGTTATTAATTGTTGAGCGCTTTGGTGTATGTAAAGAATAGCACTGATTGTGTGTTGTGTTTCTCCTCAAATTGATCGTGTCGTTGGGGCGCGATGGGCTTTGGGGAACAGGGCTGCCGGTATGCACGGATGGGGTGATCTTACTGTCGGACCACACTGGCCGCCGCACTGGGGAAGCCTTCGTATTCTTTGTTGACAAGGAGTCTTCTGAGAAGGCACTCGGCAAAGACAGGGAGAAAATAGGACACAGGTGGGGAGGGATAAAACAATATAAACCATTTAAAATTCATTTAAGGGCTATGTAACTTATGTATTTTTTTCCATTCCGATTGATTTGTCAGAAATGTTTTTTGTATATGAAAACATTGGTGTTGTAATGATTGATTTTTTTTTATATAAACGACTTTTTCAAGTTGCATATGTTTTGTTGTCGATGAATGTGAATTATTATGCATATAATTCTCTGATTCAAGTTCAATTTTAATTGTTTTTTTGGAAGATTTTGTAATTTCAATAGAGAGTTTTAAGACGTAGATAGAAAGAAGATGGCGAAATGGGCTCACATCTTGGAACTTTGAACTGTCCTTCTGTTAGGGAAGGGAGGGCACCATGGGATTCTGGGAAGTGAGGTATTTTATCAACGGTCTGCAAGTGGCTCGCTGGGAAAGTATTCGATAAATCATCCAATATATTTTATCACATATTACGTAGCTTTAAACATAACACTGCAAAAAATTATTGGCAATAATTCTGTTTTAAAACGAGTCCATATTCAAACACAGTATAATACAGAATATATACAATTTTTCCAGGTTGATTCGATTTGAATAATACGAATCATACGTAAATTTATTTGAAATAATATGCAACACTTGATAATTACAACACTTCTAGTTTTATTTTGTTCATTTTCCAAACAGTAATTAAGTTTAAATCCATTTCGACGTAGTATAATATATGGAATGTTTTATATGCATATATATGAAGTCTGTTTAAAAGTAAAATAAATTTCATTATAGAAAATTAACAATATTGAACAAAAATGTTGTCGTCAATCCGCTATGTTAAAAATATAATAGACAAATTATTTTTATCTGTCGATTTAAAAAATAAATTAACATTTTTCCGTTGGCGTTGTATCGAATGCATGAAACAATCCACATTTTATGATACAGGTACATAGAAATATTCAAGAGTAGTGTGACTGAAGTGCATCAGTTTATGTCCTCTGATGGCGGCGGCGGAAACAATATGGGAGGCCCTCGTCCTACTCAACGTCCTCGCCCATATGACCGTTACAATAACCATTACGGAAACGGTGAAAGAATGCGTCCACCACCTCTTCGCGGATTTAGAAATAGTATGTACATCTTTAATAATGTTTCACTTTTTCAAATTAAATTTTAAACTTTGTCGTACATACTTTGAAGATTTTAATGACGGAGGAGGCTACTGGCGCGGTAACTCCGGAGGCGGTATTGGACCTTGGAGACAGGGTGGTGGTGGAGGAGGAGGAGGCGGAGGCGGTGGAGATAGAGGAGGATCCGGAGGACATTGTGTTCATATGAGAGGATTGCCGTTCAAGGCGTCTCCAGCTGATATCGCTTTCGTATGTGTATTTTGATTGATATTCGTCCCATGTTTTAGTGCTTGATATAATATATGTTTATTTCTCGATTTATGCAGTAGATACGTTCTGCAGTAAGTCATGTAAAAAAGAACTATGAACTTGTATAAAAAAATGAGATAGGTTCCAAAGTAAAAACTGCATAAATAGGGAGATTAGTTCAGGAAAATTTACGTAAAGAGAATCTAAAATATATTTGACCAATGAAAACAGTTTTCGTATAAATATTTATAACTGGCATAATCCATATTTATGTTTGTAGATATATATGAATTATTGCTTAAAACAAAAATGACATTCATTTCATCTTCATTTTTGCTTTTGTATTCTAAATTCAAAATTTTTTTTTCTTTCTATTTCGCTGGTTCATAATCACTTTCATAGTCATCACTTGAAATAATTAATTCATCTATATTTCGAAGATAACAATCTTTTTCAACCTTTTTTTGATCATAGGTAGTTTTTAATTTAGAAATTCCATGATCAATCGTTTTTTTTCTTATTTTTCATTAAAAAATTCAAAATATATCTATTAAAAATAACAAAACATTACTTGACTGCATTCAAATGATACAATGTAAAACGAATACTGCATAAATCAAAGTATGGGTGTAATATTGGAAATAATAGAGTTCTTTTATCTCATATCGGATTATTCTTTTCAGTTCTTCAAACCTTTGAGACCACTTGATATTAATATCATATATGACAACAATAACCGTCCTTCTGGGGAAGCAGACGTAGAATTCGAATGCCATGAAGATGCCGTTAGAGTGAGTTTGTCTGAATCTTGCGTCGGTCTTTAAAATATACACTATGTTAATTTTTAATTGGAAATTTTAGGCCATGCGTAAAGATAAAAGTTCTATGGAGCATCGTTATATCGAATTGTTTTTGAATTCCTCACCAAGTGGAGGACGTGGCGGAGGCGGTGGAGGAGGACGTGGTGGCGGCGGCGGTGGAGGAGGAGGACGCGGTGGCGGCGGCGGTGGAGGAGGCTTCGGAGGAAGACCTCCTAGACAAATGTGATTACAATTCAATATTTCTTTGTCAAATCTGATTTTTTTTTATTTAACAAAAATTTTATTCGCAGGGAAAGAAATTGGTGGTGAAAATATAGCTGCGCACCTTTAGAATATTTTTTTTAATAACATATTTTTATATATTAAAAAAAACCCTAAAAATCAAAGCTGCATAAATAACGAGTGAATGTGTCGTAATTTTAACGTCAGTGTGGATCAACAGTAAATGTGTTTAGTAATAAAAGTGATGCATTTTATTACGTTTAAGTTAATTTTTTTTTCATCAAAACCTTATCTATTTTTTTCCTTTTATTGATTCGACACTTGCAACATGTATACATAAATATGTGAATTTTTCTTTTATCAATTGCATTTTAATTAAAGTACATATAAGTTGTATTATCTTGTACATGTAAAAGTCAATGTAATTCCATAATAATTACCTTAATAAAAGATTTTACTGATTTTCGATTTTTATCTAAATTGGCGATTAACATAAATCATTATTTTATATATTCACAAATGAATTTTACATATAGCAAATTAATTGCAGTTAAAAAATCGATAACTGACATTCGAAAGGTGGATCGGATATTGATTTATTGGATGCTCCCGTTTGTTTAACACATTTCGAAATGTGTAACACTTTTTTTTAGAATTCAAGACTACGGAGGAGGTCTAGCAAATTGCCAATAGACATCCGCTGAAGTGAAATTGTGTCATCAAATCTGAATGCCCCTTATGAATCATATTGGGTAATTGCTCGATCTGTATATCCTTTTTAAATCACAGCTTCAACGGTGGGGGACAGGGATAACAATTCGCATTGTATCCCGAATAAAATTGGGCAAAATGAAAACTTAAGAAACTGAAAAGTTCGTAAGGATTATCAAGTTCAGTTTTTCTTTTTATTTTTTCTTGATACTGATTTTGCAATAATATTAAATAAATTTTATTCAATTTCAATGTATTGAAAACTTTACAATTATATTTTAAATGGCTGATTATGTAAATATTTAATAAAAGTGAAAATATTTACTTCATCCGATTTATTCCCATTTATTCATTTTTGGTTAAAATTTAAGAGAAATTTTGATTTCGCATTTGAATTAAAAATTCTTTTTCTTAATTCTGATTGATTGTGAGTCAATAATTTAACTATGGATGTAGTGGTTATTATAAATCTTCGATGTTAAGCAATAAAGATATGGTTATTAGATTGCCTGCGATCATTTAAAACGGATTGCTTTTTACACTCAAATTCTCGATAAATTATCGTTTCCTTATCACTAAATTAAAGAGATGTGTCTAAATATTTTATACAAAATGGTTTTGTTATTATTTTCAAAACATGTTATGTACTATACAAAATGATATTAATTCTGATAAAAGTTATGATGCTAGATATGAAATTGCATTTTGTTAAATCAAATTTCATTCCAAACATATCAAAACCCCTGAATGATATATTCCAATGATTTATCTAGTAAAGCTTTGCAATCATTTTCATACATGTGCACGATTTGTTGCAGATGTGAACAAATCCATACATTAAATTCTGTTAATGTCGGTTACTAAACATATTGCATTTAATAATTAATTTAATTATGTTTAAAAGGAATATATTTTTGCATCTATTCATTATACTGCCAGGTAAAGTTTTAAAATCTTTATTATCATATTTTGGAAAGTATTTTTCACAGTAAAGAAATAGTTTTCAGTGATCATCATGGACACGAATCTGAATGGTTTTATTCAGCCGATGGTACTGTAAAATATATATTAAAATAGTTTAAGAATGTTTTCAAAGTAAAGTGGCTGTTTGAGAAAAATTAGTTCCTTGTTTCAAAACATGTTTATTATTTGGTAATAAAGTCGAATAGAATAAAAAAAATTTTGTAGTTAGTATGCACACTTCTTAATAATTATAATTTTCATTTTACTTTAAAAAAAAATCATTTCACATTTTTTTTAAATTTCATTTTCCATTTGTATTAATGAAATATTCATTCTATTAACATGAAAAAAACAATAATCATAAATTTGACTAAATGGAAATCAATTTAATCTATGAATTTATTCTGAAAAATAAACAAATCGTGTATTATAAAGGAATAGAACGGTGGTCAGGATCGTGCAAAGGATCGCGGCAATCACCTATAGATATTAAAGACTTTGACACAGAAACGGACATATATGAAGCTTTCAAACTGAAGAACTATGATAAACTTATCACAACTATAATGGAAAACAACGGCCACACAGGTTATAATTTTTTCAAGAAACAAAATTGAGTACTCATAATACTAATATATAAACGAACTTTGTAGTGAAATTGAAAGTGAATTCTAAAGATGATTTGTATATCGTCGGAGGTGGCCTGGACGCGAAATATAAATTGAAAGAAATCCATTTTCATTGGGAATCAGAGCATACAATGGACGGTAAAAGGTAAGATGTTTTAAGACTAATTAAAAAAATGTATGCTAACTAAAAGAATTTCAATAAATATTTGGGCATATAATTATTCCAGATATCCGTTAGAGGTGCATTTTGTTCATGTATTAGGTTCATCGAAAATACAAAAAGTTCTCCAAAAAGATTTACATGTTTTATCCGGATTGTATCATGTGTGTGGTATATTAGAAAAATAACAAATCATTTTCATAATTATTAACTCATTTTGATTACCATTGATCTATTTTCGTTTTCATATATAAAATCATACCAATTTTCCCATCTTATATATGATCCAATCAATTATTTCTCTTTATACTTTTCATTAAAATGCATTGAAGTTTCTCATAATTTTCTCAAACAAAATCAAGTTTTAAATTATTTTCTGAAGGAAAAAACTTGTACAAACCTTATATATTTTCAGGTGATTAAAAATAACAACACCAACTTAAAACAATTTTTCGACAATGTACCATTGGTGAAAAATGTAGGAGATACAAATATTACGAAAATTAATCCACGGTGAGTTAACAAAAGTTAAAATTGTTGAAATACATTAACTTTCTCAATCATAAAAAAATGGTTAAGTTTCTTGTAACAGTTCAATAAAAGAAATATAATAATTTTGGCAAATCTATATTCACAAAACATTATTAAATTTCAATGACGTTTTTGAAAATTAATTGCAGACACTTTTTACCTCAAACTATAAATGAGTTTTATAGATATGAAGGCTCTTTGACCGTTCCTGATTGCAGTGAAAATGTTCAATGGACGATTTTCAATTCAAAAATACCAATATCTTTCGAACAGGTAACGTTTTAAACACATTTTTAAATAACTCGTACTTGATTAAATAAAAATAATGACTTAACTTTTTTCAGTACGAAATAATGAAAAGAATAAAAACTCTCAACGGATCTTTCAGTAGAAATTATCGAAACACCCAACCACTAAATGAACGAACGTTGAAGCTTGTCTATTCAGGAAGTGGAAATTTAAAGTTATCTGATACTTACAGTACTTTGTATGGTTTCATAATACTTTTTATGATGAACGAAATCTTGTGAAAATAATTAACGAAATAATTCAACATGGATTAAGTATATTTGAAATGGAAATCACAACATACAAATTACAAATTTATGTGTTAGAATTGTATCAAAATCTAGTTTGACATACCTAACACTTAAGCCGTTTTTACATAGATCAACATACTCCATGCGATTTGTTTGAAATTTAAATAGAAACTTATAACAAATTCAATAATAACATTAACGAAAAAATACTTTTAAATAAAATTGAATATTCGCTAAACTGTATTATTTTTTAATATTCTAATCTATCGTACACTCGACGCAGAAGTATTTTCAGTGACTATTTCTGTTAATTTTTTTTCAATATACTGAACTCTATCTATAAGTTTGTCACTCGGATTGAAATCTTTATAAGGCACTAATAGGACTTTGTAATTCTGAAAAATAAACGGAAAATAATTATTAATATTATATTACCTCTATAGAAATATAACTTGTTATAAATACCTGTGCCTCTAACAAACGTTTATACAAACAAATCGGTCCGATTGGATCCAAAGAATTTTTACATAAGTCATGGTAATCTAATGCGAACATTGCTACTGTTTTCAAACTGGAAATTATACGAAAACATTAATATAACACTACTATTTATTATTATTTATTAAAAAAACACTAACTTCTTCTTTTGATTTAAATTTGCGTCAACAGGATAAGGATTACGTTTAGAATCGAGCACACATAATGCGTCTGAAATAAAAATATGAAGAAGTTAAAAATTAATAATAATGAAATAGAAAATATTTTCTAACTCACCAAATAAAAATCCCACATTTGAATCGATATCTTTCTTCAAATTGGCATCCGACGCTAAAAGACTTTTCAAGGTATCGTGCAAGAGTGTTGTAAATTGCTTTTTTTCCTTCGAATATGCTAATTGTATAGGTTGGCACATTTCTTCGGAAAGGAAAGGTCCTTTATATGTTTTTAAAATCAATTTTGCATATCCGTTGATATTTAATAATCTTTTATGAGATGCAAATGGAATTCCTACAAAAACAAAAACATTTTAATCCAATAGATTTCAAAATTATATCAATAAATTCATAAATCTAATACCTGAATCTGTTTTTATAGTTTCAACGAATTTTTTATCTAATACTGACGAAACAATCTTCTCACTACATTTGTCAAGAATTACTAATGACCATACATAATCTAACCAAGCGCTAGGTTTGTCGAAACTGAGCTGATTCAGCTGAAATTGATACGGCACACAAAACATAAGATAAAATTGTAAAATATATATCCGTAAATATAAAACTAAGTAAAACCTCAAACATTTTCTTAATATCTGAATCTGGAAGCGACGAATTGTGGTTTAATGTCGCCAATGTGAAAACCATTGCGGAAATATCTTGAGGTCGACAAACTTCAATATTAGTGATCATCCATTTTAATAAACTGTCTAGTAATTTTTCATTTTTGTACTTTAGAATGCCTAAGCTTGTTACAATCGATCCGATTACAGATGACTTTTCATTGTAATGAAGAACTTTCTCTTGGATATCACTGAAATTTGTAATTTTTTTTGAGTTTGCATATTTCGGAAATGGTATAAGTATAATTTTTTCAAAATAAATACCTGCAAATACGCTCCATCAAAACAGGATCAGGGAAATTTAACACAACCATAGGATAAAGTAGACTAGCACAAGTTCTGAGGCTCATCACTACAGAATGTCTCGAAATATTGAATGAGAGTGCTCTCAATAAAGAAATCGATCGACGTTTTTTAGTAGCAAGAATATTAATAACCTGTAATGTTTCATATTCAGATATAAATGATATTTAAAATACTGCTTCCACTAATGTGCACTATTAGAAAATACAAAAAACAAATGTTGACTCCCATAGTTTTTCCACCCACATCGTTTTCGCCCCAAAAGATTTTCATCACCTAGGCTTTCAATTTCTAGGTTTTCACCTCCTAGGTTTTCGCCTCCTAAGTTTTAATCCCCAAGATTTTACCCGCAGAAATCATTTTACAATACTAACATTAAGCGATTCATCATTCAACATTTAATAATCGTTAATTCTATGAGAAAAATATGTAAACAAAATACTGAGAAAACAATTGATCATAAAAAGATCTTTATGGGTGAAAAACGCTACAGGAAGAAAGATATGAGGGGGGCAACTTTCGGGGGTGAACATTAATTTTATAAATTCCTTGATAGCAGGCATTTGTAACACCAAATTAATTCAAAGTATTATAAATTATGTCATGTTTTGATAGTTAAATTATAAAAAAAAAACTATAAAATGTACACAGAATGACAAATTATCAGACCTTTGTCATCTGTGCAATGTTCATCTTGGATATTAGTCTGGCTGCTTCATCGTCACCATTAACGGCCATCACCACATTTAAATCATCAGACTGCACAGATGTCTCCTTCCCAAATAATTTACTCGACTGACTTCCAAACTTGCTACATAATTTAATAAATCGTTCATCTGCTTGGAATTTCGAAAGGTCCACTTTTTTTGAAGATGACCATTCGGCTAATATGGATATTATCTACAAAATACAATATTAATTTAATTTTTACATTAAAAAAAATCTGCAAATACATAAATTTGTGTTACATTGAATTGTCAATGAATCTGTATTTTTACTCTTTATAAAAATGGTCAGATTAGTATTAGGTTAGGTTTTTTATTTTGAAAAAGTATATTTTGTCAAGGTAATCATTATTTCTGTATGGATTTCTTATACTAAAAATACAGATTCGCTAATAATTACAATGAAATAATAACTTTTAATGATTCTTGATAAGTAATGGTTTTATCTGTGATTGATAGAATTGCATCAACAGTCGAGGCCGATTCGATTTCATCTTTAATATGATTCCGCAATCCATTGAATGAGTTCAACGGAATCTTTTTAGCTATTTCTTGAATATCACCGTTAGAAAAATCGTGTTTTAGTGAATCAAACACCGATGAAACAAGAGCTGAAAAAAATAGTATTTTAATTGTATTGAGAATACGGCTTTAAAAACACTTATGATTACAGGAATAAAAGTCATACATGTAGTTCTTGAAGTTTTAGGCGAAATCGGTTGGTGAGACTTAAAATCAAGTAAACTTGCAGGAGAACATAACGAACGTGTAAATATTTGTAAATTACTATCACAAGACCATCGTCTTAACTGCCGACACATCGACACTTTCAGCATTTTGTAAATTCTACTGAAAAGTAGACAAATTATAATGAATGAAATATCAGAAACTTACATAATGTTTGATCGAGAAACGTAAACAGATGAGTAGTTTTAATAAAAATATCTAGTTGTTGAAGCTTACATCATAAAACTCAATTTTGAGGTTATTGCGGAACAAAATATAAAATTAAATTTACAAAAAATATAAACGGGTCAAACTTACGTTTATTATTTTATATAAAAAGTGTGTGGTTTAATATAATAAATAATTCTAAAGGTAAAAGTTGTGTATAAGCGAACACATGAAATCAAATGATTTCAAGTGACACATTGCCATACGTCAAAACTTTGACATTTATAAATAAAACAACACGTCTAAATGTGTCACATTGAACTGTATGAAATATCTAAAATATTGACACAAATCAATGTTTGAACGGAAAAAAGGTACTTTCCTGTTAGAGCGGCACAAATTCCTAGCACACTCATACGTATGCAAATCGCTAGTAATAATCATGATAAATTGCAATAATCCGCGAAAATTTTCGCAATAGTATGAATAAATTATAAATCGTTCATCGGATCATTAGTTCATGACGCTTAATAAAAATACATCTTTTCGGCACAAATGGCACCAATAACGCACTGTCACCGAGCGTTTCGTTAGAGTGACAGTGAATTTTGTTTGGGTCGTTGGGTTGCGGTTTGGAGGATTTCAGTTTAGAGAATCATTATGTCATCTGATGCTTACGATTTAGCTCTGCGTGGTGATTATGCCAGTGTCCATGCTCGTCTGCAATTGGATCCTACGCTGCTTACTAAAACTGATTCGGTAATTTTATTTTGAATGCTTTTTTCAATATGTTTTAGAAATGGATGACATGTGTTGCTGATTTTACACTATAATATCAATCGTTTTACTGATCAAATTCGACCCTTTTCAAATCAAATTTAACCTTTTGCAAACAAATTCAATCATTAGAAGTGTATTACAGCTTTTACATTCCAGATTCGGCATTTGCAAATCAAATTCATCCTTTTTCGAATCAAATTCAGTTTTTTACTAATTACATTTGGCTCTTTTAAAATCAAATGCAACCTTTTTCATATCAAATTAAACCTTTTACAAATCATATTCAACCATTGGAAGTGTATTACAGCTTTTACACTCCAAATTTGGCATTTACAAATCAAATTCAAACCTTTTTAAATCAAATTCTGTGTTTTACAAATCAAATTCAACCATTCACAGTGTATTATTAAGATCATCGTCATACTGATCGATGAAATACAATCTTCTTCAATTTGACTTTTAATTTTGACTTGCAATTTTTTACATACAAACAAGAATATGAACTATATTGACTTTTGGACCATCATGTTGCCACAACTCATACTTATTTCTCCATTTTTGAATCGCATCGCATAATCTATAAAAACATGTATTACATATTTTATCCGATGGTTAAATCGGATTTAATTTGAAAAAGGCTGAATTTTATTCATTCAAAGCTTAATTTTATTTATAAAAGGTTGAATTAGATTTGAAAAGGATTGAAGTAGACTTGTAAAAAGCTGAATTTGGAGCGTAAAAGCCATAAACACATCAGAAAGAGTATGCGAGATAGATCAAGCTTTTTCATAAAAAAAATATATACATTTGGTCTCATTTCATCCAATATTAGTCTGAAAATTAATATAAAATGTGTTACAGAATCAGCGGATGCTTCTGCACTGGGCCGCTCTTGGTGGCCACGATACAATAGTCTCGCACCTCTTGGAACTTGGAAGTCCGTTGGATCCGGTAGACGACAGTGGTGGTACTCCTCTAATTCTAGCAGCTGCAGCCGGCAAGAGCATCGCAGCCAGGATTTTAGTATCCCGAGGCGCTAACGTCAACCACAAAAACGATCAGGGTCACAGTTCGTTACAGTACGCATGCTCAAAAGGATGGAAGGAGGTAAATTACTGTCTTTAATTTTGAAATAAATAAAGAAATTGTCATATTGTATAAATTGCGTTTAATGTGTTTCAGATAGTGGAACTTTTATTAACTAACGATGTCAATATCAATGTTGTGGATAAATATAATGCAACGCCGTTGCACCGAGCGGCTGCTTTAGGTCGTGTTCCTATTGTTCAATTACTCATGGATCAAGGAGAAAATCTATTGATTGATATGCGTGATAGTACCGGAAATACACCATTGTAAGTGTCTATTTTGTATTGAAAAACTGAATGAAGTAATGAAAGTTTGTGTTTTTCAAGATTAAGTTACTGTTAAATTTAATGTGTACATTTTATTGAAATTATGTATCTTTTCGAATTTCAGGCATTTAGCGTGTGAAGAGAATCATGCGGAAGTGGCTAAAATGTTGGTAGAGGCCGGGGCATCTCTATCAGTCAAAAATAAAAAGGAAAAGACTCCGTTAGATTTTTGTACGAAAGAACTGGCTAAGAGTCTCACTGAATTGAATAATTAAGATTTTTTTGTTACCTTTAAGTCTTTACGATTAATTTAAAATGAGTAAATAGAATAAAAACGTTTTTGTACATTCATCGTATATATTATACACACATTTCTAGTATTATTTTTTCTTATATTTATATAAAACAATCAAAGGGAAAGTTATGTTTCTAATCTGTAAATGTAAAATGGTTTCAAAATTGAAAAAATACATCGATAATTACATGCTATATATTTACAATGAAATGAAAAAAAATAATAATTTACACAATATCCTATTATACAATTATCATGAAATTCAAAATAAAAAAAACACCCAATATTTTACAAACTACAATCATTTATGGTTCCGTAACTTTTGAAAGCAACAACGCACACAGAACAAGAAGCCTGGAACGTCGTTTGTGTCTCGTAATCTTTGCGACAATTGCTCAAAATTTACCAACATCGGTTTCATATCTATCACTGAAACAATACCAAAAATTAGCGAAAATAAAACTACAAACCATCACATTTTGCTCAAGCTTACGTTCGTATATATTATTTTTCTTCTTCAAAGTAACATAATAGTTTTGACTGGTCGTCTTCTTATTTTTGAAAAACTCCAACATCATTTCTCCATCGTCTGCACTCTCGATGGCTTCCGACTCTTGAAACGAATAGTAAATGTTCAAATTCGACTTGTATGAGAGTTTCGCAGATGCGAAAGCTTTATGCGTTATTTTAACTTCTTCGACATAAGCCTTTTTCTCTGAAACAACAAAGCATTGTATTGACAATCTAAAAATCATAGTTATATATAGGGTTACATAGAAAAACAGAAACTTTTTCAACGCTCAGTAAATATAGTAGACGGGAAGAATGCATTTGTCCAAGAGAATGCCATTTACAAGACATAATTAAAAAAAAAGTCAATATGGAACTTTGTCTTTCAAATGTCGTGATACAGTGATTATGATTTTTGTCAATTTATTAATTTTTTTTGTTGGGTTTTCTATATTTTTAGCGAGCACCATACCTAGAATTTCTTTTAAGGACCAAAACATGGTTTTTTATACGTATGCGATACAAATATGCTGTTATTTTCCATTTGAAGTATCATCATCATCATTAGCAGCCTATAAGTTATCCACTGCAGGACAAGGCCTTACCAGACAAATGCGGCAGTCTAGGCTATACCTCACCGCGCTAGCCCAAGTCGTATTTCGGTGAGGGACATGTACCATAAGAACCAGTCCGCCCATGCCAGCGAAGGAGGTTCTCAGACCAACGATACGCGTGTCTATGTGCTAGACTCTGTGGTCGCTGTCTTCTGAGCGTGTCGCAATGACCCCCAGCGGGACAGACGAGTTAAAGACTGAGCAGACTGCGCCCTCGCTGCCCACTTTGCGATCGTAATGATCACCAGTTTGATAGACGAGGCGAGACCATTTGAAGTATAATGTGTGTAAATTCAAGGCGTTTAAAGAATTTATTCAGATATATCACGGTTGTACAATATATCTCCACATAATTATACCATCATCATCATCATCATTGTTAACATAGACATCCACTGCAGGATGAAGTCTCATCAACTATTGTTAACAGTCTGGGCAGTACCTTATCATGTATGCCTACCACGCTTCAATAAGGGTCAAGGAAATAAGAACCAACGTTGAAGGCTCCATTATAAAAAAAATTTAATTATTTTTAAAATTGACGGGATCTAGAGCCCCAATAGACTTCTCATGATTACACCCATATTTCTGATCGTTTCAAAACTCCCCATTTTTATCACTCCATACTTACGAGTGTACAGCCGCTGCCGTTCACTCAGAGCCTCTTCGAGCTGCCCCGAAGCCTCGGCCAGCCTGGCTTGCAGGCTCTGGTGGCGGCTGCGGAGCTCCTCCTGCGACTTGGCGCAGTTCTCTTGGACTTGACGGACCCTCGACAGCTCCAGGGTCAACTGTTGGCGCAGCCTGGCCTGAGCTTCGCGCCGAAGGGTAGACAGGGGACAGACCTCGGGCCGTTCGCGGGACGGCAGCCATCGCTGACGATCCATGCAGTCCGCCCATTTGCGCTTCAGCACGTCGTTTTCGTATTTGACTTCGGTCAGTTCCATCGTCGGGTCGTGGAACGGTTTTGACAGGTTTGGAAGTTTTGACAAGTTTGGAAGTTTTGACAACTCGAAGGCGGTTAACGGTCGAACGTCAAATCGGTTTTGAATGTTGTGGTAAAAAGGCGGCGGTTGGTGGCCAACGATTTTTCGTTTCGGTTGAGAATGAGGTTTCACTGTTTTATGTTACAGGTAAAGATGTGCCGGCAGGAAAAGACCTGGTTTATTCCCGGAAATAAATCGGGTTTTTTCCCCGGGAATTTTGGGCGACGGAAATTTTGGGAAAATTGAAAAAAAATTATGTATACCTATCAATCAGATTTTTAAATGGACCCATTTTTAGATACTCGCATTGCAACATATAACACTTGAATGAATCTAAACGTTTTCGTTCAAAAAGCAATTGATTATCTGGTTGAAACAGCAAAAAGTGGTTGTGAAGTATTGTGAAGAAGTAACAAATTATATTATTTAAGTAATACATTCACAACGAAGCAAAATCATAAAATAGAATCGAAAATTTAGATCCTAGTTTATGATAAGTGATTCGGTAAAGGTTCACAAAGGGACCTTCATAAAAGTTGGCAGTCCTGAGCCTGCCCAGAAAACAAATATTTCGAACCACTGCATGAGTGCATATTATGCGTTCGCGTCTCCTGGCAAATGTCACTTTTGACGTTTAGCGCGTATCGTATGTAGTTTTACGTTTCGTCGAATGGAAACAATTATTTACGCGATTCGAGAAGAAGATAACACGATCGCTGAAGTATGGAGTACTTTTACTCTTCGGAAAAACAGCAAAACCACCATGGATTTTTG
Source organism: Hydropsyche tenuis (assembly GCA_009617725.1). Classification (NCBI taxonomy): domain Eukaryota; kingdom Metazoa; phylum Arthropoda; class Insecta; order Trichoptera; family Hydropsychidae; genus Hydropsyche; species Hydropsyche tenuis. Next base: position 21,899 of record VTON01000066.1, read on the forward strand.
ACAGTGGTGGAATTTGTCGGTTAACTAACGAGTGTTTCGTTGTCAACATTCTGTTGGAACACATGAGGCCTGGCTTGCGATTGTGGCATTGTCGAGCATCTTCGAAACGATGCAGTAAATCAACGAACGAATAAATGTCAACCAGTAGCGATCGAACGAACATGGCAAGAGTTTTATACACTCGTATCAGCTGAATAATGTGCAATATTTTTATTATTTTCTTATAACTCGGATTGAATTCTAACAATATTTACTTACATATTTATAAATTTTATTGAATAAACTCATATACTCATTTCAATTCACTCCATTCCAGGTCTTCAACGCCGTTGCAGATAATGAGGATTCGCTATTTGTGATACACGTTCTCCTAATAGATTATCCTGTTATAAGTTATAAAATTCCTCAGCGTGTCTGTAACACTTGCTATAACATCTTAAAAGCTGAACCATATATTTATGTATTCAATGGAAGTACAGGGTCTTCCCCAGGACTTTTATAACTTCTAATCGGATTTAAAGTGACTTAGTTAGAGTCATGATAGAGAAGTGAGAGTGATACCATTCCGACGTATATTTGACGCATAGCTGTAAAATGAATCTTTGGAAATTTCATCATCGACATCCAAAGGAATATTACTAACTTTATTTGTCGACATTTTAAACCCAAAAATATGCTTAAAAAAATACAAGACACTTTCAACCTGAAAAATTTCAAATTAAATACGCGATAATTAATAAACAATGAAATTTAATTTAAATGTTAGCGCTATTACAAGGGTGAAAAATATCTTCATTTGCTGAAATATGAATAAAAACTTTTTCGCCAAAAAATATTAAAAAAAATAGTGACAATACCTTCAACCAGTAAAATTTCGAATTAAATACGTGATAATTAATTAAAAATGAAATTATATTAATTTAAATGTCAGCGCTATTACTATGATGAAAAAAATATACGAAAAAATCAAACCTTCAATCTTTTGTTCTGTAAAATTTCGAAGTAATTACGTTACAATAACAATTAATGAACATTTAAATAAATCGAAATGTCCGTGCTGTGATCGTAAATAAAAATGGAATGCAAAATGGTAAAACCCAAGAATATCGCTTTTTGTATGCGTTCGATAATCCTTCCTATGAGATAAGAACCCAAACGATAATCCTTCCTATGAAAAAAAAAGTTACAAAAAAAACGACTACGACCGTGGACACTGAATAGTGCGAGGCTTATTGTCGGACCTCTTTTCGGAGCGCCATCTATTGACGTATCATACGCAAGTACGTCCAAAATTCGAAACTTCAAATGCATCTAATTCAAAATTGACTGGGTATTGGGTTTTTATACTTTACTTATAATTTTGATCTATACCCAAATTTAATTTCAAGGAGATCCGAGAGATCAAACTGATACCTTCCCCTTGTAAATTTTATAAAAATTTCATAGATGTCGTCATAATAAATATATATTTTTTAATTTTCAAATTTTTATTTAAACTTTATAAAAATTTCATAGATGTCGTCAAAATAAATATATATTTTATCATTTAAGTTTTATAAAAATTTCATAGATGTCTTCAAAAATAAATATATATTTTTTAGTTTTCAAATTGTCATTTAAGTTTTATTAAAATTTCATAGATGTAATTAAAATAAATATATATTTTATCATTTAAGTTTTATAAAAATTTCATAGATGTCTTCAAAAATAAATATAATTTTTTTTATTTTCAAATTGTCATTTAAGTATTACAAAAATTTCATAGATGTTGTCAAAAATAAATAATATTTTTTTAATTTTCAAATTGTCATTTAAGTTTTATTAAAATTTCATAGATGTCATTAAAAACAAATATATTTTTTATCATTCAAGTTTTATAAAAATTTCATAGATGTCGTCAAAAAAAAATTTATATTATTTACGTCTTCCATTTGCCGTTTTCGTTCAAATTTCCACAGATGTTTTAAAATTATATGTACAATAATTTTAATTGTTTATTGTTTATTTTAATTGTTTATTGATTTTATAAAGGCAATCGCAACTAGATTTACACTTGGTCATATGTGAAACTCGTTAGTTTCTCGACAAATACCACCACTGTCGAAAATCCATTGTGTTGTTTTTCCGAAGAGTTAAAGTACTCCATACTTCAACGTTCGTGGTATCTTCTTCTCGAATCGTGTAAATAATTGTCTCCAATCGGCGAACGTAAAACTACATACGCGATAAACGTCAAAAGTGACAGTTGGCAGGCGACGCGAACACATAATATACCCACGAGCAGTGATTCGAAATATTTGTTTTCTGAGCACACCCAGGATTGCCAACTTTTTTGTCAACGCTTTGTGAACCTTCACCATAATACGTACCTATACTACCTAGCACACCAAAAATATTTAATTACTGAAAATAACTCACAGGAAGCAAGCTCACACGAAGCGAGCTCACACGAAGCAAGCTCAAACGAGGCAAGCTTACAGGAAACAAGCTCACACGAAGTAAGCTCACACGAAGCAAGCCCACATGCTTTCAAAAATTTTCAAATTTTCAAATTAAAGTGAAAAACGTTTAACACGAAACTGAAAGCACTAAAATGCGTTTTTGTATTAAAATAATTTCTCGTTAAACGTAATAGTATTTGTCCATAATATTTTGTCAGTACCAAAGTAATATTTCTTGTTAAAAGATACGAAAATTTTCGAAAGCATGTGAGCTTGCTTCATGTGAGCTTGCTTCGTGTGAGCTTGCTTCCTGTGAGTTAACTTCTTATGCGTTTGCTTCGTGTGAGTTAGCTTTTAGGAACCGTACATTGCAATGCACACTGGGTCTAATGTTTAGTTTTTTTTAATAATTTCACTACTAAAATATATTTTTGATACTAGCAACTATTTGTCGGGCGAAAATCTGATTTTGTTGCGAATTTGACGTATGATATATACCAGGCTTGTCCAAAGTGCCACTATGGGGCCAAACTGGTCCCCAGTGCTCTCGCGACTGGCCCCCACTTTTCATACATAACAATTTACGAATTTTGCTCTAATTCGAGGAAAATTAGTATTATTTTTTTGAATTATTGAAGAATCGATTTTTTCAAGTACATTCTGATCAAAATATATGTATTTTATCGTTAAATTAAAAAAAAAATGCAAATTGTGTTTTGCCGTGTTTGACCGTATTGGACCGTGTTTTGGCCAAAGTGGCCCTCGCATACCGAAATTTTGGACAAGCCTAATATATACTGTGAATTTGTAATATCAACACTGTGACCAATATATTGTCCCTTACCTAACCTGCACGTCGCCGGCGACAGCGACAGTTGGCAGCATCGTTCGATCGCGATCAGTGCGCTTCTGGTCTCCGGGCGGTGAGGTGCGGCGTCAGCCGACACACCCGACAGCCGGCGCTGCGCCCCCGCGCCCCCCGACCGATGAGCCTCCGCCCCGCAGCGAGCCCCCGTCATGGTGAGCCCCTCTATGGCGCCCCCCCCTGCCCCCCCCCCCGCCCGCCCCCCCGCGCCGATCACAACAACAACATTCACCGATCGTCTTCGGTCTTGTCCCAACCTTCAAATCGAAGGGTTCAAAGGGTTACGAATTCTTCGAACGCCAGGTGCAAAGAAGGCTTTCGCGCGTTCAGGTCTATGTGTTGTGAGGAATGCCCCGTTTTGGAGTTAAGTGGATCGAAGCGGGGATTGACGATTCGCTTTTGATAGGAAACTATCGGGAAAGGTGTGAGGGTTTGACGAATTTGTGTATGTTTCGATCGAGCGGTTCGTATGAGTTTGTTCTTGAATGTGGTATAAGTGCGTTTTTGGTAAAAAAATAATCGATTAGATATCGCCACATATAACCAAAAAATATTCATTTTTCTTCGAAAATATACTTATACCACTTTCAAAATCAACAGTTTATAAGGTAATGCACTAGTGGTTGATTATGAATTTATAATTGACTATCTGACAGGAATACGTAAAAATTAAGGTTTCTAAAAATGGTGCGATTGATTGCAAACTAACTTATATTGGAAAACAATATTTTGATAGTTTTTTATAGTAAATATCGTAGATTGTTTTTTTTTTAATAATTTAAACTTCACATAGATGTTAAAAGAATAAATCTTAAAAATTCAGCGTTGTAGAAGATGGTGGTGGATTCATTTGGTCGAGTGTTTTAGACGTCACAATTTTTTGATGGTCCACTATACACATATATGAATTTTCAGGATCGGGTTTCAAACTTACCCCTTCCTCACCATTGCATACAAAATATTAAAATTTAAAAATTTTTCGTTTATTGATATGTAATTTTACAAAATAAAGGACAAATGGGCGATTTTAGGAAATAAGATTTGCTTTTAATCGAACGAATGCCTTTTTTTCTTCAATAAGTGATTCAATTTTTTCAAGCTTTTTATTAGCTTGCTCTGACGCACACCGTTGTTTTTATGATTGGTATAGAAAAAAAAACTAATAATTCTTCAATAATTTATTTTTCTTAAAAAACGCTAAGGGCTCTGAAGCGAGTCTCCACCATCCGTAAGCAAATCCGCCACTGACATAATCCGATAATTAATTGCGCCTCCAACGCTAATTGTTTCGTTTATTTTTCATAGCAATTAACCGACACAACACTAATGCAAAACGCACAAATGGCCGCTCGTCGAGTCGGATTTTCATTTCTCTGCATAAAGTAGGACGCATTATGCTTCACGAAATATGTGGAACTGTCAGCGTTCGAACAAAACCAAAAAGAAAACGGAAAAACTAAGAGAATCTCGTCCGAAAGGAGAATCGTTCGTACGAAAATAAACAAACAAAACGACACTGAACCGTAGCTCATAGAAAACCGAAAACGGGAACGTTCCCGTATCCTATATATAGAAGCGTCAGCGTTTTGTTTATGTTCCCGTCGAAAACAGACTCCGCGTCGGTATCGAATCCTGGAAATTGACGTAAATAAATTATCGGTTTTATAGTGGTAGAGTAAAGTCGGCGGTGACTGGGCCGGCCTAGTTAACTGGGCCCGAAAATTCGTAAATATAAATCGAAGTATCGGTGAATTTTAGGTTTTTCACTATAAAATTTAGGTGATTTATTTAAAATTTTAAAAAAGGTCGTATAAGTGCTTTTGGGTGATGACTTCGTTATAATTTCTTTAAATGTTAAGATTTACCAATACATACTAATTGATGAAAAATTAATTCTATAGTATTTTGTTTTAAATTTGAATACGAAATCATTTGCAAGCTTTCTTCTAACTTTTACTATCACAAATAGTAGTTACAGGTTTTACAAATCGGATTCAACCATTTATAAATCAAATTCAATCCAATTGTTAAATTTGATTTGTAAGTAATGTAGATGGTTGAATTTGATTTATAAAAGGTAGAATTTGAACTTTAAGAAGCTAAATTGTATTTGAAAAGGGTAGAATTTAATTTGTAAAAGGTAGAATTTAATTTGTAAAAGGTAGAATTTAATTTGTAAAAGGTAGAATTTGAACTGTAAAAAGCAAAATTGTATTTGAAAATGGTTGAATTTGATTTGTAAAAGGTAGAATTTGAATTGTAAAAGGCTAAATTATATTTGAAAAGGGTAGAATTTTATTTGTAAAAGGTAGAATTTGAACTGTAAAAGGCTAAATTGTTTTCGAAAAGGGTTGAATTTGAACTGTAAAAGGGTAAAATTTTATTTGGAAAAGGATCAAATTTGATTTGTAAAAGGGTCAAATTTGATTTGTAAAAGGGTTAAATTTTATTTGTAAAAGGTTGAATTTGTAGTGTAAAACCTGTAATAACAAAATTACTACCTATTATAATAGCAAAATTTACTGATCTTACATCAACACGTACATTTTGAACACACCAGAAATCATTTTCATACAACTTTTACCATCATAACGAACACTATTCCCCGCTAAAACCCATTACCCATCATCACATCCTTTCACACCATAAAACCCCATTTCCTATCGATTCCGAGGCTCGATCGCCAACCGAACACCACAATTCCGAAAATCCCCTATCACAATCCTTCCTGCGTATCCCCTGGATCGACGCCGTTCACGCACGTGTGGATTTGGCTATTTCGGAACCGGGATTTATGCGTTGTGCTAGATCCGAGGTCGCGTTTGTTCGCCACATGGAAAATCGCGAAAGGGTCAAAATACCCATATCGAGCCTGAAATACCGGGACTGGTTGCGCGAGTCTTTTTATGTGCGAAAATTTTGAACTTGGTCGAATTTTCGATGGGCGGGTGTTTTTGGGCGTTTCGGTTTAACTGGGCCGGCCCTGTTGGGTTTTGTGATGGAATGTTTTTTAGGTTTCAATGAAATTGTTATTGATGGATTCGAAAGGTTTTGTTTGAAAAAATAATCAATTAGATTCGGCTCATCTTTGATATGTCTAACTTGTGATTGAAATATAAGTAGGTGTAGGTAGGGGTTCTGAATATTGATTTTGGATCAGACCAGTAGTGATATGGGTTCTGGATTAGACAAGAAGTGAAGCGAGTTCTGGACTAGATCAGAATTGATGGGGGTTCTGATTCGGTTCAGAAACTAGGGAGATATTGAATGAGTAGGTTAAAAACCTCACTGTTTACGCCTCCCACATCCAGAAGTCGTCATTTCTGGTCCAATCCAGAACCTTTATCACTTCTGATCTAATCCAGAATCTCATAATTTCTGATCTAATCCGGAACCCCAATCTGAGTCAATCAATATTCAGAACCCCCACCTACATCTACTAATATACTTCATTATGGAAATTATTAAAATTAACTTCAAAAGGTTCGTTTCAAAAATAAAATATTTATGAACAAAATAATTATGTTAGATTCAAAATTAATCATATGTGTAAGATTTTATATTTATACATCGAATGGTTTTCATTTTCGTAGTTATCACCTTTTTGCTATGACACATCGCATCTCCGCGAATTTATGGCCACATTTGTGATTGGATTAATGCGTCGTTTCCTTTTGTTACATACTGTATTTGTTCGTTAGTTTTCCAAAACAAACATCGTTTTCATTCGCCTAAAAAGTTTTCAGTGCTGTGATATTTATTGCTCTAGATTTCTAATCGTAATAATATTCTATTACCTTTCAGTTGTAACGATCTCGTTCTCCGAAGCGAAAGTTCTAATCTGATTGTAAATCGTATCGAACGCTTATAGATTTAAAAAAAAAATGTTCGAAAGTAAACTCAAACAAAAGGAAAAGTATTACAAAAAAATCATATTTAAAATACATGAACCGTTTCGTGCAAAATACACCCAATACTCCTTTTGCATGGTTTCAAAATAACACGGTTCAAGAAGAACCGATTATTTTGTATACTGTTTTTTTTTCACATTAACACGGTGTAAAAAAAAATACGTATTATTATTCCATAACGGTAAGATTTGGATTAGACCAGTGTAAAATTATAGTTATTAAATACAAATTTATGATGTTTTTTGATGATTTCACATGGTGAAATTTTGCCGCAATACACATTTCTTATGTAGGACAACTAATCTTCCGTATATACGGGAGATAGTTCCAGAGACTACCGTGTAAAAAAATATATGATGACCATATAAAAATTGCAGACAGGTTCCATCAGTATATTTCGATGGAACTTCCATCCAATATACTTTATAAAAAATGTGTAATGTGGAAAAAATTTACCATGTGAAATCATTTAAAAACACCGAAATTTTTTGACAACAAAATAATGTCAATGTATAATACCAATATGAAATAAGAAGTTGATTAAACGTCTTTCGATAAATTTCATACTAATAATTACGATCCAATAGAAATTTCAAGCTGACATTAGAAACGTCAAACTATGAATGTGAGTGTGTGTGTGTGTGTAATGCAGGTTTGCCGACTTATTTTATTCTCATCTGGACCTTTACCGTTTTTCAAGCTTTTTATTATTTTAATTTTATTCCATGTTAAAATGAAAAAAACAGTGTACAAAAATAATCGATTCTTCTTTGAACCATATTATTTCGGAACCGTGTAAAAAGATTACGTGTATATTCGGATAGAAGTACTATTCAAATACATTGATGGAACATATCTTTAATTTTTACAAGTTCATCATCTTTTACATGATAGTTTCTAGAACGTATCAGTGTAAAAAATCCAATTTTTATGAGATCGCCATACATTTTTTCCACGCGGTCGTACTCGGACGTAATTTATATACATACACGAACATTAGAAAATCGTCATTCGAACAATTATGGCCTTATATGCGTCGTCGAGCGATCTCTCGGTTTGTCGACTTTAACACCCACAAGTGGGAGTCGATCGGTTCCGATGGTGATTCTCGCCAGTCGCCACTCGTCCACCTTTCACCATCGTCATCATCATCACTTTCGCGCTTCTCGACGGTCGGATGAGAGGCTCCTGAAGCTTTCTTCGGTCTAGGTACTTTCGAGCTTTCAGCCGTGTATAGACGGTGTCGTGAAAGTGTTTAAAGTGGGACATTTTTAGGTATCGATTGATTCTAAGATCGGTGAAGGTGAAGATCGGTATGATTGGATTCAGAGTTTTGTCGAATTTTTTGTATGGGCTGTAGTGATTTTTTTCCTATAAAATCTGTATTGTATCATAGTAAAAGTTCAATCGTTTTTGTTTTATGTTGATTGATGTTTCTTTATATAAAAGTTGCGAGAAATTTGATATCGAAACTATTTTAAACAAAATTGTCGCAATCGTACCGTCTATTGACCACGTCGTTTGCCGCTCAACTTCGAAAGTAAACATTAAAATATGTCGGTTTAAAAAAATATATGTTTTCATTAATTTTTCGCGCGGTATCTTCCGAATTTCTTTTGGCGCGTTCGCGATTTCGAGTTGTAGTTTTAAAATAATGAAAAAAATAAATAAATCACCAAGGCCGTACCGAATATTTCAGACTTCGCGGTTATGTAATTTGAAAAGTTTAAATCGAAAGATTTGCGAATATTTTTTTGTATGATTTAAAATCGGAAGTGAGCCGCACTCAAATTGACGGATAGAATTAGAGCTTCTATTTATAATTGTTAGCATCATCGCCTATAGTGATCATCCCGTGTCTTTTAATCGATCCGATAAATATATTTAATATTTTTATAATTTAAAAAAGTGTGCTAATACAATTACCGTAATTCTAATCAGACGAGAGATTAATGAAGGAAACCACAAATCGAGGAGTTAGCTATTGCGGCTTTGTAACGGGTCAACGTTTTTTAATTACTTAACAAGATTCGTATATATAAATTAATGTAAAAAAATAATTAAATAATTAAATTCGTTTTTACTCTCGCGCGTTGAAAGTAGAACATAATTTTTTATCGATTTTATAAATCGTACTCACAAAAATCGGTAAACAAACGTTTGCCCAAACGATACTAACATATACGACACTTGGACACACCGACAACAGCACATACTTGTTTTAGGACAATCGGAAGACTACATGATGGTTAAATGATCCCATCAATGCTTTGTAATTTATTGTAATCATACTATTTCGAAATTTTTTGCGGATTGTGTTCTACGCTCGGTGTTGTAGGGTCATGTGTGCTACTGTCAGTGTGTGCCAGCATTGTGTCGTTTAGGCAAACGTCTAGGAACAATTAAAAACCTGAAAAACCAACAAGTTCCATCGAATAATCAACTACATGGTCATGTATTCTTCGGCTTATGACGGGGATACGTTTCTGAACTATCATAAGCAGAGCCGGCTCGAGGGTATATGGCGCTCTAGGTATGTAGATTGGTTTTCAGCCCCCCTCCCACATACCATATTTTTCGAATTTTAAAATTATTCGAACCCCAAAAACTTTTTTTACTAAAAAAAAGATGGGTGCTTTTCAAAATATAAATTATAACATTTCAATTTCCATAACCAAAGAAAAATGTGAGAGTGGCGAAAAGCGCCCCTTTAACTTTGGTGCCCTAGTCAAGTGCCTACTCTGATCCCTCTATTTGAGCCGCCCCTGATAATAAGTCGAATCAATTAATTTATTTATATCAAAAATTCCATTTTTTTAATACTATAATTCGAATGATTCCATATTATTTCCGAATACATTGGCCATAGGGGACGGCAACTTTTTTTTGAAAAAAAAAAAAAAATTATATAATTTTTTTCAGACGCAAATGCGAACCGTCGCAAGTCGATGACTGTATGCACGTTATACAACACATAAACGATTACGATTATACGATTATTATATACGATTTTGCAGACGTTTTGTCTGCAAAATCGTTCGGCGCAAATTCCATCTCATTCCGTGCACTATGCACAAGACGCGCACCGTCTTCGATCGGTGCAGTTCATCCGCAACGGAGTGCGCCTCAATTGTCGCAATTGTCGGCCGGCCAATTGTTTCGGCTTCGACGGGCTAATTGCTGTCGCCGAACCGCTCATTATTATAGAACCCGCTTTCTTTCGTTCCGTTGTGTGATTTTGGCGTTTCGGACCACGAGAGTTTTCACCCGCCGAAAACGTAGATGAAATGTGCGATATTGGGTATTTTTTCGTTCGTGAAAATATGAATCCGTCTGTGCGCTTTCTCTGTCGCCTTTCTATGAGTGTTTTTTGGGTTTGGTTTTGTCTCTTTGGCGTTCGATCGTAGATGAGAAATCGCTGGAGGGGTTTTTGGAGTTGTGCTTCTTGTAATGTTGTAACGTTGCATGTGTAACTAAAGGTTTGTTCGCGGGAGTTTCGGTTTATGAATGGTTTGAAAAGTATGGGGATGTGAGTTATGTTGTGTTTTGGGTACGGGGATTAGTTTGAAGATGGTGTTTGGTGCGAGTGGATTTTGAAATATAGTGGAAATCGTTTAACTTGAAAATGTTTAATGTGAGTAATCGGTTAACAATACTGCGGTCCCGATAAAAAAAAATATGTACACATACTATGACGTATAAATGTGGGATTATTTTAACATGAGAAAATATTTCGGTTCCTTCAATTTCGTGTTAAACGTTTTCTAATGTATAAAATTTAGACGTTTTATTTCAATAAAAAAAAGAGGATATATCTTCCTTTCGGATACCATATGGTGTAACCCCTATGGTATGTTTAACATACCTTTTTTACAACAAGTTCTTTATCAATAAGTTAACTCTCGTAAAGTTGAATACTAAAAATTTTCTTAAATTATCATATTATATTTATTGTTCACACCATTTCGATTATTGAAAATTATTAACTGTTGACTAATTCATTATATAACATCGAACAATCATGCCCATATTGGAAATCAACAATATTTTTTCATACACACAAAAACGCGATCTGCATATGAAAATATCCAAACGACGATGACTCACAAACGCGCGAGCAAATCGTATGACATTCGAGATGCGATTCGCACTACATTCACAGTACAAAACTCAAAGTATACTTTCCCTAGCAGGAATACGAAACCACTACATCTAATTTTTCTATTATTTTCAAACCGTACGATTCCACGAAGCTATAAAAAAAATCATCGGAACCAACCATTGTTGCAAACCGACTCCGGTCGAAGAACTCCCGGAGTCAGGTCATCCGAGGAAAGTGACGTACCGATGCACATCGCTTCAGCTCGATTTGCATCCGATCCGACTCGTGTTGCCGTGCATGCGCTTAACCCGTGAAATTTCCGAGCCTTCTCAAGCGGGAAAGCTGAAAAAATCCGACGATTGCGTCGTCGGAGTTTCGCGGTTTGATTTTTTCGATGGAAACTCGCGAATTGTGTGTCTCCTTTTCGATTGGGGTTAGCGGCGTTTTCGTTTTTCGCTTGGTCGGTTTTCGTTTCGGTTTGTGTCTTTTTCGGTTTCGGTTCATTGGGTGTCTGTGTGGTTCCCGCGGAAGTCTGCTGGGTGTTTCGTTGGAGAGTTTCGGTTCTGAAAACGGTTATGGTTTTTTGAAACTTGCGTGTCGTCGGGGTCGATTACCTGTAACGAATCGTTGGGTTTTGAACCTTGTATCTGATGGTGATTGTGATTTATGGTTCTTCGTGTTCGTGAAAATTAAATTTGAGATGTTAATTGATTTTAAATCGAGGAAATGATTAAGGTATTGAAAAAAATCTGCTGTGTTGAAGTTATATTTGAATCGTAGTAGTCTGTTAGTAATTCAATTATAATAAAATTTGTAATGGTTCTTCGAATATCAATACATATAGATCGTTTTTGATGTTTCTACAAATTTTAGCAGGGCAACCATTTGGAGCGATCACTTTTTTGATTTACTCTGTTCCACGCTCCGATTAGGTTAAACTAATTATTAAAATATTCAATATATGTAAAAATACACAAGTAATATCACTATAAAATAGGAGATAACAATGGTAAAATCAATATAACCTAATGATAATTAAAAATTAGAGTAATATGCTCCTGCTCCGGCTAAAAATCCGTTGCTTCATCTGCTCCGCTCCAAAACCCTGGATTATAGAAATTAAGCGTCATCGTATGGTCATTATTTATCGACTATTGATTAGGCGAAATACCTATCAAGGAGACCAAATCTAAAACCATAACTTGCACAATTATTTCGAGCTGACGATACACTGTAACATTCTTCTGTTAACTGCCTAATATTTCGCTTAACTTTCATAGTTATAAATATAATACCAAACCGTTGACTTATCTAGATATATAACACAGTAGAATAACCTTCGTACATAGAATTTCAAACCCACGACTTTTTCGTCAACGATCTTTCGGAATTTGCACGAAACGGACGAATTTTTCGCGCATGGCACAAACCGTAAACGCATTTGCCCAGTTCGATAAAAGCGACCGTTTTACGTCCGTAGTGAGAGAAGTCGTTCAGTTATTTCAGTAGCATAAACTTTCTTCGTTGCCAATAATATTGGTCGCTCTCTCGAAGCTGATCTCTGTCGTGTAGATCCAGACCGATCAATTCTGAAGATCTTGGATCGAAAATCGCCAATTTGCGGTGGATTGTGTCTGAAAAACATTTTTGTGTTGTGGTAATTGTCTTTTTTCCAGTCGAGATATTTTCAGTCAATAATTTAATATATAAGTGGTCAGTTTTTTTATTATGTGATCACTATAAGTGTATATATTAACGAGGTTTCGGTTTCAAGTGTTGCTGAAAAAAAAAATTAAGATGCGCTCTGTAGAAAGTTTCAGTGTTAGTTTTAATGTTATGACGTATAGCAATCTTAAATATTCACGAGTAGACTTGACAATTTATTTCAATTTCTCTTTGGATTTAAATATTTACGTATTATACTTATCAGTAGATACTGACCGTTTTTAATTATTAAAACTACTGACCATTTGATACATTACAGACGGTTAATTCAATTTGCTGACTAAACGTGTAATCAGTTACTGAAAAAATATAATGTAATACAATACAAGCCATATAAGTTGACTTTTTCGTACTGAAGGTTTTTTTTCATTTATCGAACGTTAGAAAAATTTGTTCCAAACATTTTTCTCTGCTTCAAACTTTTAATTCATAGATCTAAAACATGATTTGACATTTCGGAATTCGAAAACTTGAAAAAAGAAAATATTATACTTAGTTGACTGTCGGAAGAATTAAAGAAAGTGGAACCGTTATACAGTCACTCATCATTTTAACTGTGTTTTTTGTGGCGCTTGTTATGTAGTCGCTGTAATTGCGACAATTGGCAACATGTGGGCAAAATGCGTTTTACTTTTCAGAGTATTTTTGCGTTCAACCAACAAATAGCAATGATAAATTTTTAATTATTTCGTGTCGTGTTTCAGATTATTGTTTTTTTTTTACAGGAACGAAATATCAATTTTCATCTTTCGAATGTTTTTTTTACAATTCAAATATTTCTTAAGGTCGTCGACATAATTCGAAATTACGCGCACGTGAAACTATTCCATATTTTTTTCCAATTAATTATTACATACGATTTTTCTCTTTCATTGTTTTCTTGGAGCACTTTCATTGAACAATTAAATCGATCCATTTCATTGTTTCGTCGCGAATTGCGTTACGTTTATAAATATTTACGATTTTTTTTCGCCAGCGTGTGAAAGTTGCAAGAGCTGATAACGAAAAAGAAATAAATTATCGCGTGCTTTTTTTTCGCACATATCATACCTCCCGTTCATATATTTTTCGAAACTATTCCACAATTTGACTCTCAGCGTCGTTTTCCAAAATCGTCAACCGTTTACCGACAAATCGCAACTCTTACACTTTGAATAGGCCATTTAACATCCAAATGACACTTTGCCTAGTTATTTTTCGCAATGCAATCAATTATCCGGCCTTTTCGCGAAAACCGCATATCCGTTTCGGTCGGCGGATCGAAACGCGCGACTTTCCTCCGTTCTCCGCTGTTGTTTGTTTGCCTTCGCGTTTAATTAACATCTGCTTTGCATTGGTTCGACAGTTGGGCGATGTCTGCACTACCACTGGGTCGTTATAGGGAACTGCTGGATCAGTTGTTGCAGTTGAACGAGCAGACGGCCGCTCTTCGCAGGGAGCTCGGAGCTTGGACTGAAGTCGGTGAGGATATAGATTTTGTTGGATCTCGAATGTATTATGTCTCGCTATGTCTGTGTAATCGCTTCGTCCGTGAACGAAGTAAAGAATCTTGTGGTGTATAGGCGCCATTTAGCGTAGGCGCATCGTTTGACGTCTTCTGTCGAATATGAAATTTGATGTGTCTTACGATATACTTATCTTCTTGTGTGCCATATCAGGTGATCTTGACGTAGGTGATCATTTTTCAGTGATTATTCTGGGTAATTATAACTGAAGTGGTTTCCCGTTGCCTTCTTCAGTAATATACTTATGGCACGCCTAATATTTAGTAAAAAAATATTTGGAAATTATAGCACGTGAACGAAAAAAGGTTCGTGTCACTGTCGTAAGGTATATCAATTATCATATTTGATAGAAGACGTTAAATGATGCGTCTACACCTGATGGCGCTTATACACAGATGTTGTTAAATTTCTTAGATAAAGCAAGATTTTTTTTGCTTCGTTCAGGGATGGAGCGATTACACAAACATGGCATAATATATACATATTTTTGTATTCTATTGATTAATCTCTATTGTTTGTAGATGGTGACTCAGAAGAGCTGCAGATAGTTGCCAATGGGGACGAAACATTGTCGAGGAATTCAGAGGTGAGTTTTTTTCGGTTGTGTCGTTATTTAACGTCTAATATTGGATGAAGATATCTCTAATCTTTTTCCACTTGAGAAATTTTCATCTGATTTTCTTTATATATCGTATTGATTTTATCAGCGTTTTGAAAATTCGTTAAAAATACTGTAAATGGATAGGAAATTTGACTGCAAAACGCTGATTTGATATCATTTTATAAAAGTCTTATCGTGCATATTTTAAAAAATATGCACGATAAGAAAAAAGATCTGATAATATGTATTAAAAAAAATCTTTCATAGGCTATATGTATATGGCAATGATGGCGACCACGATGTCCATTGAAAACATCGTAAAACGAAAGATATCTGCGATGAATATAAATTAAAAAAAGCTAAAAGCACCAAACATCCAAATATTAAACATTTCCCAACATCGACGCTCACTGACCTAACCATCATCGGCTTCAGTTTCCCAACGAGACAATCGCCAAAACCGACACCGCAACGATTCCACAACACGCCACGAGAAAAATCCAAAACCCAAAATCTTAAACTATCGCCGATTCGATCGATCGGCAACATCACTTTCGTTTTCAACATTAAACAAATCACGGATCGCAACATCAACGGCGTGGGATCCGAGAAACTGGTCGATTCCTTTTCCTATCACGGCCCGTTCGGCTTCCGCCCATTGTGTTTTGTCCTTTCCAACATGGTAGGCGAAATCGTCTCGCTTATAAGGCGAAGAGCTCGTCTCTTCTTCGTTTGCGTTGTGCGAATCGATTCCGTCGTCGTCGTAAGCAGCCTGCTGAAGTAGAGTCTCCAATTACTTGGAACTATCAGGTACTCGAGTATCTTTTCGAGTAATTTTAAAATACTCGGGTATTTACCAAATGTATCAAAGTATCAAATTTTTTAAGTATTTAAACTAAGTATTTACCAAATGTATCAAATGTATAGCTATTATTCAAAGGGAAAAATTTAAACGTGCATTCATAAAAAATGATTGTGCATTAAACCTGAGTATTAAATAAATTAAATGTGCATTCAAAAAAATATTGTGTGCATTTAACAAGAGCATTAAAATGTGTGTATTTGAAAAAATATGTGTACCTTAAAATAAATAAACGTGCATTAAAATGAATGTAAGTAAACGACGGCAACGTTGAAAATGTGACCAGGACAAAAAATACCAACCGCACGATCATTATTCACAACTTTCATAATAGAATCTATTCGCAACAAACCTAATTCAAACAAAATCAACATTGATTCAAAAATAGATCAAACTGTTAAAATGTATAACTTTCTGTCGTTCCGTTCATACGTAAACAAATGTAAACGATGACACTTTGACAGTTGACAGTTGTATTGTATTGCCTATAGAGAAAGGCGACGTTGCCACCTACTGTCACTTTAATGCACAAACTATTCATTCTATTGCACATTTCATATTTTTTTAATGCTCACTTAATATTGCACAAATTTTTTTTTTCTGTTGCATTCTATGAATAAAATAATGCTCAATACAAGATTCTTTAATGCACCAGAAATAATGCACAAGTAATTCGTTTTAAGGTGCGATTTTTTTTAATGCACAGTTAAATCGCACCCTTATTCAAATTCATGTACGTATACATACTCGATTCTTCCGAAAACGCATTTGGATCACGCCTTTCAATAATTTCTTGGCCCAATTGAATTACAGCATTTTTGGTGGAGTATTTAATGTTGTTATTCGAAATGCAACTTCTACAACGGTTTTCGCCACAGCAGCATCTTTTTATTATTCGGAAAACCCAAAATATATTTTTTAATATTTCATATTGTTTGTTGCCATAAATAATATAAGTCCGGAGGACGCAAAGCACAAAAGAAATTTCTCTGTCGAAACCATTAGTCTCGAGTCGTGTGTCGTTTTGAGAATTTCAAGAAAAAACCGGATCTTCGGATAGTCGAATACTCGGGTATTTCTTTATTATCGCATTTTGAAAATTTTGTACATATTAGAACAATGTATCTTTTTTCTTGACTTCGTCTATGATGATCGAAGTTTCAGTTTCCATTTGTAATCTAACTTCTGCTAACCATTTTCAGATTTTATATTTATTCCAAAAATTAACAACACAATAATACAATTACAGCATAACAATGCTAAGTAATGTATCATCATGTTAAAATTTATCGAGCAGTATGATCAACGAATCAAACTATTTTCGCAACTACACCCATCCTCGATTTACGCGGTAAATACGTTCCTCGTAAATAAAGATTATGAACCCATATAAAAACGTGACATAGCTTCCAAAGTTAAAAAAGTCGTTCTTTTGTATAAAAATAAACAAATATATAAATAAATGCTTAAAATACATAATATGTGAGTATCTTTTTTTTTAATCGAGTTGGAAAAAAATTCGACACGCTTATACAATTACAAATCTTATATACTAATTTATTAGTTATGTGAACTGCAAGAAGAGAAGAACAACGGGAAGGGTCATTGTCGTCGTAAAAATGGCACATGCACATGGCCATTGTTCTTATCTTATTATATAGATGAGGTTCTGTAATATTGTAATTAATAAAAAAAACATTTGCTCAACCGCGTTAAATTGAACTGCATAAAACAATGTAAATCAAGGAATAGGCGCACTTCGAAACTATTCGAATACATTCCACCGGTTTCCACTATCCGTTATCCGGATACCCGGTTTTGTCATCGCATCTGTAAACGAGACCACGACATTATTCCACCATTCCTAGTTCACATTTCCGCAACGATCGTCCATTACGAACGGCCGACATTTGGACACGACCTTTTCCGCACAATTTTATTACTACCCCCCCCCCCTCCCTCCCTCCCCCCACAGTTAATGCGAACGCGATATTTTAAAAATGTCACGCGGCGTTCTTAATCTCGTTAAAGGGTTCGACGACGAGACACGGGTACGGACACGAGACCGTGTTATTGTCGTTCGGACGTCCGTCGCGTTCTTCAGCCATTCGTGTGGAGGAGGAGCTTTCGCGTGGAAGACGATGGTGTTCGAGGTGGCGATGCTCTTCGTGACGGTGAGGATATCTTGGGGTGGATTTGGTGTCGATTTTGGTTAAGGACGGGCGTAAATGTGGAGGTCACGGGCTTTCATATACTGAAATCGGACCAGGGCCAGAAACTTTATCGGGCCCCTTCTTTTCATTGATTTTTTTTTAAATTACATAGTTTTTTAGTAGGTACCGACAATTCGAATACGAAGACGAATATAATTGATAGATTCTGTTAAAAATAGTGACAAAATAATTTTATAGAATTGATCGATGCCGGGCTCTTTTGCAACTTTTTGCTCTTTTGGATAGAGTAATGCTGAACCCCCCGTGGGGGCCATGGTGGAGGTTTTTTCTAATTCTTATCGATTTCGTAAGTTAGACTTTTTTTATATTCTTATCTGTTTACGTTTTTGATTCTTACTGATTGTTGAAGTTGATGGGTGGTGTGGTCAGCAGGTGGATGTATGTATATGATAGTACGTATATGGATGTACATGATTATATATGTAGTAAGGAATAGTTTCGGTATTCGAGTTCTTTGAGAGTTACTTTCTCTTCGTCATATGTATTAAGGAAAAATTTTCGAAATTCCGACGTTTTTTCGATTATTGATTTGTTCAAAAATAGATGTACTGACGCTTCATATCGTTGCGATTATATTATAGTAATTCTGTGGTAAAATTTTAATTGTTTTCTGTCGACCATTAAATATCCTTCAAACATGATAATTTTCCTTGACTTTATACTGATATGCTTCAAGCTCCAATCTGACCAAATTCCGAATTCGATTCGAATATAATATCCCTAATCTCAAAAAACACTCACCGAACTATTAGCGCATTAAAAACTATTCTTTACGGTGTGAAGAAATGCATTGATCAGTGACGGGCAACCTTTTTTGCAACCGGCCAAAACTGAAAATTCATTTATTTTTTCACAACGTTCTCAACTATAGAAAAGGTTTCGATTTAATTTTTAAGTTACGTTTATTCAACCAAATTTTAAATTTTAACAATTTTACTAATGAAAGTACAATTATAAAATAAATAGACTAATTTTTAGAATAAGCGAATCCACTGTTCGAATCACCGCGTTTTCCTCATCGCCGATTTTACTAGTGCAATAATTTTTATTTTTTAAATAGATAAAAAAAACAACTGCAGTTCAACCCTAATTTTATAACGAACCGATGCGGTAGGGGATCACATCGAAGTGGTATAAATGGAAAACAACAAGAGCCGGCAGTGCAGTCCCCGGTGGGGGCCCCTGTTTGTATCGAGCGGCGCACGCGCCTTGAGCCTCCGCCCCCCGGTCAACGCCCCCCACAGCCCCCTTCCCCCTCGACTTGGCCCCCAATTCCTCCCATTATGTAACCAGGAATTGCTGCGCCTTCATCATCTGATCGCGACCGGTGCTGTCATTGCACCACCGTTTGTTTACACCCTTGTGTTTTGCAGTTCGGTATCTCTAATCATCGTTCTTAGTTTAATTTGTGTTTTGATTATAAAAATATTTATGAATGCATAAAAATTTGATTGTGTGTTAATATATTTTATGTATTAAAAGTATTCTTTTTGTTGTGTTGCAGATAGGCGATGGTTCGTTGAAGATAGTGCTGTTGGACTCGGATGCTTCTTCCAAAATGGACCAGCCTAGAGATGTGTTGCTTCCTGGTGAGGATTCAAACGGAGTGGCGTCCGTGTCTTCGGGCACAGAACGTCGCTTGAGTCGTGATTGTGTCGACGGTGTTAACGTCAAGTCAATACCATGTCCGAGTAATTTGAACATTTCCAAGTGTCCGAATAAGATTCCGGCGTCCAGCAGTGCTAGTTTGTCTAGGAAGGGTGCTTACTCTAAGAACAATCGTTTGAATTTGAATCAGACAGATTTGATCGGGGATGTGCCTAGTTATAATAGCACTTCTCGAAGGCCTCATTTTCTGGACGACGATTACCATTTGAAGACTAATGATTGTCGAATTCCGAAGCCTCACTTCTTGGATCATTCTCCATCTCCAGACGAGGAAAAAATAGTCGTTAGTGATTCTCATAATGTAAACGATCAGTTGATCGATGACATTTCTTGGAGTAGGAGTTCTCAAGAGAACAGTGAAGAAATGAAACCCTATGTTAAATCTAGAAATTTTAAGGAAAATATTTGTATGGATGATCCACATTTTTTAGATAGACAAAATTATAAAACTAATTCGGCTAGTGTTAGTGATATATTACCTAACCAACCTTCTAGTTCAATATCTAAGTGTTATCTTCCAATAAATGATGGATATATAGAAAAAGATTTTTGGCATAATCAAGACTCGTGTAGTGTTAAAAGTTTTTCAAGTGCCGGTTCCGGAAATGCTCCTAACATGAGCAATTCCACACAGTCCCAACTAGGAACAAAAGTTGACTGTGTTTATTCGTTACTTTCTCTTTTATCAATTTCTGCAGACAATAATGCCGATATGAGTGATTATCTGCTCAAAATGAGTCAGTCCATTGAAAGCTGTATTGCCATGCGACAATCTGGTTGCATTCCATTATTAGTTCAATTAATTCATTCTAAACATTCTCATGTATCGAGAGAAAAAGCAGCTCAAGCTTTACATAATTTAATTCACGCTCAACCTGATGATAAAGCTGGTCGTCGCGAGATTAGAGTCCTACGTTTATTAGAACAAGTACGAGGATATTGCCGAATATTGGAAGATATTATCGTGAAAAAAGAGCAAAATGCGTCATTTGAAGATGATATGGAAAAACATCCTACTCAAAGTGTTGCGGCTTTGATGAAGCTATCTTTTGACGAAGAACACAGACATGTTATGTGTCAACTTGGTGGATTACAAGCCTTAGCTGCTTTAGTAACAATTGATCAAAAATCTCACGGAAGCTTAATCGAAGACGTTCAATGTGTGACTATGAGAAAATATTCTGGGATGGCATTAACAAATTTGACTTTTGGAGATGGAAATAATAAAGCTTTATTGTGTTCTTTCAAAGATTTCATGACTTCACTAGTTGATCAATTGCAATCACCTAATGATGATATGAGACAGGTAATTAAATATTATTTATTTTCTGTACAAAAGTTAAAGTTCATTTAAAAAAATTCTTATGTTTTTTAAGGTAACTGCTGCAGTTTTGAGGAATTTGTCTTGGCGTGCTGATTCTGCAAGTAAACAAATTTTACGTGAAGTAGGGGCAGTCAAGGGATTAACAATTGCAGCTATGACTGGTCATAAAGAAGCTACTTTGAAATCTGTATTATCAGCTCTTTGGAACTTAACTGCTCACTGTTCTTTGAACAAAGTTGAGATATGTTCAGTCGATGGAGCTTTAGCATTTTTAGTCGATATGTTGAGTTTCGATGCTCCAAGTAAAACTCTTGCTATCATAGAAAATGCTGGAGGAATTCTACGAAACGTATCTAGTCATATAGCAGTCAGAGAAGAGTATCGTAAAATTTTACGGGAACATAATTGTTTGAAAGTTTTACTTCAACAACTCAAATCTCCGAGTCTTACTATTGTGAGTAATTCTTGTGGGACTCTATGGAACCTTTCTGCTAGATGTCATGAAGATCAACAATATCTATGGGATCATGGTGCAATACCGATGCTAAGAAGTCTTATTCATTCAAAACATAAAATGATTTCTATGGGTTCAAGTGCAGCTTTGAAAAATCTTTTGAATTCCAAACCTGGGAAAAGTCATATTACTTCACTAGACACAACATCGCGTGATTTGAACATGCCTTCTCTCCCAACATTAGGAGCGAGAAAGCAAAAAGCCTTGGAACATGAAATTGATCAAAATTTAGCAGAAACATGTGAAAATATTGAACCTGCTACTTCTCCGACTACAAATAATCGCGATGAAAAACTTTTATCTTCTGCAGCTGAACGACATCTTGCGATGAGCTTAGAAAAACGAAGAATGACTTCTAGTTCACCATTAATTGGTCATCTGCCCTCCCAAATATCATTGAATCATAGTTCTCACTTTGGAAATCACTTTAGTTGTATTGGAAATTCAATTTTACAAGCAGGGTTTCAAAGAACTCATTCTTCAAAATCAACAAAATGTGATAATGTTAATAGATCTGACAGTAAAGATTCTGTCACGAGTACTCACTCTGACTCTGTATATGAAAGAGTTTCCAGAAATAATAAGATTCCTAAATTTTCAGATAAAGTTAATGAACTTATTACTGATAAAAATTTAGGAAGTTGCAATTCTGTTCATACTTTGACATCTAAAGCCGACAGTAATTTTATTAGACGTTATTCACGCAGCAGTGTTTTAAACATGTGTAATCGATCAAATAATATTCCAAGAAATAATTATTCTGATTCTGGTTATGACATGGAACAGGATTGTTGTGACCAGCCCATTGATTACAGCCAAAAGTATACTGAAACCAAAGCGTCTCATGACACTATTTGTGAAAATGTCGAAGAAGGTTTTTCTTTCCCTAGTTCATCTTCAGCTTCAAAAGTTAAAGATAATATAAACAACTATCCCATCAATTCATTACTGATGAATATAGAATTGAATGGCCATAATGATAAGATTTCATCAACTGTAGATTCTAACGTGGCTTTTGGTGATTATCAAGAAACCGATTTAGACCAGCCAACAGATTATTCTTTAAGATATGCAGAAGATCAATCAGAATTGGAATCTAGTCCTTCAGAAGCACCAGTTCCGTCTATTCATGAAGACACCATAAAACATTTTTGTACTGAAGGTACTCCGTACGAAACGCCCATCAACTTTTCTACGGCTACATCAATGTCGGATCTCAGAGCAATCGGCCCAGTCACCCAATTATTTGACAAACCATTCGGTAAAAATAAAATAATACCCAATGAACCAACTACTTGTGTACCTAAAGAAAGTAGTGAAATGAGTCACTCTGACGAAAAAGATATTTGCTCTCTTGAAGATACCACTAAACATGATAATGATAAAGTGTTACATTCTTCAACTCATAACGAAAGTGATGTAATTCAACCCATCAGTTCCAATGTATTGAAATTTGATTCAAAATTCAGTTCTGGTATGTTGAGTCCGGACAAACCAGTGAACTATTGTGAAGAAGGCACTCCCGGCTATTTTTCTAGAGTTAGTTCACTGAGTAGTCTAGAAGAAATAAACGGTGCTATCATAGATTCGATTGATAAGTGGGAGTCAAAAAAAGGTGAATCTTTAAACGATACTTTCGCTACATCTGAAAGTGCTGAAAATTTTGTTTTAGAAGACGATAAACAGAAACAAGGTTTGTTATATTTCGCATTTAATTACTTGTATAAATATGTGAAACTAAATCTTCAACGTTTTTTTCAGAATGTAAGACTACTAATTTAGAAAACGTGAGCGCTATAAATTATTCTGAGGAAACTCCGCTTATGTTTTCACGGTGTAGTTCTCTTGGATCTCTTTCTGAATGCAGTGTACCTGATCAACCAGATGATGTAGGTTCAGTCGTTTCTGAATTTAGGTTTGTATTTTTTTTTCTTTCATTTATTTCATTTGTACGTTTGATTTATTATTAATTGCTTTTTTTTCTCATTCATTATAGTCGACTGACATCAGGTTGTATTTCCCCGTCTGAACTTCCTGATTCACCAACACAAACTCCCCCTCCTCGATTAGAAGCACCTAAGTCTATCAAACATTATAAAACAACCCAACCTGCTAGTAAGTTCATTGTTTTTTTTTCAGAATATAATAATATTAAATTATTTCAATCACTGTTACTATTGTAGGTAAACTTCATTCAGTTTTTGAAGATGAAGTGGCAACATTCAAGTTTGAACATACTCCAATTGAATTTTCAACACAAACAAGTCTCAGTTCGTTAACAATCGATGATGAGCCTAGTGGAAAGGTTGTTTTTTAAATATTTTTTATATATAATATATTGCATATTATTCTTATACAATTTTTAATTTTTGTTTTATAGATTCCACTAGATATTTTCATGAATTCTGAAAAGAGGTCTGAAGGTGTTGGTAGTAGTAATCCTATCGAAATTATATTGCCTCGTCCTGATAATACAATCAATTCATTAAATAGTGGAAATTCTTTATTAGATAATGTAGATCAAAATTGTAAGAATATCTCGAATACTGAACAAGAAAGTGAAGAAATATTAGCAGCCTGCATTGATGCTGGTGTCCAATCTAGGTTAATATTTGCAAAATATTTTATATCAGTTATTAAAAAGTTTTTATTGAATAACTAAAACATTTTTTTGTTGCAGAATCAAAACTAGAAATCCCAATATACCAGACAAAGCATCATTAAATATGAAGACTAAAGTATTTGATAAAAATCTGATTCCAAATACGCAAAGTGATGTCAACAGCGAACAAGATAGTGAAGAAATATTGGCGGCTTGTATCGATGCTGGAGTTCAATCTAGGTGAGATATTTTAATGAGGTTTTAAATTTCATTAGAATCATTATGTGAATAAACAATCGCATCTTTTTTTTAAGAATTAAAACAAGAAAAGCAAGTATGACAAGATCTCAAATTTCTAATAGTGAAAAATCGAATGGTGGTCAAGGTAAATTGCAAATTTCTATAATCTGCTATAATTTTGGTTGAAGTTGGAGGTCATGATATTGTTGTTTTCATAATATTCTGATTGATTTTAGATTGTTCGATACAACCTGACACGTGTCATACTTATTGCACTGAAGACACTCCCCTTTTATCGAAAGTTGGTAGTCATTCCGATTTGTCTGTTTTGTCTATTAACGAATCAGATCGTGGTATCGATGCTTCTCCGTTAATTTTAAATGGTCCCGAAAAGGATGATTCTATCAGCAAGAAAGATTATTCTGATGACAGTTCAAATATAAGCGGAGAAAATGAACATTTACTAGAGGAATGCATTCGCTCTGGCATGCCAAAGGTATGTTTATAAATATTTGTTATCATATGAAAAGAAATTATAATAATATATATTGTATTTTTGATTGTGAGGAGAGTAAAGTTTTACTGTGTATGGTTCAGGAGATATAAATATATCTATATTTTTAATTAATAAATTTAAATTTGATTATATTACAGAATATTCTGCCACCGTATATCATTTCTCAAGATGAAATAGAAAATTATGCAGTTGAAGGAAGCCCATTCCAATATTCATTATGTTCAAGTCTTTCTGATTTGACAGTTGGAAGTGACAAGACTAAAGCTAGACTTATCAAAAGGTTTTTTTCTTCTCAAATATAGTTTATATGACACTTAAAAGTTTTTTTACATTATTGATTTTATAAATTTAGCAATCACAACATTCTGAAAACAAAATCATCTAGTAAGACAACGTCGCCAAATAAATTTTTGTCTGTTGACAACTTCAAACATTCTTCTACTCATCACTCACCAAATGGATCATTGAGTTCTCTATCATTGGGTTCTGATGATGGTCATATACTTGACATGGCAATTAGAGCTGGCGTGCTTCGAGAAACATGTAATTTAATTGATTATTATTATATATATTTTGGAAATTTTGCAGTTAACAATTTATTTATATTTTCAGGCCCTCAAAAATTGTTCACAAGCGAACCTAGATCTAGTGATAAAAAGGAACAGAAAAAATCTTTCGATTCTTTATCTCATTGCACAGTTGAGGATAAGTCAGAAGAACACGTGACTGTTCTTACTAGAAATGATTCTTTAAGTTCACTCAGCGTAGACTCCTTAGGATCTAATGAAGGCGATCAAGCTATTTTGGAACAATGTATAAAATCTGGCATGCCCAAAGCTCGACCTAGCCATAAGTGGGAATCTTTAGACAGTAAAACTATTGTAAACATCGAAAACTTACCCGAGTATAGTAAGAAATTAAATGATGCTAAAAAGTATAGTAAAAATATTTCTGTAACAAACAACAATTGTGAAGAAATCGAAGAATTTGACAAATCTATAAAAATTAGTTCCAAATCTAGAGATCAGGATATATTAGAGAAAGTTATCTACAACGGTTTACCAAAAAACAAAGCCAAAGGCAACGAAATACGTTCATCGTCTTCGTGCGCTGCTGGAAGCAGTGAAGAATGTGATGGCTATTTAACAAATGTTGCTTCCCGAAAAAATTTGCCAGAATGTTCAAAAAACGTACAAACTGCGTCTGTAGTTGTCGGCAGTGGTCTAAATACAACTCAAAATGTAAATATTGCACTAACAACTTCAGACGTAAAACCTATCATGCCACTCGAAAATGTCTCAGACAATATCAACGTCAAAAGCATTCGCAAGTCGTTCCAACAGAATTGGACAGGCCCCAAACTTTTAACAGAAAACCCAATAGAGTCAAATCTTTATTTGTCGAAAGAACCAACGTTAGAGAAGTCATTTTCAAACATGACCATCAGGAGTGGGTCTAAGGAAACAAATCGAAACAACGAAGAGTTAAATATTTATAAGCAAACAAATTTCAACCTTTGCACTGAAAGAAATGACATATCTAAAATAACAAATATGACGATGAGCAATAACGAAGATTTAACATTAAATAAAAACATTGATGCGTCAGGTGAATCGTCCACTCTGTGTCAATCATTAAAATATGATTTCACTATGGTAGATAGTCTAACGGAAGTCTGCAGCTCTTCGGAAAAAATCGAGAAGCCCAGTACAGACACATGGAACGAAAATACTTGTCCAAATGATGTGTCCTTTCCTACGATAAGTGGTTCAAATCCACTAATATCATCTACTAAAAGTGACTTTATTGATGAAGTAGTTGGAACTATTGGGTTACCAGATTTACTGGAAGAAAGCATAATTTTATCTGCTGATATAAACGAACCGGATCTAACAAATAAACTTATTTCCTCCGAAGTGGTGAATAATGGGAATGTTTCAAAAATATGTAATATAGTCACACCTATTCAAAATACAACACCAAGCGTTGAAAATCAATGTGATTCCGATGTGAAAATAGAATTAGATTCTTATACCAGCGAGGATACTTCGAGATTCACATCATTATCAAATTCAACCATTATCGAAAACGAAGCTGCTAGATTAGCTATTATGATGAAACGGAATATAGATATATCTTTTTCATTAACAGAAAGTGGACACTCCATGTATTCTTTAGATTTAGATCATGTGAAGCCACCATCTCTAATGGGAAGTCTTGTTTCACTCAGTCAAAGTATGTCTGGTAATTGGGACGATCATCTCAGTGAAAATCCTGATAAGTGTAACTTGATGAAAAAAAGTATTCAAAATGCTCATCGCAAAAAATCATTGCCACATGAGATTGTCATGAGGAAAGCCA
Source organism: Hydropsyche tenuis (assembly GCA_009617725.1). Classification (NCBI taxonomy): domain Eukaryota; kingdom Metazoa; phylum Arthropoda; class Insecta; order Trichoptera; family Hydropsychidae; genus Hydropsyche; species Hydropsyche tenuis. The sequence continues at coordinate 49,371 of VTON01000066.1, forward strand.
TCAATCATTGTATTTCTAATCACGATAGTTTGGAACATATTGAAGGAAATTATAATAATTTAGATCATATCAAACCTCCGTCAGAAATGGAAGATATTTTAGATATGGAAAATAGTATAATATCTGTAGCAAGTATTGTATCAGAAGTAGCTGATTTAGGAAATACAAGCAATTCAAGAATAATCTTCGATACTAAACAATCTATTGGTAATGATGCGTCTAGTTATTTGAATATTGAAAGTATAAACCCACCTTCTTTATTTAATGACTTGAGCGAATTAACAATGGAAAATGATGATTCCATTAGTGATAATGAAAATTGTATAACTTTCACGTTGCATCGAGATAATGAATTTGTCACTTCTCAACCGAATTTACTATCGACTGATGTTGAAGAAACTAAGAATAATATTAGTGAAGAACTTTCTACAAAAGGAACTTTCACTAAAAAGAAATATTTGACACCAAAACAAAGGCGCCAATTGACTAAAGATAGATATAAGACTTATACAATTGCTGCCGACAGTATGAATGATGTAGAGAGCGTTGAAAACTGTTCACAATCTAGCATCGATAGTAAATCAGATAGGAACACTGATGAAAGTTTTGATTCTGAAACACGCACACCTAATCAAAGAAAATCACGATTAAATCCTAAACAAAAACGTCAAGAGGATAGAGCAAGATACCAAACTCAAACTGTTTGTGCTTCCACATTGTATTCTTCCAATGACCAATTTTCAGAGAATTTACCAACTTCTGCAAAAACAGAACTCAACATGGGCGAAATGAGGAAATCTATGAAACAGAAGAGAATCGATAACTCAGATCGTTTCAAGACTCGTATAATTGATGATTGTATATCGCCGTCTCCGGATACTGGATCTAATGAACCACAAATCACTTTGATCAATAAACCTGTCACAAAGGCATATTCGTCAATGCAAAATTCGAATATTTCTGATTACAGTCATTCTCAATTAGCAAAAGACGCCATTCAAGCCTTCGAGTTTTTACAACAGCAGACTTTCGATGATTCAAGCGCCGATATAGATTGTGAAACTATTAGTCTCGTTTCTGAAGACGATTCAGAACTCAATACCCACAGATTGAAAACTATCACGAGGAGTTTTAAAAATTACTTGCCTGTTATAGAAAGTCCTTCAACTGTTGATAAATGCATTGAGAAAAACTTAAAAAATTTGAATGAAAATTCTAAAACATCCTTACATATCAATGGACAAAATTCTGCAAATCTAATTGAAAGTTCTGAAATCAATGATATCAATAGTATAGAACGAGATCAAAATTCTGGTACAGAAAGTGCCGATCAAAATATTTATTCAGATTCAGATGGCGAAACCCAAATAAAACCCAAAGCCATAATAATTAAGCCTATCATTTCTAAAACTGTAATTACTAATTCTAATGGCTCATTGAATTCTGATGAAAATGTTCCGAAACCTATAAGAGGACGAAAGAAAGCTCCATACGTGTCACCATATAGACGAAGTGATTCAGGTAACAGAAAAAATATTAACAAAACTCCCTTAAATACAAAGACAAAAGGCACATTAAATGGTTCAACTAGAACTAATAATAATCATGTCGGTAAAAATTCTTATTCTATTAAAAAATCTTCAACAGTCACTTCGAAAACTGTCAATGTTGCGTATGCTAAACATACTGACAAATCAAACACAAAAACATGTTCTACGAAGAAGAAGGTTGCACAAGCCACTGAAGAAGCACAACAGTTAAATCCTCAGCAATTACTCGTAAGACAAGGTACTTTTACTAAAGAAGACAGTGCCGTGTTATATGCGACAAAAGTCAGTCCCAAATCGTCAGAAAAAAAAGAAAATTTCAATTCTAAATTAGTGAAACCTACTTGTGTCGTCAAAAATTTTGCTAATACTTCACCATCAAAATTACCGATGCCGCCTGCACGAAACATTTGTAAACCCGTCGCTAAACATGAATCCGAATTGACTGTTAAAAATGTGATGTCAAAAACCAAAACATCAAATAAAATAAAGAATTCTGTTTCGAATCAAAGTCTACAAAGCAACGAAAGCACCAAAACTGTGACGCTGCAGTCCAAAACCGGCAACGCATCAAAATGCAACAGCAGTTCCAGCGTGAATTCGGCAACTTCTTCGAAAACATCCGTGAAAGATATATCTAGCAAAGTCGCCAATCTGTGGAAAAAGGTCGAACAACAGAAAAGAACCAATCCGAAATCTGACGATCGCGTTTGGGTAACAAACAACTCGAAAGATCATGATGCTGCGTCCAAATTGACGAGGAGTTCGACTTTCGAAGGTCCTTCGAAGATAACGTCGTCTATTCCAGTGCCGCCAAAACAAAAATCTAGTATAGCTCTTAAAGTTTCACAGTCACCTTCACACAAACCAACTTCTAAAGTTCCTGTAGTGAAATCAACGTTGAGAAATGTCGCAGTAGTAAATCCGACTTCCAAATTTGTTAAAAATTAATGTTATCGATCAAAACGATATATACAGTCCGAGTATTAGTCGAGTATAGTGATCATAATATCTCTTTAAAGACTTAAATTTATTATATTTCATCTAACACAACTTTGCAAATTAAGATAATAATTATAATTCATGACGCACATATTGAAAATATGTTATATGCTTGAAATCAACAGAATTTTATTTGAGTTTTGATTTTTTGTGTATGTTATTCAACTTCTTAGGTTTAATCAACATTAATTACTTATTCTTGCATTACAAGCCCGTTTGGCATTTTGAAGTATTTTCAAGTCACATTTTCCTGCTGAAAAAGAAAACAAGATCTATATATGTCTTGTATATTATTTTATTTTATTTTTTAGATTTAATATCTAATACAATCTGTATAGTGTACATATAAATTAAATTCTATAATCTCAGGATTGTGTTTCACGAAGATTTAACGTAAATTTGCTCCCGCTTTTTTCTTATGCATTTTTGAAACTCATGATGCGATAAATTTTGTAAATATTGAAAAAAACAAGAAATTTTCGTATTTCTAGAAAATTTGATTCACTTGTAGGCTTCATCTTAAAAAATGTGTCAAATTATGTTTTATGCAAAATCATAATCATAATTAGTATACATTTTTTTCAATATCTTACAGGTATAAAATAAAAACTGATCAAAAAGATTATTTTTATACATAACTATATGTATGAGGAAATTTCTGTAGGTTAGAATTTACATTACAGTATTATAATTTTGTATCACGATTTTTTTAAATTAATTTCGACAATATTAATATTATGTATTCATTCCAACTTGACTAATTAAAACTTAAATAAGCTTTATTTAATAAATTATAGACGTTTCATATTTAAAATTCACATATGAAATGTTTTTTGATAGAATGCATTGAATACAACACAAATGCAGTATTTTAATTTTGCCGTTGCATATCGATAGTCCAAATAATGATTTTGCATTGTTAAATTAGTTTATGTATTTACATTAAAAAAAATTTGAATGTATGTATTATATGTAGCTTGAAACATCATTATTATTGACTTGTGTATTTTCAGCAAAATTTGTCAAGTGAGGTGCTAAGTTCGTTTATAAGTAAAATAATCATATTTAACTTTAAATAGCAAACCTACATTTATATAATGTCCTCCAATTATATCTAGTCATTTAATTGTCTCTAAATAAATGAGTAATTTAATAAATTTGTGTTAATTTTCTATCAATTTGTTTCATTCGAATAACCTAAACATATTCCCTAATAGTCATTGAATGGTTTTTAATCCATACCATAATCCATATTTCATATTATGATACAAATTATTGATTCAAAAAGTATAATTTTCAAATGTGTAAGTAAATATTTATACTTGAACATAAATTATTCCTATTATACTTATAGATAATAAGGATACTTTTTAAAACCTATTGGAATCAGTAATATGAGTCTTGATATAATTTTTTATAAATATTTAATTACTGATTCGATAAATATCTATATACATATTTCTTTAATTCAAGATCGATAGCCATTTTTTTTCGCTAAACTAACCCAAAAATTCAAATTTTATTAAAAAATGAAATAAATGAATATAATCGAAGAAAATTCGGCGATCAACATGCACATTATTTTCATTTTTAAATCTTAAAGGTAGTAATATATAATACTTTCAATTACATTTTTATATAAATATAATTATTTTCCAATTGTCTTTCAGCATCATGAAAGAAATACAGAATCGCGATTGCGTTATCGAAAAAATCGAGAAATTGTACGAAAAACTCTTCGAATTGGAAAAACATATAGAAAATGTATAAATGATTTGTCATCGCTGAAATAAGTACATATTATCAATAATAAGTGTTTTCGATTTTTCATCGATTTTTTTCAGACTAATGAATTTGAAAGTATCAAACGTTTGAAGAACAAATTGAAATATGCGAAAAATTCAGTCAAGCGAATGGAAGAAAATGAGAATATAAACTTGATCAGATTGGCGGAAGCTGAAAAGAATTGGTTGATTTTTAAAAAAAGCGAAGAAGAAGTAATCGATCGTAAAAATTTTACTGAAGAATTGGAGGCTGTGCAGTTTTATAAAGAGAAATTTGAAAAAGTTCAAAACGAGGTAATATTTTTGATGCATTTAGATGCGTAAACTATTCATTGACAAATTTGCATTTTAACATGAATAGAAATGCATTATTATAAGTGCTTCGATTAAAATTCTTAAAATATTCATGTGTAACTAATGTATTATAAGTGTGTAAATTATTTTTTTTCAACGAATTTTGTGCGTAGTTTGGAGGTTATGTTTGTCAGTTTTTAATTATATCTTACGAGTTTCGGATTCACATGTTGTACACTGTACAGTAACACCTTTGCTGTCCGAACTGTTAGCATGTGCAAATTTGTACAATTTAATTGTAAGGGAAAATGATTTGTAAAAACTGACTAAAATGACCCCCTGAAACACGTACAAGTGTAAATTACGCATGAAATTCGTTAAGAAACCTAATTTACGGATTTATAATGCATAATTTATGTATGAAATTCATTGATAAATTTAATTTGATATAACATTTCGTTTAAATTCGTTGACAAATTTGTTAATAAATGATTTACGCACCTAAAGTATAGTATTACCCTCATTTGATTTATCATATTGTAACTAAATCATTTCAATTTTCAATTTTACATAGATGGAGGAAATATTAAAAGAATATTCAAAATTAGAAGCAGAAATATCGAATTTGAAAATTTTTAATGAAAGTCTTTCAAAATCCATCGAACAATCGCAAAAAAGGGTATTTTTATCTCAATCTACACATAATAATAATAATAATTTCTTATATTAATTTATTTTTAGGTTGTTAAAATTAACGTGGAGGGAACTGATGCGATTTATGAAAACGTGAGAAAAAAAATAAGAATTTTTTTGAAAAATTTGTTATTGATTTATTTTTCATTTCAGGAAAATGAAATGAAAAAGGCTATTGTTCAATTAGAAAAGAAAAATGAAGAATTAATTAATGAAAATAATGATTTGATCACTAAAAACCATAAAATTATTTCTGAACATAAAAAATGCAAAGACGTTTTGGCCGCGTCGCAAAATTCTGTGATTATTACATATTTTTGCTTAAATAAATTCGTGTAATTATAATAATAATATGATTAAATTAAATTTATTTCAGTTGAGAATTATCAATGATGAAGAACCCAGTTTGCGTCTCAAATATAAGAATTTGAAGAATGAAAATAAAAGGCTTCGCTTGTTACGTGAAAGAATAGAAAAAGCTCTTCAGCTTTATTATGATGACGATGAATTTGAGGTATACATATGTTCATATTGTTATTGAACGAATTCGCGTGTATTTTTATATTTTCAATATAATTGCAGTTAAACGATGAAATTAATATGCGAGATAAGTTGGAAAAAGCAAAAGTCTCGGGTGAACAGGTAATCTTTTCATTTGTATTCTTTAAGTTGTTCAAATTTACTTTTCGTGATGTTTGTTTCGTAGATTGTAGATGGTGTTTTAAAATTTGCTGAAAAGACGTTATCTGAAGCTCCAAGTAAACGGGATTCGAGCGATCATTCAGACTCTACAAAGATGTTGTAATTTTCGTCAAATGTTTGTGGAAAATTTTGTATTGAGTCAAAATATTAAATTTTATCATATTATATTATATTTCATACTTATAATAATATAGATATGGAATAAATCAAAATTTTAATAGAGTTGTAATTCGTTAGTGGAATTATTGTATTTAGAAATGTTGATCATTGATGTGATGTATCAAAATAATATAATTTATATTTGTATCAAAATATTATTTATATTAAGACTTGAACGAATTGACTTTGGTTGATATGACCTTTGACCAGGGCTTCGAAGCGTAATTTTTTTCATTCCGGTTTTCGGTTACGGTTCAACAAAAAAAAATATATTTGGAATCCAGTTTTCGGTTCAACTCCGAGATTCCAAAAAAAAGTACACTTGCAAGAATTAAAAAAACGACAATACTTGTCGAAAATATTCGAATATTCGAATTTTTTGCTGAACCGAAATAAGCCAATATTTTTTTTCCGATTCAGTTCAGGTTTTCGTTCTCCACAAATTTCTGCTTTTAGCGATTTTCAGTTACGGTTCAGCTCCGGTTCGAAACCTCGATTTGAAAATCTCGAGATTTGAAAATCCCTAGTCAATATAAGTACCCAGCTGTTATTATTATTATTGACAATTTTTATTTATGTTATGGCCGATTTAATGTTTGTTTCAACATTAGCGTGCTTGTCAATTTGACATATGAGGTGTTCTTCGGTAGCTGGCAAATTAAATCGAGTTTTGATTTGATTCAACAGTAACTTGTCGTTCTCTAACTGTGATTAAAAAGTTTAAATCATTTTACGAAAAAAAATAATGATAAATCATCAATGAATCAGTTCAACAACTGTATATGCAATGGTGTTTGTAATAAATTAGTTTGCGATGGTTGTGGACATTATAAATGTAAATTGGTCGATTCTGTCGAGTGCTCTACGTGTGTACAAGACAGTGAAAGCCACGTTATTGAAATTGTAAATCTGAAAGACAAATTTGATGCGAATATTCCAAAAGCCACTATAAACATGGAAGAAAAGATGGTGCAAACTATTGTAAACTCACTGACAAGTTGCGCTGAACTCGAAAATCAACCTGTTTCTACTAGTCTATCAACGTTAATCAAAAATAAAATAATGCAATATAATTTGGCCAGTAGAATTAATTGTAGATCCGAAGAAAATATTAGCAGTTCAGAAAACACAAAGAATGTTTTTCACTTGAAAAAAACCGAAAATGCAGGTAAAACTTTTATTTCTGTTTCTATTTTCAAACGTAATCATAATATGGATGAGATACTCGTTCAATTTTATTATTGACTGCTTTATCCTGCCTAGGTTTTAACAATATTAATTAAATCTTCATTTTAATAGGAACGATTCCCGACGAAGCCAATACTGAACAAAATTCAATATTTCACACACTTATATGTGATCTTTGTAAAAGGAATTTCGTGAAAAAATCCCAATTGATTCGTCATATGTTGTGCCACATGAGTATGATTATAAATATGTTCATATTTAGATTTATCATCTGTATACACAAATGTTTTCTTTCGAATTTCAGAAATTAAGCCTTACAAGTGTAATATGTGTGAAGCAAAGTTTAGCAATTCTTACACTTTGAAAAGACACGTTTTGATTCATTCAAATGAAAAACCTTATACATGTAAAATTTGTAAAAAGTCATTTAGGGATGCGTCTAATTTCAAAAAACATCGTTTGCGACATTCAAGTTCGTATGATGTTTTTATAAATATAATTAGTATTTCAATATGGATTAATATAATATTTTTTTACAGATATTAGATTTAGTTGTTCGGAATGTGAAAAATGCTTTCGGAGAAAATCATACTTGAAATCACATATGAAGATTCATAGTAAATCTAAAACGTGGATCTGTTCTATTTGTTCTATAACATTTTACACAAAAAAAGATATGATCCGTCATGAAACTACACATTCAGGTTTGTAACCTTATTGTTTTTTTATATATTTTTTGAGATGTATAAATATATAAATTAATATTTATTATTGTAAATAAATAGGTCAGAAACAGTATTGCTGCACTTTGTGTGATGCTAATTTTAATAGAAAAGATAACTTGGATCGACATATTAGAAATTCTCACATAGCAGTGAAACATCAAGAAGATTCAAAGAATGATAAAAGTTTGCCACAAATTATGAAACTCGAAAAACATATCTTTGAAGAAACTGTTAATGATTATGATAAAAATTTGGAAAATACGTGTAAGTTTCAATCGGTTCTGAGCTCAAAGTTGTGTGTTGATAATTGTTTACTTCATCCCAAAGAAAATTCTGTTAGTACTCAAATTTCTGATATTCCTGAAAGTTCATTACAACGTTCTAAAATTTCAAATGGAAAAGAGGAAAACGAAAACATTTGGCTCAAAATTTTGGAAGAGAATAATAAGAGAGAGTCTGTAATTTTCAAATCCAATATCAACCATGAAAAAAATTCATCGAAAGATAAAATTTCAAAAAATCATCTCGTAAATGTAAACCACACTGAACACGATGAAATAAATTTTTCTGACAATATCATGAATCTTAATTTTACAACCGAACAGTCTTTGGGTATTCAAGATAACGTGATTTCATCTCAGAACCCTGAAAAAGTTTTGACTCAAGTATCTAAAGAACCGCTTAGAAACAAACAACCAAATGAAATTACTCGTACATGCACTGAAACACAATCACAAAACGATGAAGAATACGTGGATTCAAGCATAAGCAATATCTCATTAAAAAAAGAGCGTATCAACACCGATTTTCCCAAAAATGACGACGACATTGTCAGAGCAGCTTATTATGGACACAAAAGAAAGTACATCGATTTCAAAAACAAATTGAAAAAACCCGTCGATACAAAATCTAACAAATTCCACGAATTCGACGATGCAAAAGCGAGTCTATGCATCTATCAATTGTCTTCCAAAATTAATAACTTCAATTGTCCTGTTGTTCCAAAAAACCATTATCCTCCCGAATCTATAGAATTGTACAAGAAAATCTTGATACCGAAATACAGAAGTAAAGAACCATCGGGTACCGTTATAAATTTGAAGTTCCAGCAAAACGAAGCTGTTTCTGAAAAACCATCACATTCAGACGTGATCGAAACGCAGCAAGCCTCCCCCGTTTTGCATACACTAAACACCTTAAAAGAAGTATCTGAAAAAGTTGATGTCAATGCACAGAATCATTCCGATTCTGACGTTCAAATCAGCGCTTCGAGTGATATTCATTGGCGGAGAAGGTTGGCCCAGATATCTAACTGTGAAAAGCAGATTCTCGAAAAGTAAATTTGCAGAATCGATGATTGAATAGTGAGCAAAATGATGGGGATTTTGAAACGGTTGTGTTCATTGAAAAATTTATAAATAGTTTGAACCTTGCGTGTTTGCCAAATGTAATATTAGATGTGTAGTCGTGGTTTAATTTGTGTATTTTTTGTCTCTCTATTGTTTATTTGAAATTTAGCTTAAATTATTATTGTAGATCAAACGATTTTTTTATTTTAGTTTGTGTTTTGTATTTTTTTATCATGTTTTCTCATTGTTTTTTTTAAACTTCAATCAAAATGACAGAATAATATAATATGTATATACCTATACTTTTTCATAGTTATATTTAATTTTGAATGTGTTTTCTAATTCTTATTTTATTTATGACAACATTTATAAGTATAAACATCATTATTTGTTTTTCAACACAAATGTGTGCCAATTTCTATTGTGTTCATTCTATTATTTTGGTTTTCAGTCATAGATCACAAATTTTTGTATAATATTAATTAATTGATTAATATTATTTCAAATTACTTTTGTCGAAAAAAAAATAAAACCATTTCCAATACACCCCTTTGTAGTATACATATATAAAAATATGTAGCGATATAAAATCAGTTCCATTTTGCTTTTAGCTTTTAAAAGCAGTTTCACGACTTTTCTTTAATTCGCTAAAATGTCTGATATAATAGACAATAATATAATTTCGTTATATAAAGAGAAAAAATGGAAGGAAATTGTTGAGAGCTATAACGGGGAAAATAAATTATCCTGGATAATACCGAGTGAAGCGAATATTAAATTTATAGAAACTGTTTTGTTAGAGAATAATTTAACTGGGATTATCAGTGTAGGGTGTGGAAGTGGACTTTTGGAATGGATCGTAAAAGAGTCTTTAGGTAATCATTTTCGTTAGATCTTGCTACATATTTTTATTACAAATCTGTATTGCGTAACTTTTTTATCGTTAGAAAAACAGAGTTTCAGAAATATCATGAAACATCCTTTAAATTAAAAATATATCCAATTTAATTGCCGATAAATAAATTTTTTTTTTGCAATCATGTTCCTATTACAACCAGAGCTGAAGGTTCTTCTTGGTAACTGAAGTTTAGAAAGTAATTTATATGTTTGTATTTGTTTTTAAGTCTTTACTAATATTGTGTTCTAATTTTTTGTTCTAATTTTAATGAGATCATTTACTTTTTTATAATTAATAATTAATTTAACATAATCAAATATTATAATTTTTAATGGAAATTTAGTAAATTGTTTCTTTATGATCTCTTCTATATATTAGTGAATGAATATAAAATTTTTTGAGAAGTCTGCATAGTAGTAATATATTTTATAAGTTAATCTCAACGGAGACAGATATTAATTTAGATTCTACATCTTACAATTAGCACTAATTCATTAACAATTTTGTAGGAATTAACATAATCGGCATCGAAGTAGATGGTTGTTGGTGGAAATGCAAATATGCCCCACCTACTTTTATACCTCTTCATTTAGCACAATTCACTCTCAAAGACGACGAGAGTACCAAATCTATATTATCAAATTCTAGTTTTGCTTTGATGTTTTGTTATTTTAACAATTGGGACGCGTTTATCGAATACGAAAATTGGTTTTTGGGAAGCATTTTGATAATAATCGGACCGGGATGCGGCAGATACACTCACACCGATCCTGCGCCATTCGATATGAAACTTCGTAACAAATGGTCCATGTTGGGTTCTCAAGAAGTGCGAAATACAAAAGACTATGTTGCAATATACAAGAAGAAGTAATATAAAATATTCCATTAATATTATTACAATAAATGTGTTGTATATGTTATTATTGAATAAAATAAAATAAGTTTTCGTTTTAGTATTTGATTTTCGTTTTTTTATTAAAGACTTGAAAATCCTAATACATTTCCATCGTTTTATTAACATTAATATATTTACAAATTATACATAATTTTTAAATAAGTTATTCACATGCCTATGATCAAATGATCATAGACATGTGAATAACAAATAATTCAAATAATTCTACTCAATATTAAATTGAGGATTATCTTCTATTCCAATGAGATCAGAATCACCAGAAATGTCACTGAAAATAAAGTTGCAATCATGTGTATTTATTTTACGATTTACAATTTTGAAAAAATAACACAATTATTTTACCTGATTGCATCGAAATCAGGTGCTTTTGTAGCCTCATTATATACTGGATTTGAACCTTCTACAGCATGCATATTTGTTCCCGGTACGGCCAAAGGTTTTCCGATCCCTATCCTATTTAAACCTGGAGCTTGTGGAATAAAGTTTTGCTCAGTCAACTTACTCAATTTTCGTTTTAAACTGCAATAGTTAAAATATTAATCAAATAATTTATTTTATGAATTCTTAACTTATGAATCGCCTATATCCTTTGCTATAGTTTTTTAAATATGTTTCATAGTTATTTTTAGTTAGTTTAAAGAAAAAGGTTAAGAAACCCTGAATAGTGTTTGTACTAGTTTTTAAAACTTGCCTTTTAGTTTGAACGCAATATGTGATCAACAGTACGATACATAAAATCCCTAATATTGTTGTCACTACAATTAAAATTATTTTCAGCATTTGCTCCAAAGATTCAATGTCATTTACACTGTTAGATCCAAAATCTTCAAGGTTTATATCATGTTCTAAAAGATCTTCATTCAGTTTTCCCATCAAACGAGGGTCATTTTTCTTCCTTTGTAATTAAGATTATGGTTAGATTTTTATTTTTAATCTTCATTGGAATTTTTTTTCAACTTACCCTTCAATGATTACAGCCTCTACTGGAAATGATTCTTTATCCACAAAATAAGTAATCATTTCTGTTGTTTCATCAGATCGCCCAATGCTTGCTATATTGTCAATATTACAAGTGTATCCGAAAACTTCAGTGAATATGTTTTTAATCTGTAATTGAAACATTATTGAAAATTTTAGTAAATTGGAAGTAAATGAAATGAATAGTAAAATATTTTCGTACAGTGTCACTTTTATTCCCTATTTCTTTAGGAGAATTTTTAAGCTTGAAATACACTTTGTTATCACTTGCTATCAGAAATACGTCTACTTCCGTAATGCTAGTTTTATCAACTGTGTCTTTAGCTTCGATATAAATAATGAACTTTCCCATCATATAATCAGCAGGTGAAAATTGTATTCTTAATTCACCTTCGTCACTAAGCTTGAACGGCGTTTTGATACTCGCAATACTGTCGTGTGTTACTGTAAAATTAATTATTTTGTATTTCATTTCCAAATTCTCTGTATGTGTTGCCTAAAAAATAATATTTCTTGATATTATACAGATTATACTATATTTTCAATAACTTCTATAAAAACATAGTACTATACTTTAACAGTTAAAATAGCTGTATCACTATTGATATTGTTCCCTACTCCGACAACATATAATGATCTTTCAAATACAGGACGAGGATCGTGATCTTTCACCTAAAATGCATAATTAATGTAGATTTCATTATTTTTTTCAAATTTAAATTCTAAAATTTTACCGTTATTTCCACTGTCAAAATAGCATTAGGATCAGGTTCTATTATAGATGGATCACTACGATCCGATGCTGCAATCCTAACTCTGTGTATTTCTGCCTCGGTTCTATTAAGAGGCTTCTTCAAGCGAAGTTTCATAATTTCGTTTTCAACTGGGTCTAATACAAATACTTCTTTAATTGGATTATCTGAAAAAAAACGTTCATATCAATAAATAAATATATCTTTATATAATTTGAAGTAGGTCCCAATTGATTTTTTTGACCAAAATGGTTTAAAGCACTTGTACAATAACGAACAATAATACCTAAAATATGATAGAAAATTTCATCAAGTTCACAATTATCGTCTAGACATGCTTCACTTTTCGGATCATAAGCTGGTTTCAAAGGTACGTATTCCTCCATTCCCTTTTCGAACTCTAAATTTGAATAAAAAACGATTATCATCATTTTATTTTATCACAGTGTTATTTTACATTATTATTATTATTGTCTTGCCTGTGAAATTTCCGAAATCTTCGGTAATGTTAAAATAAGGTTTTCCATTCATAGAAATGAAACGTACTGTAAAATCCACAGTAGAGTTTCGTGGATGGGGGTCTTTACCATTATCAGTTGCAAACAATGTTATCTGCAACCAATCCATTTTTAATTTTTGTTTATATTATTGCATTGTGAAAATAATTTAATTTACCTCGAATGATGTAATTTCATCAATATTTTTTTGTAATAAAAGTGTACATTCATTACTATTATCATAAGAACGTATTACAAAGTAATCCATAGCAATTTCTACGAAAAAAAGTACTAGTTAGATATATGTATGTCAATATATGTATTTGTAAAAATTATTATGTACAGCAGATTCGAAAAATAAATTTTGTAAAATAAAATAAAAATAATAATTAAATAATGAATTTGTATCAGATTAAAAAAAATAAAATGTTTAATAGACTAAAAAGTATAATACTCAAATGAATAATGGTTAGTCATTTAAATAAACTTTATTTATGTTTTAAAACAATAGAAATAATGACAAAATTGAATTCTGAAAAAAATTTCGAATTCCTTATCGACTCACCCGATCCTGTTATTACATAATTGACTCTTCCTGCTTCCTTGCCATCAGTGTCATTGGCATAGAAATTTCCTAGATCACTTCCATTTGTAAATTTAAGAATATTTCCGGGTGTTGATAGCCCCTGTGTGTGTTATTATATTTAAAAAAAGTATTCCAAAGATACTTATTGATGATGGCTTGAACTTACTTTATGGAGACGAAGAATCTCATTTTGAGTAGGGAAAGAAAATTTAGGTTCCACATAGTTGTAAGGCGTTACAGTTAGTTCATATGCCTTACTAGATTGATTCTGAGGAATACCCAAGTCGTATGCCTAAAATATTATAATCATACTTACAATTAAATAAGTACATAATTTTTCATTCAAAAATATTAAAGTGAGAAAAAAGTTATTGATTAATGATACGCACAGAATGTAATTAGAGAATTAATTGTAATTAGAATGTAATTGTAATTGTTTGTTTCCAGAGAATGTAATTACAATATGAGAGAATTCAATTATGAATATTGCACATTTGTGCAATATTCCTTGTACAATTGTTGGTATGATTATAGATAATTGTCAATAATATTATATGAAATTAAATGCTTTTATATCATAACTAATTAGTGAATAATATCAATAAATTTATTGATTGATTCCTGTTTGAAATTTGATAGCAATTCTTCGAGATGTATTGTTTTTCAGTAAATGCTAGGATTTACTCCCACCTATTGGCAAAAGTTTTTTTTGTGAAACTTAATTTTCATAAATTTGATATTGCAGTTTCTAAAAATTATTTATCTTAAAAAAATAAGACGATAAATGCCAAGATTTACCAATCTTCAGTATTAATTAAAAAGTAAAATATACAACATGAAATTTTCACGCTCAATTCATTCGGAAATAACGAAAATTACCACAATGAAGACGCTGTAAGTGCCCCAGAAACCCTTGAGATTTTTTGTTGTGTACATGAATCCTGAAGTGTTATCAGGACTCTCCATCCTCAGGAACGTTTCGAAATTTGGCCATTCTGGGTCGACAGGGGTCAAAGTCATGTTGTATTTGACTTTAGCGTTGTCACCATCGTCTATGTCTTCAGCTGTGATTGGAGGAAAAGAATAGCCCTAAAAACGGAAATAGATTTATCATTTGGGCTCACGTTCGGGTAGCTAAAATTTTCCAAGACGTCAAACGATGCTTACTTTGTCTGTGTTTTCGCTGATACTCCATTTGGGGTCTGGAGGTAGTTGAGGTGCATTGTCGTTAATGTCTTCCAGCACTATTCTGATTGAAGTCACGTTTTGCCTTTTGACTGTATCCGAAACTGCAACAGCAAAGCAAAACAGGTAATTAAAATAATGTGAAACGATAAATTTTTTTAAGGAACAAAATATTTCGTCAGCATTTAAAATTTAATTATTTTTCGTGTCCTTATTACTTTATTAGGTGGTCAGCTAATAAAGCTAGTAATGCTAGTTAATCGAACTTTTTCTAGTTAAATTCAGTGCGAGAACTAGTATTGTGTGCATTAACTAAAAATTGAAGTATGTGTATAGTATATATAATATTAATTAGTAAACTTACAAAATTGAACGCTTTGTAACATATTTAACAAAGCCCCAAGAAAGTTTGCTTCATTAAAATATTGTGACAAACTCCCGATAATGCAAACAGTTACCCCCTGCCTGTGCTATTAAAAATATTGATACTGACAATTCGTCATAATAAAATTAACGATTTAACATAAATACTAATCACCTGTGTGACCACTTAATATAATATAAATGGTTAGTATTAATGTTTAAATACTGACCACCAGTGAATCAAAACATGGACAAAAAAAATGAGAGCTATTTCTTAACACAAAATCAAATTTAAAGCGTAACATTAGGGTAAAGCTCCACTGCGAGCGTAAGTGTAAGCCTGCAACAATGAGCGAATGTAAATATGGCTGTATTTACGCTCACTATAGAAATTATCTTTAGATTTAGTATTTATTATACAAAAACGTAACAAAATCGCTGAACCGTGTCCTATAGACAGACGGTGGAGGCTTTCGCTTCAGGGCCCCTGAAGAAAAAAGGCCCCTACCGTTCTTAAAAATTTTATTTTTGATAAAATATTTTAGTATTTCTATATTAATCCTATAAACACCATAAAATTTGAATCACTTTCAAAAGAAAAAAAAAACAAAAGCAAAGCAAAATTTATTTGCAAAAATTTTTGAGGGTAAAACTAAAAGTAAAAAAAATGTAAATCGACCATTGCGGTCCACACTAACCTGATCCCCCGTAGTTATTGTCTGTAAGCGTGATTTCTATGTCATGGTAAGTGATACCCTTGTCCCTATCTAGATCACCATCAACAAGTAACCTGCCTGAGAATTCTTCGATCCTAATTAAATTCTTAATTCCGCTTTGGAGCCTGAAGTCTATACTGTATGACACGTTGCTGTAAGGTTCTGGAAAAAAAATTGTCCATTCACTTCTAATTTGATAAACTATTCATTATCCACGAATTAAAATAATGGATTTGGAAGCATTCCATTTCGATTTTATGTAACTATTAGTGCACAATAAATTCGATATGTCTGAAATTATTTATAAGTGCAAATAAAAAATGAGAGAAAAAAACCATATCATACCATCTCTGTCTAAATCGTTAGATTCAATTGTCATGATGTGATAATCAATGTCCGAATGTTCAAATATTGTTGTTACATTATCGAAGTTTTCTTCTAGAGCATATGGTACTTTGTTGTTAGTATCAGTGATATTGATTTTGATAATCTGGTAAAAAGTAAAAAAATATTAATTTATTGTAATTTTATAGATAAAAAACTTAAAATCTTTTTTTAGATTATGGACAGACAATAGAAAAATGAAAAATAAGTAAAAACAACAATTTGTGTAGTTTAAATTATTTGTGGAAATTTTTTTCAAATATTAACATGAAAATAATAAATTCTAAATCAACCTTTTATATCATATATCAATTTGCATTCAAGAATTTTATTCTTTAATTTCAAATAAAAAATTTGAAAACATGAAATATGAAAAACCGACTAAAACTATTATTAAAAAAACTACGCTATAAAAACATTCATATTTAATTTGATAATATGTGAAATAATCGGAATACGAACAAATGTTTAACTACAATAACTAACCTTTTCTTCAGTGTCGAAGCACACATCATCTTTTGGATTTTGATCTTCTTTACAATCAGTAGCATATATAAAATATTCCAAATGATAAGTAGGAGGAACATCGGCATCGATTTCTCTATCCTTATTCACTGACAGTTGACCATTCTCGTCAATTACCACCAGGTCTTTGAATCTCTCTTCTACAGGACTGAATCGACAATACACATTTTCAAATAAATAATCTGGGCAAAGGTAACGATCAGCAATACAAATTATTAAGTTGGCAGCCCTGCACACACACACGTACGCATCCATAGTTTGACATTTCTAATGTCAGTTTGACATCTTTATATATATATATATATATATATAAAGATGTATATATATATATATATATATATATATATATATATATATATATATATATATATATATATATATATAGTATATAGTATATTAGTTTTATATATCTTATATATATAAGTATGTATATAAAACTCAAACGGTGTTTGTATGTATGTATGTATATAATGTATATATTCGAAAAACTCCTAAACCGATAGACGGATCTTCACCAAATTTGGCAAGAATGTACCAAAACACATCCGGAGAAGCCAAGTAAGGATTCAGTTTTTTTTTCAGTTTTTTTTCTATTGATAGTCATACAAATTGTAATATAATGTGCCAGCGTCACGATTGATTGTGACAATAATTACAATCGGTACATAATTAATTTTCACAAAGTTCTGAGCACGCCGGGTACTATCCGCTAGTTCCTATATAAAATAGAAGAAAATAATGGTTCACCATCTAAAAGTCTCGCCGCGTTATGGCACCTGTTGTCTCATCATGTTCCTACATATGTGGAAAATGGACTAGTTAAGATACCACCAATCAAATGACAACACATAAAAAAAAGTATCGGGAAAGCCTTTGTCCAGCAGTTGGCCTGAATAGGCTGCTTATGATAAACAGAAAGTTTCGTAGTTATCGTGTGCACATCACATTGATATCGATGTTCGATATCTCTTCGTGCGCACATTATTTTTGATCAAACTGTGAATGAGTATGTGTCGGTACATGTATTAGCGTGAATGCAGTTTTTCCAGCTTAAAAATTTGCTATGCTAATCGTTACCTTTACCAAAATCTGAATTTTTTAAACACTACTTATCGAATTCACAAAAAAAAACCACTCACTTGATCCTGTAGCGAACAACGTTGAATTCGGGGCCATCAATGTCCGTGGCGCGAACGCTGCCGATGACCACTCCAGTTTCTGATGCCTCCCTGACTATACGAATCGTGTCCAGGGTTCCGTCCTCCCACACGGGCTCGTTGTCGTTCACATCCTTGATAACTATAGGTAGAATATCTGAAAGCCGAATTTTATTGAAAATTTTGGCAGTGATAGGTGAAGGATAAGCTATAAGCTATCTAGGTCCCAAGTATTCGAATGGATTGTTCGAGAGTGAGACAACATGGTGAGCGTAATGGCGGAATTACCTAGGCGGTGGAAATTCTCGCCTTAGGGTATCTGATTGGAAAGGGGCTCAAAGTAGCCCTAGAATTTTTTGAAGAAATAAAAGGATATGTTTATTCAAAAATTTTTTTTTAGAATTGCACATTTGTCCTTATTTTATAAAACTGAAATCAATTAGAAGCGATAAAATTTTTGTCTGCGGTGCTAATTTTTTCCAATTTTAATATTTTATTTGTAGCGGTAGGGGGAGGTAGATTTGAAACCTGGCCCTGTTTATTTATATATGTATAGAGGCTTTTATTTATAACATATATGTCGTTTGCGAAATTGCCAAGTTCACGTATGACGCAAAACAGTTTACATCGCATGCGAATAAAACAGTGAAATGGCGCTTTGTTGATATTTTTCACCAAAATTTGGACTTTTCTTTTTCGTTAGCTTCATTTCCACATCTTTTCGTTTTCAAATGTTAATGGTTAGGTTTGGTTGAGTTTTTTTGTTATTTTTTTGTTTTAAGATCTGATTGTTATCTACAAGACTAAAATATCGTTAGGTGGAAAGGAAGACAATGAAAAAGAAGTTCGAATTTCGAATAACGATAGCATTTAGTTTTGAAAAACATGAACAAAGCGCTTTTCCACTATATTGTTCGCATACGACGCAAAACTATTTTGCATCATACGCGAACTAGGCAATTTTGTAAACGACGCATAACACACACATACCTTCAGTGAAAGTGATCCCAATCAACTGTGCTTTGTCTTCTAGTTTTATCATAAGGTACAGAATTTCGAAAGCTTCGTAATCGATAGTGTGATTTTTCTTGATTTCCTTTACGATTAGTCTTCCTGTAATTTTTCCATTGTTGTCTCCAGGTTCTATCAATATCTCCACACAACTAAACAATAAAATATTTTAATCAATATTATACAACAAAACTATCTCGTTATTTGATCTGTTCAAGATGATTTTGGTTATAATTACTTTTTATAATCACTAGCGTCTACTGATTTGCCAGTTTTTGTTGCGTAAGACTTTTCCCAATTTATTGAAAACTCCAAATCAGCTTTAGTGTCCAAATCCGTTCCTATAATTGTGGCGTCTTGAATTTCATAACCATCCTTGACATTTTCAGCGACACTAATCACAGTTCTAGGCTGAAAAAAATTGTAATATTTTATGTGTAGAAATAATAAAAGGTGATCTAGACCAGGCTTGTCCAAAGGGCCACCTCGGGGTTAAAGTGGCCCCTAGTGTTCGCGCGAGTGGCCCCCACTTTTCACACAAAAACAAACATAACAAACAGCATTTATTCCGAAATTTACTCATCGATATAGTTTTATAATGGAAATAAATAACTTTACCAATATTTTAATACTTATTACGTTTTGAATTTACAATAATTGAAATTTGAAATTTTTAAGTGGCTCCCGTTGTTTTGTATATTTCGGCCAAAGTGGTCTCCGCATACCGAAATGTTGGACAAGCCTGATCTAGACGGTCTCAAAACTATTTTATTATTTGAAATTTATAATATTACCATTTGGATTACGGGAGCTCTGTTGTTAGCATCCAAAAGATTTATAACTAATTGCGCTCTGGAAGTATGTCGGATGTCAGACCCCAAAGTGTCAGTGGCCAACACTTGGACGAAAATTTCATTTTGTCGATGATAGTCAAAGGCTCCATTTTTCGAAATCGTTATTTCGCCATTTTCGTCAATATCCAAGAAGTTTTGAGGATTTCCGCTTATGGAATATCTATAAAATCACGATTTTCTATTGAATTAATTAAATAAACAGTTTTGATTTTGTAATAAATCAAACTATTGAAAATATTGGCACATCGTACCAACAACTTTAGAAACATTATTTTTTATACATAAGATTTTTTATCAATTATTAGTGGAACAGTATTTATTTAAAATATATAGATTTATAAATGAATAATCTCATATTGCAGCTTACAAATATCAATTTAAATAATGTTTCGCTTTACTTTACGTCGTCTCTTTCTTAAATTAAATCAACAAAAATTTCAACCACACGAATATCGTACATCAATTTATCATCGATATCTCTATCACTACAGCTCACACTAGTGACATAATCTCCAGCGCCTGCCAATTCTGATATCGTTGCAGTGTATTCGGTTGGGTCAAATATCGGTTCTTCGTCGTTCCAGTTAGTTAATTTTATGGTAATTGTTGTCTTGTTGTTGTGATCTGCTAGGTGTTTCTCAGTTGCTGTTATCTGAAACATTTGCAGTGAACAGATTTAGATGTATTATTTTTTAATGTGATCAAAGTGATGGGCAATGTAAATCAAGTGAACTAGATTAAAATAACTGGTCAATCATGTGGCAAGATGTATGGATGGAAATTGGCACGTTAAGTATTATACTTAAATGATATTCAAGAAGTTATGGAAAAAAGCAGAGGAGTGGACGGATAAAACCAAAAATTACTATACTCATATATGTATGTACGTTGAATGAGAATCAAGATTGATGAGGGATCAAAAAATACATCACCAGATAGTTAATGGTGAATAACATATGATTGTAATGATGGAAACTATTTTTTTCGAAAGCAATAGTTATTTTGAACATAACAGCTCATATCAATCACTAGTTAAAGTTATGTGACATAGTTTCAATATGGAATCCATCGAAAGTCATTTTTCCTTATGAAAGTACATAAATATTTAAAGTGTACACGAACTCCTGATGATGTCAGAGAACAAACGTTTTGTAAATATTATACATGTTTTGTATACATGTTTTGTGATGTATCATATAAATAATAACACGGTTCAAAGAAGAAGAAGAAGAAGAACGGATTATTTTTTTTACACTGTTTTTTTCACTTTAACACGGTATGAAAAAATAAATAAGGTAATACACCAGCAGTTGACCATGAATCTATAATTGACCATCTATCAGAAAAACGTAAAAATTAAGGTTCCCAAAAATGGTAATTTTTTGGAAATGATATTGATACTACTTTAAGAAACCTTAATTTTTACGTTTTTCTGTCAAATGGTAAATTATAGATTCATGATCATGGTCAACCACTGGTGCCAATACCTTATGTATTATTATGTGACAGTGGTAAAATTCGGTGCAGGTTATAATGCAATTATAGTTATTAAATTAAAAAAATCGATGTTTTTGACGATTTCACATGGCGAAATTTTTCCACGTTACACATTTATTATAAAGTATATCTGGATGGAAGTTTCATCTAAATATACTGAAAGAACCGATTTTCATATGATTTCCAATTTCCATACATTTTTTTACATGGTAGTCTCTGGAACGTATCCCCCGCGTAAAAAGAAGACTGGGCGTACATATGTATATGAAATGTAATATTACATATATATGAAATATGTACATACAATGACAGTTATTATTACGATTATTCGTTTGAAACGGTCAAGATATTCGATATAATTACCTCGACAGTTATCTCATCGAGAGGTGTACCATTGAAAGACGTATCATCAAAATCTAACAAGGACGCATCAGAGATGACCAATTTGAACTCTTGTTCCTGATAACCAGTTTCGGGAACAACCTGAAAAGCATCTTTGAGTTCTGCCGGAATTGTTTCAAATGTAATATTATATTCAGCGTTATCTCCCTGAAAAAAATCACGTGATTTAATTTTATTTAATAATTTGTATATGTAATTTATAATCTATGCGTATCGGTTATTATAAAATTTCGACAGTGTATTAAAAAAGTATATTATATGAAGCATACACGTACCAAGTCTTTATCGTGACATACTATGGAAAACTCGAACTCAAGGTTCACATATTTTTCTTCCTCGATTTCCGTTTCGAATGTCCAGTTGTTAAAATTGGGAAAATGATCGTTTTTGTCATTGATAATGATAACTCCATTGAATGGAGTTATCCAAGTGAAATTCGATTTTTTGTACGCAATTAATTGGTAGTTGAATATCTGAAATTTTAAGGTATTTTCTATTGGATTTGATAGATAAATTTCACTGTAAATTGATTTCATAGAAAATTACGGACTTCTTTTCTCTCTTCATCGCGATCTATCGATAACACTTTTACCAAGCCAGTTTCTTTATTAATATCAAAATGTTTATGATCAGGATCTGGAAATGTGTCGAGTTTTATAATCCAGAAATACTTTTTTTACAATATTCAGGATAATTATGAAAAATTTTATTATTTCAGCAGCAACCCAATCGTATAAAAAATATTATTCAATTTTAAAATATATAACTCACTTCCTTCGCCGAATCTGTATAAAATTTGTTCATTAATTTCAGTATCGCCATCGACTGCTTTAACTTTAAATTCGTGCAATTCTTTCTCATCGAATTGCAAAGCGGGATACACTGTCCTCCATTCTGGTGGCATGTTTGGTATATCTTTCACTTTCACTATTACTGTTGCATTGCTTGTATTTGGTCCAGAATCCTAAACATGCCGAAAAGTAAACATTTCAATGTTATTTATAGGAGAAACTCCATAGCATAAGCGTAAAGCTATTTCGTGAAACAAGTTCGAGCGAAAGAAATATATGTAATATATGTTTTACGCAACGTTTGTGTAACTGCGTTTTCCACGAAAAACGCAAAAAAATCTTACGTTTTTTTGTGAAATTTAACTTCATCTATTGGTGTAGTGTTCCCTTTTATTGGTGTTATTAAAAAATTGAATCTTTATCGTTATCTGTCAGATATGACAACTGACGTGTCTTACGATATATAATATCTACCTATATATAAGGTTGGGAAAGACTTGTATTGCTGACACTATAGTGTCGCAATGTGGTTAAAAAGATCGTTGAGGACCACAGACGTAAGGCTTGGCTTTGTAAATTATAAAAAATAGTTAAAATCATAAAAAAAATCAAAAGATGAGTGTCAAGGAGTTGCCAGTTGAAAAAAAATTTTTGATACAGAAGATAAATTTTGCTTCAACATTATTTAAATTTCTCTAAAAAAAGCAAGTTTTTTGCATTTTTCATGAAAAACGCAATTACACAAACGTTGCTTAACGTATAAATATAAGCGTTTGTGCATTTGTACACTCATGAAATATGTTTACGCTCACGCTCGTCTGGAATTCGAGTTTAACAAATATTGAAGCTCCACGGTGATCGTGAACGCGAAAATACAAAACAACGCTAGTTAAAATTTTACACATTTTTCAACATGAACTACAACTTAAATCCTATATTCTTTCGATTTTGAAACATTGTCAAACTAACCGTGGCGGACAACGTGAATGCGTGCAATTGGTTTTCGTAGAAGTTCAATTCTTCCATCGTCTCCAATTGTATACTCATTTTGTAAAACTCCTTGTCTACTACAACAATATGGAACTTAACATCTTCATTAAAATTTCCCTCAATATTGAATGCCATATTGTTTATGCTGATTGCTCCATCCAGGTCCTCCACCTCAAAAATGCAATCACTCAATCCCGTTTCTAGTTCCTAAAATAGTCGAAAATTGCAAAAAAACAGATATTCGAGTAATTCATAAATTTCAAAAAAAAAAAATTATTGTATACTGGGATCGTGCACGGTGAAATTTTTATAAGAGGAAAATTGTCGTCGATGTTATCGATGATCAAAAATATGGTAGCTTTAGATCCTGCGATATCTATTTCGAAAGTATATTTTTGCATTGCTTTCTGTTCGTAGTCTTGTTGTTTTGTGACGTGTATGTAGTAGAAGCCATCCGTTTCGTCTTTTCTTATTTCCGCTCCTAAATATGCACCGATCGTATTTTGTAAAAAAAGACCGATTATCGGCGTTTCCGTCCCTGCAATTTCAATAAATTCATTTTAAATAATAGTTAAGTAATTTTAAAGCAAATCCTATTCATTTAAATCAAAGTGAAATTTGATTGTCAATGACATACATATTCCAAAATGATATTCAAAAGTGGCGTATTAGAAACCTCAAAAACGATCGTTATATATTTTAAACGTATTTAACAAAAACAAAAAAAAATTGATACATATGAAGAAACGAAAAATAATCTTTTTAGGAATTTGTTTTTTGCTTTTGCGCATTTTTTTTTGCGGAGCATTCCGTTTTGAGTCCTGAGAAAGTCTTATTGTGTTTTAACTTAAAACACATATCACAAAACGATTTATATAATTAAATATATTTATCTTTCGAATATAATACTAATGCAAACTTATTAATATATTATGATTATGATTTCTTACTTGTATGAAAAGTATGTACTATTTGAAAAGTAGATCCTATTCATATCAGTAAATCAAAATAACAAAATGAAAATATTGTGGGATGTAAAAAATTGCATATACTAAATACAGATAATTTGGGATATTAAATAGTCGGTATTTAGAAAAAGTTAAGTTAATAAAAAGCTTGAAAAAAAAAATAATCAAGATTCACTTACCTTTATAATTTATTTTAGCAATTATATAATCTGGTATTATTTCTTCAGGCATTCGTATAATTTGTCCGTTTCCGATTTCATTTCCAAATATCACCTCCGGATGAATATTTTCGTTCGTAAATGAAGGATCTCCCCAGCCTGAAAATCGAAAGAGACAATAGTGACAATACTATAGATAAGGTCCGAAAATCGTCCTGAAAATTTTCATATAATATATGTAGTATATACAATGTACATTGTATATTCAAATATTTTATTTGTTTTTTTATGACTGGTCTGAAAAGTTACGTCTTTCGTGTTAACAAAAATCAACGTCACGTTTAATACTGGTGAAATCAAATATTTCAAAATTGTCATTTATGATTTTGACACTTTTTCTGATAAAAATATTCAGAACGAGATTAATATAACTTACGGTACTTTATACTTTTTACTTTACACTTTCATTATAATTAAAGTGTATAAAGTAATCATCACATGAAGTTTTTCTAAATCGAAAAGTCAGATTTACAAATATAATTTTTTTCTGTAATTTAATTATATAAGTTATTAAAAAAAAAATTACTTTGACATGATGAGATGTCTATAGTGATAGTCAAAAACATCAACAGGAGGCAAACTCCGACCCCCATCTTAAAATTTCAACTGGAACAAACATTTTTAATATAAATATTTTTAAATAAAATTTATTAAAAAATATTAAAAAAAAATTAAGTAGATCAAATAATTTTAAGCACAATACACTATATACACTATCCTTATTACAACACACACACTTCACTTTATATCAAGACTACTGAGCAGGCCTTGTTGAATTGTAACAACAGAGTACAAAAAAAACTAATATGACAGATCCTCCCAAACAAAAACACGCCACACTAGGCCGGCCAAGTTGATTCCCAGCACACTAGGCCGCAAAAATTACATTAATTCAACTGCCCTACCCATCATATATACACACAATCCCATCACTTCGCGAAAAAACGAATACACTAAATTTCAAACAGCAAACACGTACTGTAAACGGCGACAATATTTAGTAGATATCCGCTCAGAATTCGCCGTGTTAACTATTCGACGGCTCAATGAACAATACTAATACGAGATAACGGTGAATTGAAAAGAAGCGGAATCTGATAAATTCGATTCCGATAAGCGATACGCCGAAACATAATGATGCGAGTTGTTTCTGCTACAGATAAATGGCCCTATCAATTTGCAAAAGGTCGCCATTTTCGTGGAATGCGTCACGGGACGGCTTTCCCAAGTGTGGCGCGCGCGCGAGAAAATGGTCTTGCCCAGTGATAGTAAAATGTAACTGGGCCGGCCTAGTGATGATGGTATGTTGGAGTATGCGATTGTAAAAACGAGGGGATTTTATATAATATTTCAGTTGATGAATTCGAGTTTGGCTTTCCAAAGTATGGCGCGCAAGGAAATCGTCTTGCCCATAGTTAGTAGGATACAACTAGGCCGACCTAGTGATGGTGATAATGAATCTTTTTATTGTTGATGAATTCGAAGATGATTTTTAAAATTTTTGATGAAAATATTGTTAATGCTATATCCATTAAAAATATTTTGAAATTTAAGTCGTTAGTGAAATATTATATAATAGTATCGATGTTTAAATACATCATTCGACTTGATGAGATTATATTAAAAATTATTGAAGTTTATCACCGAAAATTTACTAATTGAGAGTTGTCCGACAATCACTTTTTTTTCAAAGATTAATTATCGAAAAAAAGGGAAAATTTTCAGCGTAATATAAAGTTATTAGCAATTTAAACGGACATGACTAATATTTTAGAAAATGTCTTGTGAAGATAGTCCACATTTTTTCAATTTTTTTCATTTATTATTTTCGAGGAAAACTTTTCCAAATATTAACTTATCGTTATAAAATTTTACACAATCTTAGATTATTAATAGTTTTATCGTTTTTCGTAGATAAATATGAAAAAAGATGTAGTGTATTTCACATACAACGGATGGAAATGAAGGTTTCCACCTTTCCAGGTATTGCAAATTCATTGACCGCTGCTGTATAATAATAATTGCTTTTGAATATGTATATATTTGATATAAGAAATATTCAAAAGACGTTTCACTATATTATTTTTTTCCAAAATTAATTGCTAATTATTGGAATTTTCATGTGATTGTTGAATCATTATTAATGTTTTTAATGTTCGTGACAAATTTCGTTGACTATTGTTTCAATTTAAAAAAATGCATCACATAGCAAATGCATCAGATAGCAAATGCATCAAATAGCAAAAAATTCTTTTTTTTAATATTCGTATTATTTGGTCATAATTTATGTAGATTCTTTTATTAAATTAAATGTTTTTACTAGAGAAAAATTTTTTTTTTTCATTTGACATTCAATAACTATGATTTCTAATGTTTTTTTCAAGCTTTTTTTAAATATGAAAAATTCGAATCATACAAAAAATTCACAGTAAATAAAAAAAAAACACATTTAAAAGGATATATTTTATAGAAAATGAACAATAGATCATTAAAATAAAAACAATCAATCGAAATTTTTCCAATGAGCAATGACTAAATCGCATATTTGCGATTATGTTATCAGAGACGTTACGTATGCTATAGGATTAATCTGATTGATTAAAACAATCATATATTTTTATACATAATAAACATACATTGAAAATGACGTATAAATCACATAAAATTGTATAAAAATTCTATACATAAAGTACAAAAAAAATCAATCGAATAAAAAAATTTTTGATCAACAAAAATCGGTAAAAATTTTATATTAGTTCTATTCACACTTCTTTCCATGGAGACAAATCCACGAAAGGAATTGCTGGACTTTGGCAATCTATAAGTTCATTTCCAGGAATATCATGTTTCATGAACGCGTTTGGAGACTGAGCCAAAAGTTCTATATGGTCACTATTGTCACATATCAGTCTCGACATAGTGACCTTCTTGATTTCAACCAATTGCGCTGAAAAAATTGAGAATCAACGTTGAATATTTTCAATGAATAACAAAAAAGATGATGAAAACTAAAATGGACTTTACCTGGACTGAAATGTCCTGGATTCGTAGTTGGGCTGTGATCATAGAAATATCTATCTCCATGTTTCAGTCTTGAGAATTGCTCAGCGATGATCTCTTTAAAGGTGTATCCAACTAATGCTCCACCTTCTGGAGCCTCCAACAATCCACCAATCCATAAATCAATATCATCTACGTGTTTATACACTTCTTTTAAATGCTCTGCTACCTGAAAGATAAGAAAAGTATCAATATCTAAAG
Organism: Hydropsyche tenuis; assembly: GCA_009617725.1. NCBI lineage: Eukaryota > Metazoa > Arthropoda > Insecta > Trichoptera > Hydropsychidae > Hydropsyche > Hydropsyche tenuis. Next base: position 77,763 of record VTON01000066.1, read on the forward strand.
TCTTTATTCACATAAAGTTGAATTTAAATTTTTTATTTTAAATTTTAAATTTTTTTTATATAAAAATTCAACCTTGGGTCCAAATTCATCGATGCTTTGCATCTTTGGTAATCCAACAAGTTGCCTATAATCATTGTAGCTTCTAAGTCCATGATCTCTACCACGTTGGATGTTCAATGAAGCTAAGTCCATTCCAAAAGGATGTCCACCTCTGAACATGTATTTCGTCAACTGTAAAACCATAACATTAAAAATTATAATATATACGTTATGAATTTAAAAATATCAACGAAAGATGTATTTTTAATTCGTATATCATTGTTAAACAATAGAAGTATACCATTTTGGTTAAAGACGGATCTGTTTCTTGTATGGGTTGAGATGTCAGACTTTTTAACAACCTGTCGTAAAATTGCTTCACCCTCATTCTAGCAGGATGGAACATCACTTCAGATATGGATATTATTTCCTCCAAATTATCCGTATTCGGGATCCTGAAAATTTCAAACATTTTTCGTTACTACCTAAAATATATTATTTAATTTAGTTTATATTCGAATGTTTAAAAAGTCAGAAATCCAATTAAAATTATAGCATATTTGGAGTATTTTTCTTACTTGAGATGTCCATCTACATTTGAATGGCCAAAACGGAAAGCAGCCACAGCAAATTCTGCGGTAAGACTTGGATTCAAAAACTGATCATAATCGAAGGAGTATTCGAGATGAGGTTTTGATTTGAGGTTAAATTCGTGAACCGTTTTTTCACCTGAAATAAATTAATTAAATTTTATTTGCATTTTTACAATTTTGTCGAGTTATCACATTTTCTGAGAAAGATGTTTAATTGTTTTATTAGTTTCCTGTTAATATTGAAAACAAGTGCTGATTAATATTATCGAAAGATAATTATTTATTTGTATTAGTTTAAAAATAATTAAGAATTTAATTTAGAAAATAACAAGAAAATTCGTATACCTATATATTAAAAATAATTGGTTTAGTTTCAAGTAAAGATATTAATTAAATAAACTAAATTTTAGAGAAAATGATGCGCTTAAAAAATAACGGTGATTAATTTTCTGAAATTTACAAAAAAATATTTGTTCAATCATGTTCGAATTTTGAAACATTAAAATATGTACAATACATGGAAACCGAATTTTTTTTATGACCAATATAAAATATTATCTATTGTTATAAATTGTATCTTATCAAATAGTACCAATTTTCTATATTCATATAGATTAGATCTTCTTCAACAATATTTTTTTGCAACACATTCTATTGATCACTTGATCCATTATTTATAATACAATAGATAATTAATTAAAATATAATTTGATTTGTTTGGCGGAAATCATAATTCTGGGCTTGAAAAAATGTAAGCTATGCTTACTTCGGTCAAAAATATTAAATGTAAGTAACATATTTATTTTGTATTATATTTAATCATCATTTTTTCGTGTGGGATTTTTGATAAATCACATTTCAAAATTATTAATAATATGACTCAAATTATCAACAAATCACTCACCCACAACTAAAGGCAGCCATTCATTGTAAATAATGTGTTGGAATTCAGAAATTACAATTTTTCTCGCTTCCAAAAAGATCAACTGTTCAGACCAATGTGGATTCAATGAACTTAAAATTCCAGCGATTCTGTTATGCTCTCTTGTAAAAATAGTATGTAAGGCAACTAAGCCTAACATTTGATTTACATGTCCATCTCCTAAAATAGGCAATTTTTTTCAATATAAAGTATAAAATTTGAAATAAATCTATTTCTTAGACAAAATATATTATATAAATTGTTTTAGAGTAGTTTTTAATATTTGATAGAAATACGTACGAATGACACAAACATATTTTGAATTATCGCTGATAAAATTTCGCGAATTTAATTTATATTATAATCGAAACGATTAATAATGAAAATCACCTCACATCCGTTCACATAAAACAAGAATTTTTATCTCCAAAAAATTCTCGGTAAAATTCATCATAATTTTAATTTAAAACAAAAAAAATAACATTCAAATTTATCAAAAATAATATCAACCTGATTTAAAACATGCTGATCCTTGCTCCATGGTGATGCAATCATTCTTATCCTCGCTAAGAGGCAATAATTCCCTTCCGAAATCATTGAACATCTTCATCCTACCTCCAGACCATTCCCTGAGAGGACCCAAAGCCTCTGGGTCAGATCCATACACTTGAGACAAGTCCAAATAGTGTGTGATGCCGTTCATCTGAAAGTAATTATCATCAACATATGTCCTGATACCAATCAGGAAGTTGACTGATTTACCTGTTTTGCATAACCCAAGGAGCAGTCGTGGTTTGGAGCCAGTTGGGTTCTTACGAAGTTCATACATTTTTGATTGAACTGGGAGAAGAATTCGTCATCGTGTATTTCTATAGGAAGACATCCAAAATGGCTCAGTTCTGGTGGTAAGACAGAACTACCGTCTTCGGAACAACAAGAGATTGCGCTTCCGTTAGCTATTTAAAAAAAATTGTTACATGTAATAAATTCGTGGATGAATATTCACGAAATTTAAATGAATAAAATATTATATAATATAATAGTTCATATAGGTTGGCGAATTTGCTTAGTCTTTACTGTGATTAGCAATTTATAGATGGCGTTAATTATTTTTGGAATCTTAATCAGTGTTTTGCAAACTTATTTGTGCCATGCCCACTTCAACAATTCAAAAATCTCCATGCCGTCCCCAACAAAATTTTAAAGTTATCTCCGAATAAAATTAGCCATTGATCCAATAGACATTGAGCCAAATGATCCACAATAACAAGTATAACTGAAGTGAATTAATTAAAACTGAACTGAATTAATCATCTTATACTCATTTAACAAATAATATTACTCAAATTTTTTGCTGGGAACATTTTTTGTTTAAATATAACAGTATCACAATATTTTTAAAAGGTCAGGATTGCAATATCAAGAAAATATTTCGAAAATGCGTTTTTAAATCAATATGTATTTACAATTTGAACATTGTTCTCCAAAAGCATTCATATTTCCCGGTTGGGCTTCTGCTTCACCTTGGAAAATACTGATCTAAATGTTTATTTTCTTTAATAAATTAAATATTATCAATAATAAATTTTCATTTGGATTGAACGCACATCACGGTTAATCACTGCCATCTATATAATCGAAAAAATAAAAAAAAACTTACAAAACATCAAAGTAACACTAGACGATATATCGTGAGATATAAACTGGCCAAATTGCATAGTCAACAATGTCAAATGAGAATGAGGACGATTTTTGTCAGGCACCAGAGTACTGGACACCTTCCTGGCTGACTGCAGTGGCGTCTTATCCAACGCGGATTTCCTCGGCGACCATATGCCTGAAAATTTGAACAAAATAACTACCATCTGGTCGATTATCGACATATTGCGCTAAAAAGGACTAGAAGAAGCAAACCATCGTCGTAATTCGGCGGTAAAAGCCTCTCTGTGGCCGTTCTGGCTGCCCCCCATGTCGTGTGCATGACATTGTTGCATGTTCCATCAATGGTGCGGTATTTGCTGTGGAGGTTGTCGCATTTTGGTTTAGGTGGACATGGGGAGTCTGAAATAATATGATTTTCAGGTTCTATGTTGTTGGTGAAATGAATAAAAGTTGGCGTTGTTGAAAGTTATTGACGGATTTTATGAAGGACATGCTAGGAAATGTGTATATTCATTTGATTTTTTTGTGTAGTTTTTGAACTATAGGATTATCCTGTAACTTATGAATGTTGAAAAAATAATTTGTGTAATAAGTAGTTAAGTCACGCAACACTAATTGTAAGAATAGATATTTACCGCATTATTAAAGCTATAAAATAAGTGTTTTATTGATCGAAATTTAGTGATATTATATATAATATGTATGTTATATAATATTAACTGAATGGGAAAACAAATATTAAGTAAAGATTGAATAAATAATATAAAACCTTCCAGGATGACATGAGTCAATCCCAATGACAAATCTTCATCAGAAATGCTCTGTCTATCTTTCAACGTTTTTAATGCAAATAGATTCTCAATAGCACCGTTATTAATTTCCGATGACTTTTTCCAATTCGCACTTTTCATCGACTGAAAACAGTATGAGTTATTACTTAAAATATTCACAAGCAACTAAATAGCGTACATACTAATTGAAGTGTACACACGAAATCGTCATTGTAAATAATCATTACCTGAAAGTGACCGAAAGTAGGTTGACCTCTGGTGACCACAGTTTTGTGCTTATCATTCGAAATGATTTTTTGTTCTTTTTCCGCTAAATGGGCTAGTTTCAATTTCGATTTGGACTTTGCATCCATCAAGTGCTTTTCGTCCACCGACGACGACCGAGCTTTTTTCAAATCTTCTTGGGCTGTAAAAAAAAAAACAATTTTACGCAACTTGAGACGATTTATAAAATTTTTACATTCAAATCCGTAAAAACATCAAAATAGCGATTGAAATGCATTAGCATTTTTTAAATAATGAAATACTGACTTGTATGATTTTGTCCTGTCGTGCAGCAGACTCCATCACGACCTCCAGGAAGATGGCAAGTGGATACTTTTATATCAGGACGCATCAGTGCTGGACATTGCACATTAGCCACGCATAATGCACTTCCGGGACACTTACTGCAATTCTTGTCTAAATTATAATAAAAAAATTAAAATTTTCAAAAAAATTCACATTGGATTTTATTTTTTGAAGACGAATTTAATAAGTATATTTTCGTTCAAATAATTATCATGTTCAAATTATTCCATCAACTATTATTGTCATCTAAAAATGTTACTCAACAAGAAATAAAGTACTTCCATTGACGATTGAGTCTTGTAGATCACTGAAGTTAAGCAAAAAATAGAAATTGTGATAATTCAAAACCATTTGACAAAATGTGGTTTTTTAGCATTAAATTTTTTACCAAAAAATACCAAATGTTACATTATAAGAAATATAAGTATAAATAAAATTTCGGAAAAACCGTATTTTTCAGTGGATGTTGTATATAATGATGTAAAATTTTATACCATCATCGTGTTTCGCATTAGGTGCAGGAGTGGTTCCTTCTTCAGTATCAGTTGTATTTCGTTGATATCTGACATGACCTGATATCCTGCAAACATGATTTGCCACCAGAATGAGGACGAAGATTTTGCTCAGAATGAGCTCCATTCTGATATTCGTCCTCAGTTCAGCCTTTCAAAAATATCTATCTGTAAAAATGTTATTAAAGCCGACCATATTATATATTTTTTTATTATAATAAAGCTTAAAATTTACTATTCCTATTACTAAAATTTACTATTAACTATTCGGTGATGAGCGTTGAAGCGTAACAATACTCATTTTAAAATTTGTATCTTAAATTTATACAAATAGATTGTATGATAAAAATTTAATTAATTAACGTAAAATACATATTAATTCAAATTATGAATCTATATTTTTTGTTTCGTATATTTAAATTAAAAACAATATATAATAATTTCATAAAATTCGGACACGTATTAAAAAAAGTTAAACTCACACAGCCGGCTGATTCGAATTCTCGATGACAAATGATCACGCAATTATTGAATATTTCATGTTAGAAATTATAAAGTGGCCCATACTCGTTAATTATGATCAATAATTACAAATTACCTAAATAAAAAATATATTAAAAAAATACAACAAACTATTTGCAATGGTGAATCGAAAAAAATCGTGTATCCCATCGCTGTTTTTCAATTACAAAGAGATGTTGTTTATGTATGAAAATTTCTTGGAATTCGAAACAATATTACAAAAACAATTGATGACATATTTTTTGATGACGTTCTAGTCGATCATGTTCGATAATACGAGACAAGGGGAAGGTGGCAAATATCCAATTGCATTCATGCAGTTGCATTTACAATTGCATTGCCAAGTGATCAGCACAAAGGCGTGCTGAAAAAAGTGTTATGATATTCTGATGATATTTTTATTCTCTATTATCATGTGCAGTTTATACAATATTTATTAAAAAGACATAGTTTTTAAACGCTATCGAAAATTCAGGCATTATTTTAATGATAGGAAGTGATTTCTTTGAGGTGTTATTCTGAAGAAGATATTCAAAATTAAATTATAATCACTATTCACTGGTACATGATAACCTTTCTATTTCTTTTTAATATTGTTGTCTGGCAATTTTTGTCTAATGCCCTCCACATATTTTCGACTTAATTCATCCTTCATCCACTCTATATATTGCATAGATAGACTAACTACTATTTTTTCCCCCAAAGTGCAACAAATACTTAAAAACGTACTTGAAGGTAGTAAAATAAACTAACTCAAAGTTTGATAATATTTATTGATTATCTTTTTTTCAGTTCATCAAAATCATTAATTGGTTAATTTTGTTAACGCTAAGTTTCTGCAGTTTTTTTTCATGTCCATATGATAATATGACAAATGGATCAAGACATTGGTATTTTTTTTTAAACCAGAAAGTTTGAGGAGTTTATTTACAGGAAATATTCATAAACATTTTACAGCTAAAAATCCTAGAAATCATAGGAGTTAAATTAATAATGGATTTAGGTATGAGAATGAATCGAAGCATATGGATAAGTTTGAAATTCTAAAAATAAACTATAATACAATTAAAATAATATATCATCATCATCATAAGCAGGCCGCTCATGCCCACTGCTGGACAAAAGCTTCCCCGATACTTTTCCATTCGCTTCTATCCTGAGCCACTCTCGTCTACGCGACACCACATATCTTGCGTACTTCGTCTACCCATCCAAAAATAATATATAATTCACCCTAATTATAAAACCATCATTAAAGTCATCGACATACTTCTCATCCCCACATTTTTCATCTCCACACCTCTCATCCCTATATTTTTCATCTCTATACCTCTCATCCCCATATTTTTCATCTTCATACCTCTCATCTCTATATCTCTCATTTCTATACCTATCATTCCTATACATTTCATCCCCATACCTTTCACCCCCATACCTTTCACCCCCATACCTTTCACCCCCATACCTCTCATCCCCACACTTCAAATCATTCACAAACCAACATTCATTACCCAACGTTTTCACACAAAACAATACATAGTATTAAAAAACAACATACTCTTCCACGCAACGCCCTTCTCCCACAGTATTATTCCGCCCGCTACTTAATCGCGTCAATAATTCAAGGGCAATGTCGACCGCCGATTCACCGCTCAGAAATAGCCCAAAAGGTGACAGGCGACCGTCAAGTCAACAACACACCACTTTGACCAACGTTTACCCGTCGAAAACGCGTTTTTTTCCATCGGATGCGAAACGTGCGCGGCCGTCATTGCCGCGCGACCTACCCCCGCGACCTTTTTGACAATAATCGCGCGCTCGACAGTGTGGGTGGAGGAGTGGTTGTCGGTGGATGTTGAGGAAACGATGAAAGTGGCCAGGCGGAAGTAGGTTGAGGTGTTGTTGTTGTGCAGCTGTCCGAATGGGCGGAGTCGACGCGCCGCAGGAGGAGGGTGTGGGTGAGTTTGAGTGGTGTTTGGTGTCGTTTGAGGTTTAAGTTTTTTTTTTATTGAATTGACTGATTTTGAAGTTAATGGTAGTGATTTGAAGTAAATTAATAAGTAGGGATAAAAAAGAAATTGATTGAATGAATAGAGTTTAGTTGGTATGTGAGTCGTTTAGAAGATGATGGAGTGTGAGTATATGACAAAGCGTGATCGTGAATTTTGCGATCGTGCGTTTTCGTATGCTCACCATGAGTTTATACTTTTAAGATATTTTTTTTGTAAATTTTGATTTGATAAATAAAATTTTGATTTATTGCTTCGTTGCTTCGTTGCTTCGTTTATTTCAATGTATAAAATCTCTTTACTTTTTATTTACTGAATATGTTGTGCAGTAATTTTAAAAGTCACTGTGTTTATTCAAGCTTTTAATTTTTTTAATGGACTTAATTGCATTGGCTTCTGAACGACTTACGTCATGATTTTTTATATCTATTAATAAATTTCAATTTAATTCAAAATTAGTATAAGAGCAAAAAGTAATTATTTTTAAGTATCACACGAATTCTATATTATGATTAAAACTTATTTCAATAATATCGATTTTTGTTCAAAATTAGTGCTTATTAAAATAGTAATCCGATAAATGTTTAAATTAATATATTATAAATTGTTAAATTGATAATTGATCAATTTTTCGGTGGATATAGATTATTTTTTTCAAATCGAGGAGATTTGGAGTCTGAAGTTGCATGATTTAGGTTCGACTGAAAACTTTCGAGTTCAGTCACAATTTTTGAAAATTGTTAAGAATCTAATACAGTTATCGGCAACCTATGACCCGCGGGTTACCGACTGACCCATTTGACAATTTCAAATGATCCACTGGATTAATTACTATCGATTATTATTTATTTTCTCAATAAAATTCATTATATTATTCACTAAAAACTGTTTTTAAATATATCTGCTGATCCAAAACACTTCACAAGTCGCATTTTGATTGCTTCTGACCCACAGCCAGAAAAGGTTGCCGATGCCTGCACTAGATTCTAATATATGAAAATCTAGGAGGTTGTGAGTTAATGTTTTCAGATTTAGGGAGAATGTTTGAAAAGTATAAAAAATGAGTGCTGATCAAATCATAAATATTTTTTTTGTATAAGAACAAAAAAAATTGAAAATTCCCTAATCTTTCGAATGAATTATGTTTTCTTACGTTTGAATTAACGTTTTCGACGCAGCCTTAGAAAATTTTCCATTCAAAGTTCAGACACGCTCCCGCCCCAGACATTGACACGCACATAAAACGCAAATGCACGTCCATTGACATCTATTTTCGTTTGTTGGCAGACCGTGACAAGTTCGAGAGGGCCGACTTCGAAACGGCCATACAGCACGCCGGTGAGTGGAAAAACTCGGCCATTTTTCGAGCATGGGCGAAAGACGACCGCTCACGATCGCGTGAAATTATGACTCACGATTCGCAAACCTTTTTTGCATGTTGATTTTGTGCTTTTTCAGGATATGGGAGGTATCAGGCAAGGCTTTTGTGCGTTTGCGGCGTCATATACGCCACTTGCGCCATGTCGACGACGACGCTCAGCTTCGTGTTGCCTTCTGCTGAATGCGATTTCAACTTAACATCCAGCGACAAAGGGAAGCTGAATGCCACTCCGCTTATTGGTATTTTTATGAGATAGTATTTTCAGCACGATAAAATAGGTTATTTTTTCGTCACGAAAGTTGAAAAAAAAGTGTATATAGATGGTGAAATTGTGTTGTGATGGCGGATTTACCTATAGGTGGTGGAGGATCTCGCCTCAGGGCCTCCAATTGGGTTGCCTTAGCTGCCGAGGTTTAGTATTTTTGATGGATTATTATAGTTTTTTTTATATCAGTCCAATCGTCATTATGAAATTTGAATCACTTTCTAAAAAAAAGTATTTGTTTGCACAAAATCAACGGTTGTTTTCTAAAATTTTTCCTTTTGTACTTTATTTTATGAAACCAATTTTAGTATATCAAGAATGAACTAAAAAATATCCTGAGGCGCTTATTTTTAACAATTTCAATAATTTATGTGTAATGGAGGGGTAGGTTTGGAACCTAGCCCTGTATGTATGATAGGGCCCCACAAAAATTTGTAACACCTTAAGCTCCTAGCGAAGTAAATCCGCCACTGTTTACGGGACTTCAAAAACTTTCATGCCTTCAACTAGGGTTTCTGGACTCGACTCTTCCCGGACCCGAACCCGTCGGGTAATGGACCTAAAACCCGGACCCGAGACCCGGGACTAAAAACGATCGGGTCCGGGTAACAAGAAATAATTTTTTTTAAATCAAAATGCGTTATAAAATTTAATTTTTGAACAAAATATAGGCGAAAAACAAAAATGGAATAAGCAATTCGAAATATTTGAAGTTTAAATTTTCTTGCCTTTTAAAGTACATATAATACATATGTAAAACGTTATTTTGCATTTTCGAATGCGTCATGTATTTCAATTTGAGAAATACCTGCCTAAGTGCTTTTGTTTCACGGAAGGTTCATAGTTGCGATCTTCCTTCTGCAGTATGTATTTTGATTTTTCAAATTTTAAAACATTTTATTTTGGAGCCGGACCCGACCCGGGCTCGTCGGGTATCTAAAATATTGGACCCGGACCCGACGGGTTTTGAAAACCCGGGTTTTCAGAAACCCTACCTTCAACCCCATGACCTATGGTGAGGTGAGAATGAGCATGAATGATACTGATACTTTTTATATAAAATTGAGATAGTCATCGTGTTATTCGATGCATCGGTTTTGGTAATATGATAAGACATCTGCGAACAAAATGTCCAGCAACATAATATAATATATCCGACAAAAGGCCCACGCGACAAAACGCCTGCGGACAAAACGTTCACGAACAAAATGTTAGTATCTCAAAGCGTTCAGGCGACAAAACGCCCAGCTGACCAAATGTGCAAGTGACACAATTTCCAATATTATAATATACCTAACAAAAAGCAAAAAAAAGTCACTGTCACTCACACTTAAGCTCATGTCACCATGGGGTCTCGATCTTTATCCTAGTGAATACAAACTACAAACAACGATTATAATAATTTCAACATTATTATTTTAAGGAATGGTAACTGGATCATATATTTGGGGATCATTAGCCGACTCACGTGGCAGGCGAACGGCTATTTTATGTGCTTTGTTGCTTGACGCAATCGCAGCCATTGCATCATCATTCGCCCCAACTTTCCCCTTATTTTTGGCCTGCAGGTAAATATAATATGTCTAACAATAGAACTATCAAAACATTATCATCATCATTTCTAATCGAACGATCTGATCACTCGACGATCATTTTTGATGGTTTGCAACACTTCCTTGTGTGCATCTTTGATGCGTACGATGCTGATCTCTGGTATGGCCGGCATATTTTTTTGTAGTTTTCTTTGTTCATTTGCAGATTCTTCAACGGGTTTGGAGTCATTGGAGCCACTAGCTTAGTGTTTCCGTATTTCGGTGATTTCCTTAGTGTGAAGCATAGGGATGTTATGTTGTGTAGATTGGAAGTGTTCTGGACGTTGGGAACAATTTTGCTACCCGGTAGGTGCTTTTTTTTAAATTAGATTTTGTATTAAATCTTTATCGACTTTATAATATAAATCAATCCGTATGTCGGAACTTGTTGCCAAAGCATTGCGTGCCAAAAACTATGACGAAAATTTGTTCAACTTGACCTTTTTACTGATATGCAGACAAGTCTTATTCCGTATTATTCACACGTACTTCAATTGTAGTTTATTAAGTTATTATTATTTTATATTAAATCTGAAGTTTTACCTCAATAAAAACAGTTTATTCAGGCACTCTTAACCTAAAACTATTTGACAAAAAATGTTTTTTAGTAGAGTAAATTTTCAAAAGCTATTATACTCGCTAACGATTAATAAAAGCTAACGATTCGAAAAAATACTCAAAAAGGTTTTATTTTCCAGCGAAGATTTTAATAATTTTCTTATGATAACGACATGAAATTAAACCTTCATAAACTTCTGTTTAGGCTTAGCATGGAGCGTGATTCCTTCACCATGGTGGTGGTTTGGCAAAGAGACCGCTCCAGTGACACCATGGAGAGCTTTCGTGTGCTTATGTGCAGTACCACCTTTGTTGGCAGCATTAGCTTTAGCCTTCCTTCCCGAAGCTCCAAGGTTCCTCTTAACGACTGGTCGAAAGGATAGTGCCTTAGATGTCATCAAGAACATACATTCAGCGAACAAAACTCAAAATAACTTTATGGTAATACTTTAAACATCTTTTTTTACGATCACTTAAATTCAAAACTATTAAATATCTTTTACTATTTTTATTTAAAATACATATATTTTTTAAATTTTAGGTTATGTCATTATGCAGAAGTCACAGTACCATGATAAGAAATCCTTCAGTTCAAAGATTCAGACAGAACAATAATCCGATTGACGATTCCACTGTAACATCCGGAGAGTCAACAATAGTTTCATCGATGAAACTAAAATTGTCTTCTGCAGTGGAATTGGGAAAAACTCTATTTTCACCACCTTATCTAAAGTATATATTCTTGACTTGCTTCGTCGATTTTGGACTCATGTTCAGGTGTGTAGTTGTCTTAAATCAAACAATTTTTATTTATTATTTTTATCCTTAACTAATCTTCGATTTCAGCTATTATACTTTAATGATGTGGTTTCCTGATCTATTCGAACGATTCGGTCATTTCTCTCAACTTCATCCTGGAGAATCTGCGGGAGTTTGTGAAGTTTCCTCAATTGTCACTCTCCAAGAAGAAGTACGTAATTATTTTCTGCTTTATTCATTTTAATATATTGTCATGTGATTTTTTCGATTGTTTATGCAGTTGGGAAAATGTGGTTCTGTCAATTCTGATGTCTTCCTACATACGCTAATAGTTGGAGTCAGTTGTTTACCAACATCAATAACAGTAGGATTGACGATTGACAAATTAGGAAAAAAGTTTTTATTAGGTAAATTCTGGAACGTGTTATATGTATATGTTATGCAACGTTTGAATAATTGCGATTTCCACGAAAAATGCGAAAAAATCTTACTTTTTTTGTGAAATTTAATGTCATCTATTATATTAGTGTATTGACCCCCTTATTGGTGTTATTAAAATATTAAATGATTAACGTCATCTGTCAAATATGACAGTTGGCGTGTTTATGATATACTATGTACCTATGGAAGGCTGGAAAAGGCCTAAATATTAAATTTTATTTAAATTTCCCAAAGAACGCAAGATTTTTTTACGTTTTTCATGGAAAACACAATCACACAAACGCTGCGTAATAAATGTACATAGAAAATATTGCTCAAAAATACAATATTTCAGTTTTCATGTTGATGTCTTCGGGACTTGCTGCCATTGGCCTCAACTGGGTTCATTCTTTGACCCAAAATTTAATATTGTCTTGTATATTCGAAGCGATCATCAGTTGTACTGAAGCCGTTCTTTTTTGCGTCATCGTCGAAATATTCCCATCACATCTAGGGTCAGTATATTCATTTTGTATTTTTTCACGAAGAACATTCCTTTGTGAACTGACCTTTTATTTAAAAAAAAAAAAAGATTGATATCTTATAATGATTTTGATTTAATTTTCAAGGGCCACTGCAATGTCAATAACAGTAACATGTGGCAGAATTGGAGCCATCGTCGGCAACGTAATCTTTGGTGCGTTGATAGACTTGAATTGTATCATTCCTATTTACACATTTGGAGCTCTTTTGATCAGTTAGTGTTTTTAATAAATTTTTATTCAGATTCTTTAAAATTTATATTTTTTAAATCTGTGTTATGACAATTGCAGCTAGTGGTTTATTTTGTTTGGCGTTACCGAAAACCGGGAGACCAGAAAGCTGAGTGCAGTTCAACTTGTGCAGTATGCATTTGTGCATATTCAGGACTCTTGTGTGTGTATGTCATTAAAATTTGATTATTGTAATTATACGAAAATTTTAATGATAGAACGCTAATTAACCATCTTAGTGTTGAGAATAAGAAATTTGTATGGAAATAGAGAGCAATACCGTTCTCCTACACTCAAACGGTTATTTTTTTACAAATAAACTGTTGAACTGATGATAATTACATAGGATTGATATTTTTTTAAGGCTAGATTAAAATGTATTTGCATGTTATTTATTTTTATATTATTTTGTTTAATTTTATAATCGATTTAATTTATATAATTTCTTGTTATTTATTTTCATAAGTGTGTGACGAAAAATTTTTAAATTATTAGTCAGTGACCTCGAATTAAATATATATTTTTATCAAATCTATGGATCCATCACTTTAATTTTCATAATATAAATATAGCTTTTAGCATTATTCAATGACATCCAAATATTATTATTATGTATAATGTCTTCAATATTGATAAGAATATGTTAAATAAAAATTTCTTTTATGAATAATATTTATTTAATTTTATTTGTTTTATTTACTTTATTTATTTTATTTCATTTATTTTATTTTATTTATTTCATTTATTTTATTTCATTTACTTTATAAGAAACTTGTCGATATTGAGATCCCATATTTCGGTTAGTATTATATTTCGAGTCAAGTTGAGAGCTCTTTTTTCACCAATTTTTTTTTTATTTCGAAGATTTTTTATTTATTTTTGTATTATTGAAGATCATTATTTTCAGAAACATATTAATTAAAATACATATATGATTACTTCAAATTTATTTATATAATTTTGCCACGAAATAAATATATGTAGATAATTATTTGTGAAAATTAACGATATTAATATTATTATAAAATAGTTATTTTAAAACATTTATACAACTATCTTCATATCTGAATCATAATAAAAAACTAACGATTTTTACACTAAATCAAATAATTTCATCTTCAACAAATTTTTTCAGACAACACAAACATATAATTTTCAAAAGCGACACAAATCACTGTGATATCGTGCAAACATTTTATAATCTTGTGTGATATCGGCGTCGAAATTTTGTTTAGTCATAGAATGTTTGCATTTTCTAATTAGTTTTATGTACCGTTTTGAGATAGTAAACAAGTCGAGGAAAATTTGGACATCACGAGTATCAAAACTTATCTAAACAAAGCCACTCATTATGAATAAGATGTGTTGTTTGAGCTAGTTAAATATTTCATAGAAACAATATTATTATACTGCCAGTTGAAAAAGTCAGAATTTTTCTTTTTAATATTTGTAGCACAAGGTTGTAATGCAAATAATATTTATTCATATATTATATATTTTTATAATTTTGAAATCGTATATTTTTGAAGTTTTATACGTCACATAGACGTTATACAGGTGGCCACTGAAAAATAAATTGTGAGAGGTTTTAAAATGTCATAACCAGATCATTTTCAATTTTTTTTATAAATTTAGGTTTTAAAGAAACTTTAAAATTAAAATCGTTATAAAAAATTATTTATAAAACGGTTATATAATGTTTATAAATTGTCATACAATGTCTAGAAACGAGTAAAACTCATTGGAGTTTTCTATTTCAGGGAAAGATCGATTATTGAATTTGGAGAAAATACAAGAAATATATGAATGTAATATTATTTGGTAATGAGTGACGAGGCCCATTTTCATTTAAACGAGTACATCAACAAACAAAAATGTTGATTTTGGGGTACTGAGAATCCCATGGAAACATCGATTGCATCCCCAAAAATATACTATTTGGTGCAGCATTTTCTCTGACTTTAAATATTTGATCTTTCACTGAAATAAAAAACCTAATGAGTTTTATCATTGCTGGATATCTTATATAACTATTTCAATCTCCATTAAATGTTCTATAACTTGTAAAAAAAAAAATATATATATATATGTATATATATATATGTATATATATGTATATATACATATATGTATATTGAAAATGAACAATTTATCATTTTTCAAATCCGTCAGCCTTTTAGTGGCCACCCTGTATAATGAATCATTAAAAATTGAAAAAATCTAAAAATAGAAATTAAACAGTCATATCTTCAAAATCACAATATTCTAATTTCTACAAACATTTCGTAGAACAAACACAAAAAAAAATGTTTGCCCGAAAAATATTTACGTTATAGATAAGCGCAAAAACAATCTAGCGATTGTACGCATTCGCCAGCCATTGTGTGAACTCAACGTAACAATAAAAGGGGAGATCTTTAACAAACATTTGCATACAGCGATGCGATAATTTTCCGAAATTTACGATTTGATTACATATTTGATTACGTTTTCGAATGTGTGTGCGTTTTGTACGCAAACAACGTCGGTCGGGAAATGCGAATGATATATTACCCCGCATTTATTTTCATATTTGTTTGCAAATTCGCATTTTGTTGTATAAATTTCGATTGAATATTGTGGTAATTAGGTGTGTTTGATAAATGGATAAAAAATATATTGTGTAAATAAATATGATATTTATAAAAGTAGCAATCGCGATGAAGTCTGTAACCATGCCCGCTATTTTGTTTTTGAATGGTTCTTAATTATTATTAAAATATTTATGTATCATAAATCATTAAAACGTGATTGCAAAATATAATATATCATCGCAGCGAAACAATAATATATCCTTATTATTATGATACAAATAAAAAATATATATTTAAGAAGAAAATGTAATCGGGTGAAATCTAGATATGATACGTTATCGTGAATATAAAAGCGGAACTTCACTACTTTATTTCTTCATAATATAACACTGATTTGATGATGACTTGTGACGAAAATCGTGTGAAATTTTTCTTTTATAAAGCTGACGCAATTTGTGAAGTGATTTTCATGAGAACTTTGACACGTGTCTGTGATTTTCACTCGTGTTTTGACAAAGGATTGAAAATTTCGATTGAGTGTTGTTAACTGGAAGATTTTTTAATATAAAATTGTTAATATATTAATTTAAATATATAAAATGGTTGAAGAAATTTCTTCGAGGACCGAAAAATCCAATCAACCTAAAGAAGTGTATGATCTTTTTACGTTAGATGTGACACAATTAGAAAATGATAATAATTCTATTCATACAACAAAAGACGCAGAATCAGGTAATTATAATATTACAATCCAAATTTAATTAAATAACCAGCTAATTACTGATTTAAAATTACTATAATTCAATGAAAAATTCTCGAATTTTTGTGACTTTGACAGACGGTGCTGATTTGAAATATGGCGCCGAATTCGAAGAAGCGATTTCGAAATGTGGCTTCGGAAAATTCAACATCCTTCTTCTTCTTTGTGCTATGCCAGCATACATGACTGCAGTTTATGTCACATCATTGTTGTCCTATATAATGACCAGTGCTGAATGTGACTTGGAAATGACAATGAATGACATGGGAGCATTGAATAGTATTCCTTATGCAGGTCAGTGAAAATTTTTGAAGTCTCCATAAAAGAAAATAATTAGAAATACATAATTATATACATCGATTATTTTGAATGTGTCGGTTTCAAGTGACGTAGTTAATATTTAAATCGATAATTTTGATAATTTCCACGTAACTTTATATAAGGAAAAATTTTCAAATTATAAAATATGTATTTTTTAATTTATATATTTCAGGAATGTTAACATCGGCTATGTTATGGGGATATTTATCTGACACATTAGGCAGAAAAATGATATTAGTTTGGGGTTTTTCAGCCTTAGCCTTATGCGAATTCATTTCTTCTTTCAGCCAAACTTATTACATGTTATTTTTCTTGGAATTTTTATCAGGATTCATGTAAGATTTAAAACTATTTTATTATTACTTTACGTACAATTTGATTCCAATCAAAATCGTTACAGTTTCAACGGTCCATTTGCTGTTTTGATTTCTTACATATCTGAACTGCATGAGGCTTCTGTTCGATCGAAAGTACTGGTTTATGCAGGAATATATTATGCCATCGGCAATATAAAGTTACCATTGATGGCATGGAGTATAATTCCAAACGATTGGAATATTCCATTGTTCGGTTCATATGGTTGGTTGAAGAGTTTGATTATTTAAAAATACAATGTTTGATCAAAAAATGTTTATATTGCGAATGTTTTATTTATCGATTTCAGAATTACACTCTTGGCATATATTTATAGCAATTTTTGCAATACCTCCACTCGCGAGTGGATTAGCAATGGTATCACTTCCGGAAAGTCCTAAATTTTTGATGTCCAGAGGAAGAAACGACGAAGCTTTAGAAGTTTTCAAAAAAATTTACAGCATGAACACTGGAAAAAGTCCCGATACATATCCGGTAATTTGGATATTTGATACGAGTATAATGTCGATTTTTCGGTGTTTTTTTTTAACTTTTTTTTCTAATTATCCAGATAAAATCACTGGCAAATACAATGTCCAAAGGAGGTGAAGCACCTCGAGGATGGGCGGCAATTCAAGGAGGCTTTCGTCAATTGAGACCATTGTGTTTTCCACCTACCATATATCGTTTATTCCTCGTGTGCTTTCTGAATGCCGGCAATATGTTGGGGTAAATAAAAAACAACATGATATTTTCAACTTTGTCTACGATTAAGATTTTTGTAACGAAATATTATGATTTCAGATCTAACACTCTTCGTTTGTGGTTTCCGCAAATAGCGAATATTATTGAAGATTATGGTTCTAAGCACGATGAACCAGCTTCACTCTGTCACATAATGTCTACACACGTCGCAAATAAAACTATGGCTTTTGACGAAATTGATGACATTGTCACGAATTGCGTTACTGTAAGTCAACTATTCATATTTTGATTCAAATCAATGCTGTTTTTAACAGGACTGTACATTTGTTTCAAAATTTAACGACTCCGATTTGAGTGATTTTAGTAATATTAATTTTTTTGCCAACGTATAAAATTGATAATAGGTAATAGAAATACTATTCAGTAGTGCACAAACCGCGGCCAGCCATGAAATTTACTGTGGCCCGCCGAATAAATATAAAACTTACGATACTTTTTCGTTTTTAATAACTGTATTGAAGTTATTTATCTTTTTGGTGAAGCATTGACATAGTAAAGAATCAATATAATAAAACATTGATATAGTAAAGCATTGTTATAGTGAAGCATCGGTATAGTAAAGGATCAGTATATTACTTAGCATTGGTATAGTAAAGGGTATAATAGTATAGTAAGTATAAGTATAGGGTAAAGAGTCCGTATAATACGAGACAAATACGTTGATAAATTTATTTTTGTTGACATTTTTTTGTCGAATGAGTATTTTGTGGTTATGTAGCTCATTCGTAGCTAGATACCAACAAGTCGAATTATGATTCCATAAATAGTGAAAAAATAATTCTATAAAATCGATCGATGCCAAACTTTTTTGCAATCTCGGGTCCAAAAATAGAGTCCTTCCAACCCTCCCTCCCCATTATGGGGGCCCTATCCAAGACGTACGGTAAAGCTATGAATATGCTAAGAAACCATTACATCGATTAAGCCATTACATTGAAGAAAATAATAGAAAGGAGTCAGAATCGGTTGATTTTTTCCAACCCACATAAAATTCTACGACTTCCTAACTCCGATAGAGTCGGAGTCGATACACCCCTGATTTTTTTAATGAAAATTTCGACTAACCAACACAAAAATTTTCAGCTGGTAACCGCAAAAAGCATGTACACCAACAGCCTGATAATCGGCGCGGGCACCCTGGTGGTGTACATCGGAGCTGGTTTCCTCGTGGACCCCATCGGCAAGAAGAGGCTGACCGTCTTCGGCCTGCTGATGAGCGGAGGCTGTGCCCTGGCCGTCTACTGGACCACCACATACGTGGAAGTGGTCACGCTGTTCACGATCTTCGTTTCAGTCTCCGGCTTCGTGTCCACCCTGTTGTCTACTTTCGCAGTCGAGCTGTTCACCACTTCCACCAGGTATTTTTTTTTTAACCATTTTAATGCCCTGCATATTATGAACAGGGCTAAACTGCCATCAGGCACCAGGACTTCCACCAGGTTGAGCCTCGGTGGTAGGGTCGAGGGTTTGGTGGGTGGATTGGTGTTGAATTTTCTTTTTTTTTTTTTAAAGAGCGATGGCCGTGGCTACGTTCTTGATGATCGGAAGGTTGGGGACGGTCATTGGAGGGTTGACTTTTCCTGCTTTGTTGAACAGTGGGTGTTTTTCGCCGTTTGCGTTCATTGCTGGGATTATGTTGGGTATGTCTTTTTTTTTAATTTATGTATTATACAGGGTCTTCCCCGGGACTTTTATAACTTCTAATCGGATTTAAAGTGACTTAGAGTCATGATAGAGAAGTGAGAGTGATACCATTCCGAATAAAATCGGCTACAATTTATTTTTTTCATTTTTACCCCCCCCCCCCCTCAAATTTTACCTCCCTAAAAAAAAAAAAAAAAATTAAAAAAAATTGTAGCCGATTTTATTCGGAATGGTATCACTCTCACTTTTCTATCATGACTCTAAGTCACTTTAAATCCGATTAGAAGTTACAAAAGTCCCGGGGAAGACCCTGTATTATAGAATATCATCAAAAAATAATAATATGATTTTTATTTTATTTTCAGTTGGTGGTATGTTTAGTTTGGTTCTTCCTAGTTCTCGGCAAAATTTTGAATAAATTATTTTAGTGATTTTTAGTGGGAGATTTTTTATATAATTTTTTTTGTTTTCGAAGACATTTAATATGATTTATTATATTATATTTCTAGTATTGATAGTTTTTATTCAATTTTATGTAATTGTATGAATAAATATTTTTTGAATTCTATATAATGAATCTTAAATATAATTATTTTAACATTAAAATACTGTGTCATTCATTTTTGTAAATTTATATTAATGTAAGAAGTTTCAATTTATATTGATATGTATGAAATATTTTAAAGTTTTTTCACAGAAAATATTTAAAAAAATGGTTCATTTATTCATGACAAATATTGGAAAGTTTCCGAATGAATGCGATTATAATTATTTAATAGATACATAATGAAATTATTATTATTATTTAATACCTTTTTCAATCAAACTTAATGAAAATCAAAGAAAACTTTATATTCATTTTTACAAAAATATGGTTAAACGGGTAATTTTAGTAAATTAAAAGTAATAATCTCTAACGGACACAAATTATCCGAAAGACTTAATTTAATCCCTATTTCAAAGTTTTTATCCTAAAATTGTCAACATCAATAATTTACCTCCATGGTGAGCGAAAGCTGTAAATTTCACTGCAATTGCACTGTAAATTTCATCTTAAGCTTTTGAATACATTCAATACATTCAATTCTGGTTATAACCAGAGTTTTTAAAAACATAAAATAAACACTTTTACACAAGAATATTTGTTTAAAGAAAAATTTGCGTAATTAACGGAGTAATTTGTGTAATTGTGGTGAAATACACCATGTGACTGGTGATGATTAAATCGTACGATTTTCATCAATAAATCACAACACACAAATACTCAGCAAACAATGATGATCATCATATCTTGTCTTCCAACTTTTCCCCATAAATTTAAAATCAGAAAATCCAGATTGAATGAATATGAATTTACCAAAACGCTATCACTAATTAGTGTTATTTTTAGTCAACTATTATTAACCCGACCTATAATCATCGTTTTTGTTTTGGTTCGGTTGTTGCCTCTAAAAATGTTACATATCATTAAAAAACAATTTACAAAATAGCATATTTACGATCCAGGGAAATTTGCGTCTTACGTAAACAACAACGATAACGAAGCCTTTAATGGAATAATTTAAATTATAAGGTAACTTGTTTGTGGTAAATATAAGATAACGATGATAAAGTGTTTCTAAGAAATTATATCAACTTCAATTTTGAATTGAATAAGTCTAGTTTTCATTTATGCTTACAATCGCTTACTTGTTTGTTCCACATTTAACTCGTCTCAACAAATTATCATTCTTCTATGAACTTTTGCTCAGAAAAGTCATCAATGTGTTCTGAGAAATTATCCTAATTCATTGGAAACTGCATCATGAAGAAACTTCCATCGATCGTCAGTTTTTGGTCTAGTTTTTCCTCGTGGATCAAAACTTCCATTCCAAACATAAACGATGACCTTAAACGTAAGTAATGTCATATTCATTAATCAACAAATAAAATGACTAAACATTTTGTATTACCAAAAATTTTCAGCGCCTTCCGATGGAGTGGCCGACATCGAAGACGCCCTCACATTTACAAAGTTCGGAAAATTTAACTTTTTGTTGATGGCATTTTCTATTCCTGCCGCGATGGCCTCAATATATGATACGACGACCATGTCCTATGTGATCACAAGTGCAGAATGTGATTTGCAACTCAGCTATATGCAAAAAGGGTTGCTGAACGCCATGGGGCACATAGGTCGTTTAAATTTCGATATTTTCTTTCCGATAAATTTATAAATTTTTTTGTGAAAGGATTGAAAAGAATGTTCAATTGAATTTTTGAAATTTATACAGGAATGATATCAGCGGCTTTTTTGTCTGGATATATAACAGATACATTGGGCAGAAGAAAAACATTGATTTATGGTTTTATTTTGGATTCGGTTTGCAATTTGATTTCAGCTTTCAGTGTGAATTTTCAAATGTTGGCATTTTTCAAATTTTTAACAGGTTTTTTGTTAGTAATTTTAAATTTTTTGATAATTTAAATATTCGGGAATAGTTAAATAGTGATTTTTTTTAGGATGAGTGGTCCGTGTACAGTAATTTTGTCATGTTTGAGTGAATTTTTCTCTAAAAATATACGACCTATGTTCATAATGTATATAGGATTGTGCTTTTCCTTGGGTTCATTTTCTGCACCATTCATTGCATGGGGAATCCTAACGAATCCTACCGAATTTTACATCACTCCAAATTTTGGTAAATGATGAAAAATTATCATAAATCTGTCAATTTTTAATGTTTTGTATCCAAATCGTTTTTTTTTTCAGTGATGCACTCATGGCAAATATTCCTTGCTGTCTGTAGTATACCATCGTTAATATCTGGTTTGCTTGCCATAGCTTTACCAGAAACTCCTAGATTTTTAGCCTCAAACGGAAATCCCGAAGAAGCTTTGAACGTATTGAAAAAAGTCTATTCACTCAACACGGGATGTTCTCCTGACACTTATCCAGTAAACAAATAATAAGTAAATATAGTATATAAAATTTATGCGAAAAATTAAACGATTGTATTTTCAGATAAAACGTTTAACTATCAACACTCTTATCAAAAAAGAAAATAAAGATGACGATGCAGAAAATGGAGGATGTATGAAAATCCTTTGCAGCAGTTTTTCTCAAATGGCACCACTTTTTCGTAAACCATACGTTAGCACTTTACTTTTAGGATTCATCATTGAATACGGTTGCATTTCTGGGTAATCTAAATCTTCAATAATCATTAAAAAAAAAATAAAAAAACAATTCATCCGTCTTTAATAAGAAAGAAAAAATCAAAATTTTCTCATTTTCAGATGCTCGTTTCGACTTTGGCTGCCTCAGCTATTCAAAATGATGAGTGAAAGTGTAAAAGGCTCTCTTTGCGAAATGATATCTTTAGGAAATAATGTAAACATTTTAAAACCTATTTACTCGAACACCAGTCACTGTGAACCGGTAAGTATATAATTTATTGTTCTTTGTGCGATTGTTTGCACAATAAAACACGAGAAATATGATATCGCATCAGGAATTTTCCATAACGTTTAAACAATTTTGATTTTTTCCAGATACAAATCAATCCTGAAACTTTTCAAAATGCAGCGATAGTCGCCGGAGTGCAAGTGGTACTTTGCACTATTGCGAGTTTCGCTATTAATATGATCGGAAAAAGAACATTATTGAGTAAATTTTATCACTTGATTATGTACATTTGATTTTTAAATATATTGCCCATCATTTGTATAATTTCAGTGTCTACCCTAATGTTGGCTGGGGTGTGTTGTTCTTCTCTATATTTATGCACAAGTGCAAAACAAGCTACAATATTGGCTGCTTTAGTTGTAGCCTTCAGTGCAGTTGCATCAAATGCAACCATAAGTTCACTAGTCGACATCATACCTACAAGTTTAAGGTTATTCTTTGAAAATTTTTCATTTTTAATTCCCATGTATTAGTAATTGATTGAATATGAGTAAATAAGAGTGAAAATCATATTGGTTCAGTTAAAAATTGAATCAACAATTTTAAAGTTATCTGTTGGATGTTGCTCCATTCAGCAATTATTACGAGGATGTCGGAGATCTCTGTGGGTGAAAATAATACGGAGTGAAAACTTATCCGCTTAAAGTCGATATGGAGTGAAAACTATGGGGGTGAAAATAATGGGGGAGAAAACTTATCGGGGTAAAATTGATATGTAATAAAAACTATGCGAATAAAACATTGGGGAAATAACCTTTCGGAATGAAAACGAAACACGGGAAATTTATGGGGGTTAATTTTCGGTGGTTAACATTTTTTTCTATGAATTTTCTGGTAGCGAACATTCGTGTAACCGATTATGAGACAATTATGAGATAATTATTGTTCAGCAAATTAAAAATAGATTTACTATGAGATCTAATTATGTTTCTAAATAAGAGACATATAATATGTTTATTTTTATATTTATTTCAGGGCTACAGCGACGTCATCCGTGATGATGGTTGGTAGAATTGGATCAATTACAGGAAATATGGTTTTCCCGGTCTTATTGGCATTAGGTTGTCTGCCTGCGTTTTTATCGCTTGGGTGTTTACTTATAGGTATTTTTATATATTGATTTTATTTGAATTATTGAATGTAAAATATTATATGTGCTTGTTTCAATTTGTTTTATTTATTTTTCTAGGTTCATCTCTATTTACTGTGTTACTGCCCAAACCTCAAAAAGGGATTACATGAAAATATAATTAATCCTATTATTTTTTGATAAGACTTATTTTGATATTATAAAATCAATTAAATAGGTTACTGATCTATTCTTAAAATTTTTAATTAATTATTCCCCATAGAAACTTAAAAAAAAATGTAAATATTATTTTTAAAATAAATTATTATTCAATTATTTCTGAAATTTATTGAAAAATTGAATATATAAGTATATTTTAAGCTAACTAAAACATTGTTGGTGTGTTATCATGCAAAAATGTATAAAATTTGATTTGCAATTGAATATTGACACATTTATGACCATTTCAAAATATTTTATGTAGACTGTCGAAGAAACTGATATTTTCAAAAGAAAGATAAACTTGATATTTTCGAATGTTTATACAAATTTGCTTAGTATAATAATTGATTTTTTATTTATTGAATAGTTAGAACAATAATAACACTTAATGAACAATCAAATAACACACACAATACAAAAATCATTGATTAATATCAACTTTTTTTTACAAATTGTGTTTGTACCACTTTGATAACTAACAATAAGAACACAATTAATAGATTTTCAGTTTCAAATCAATCCATACCATAAAATACTTTTCATCGCTTAACATTGAAAATTGTGTACACTGTACATAATAGATATTTTTTGTTTTCGTTTTACAGATAAATACTTTAAATAAAGTAAATGAATGATTCTTGTTTATAAGTTTTTTTATATGAACTGAAATGAAATTTAGAAGAATTCATTTTCGTATGAGTCTCTTCGTATGTTTCCAATAATTATTTTACCCAGATGTAAGTTCATAAAAATATACAAATTACCTTTTTTTGAACAACTAATTTATGCTTATATTATATTATTTTCAAACGAAAAAATTCATTTATTCTAGCAAAATTTTTTTATTTTCCTAGTGAACTACTAATGAATATTTTCATTTTGAAAAATGAGTTTCTTTTTCCGCAAAGATTCTACACCAGGTAAATCACAATTTATTCAACCGAATCAATCATATTTGATGTATTGATAAGTTATAAATGTCTACTTATGAATATTTATGCATTACTCTAATTTTTTTACTACATACTATATAGTATTTTGAATATAAATAGTATGAACAGGCTGTACATGTGTTAATGTCCTCCCTTACTGCTGTTCGTAAGTCCAGAAAAACTAATTGTAGCGTTTTTATCCCATAGCGCATAATTACAGCTTTTAATGTGCGGTACTAACATTCAACTAAATCCATCGGCTTTCGGATGATATGCTGTTGTTCACACGTGCTTGAATCTAAGAACCATTGCAAGCACTTTAAAGAATTTTTCTCTTACACTATATATCCTATCATAAAAGAAGGCAATGGGAAATCACTCCAGTTATAATTTCCTAAGATAATCTTTAAAAAGTGACCTCCTCTGGCTTAATATGGCTTAAAAAAATATAGTAATTTTTTAGCCAAATGGTTATAATAAGAATATTAAATTATCTTTTCATTCACTTTTTTGAAAGTAATCATAAAGTTAGGGTGAAAATAGAAAATAATTATTTTGCTTTCAGGATTTATAAAATTATAAAAACCAAATCATCAAAGCAGATTTTTTTATTGGCTTTTCAGCACCTTCTGATGGAGAGGCTGACATTGAAGATTCTCTTACTTTCACTGAATTCGGAAAGTTCCATATATTGATAATGGCTTACTCGATCATTGCGGCCACATCTGTAATATACGATTCGACTACAATGTCTTATGTGATCACTAGTGCAGAATGTGATTTGGGATTGAGTTATATCCAAAAAGGACTATTAAATGCAATGGGACATACAGGTTAATAAAAAGATTAAATACTTATTTACTCAATAGTGCAATGAAATACTCAAATAGTCTAATTCAATATATTAGATTTTTTAAATTTAAATTATTTTTTTATAGGAATGATAGCAGGCGTTTTATTATCTGGTTATATCGCTGA
Organism: Hydropsyche tenuis; assembly: GCA_009617725.1. NCBI lineage: Eukaryota > Metazoa > Arthropoda > Insecta > Trichoptera > Hydropsychidae > Hydropsyche > Hydropsyche tenuis. The sequence goes on from VTON01000066.1 coordinate 104,197, forward strand.
TTCTTCAGGCAGACGAAAAACTCTCATATACGGTTTTCTACTTAATGGTTTATGCAATTTGATATCAGCATTTAGTGTGAGTTTTGAGATGTTGGCGGTTTTGAAATTTTTCTCAGGCTTCGTGTAATTATTTTGCTTGTCATTTTGTGCATTTCAATCGATAGGTCATGATGATATAAATCAATTCCAATTTATATTATAGAATTTGTGGTCCTTGTACAGTATTATTATCGTGCTTGAGTGAATTTTTTTCAAAACGAGCACGGTCAATGTTCGTTATGTATATAGGAATGTGTATTTCCTTAGGAGCTTTAAGTCTTCCATTAGTAGCTTGGAGTGTGTTGGAAAATCCCTCAAATTATTATATTGCTTCAAATTTTGGTATGTTTTAAAATATATATCAAAACCTTCTTTCGATTTATTGTAAGATATATGTACCTCAATATTTCTTTTGATTATAGTAATGCACTCTTGGCAAATCTTTATTGCTATTTGTAGCATTCCGTCGTTATTATCTGGTTTGTTTGCTATCATTATGCCAGAAAGTCCACGTTTTTTGGCAGTTAGCGGAAAATTAGATGAAGCATTGAATGTTCTAAAAAAAGTGTATTCGATAAATACAGGTCATCTCGCAGCTACATATCCAGTAAGTTTTTTTATATTCATAAAAAAATTAAGTATTTTACATATCACATACAGCACCGTAGCAATCTATTGGCAAATGGGCAAGCGCTGAGGGCGCAAGATTTAAGATTTAAAAAAATAAATGACTCAACGATATTTACTTTCATAAATTACATGCACTCCTGGTAATTTCCTTCGAACTGCACCATCCAAGAATTCAAAATTGAAATTGAAAAATCAATTGGCGTAACCATTTATATTATACTTTCTTAAATCATATGTACTCCTGGTAATTTTGTTCAGATGGCACTATTCGAAAATTCGAAATTAAAATTAAAAAATCAATTGGTGTAACCATTTATATTATACATACTTTCTTAAATCATATGTACTCCCGGTAATTTCATTCAGACACCATCATCCAAGAATTCAAAATTAAAATCAAAAAGTTGATCGATTAACCATTTATATTATACATACTTTCTTAAATCATATGTACTTGTCAAGAGCGCCAAAAATATTGCCATAGTTCTGATCACATAATTTAAAAAAATTTCTGTGTTGATTCCATTTTTATATATAAAATGTAAAACATATTCTTAATTACATTTTGTGTATTTAGGTAAAACGACTTTCTGTCACTGACAACAGGAGCAATGATGGTTCAGAAACCAACAACATTGAAAATATATCATGGATTCAGAGATGTATCATATTTTTGCAAAATAGTTTTTGTAATATGAAATTACTTTTTCAACGGCCGTATGTATGTTATCTACTGACAGCATTTGTCTTGGAATATGGATCGATGACGGGGTAAATACGTTAATATAGTAATATTTATTTATATCAATTCTTTTTCAAAATAGAAAATATATGTATATTATAGAATGACTTTACGTTTATGGTTACCTCAACTATTTAAAATGATGAGTGAAAGTGTAGATAATCAAAATGAATCTATGTGCGAAATGATATCATTGAAAAACAACGGCAGTTTTTTGAGATCGATTTTTACCAATTCTATGCATTGTACACCTGTAAGTAGTTGTGATTAAAAAAACTACAATTTGACTACAATAATAATTACTTTCTCTTTCAGATAAAAATTCACCGAGAAATATTCATAAACAATGCAATAGTTGCCACCGTACAAGTAATACTCTGTGGAATGGCAAGTTATATAATAACCATAATTGGGAAAAGAACATTATTAAGTAACAATTCATCAAAATGTTAATTTTATAATGAACCCTTATAATAACATTTTTAAATTTTAGTGTCAACTCTTTTTATTGCTGGAGTGTGTTGCTCGACAATGTTTTTGCACACCGATGCTGTGGTAGCGACAATTTTATCAGCAATTGTCATAGCTTTCAGCGCGATCGGAACTTCTGCAACCATAAGTGCATTCGTAGATCTCATACCTACTAATTTAAGGTTTCAATCTTGATATTTATTAATAAGATTCCAATTTTTGATTCGGTATATATCAGAAATTCGATTTAAGAGCGACAGCAATAACAACCGTATTGACAGTTGGAAGAATTGCATCGATAGTGGGAAATATGGTTTTTCCAGTTTTATTATCGATTGGTTGTCTACCTGCGTTTTTGTCAACTGGCTGCTTGCTCATTGGTATATTGATTATTTTAATTTGTTAAAATAAGAAAGTTTCACTAATTATTTTCTTATTTGATTATTTGACTAAAGTTTATTATTTGCAGTTTGTTCTTTGTTTACATTTCTTTTGCCAAACTCAAAAAGGAGAATACCATGAAGAATCTATAGTAAAATATATTAATAAAATTTGGGAATTGTAATAGATGTATGAAATTAAACAATTCATTAAAAATAGCATTTTATATTAATGTATTTATAGTTATTACAATAATAATATTCAACAATGACTTCTCGCTTTCTTCAATTTCTTTCATTTCTAGTATAATACAAATGTTTTGGTTATAAAAAATGTTATCGATTTTTTTCTCTCAAAATATGTAATTAAAACAGCATAGCATTATATGAAATAAATACATATAAACATATGAGTATTCACATAACAAAAAAAAACAGATGACACATCTCGTAAAAGAATATTTCTGGATATATTAACAAGTATGATGGCTTTAATATTCTACAAAATAAGATGTATAATATGTACAAAGACATAAATTGCGTGCACTTTAGTGTAATCGAAATCACATTCATTATGAGAAAAACTTATGCAAATGAGACAGAAAATATATATAATAATATATTAATATCTTTAACAAAATTCAAGCGAGTTATAATTTAATTGAAATTTTGATAGACTGAAGTTTTTGTGCAGTTTCAAAAATCAAATTATATCCGAAATACAAAAAAAAACAATCTCATTTGAATTATGTTGAAAGTTTCAACGCTAGCAAAAGTAAAACATAAAACACTTGATAAAATACCAGATCTATAAATTCTCGATACAAAATTATTTTTCATATATTTTGTACAAAATTAAAATTAACGATTAAAACAATATTGTGTTCCTTCATTGTGAAGTGACTCTAAGTACTCTCCGATAAATAACCTCTGATAAAAATTAGTTTACAATATCATTCTCTTTAAATATAATTTTAATAATACGCAAGAGTGCACATATAATGAAAGTTCAAAGCAAACGTATGTATGCCTTTGATATAGTTTCACATCGATTCACATTTTGAGTGCCGTGTATTGAATTTAATGGTGTTTTTTCCAATACAATTCCGAACAAAAAAACCTGAATGTGTATAAAACTCGAATTTAAAAAACATCGCTATTTTATATAAAAAAGTACCCAAACATGGACGAAATGCACTGTATCTTAACAATATTTTTTTAACACTATCAACATCTATTAATATGAATAAATAAGCAACATTTTGGGCGAGATTTGCAAGGCACTATAATTTCAATTCGAGTGAACTGATTTTTCAAAAAACAACAGCACGATTCAGCGTCCAAATTGCACGAGTACCGTTTCACATTGAACTCTGAAAAAACATTCGAATCGAAGAAACTAATCGACATTTTTTATAAAATTGGAAATCTCAAATAATGTCAACAATCGTAAAATTCAGTACATCTAATGTCTTAACATTTGTGGCAAATGAAACAATAGTTTAATGAGAGGCACAGTTCAATGAGTAAGATTAAATTATTGCAGTCGAAATTACGAAATGACGTATGCGTTTGCGGCATAACGGTTTTGTTATAATTCGTCTGGTAAAGTGAATATAAAAGAAATTTATGATTAAAAAGTTAAAATATAAATACTAAACGATGACACAAATATTATCCTTATCGTTTCGACAAATATATGCTACGAATTGAAAACAGTTGTGCGTATTAATTTGTATCAGCTCGCTGTTCATGTTAAACTCGAAAATCTACAAATACAACAAAAAATAAAACCAATTAAAAAACCACACAGAATTTTTAACAAAATTCCATATATTAATACTATTTTTGAAATAAGTCACAATTTGTAATTTGTTATTAAAAATTTTATCGACAAATTCGATCACTAATCTAATAAAAGTTATTGAACCGACACAAAAATAATAAGAATATATAGAAAATTGTTTTTCTCTTTACGAGTTTTAATCAACTATCAACTTATTTACAAAAAAAATCTTATGGAATGTCATTAGAAATTCTGCATAACTTATTTATCGTTTGGAAGTTCAATTGGCCAAATAACGTTTGTTGAAAATCAAAAACTGAATAAATTAATTCTCGGTGAAAATATGATTCATAAAATAAATAGAAAGAATAAGAACGAAGACGTTTATAAGCGTTTGATTTGAAGAAATAAAAAAAATATATGAGAAAAAGGAACACTTAGCATTCTAATCTGTCAATTCTTAAAACTCGTATGTAAAGGTATAATAATGTATGCAATATAATACACTACATTCATTTTAGCTTACCGAATCGTAGTTTATTAAAATTGCACTTTTAACAGTCTTCACATTTAGTTCAAAGTACACGTGTAAAATTTGATATATATAATAATACATACATTATAATGTAAATTTCGAATCGACGAGTGGCCAAAATGTACGAACGAATCGAATAGTGACTGCGAGTAACCAAAACATTTGAAATTTTTTCCGTATAATTATCATAAATAAACAAGTGGCTCGAAAGTGTCAACTTTTGAAAAATGGAAAAAATCAAAGGCACACCGTGGTGACCAAATCATTCATATTTCTCAGCCATGAAATATAATAATGTATTACTAAATTAAATATTCATTAATTATAGATATGTGTAATCCAGCCGAGCGTGTATTTTTACTATTTACAAATTACAAGTACATAAATATTATTGTATATTTTATAGAAGAATGTAGATGAAATAAATTATCCCGAAAATAAATAATTGTATAAAAAAATTGAAAAATGAGAACATAGAAAAACTAAATTATATTGAAATATATACAAAATTTCGGGGGTAGTTGAGGTTTTTTGTGATACCTATTATAAGGAAATCGGTTAAGCTCGATTATATTTAATTAATAATATTAAATTAATTTACTCAGGTATTTTTTATATTTAACTAGAGTGACAATAAGCTTTTGTTCCATTAATTTACTTTCGACATCAGTTAGAGGTTTAAAGAATGAGGAATTTTTCAAACATACAATTTTTTAGCAAATAGTTAAGTTGTTCTATCCTCCTGCTAGTGAAATACTTTGAATATCTACACCTTTAGTTTCATTTTCAGTATTATAATAAAAAAATACAAGTTATACATATACTTTAAATATTTTTACAACATTATACATGTGAAAAACTTTAACTAATATTTTATTTTTGAACAGGAATGATTGGAAAAAGAATACTTAATTAAAATGAATATATTTTTTTAGAAAAAAGAAATATTGTTAATTTAATTCAAAATAAATAAGAAATATACAAAATTTACATAATAGGAGGATAGGTATAACATATGATTCTTTTGAACTGCGCATTTTTAACAATAATTTATATTTAAATAAATGGCATCAATACAAAAAAATGACAGCAAAATTTAAGAATTGCAATAACTTGGCAAGAATTTATGAGCATATATAGAATGAGAGATGCAGAATTTTCTAACAATGTAACATAATTGTTCGCCTTATGTTTCACTTTGAAAATATAACGTTAGGTATCAATTGCAAAAATCTTACTGTTGATTATGAAATTAACATAGGTTTGTTCAAAAAAGATTAAGAAAGTAAAATTGATCAAACAGATCAGCCATTAATCTCTCCTCACTATTAGTTAATCTCAAGTTTGGTAGTAATAAAACCTAAAATATTACATTACAAATACATATTTTATAAAAAGTCATTGTATAAAATTTTCGATTATCACTCACATTTTGTTGTTTGTTAAGGCATATTTCATTGCGAAATTGTACGACTTTGTTAAATAACAGAAAATAGTCCGTAAGTCAGTTTGTTTACACAGCACCACACTTTTCACTATGAATATAAATTCGTTACTTGTCTACTATTTATCTAAATCCAGTCAAATTCCATGACCACTTACTTCTTCGCACTATATACAAGTTTGTTATTGTAGACAAATTGAAAGGTGACTAGTGTTTACAGCAAAATGAGATTGTATCAGTCAACAGAATAATATTTTTAAAACATCTATGTTTTGGAAGCATCATTGCGATATATTAATCACTTTGATAAATTATCGTAACCTATCACTATGTTTCATATACATACATATATGCCAGAAAATTTGTGAATTCACACTATATAACTCTTACTATTAACACCAGTTAAGTTTATATACAAGACTCCCGAATGAGGAAATTCATTAACTTCAGAATGAAACCGTGCGAAGATCGCAACAAGTTTTCATCATCTACATGGCGCAAGGAGCAATTCTAACCAACAAGGACATGCAGTGACGTCTCGGCGTGAATATTTCGGACCCCATCCTTTGGCGAAGCTGATTCTTACTGAGTTACGATCTATTGGACCTGTCGGATTGGAACCGTAATGGGTCCAATGGGGCGGTGGCTGTTCTGACGCTTTCACAGGATCGAATATACAGAGGCAATGACCAGGAGGTACTTTGTATACGAGAAGGGTACGAGTGTCTGTGTCGTCCAGCGTCGGCGAATTGACGAAGATCGGTTGCTCACTTCTGTTATATACCCAAACACCGTCAGACTCCATACTCAAAGTAACACCTGAAATTAATATAGAAATGTGTTAGAATATTATGTTTATTAATGTAATTAATAATTATTATTGAATGATGACTAACCGAGTCCGATTTTTGCTCTCGTTCGAGCGATATTATCAGGAGATGGTCGTCCTGTCGGTGCAGCACCACGAGCTAAAGTATCCAAACATAGACCGTCCCCTCTAGGTGATGCACTAAATACATTTACAAATGGTATTTCCACTGGATATTGAGGTCCTACACGCACCGCCATTTCCCAATAGGCCAACCTGCACCATTCCCTTCCGAATCTATCTGTAAAGAAAAATGACAAAAATTAACACCTGAATCGATATACAGATGGCGCTAATCACTGAATACATGCGAACCTTAACGAACCGATTATTTCAAGCAAAAAACGCTATAAGAATACCATCGGCCATATCGAGGCCGTGGAAAAATGACGAAAATTAACATTTGAATCGACACATAGATGGCGCTAATCACTGAATACATGCGAACCTTAACGAACCGATCATTTCAAGCAAAAAACGCTATAAGGATACCATCGGCCATATCGAGGCCGTGGAAAAACGGCGAAAAACCGCTTTGAAGACGTCTACATCTATAATTCATCAGGTGTCGCAGTCATCGGCAATGCGCCTGAGCCTCGAAGGTACACGGACGTCGAAGAATCGCGTTTTTTCGTCATTTTCTCGACCGGTCGGAAAGAGGTGGATGTGTAAGTAGTGCGGGCGAAAATATTTTTCGTGTAAATTACCCGCAGCGTGTCGATTTGGAGGAATGCGTCCGCAGTGACGTCACGGTCAGGTTTGGACGTTCGGTCTCCGACATTCCATCATCATCCGACGCGTCCGATGATGATGGACGAGACCCTTCGACGAGGTGTATCGCGAGTTGATGACCGATCGGAGTGCGGAGGTGCTTTCGCGAGGTTTTCGTCGAGAAAATCGCGGTTCGAAAATTTTTGAATAGTGATTCATTGGTTTTATAGATTTCTAGAGTCTTGAAGGTTCAAAATGATCAATAAAATCAAAGATTTTTGTGGAAATGTTAGCTGGAAAAAAGTTTTCAGGAACCAGAATGTTCACCCCGAAAGTATTTGTTAATTTATGCCACATTTTAGGATTTAAAAATTTGAAAAACGACACATTAGTAACTGCAAAATATATTGAAAAACTCTTTTATAGAAGTCAAACTAGTGAATCTATAATCAACAATAGGTTTTACACCATCATCAGTGAATTTATATATTCATTCGTTTCCAAACAAAAGTTTTAGTTCGTATACAATATACTTTTACTGAAAACACAATACAAAAATTCCTCAAATTCCTCAATTAGATTTTCCTCAATTTACTACGTTTCGGAATCTCGGTCATTACTCGAATCCATACAAAAAATCAATCAATTTTATTTATATCGAAATTTCCATTTTTAATACAATAATTCGAACGAGTCCATATTTTGATAAATTGTAAATACAAAAATTGTGTTTCCGATTTTTTCATTAATTCAAGTGCTAATTATATGCTGTTGCTATTTATCAATTACGAAACTAAAGACCAGTCAGAAAAATTTATTATTATAAAGTTTTTTTTCAAGGTAAATGAAAATCAATAATAATCGATTTGATATTAATTTTTGGACGTATTGTCGTTTGGACAGTTTTGGACGGGTTGTCTTGGAAAAATTGTCGTTTGGACAGTTTTGGACCAATTGTCGCTTTGGCAAATTGTTGTTTGGACAGTTTTGGACCAATTGTTGCTTGGACGAATTGTCGTTTGTACAGTTTTGGACGAATTGTCGTTTGGACGGTTTTGGACCAATGGTCCTTTGGAAAAATTGTCGTTTGAACAGTTTCACAATCAGACGAGTTGTCTTGGACAGTTTTGGACCAATTGTAGCTTGGATAAATTGTCGTTTGGACAGTTTCAGACGAGTTGTCTTGGACGAATTGTCATTGAACGGATTGTCGTTTGGATGAATTGTCATTGAACGGATAGTCGTTTGGACCAATTGTCGCTTAGACGAATTCTCTCGGACGAGTTGTCCTTGGACGAATTGTCGTGTCACCCCCGAAAACAACCCACGACCATTTACGACCGCTTCCCACAACGACGCGTCCTTCGCGGGGTAGCTGCTTGCCACCGACTTCCACGTCGGGTTTATTTTCGTCGGGCGCCAGCCGGCGCGGTGTTAAATGCTGCGAGCGGCGCCCGAACGGTAAATATAGAGACGAGCGCCAAACCATATCAACTGTTTATGGCGCCATATGGATTATCAGGTATGCTGTGCGCGCCTCCGCGTCTATTTACGCGTGGCCGTGTCCCGACGCCCGCCCCCGCGACTGCGCCAATTCGGCTAATTGTCGTTGATGATGATGGTTGTTGTGTTGGGAATGGAAGCGGGGATGAAGATCGGGCGGTGTGTTGACGAATTCGGCGGGTGATGGATGCGAGAAGAGGGGATCGGATGATGGCTGTGGTGGGTAAACAATTGGAGAAGTATTAGATGGTTCGGATGGTTATGTCCGTTATTTTTTTTGGCATTGTTTGTGGTCGGTAATTTTCGGATTCAATGTATTATAAGGAGGTTTAAATGTGAGTTTATAAAAATTTGTATAACAATATACAAGTATTCTTCAACTTAGGAAAGAGATACGTTTCTGAACTTCGGTTGTAAGTCGAATCCATACAAAAATCAATCAATTTTATTTGTATCGAAATTTTAGTTTTTAATAAAATAATTTGAATGAATCTATATTTTTTTTTACGAAATGAATTGTCCGTAAGTAACGGTAGCTCATGATTTAATAAGTAATTTAAGAAAAAGAATGAATTTAAAAAACTTTTTTTTGGCGTACGTGCACAATCACAAGTCGAGAATTATCTGTATATAACTTTATTCTGCAACGATGCAAGATTACAAAATTTGACAAAAAAAAAAAAAAAAGGAATTTAACGTATATTTTTTAATGCATAAAAAAGGGAATTACTTTTTGAACAATTTTATATTTCACTGGAAGGATGGATCCAATACGAAACGTCGATATCGCCTCCGTACAGAACTAATCTAATTTTAATGCGTCTGGAGACAAAAAGTCAATTAATACAACAAAGGTGACGATCGGCTACCCATTAGCCACGAAAAGTACATCAATAAAAGTAATGGATTCCGGTGTGTATATTTTTTTTTCTCAGGGGCGTTATCATTATTTAAATCACGTAAACAATGAACGTGAGACAGAAATTTGTCTAGACGCCAGACTCGTTCGGCTGTGCGCTTGTAATTATTTTTTCCAAACGACAGTTTGACGATCCGACTAAAACATAACGAGCGAATTTATTTAAATAAACGTCACGTCGACTCATAAACGCAATTACGAACACTCAAAAAAATAAAAACACATTCATAAACACACAGAAATATTCGCCACGTCGTAAACACCGCGACGAATTCAATTACGATATCCGCCGAGACGAAAAATAGACTGCAGATAGTTTATGCGAAAACACACTCCCGGGAGGGGGGCGAAGGCGCCGATGGGGGCCGCCAGTCTGGAGGCTGCGCCCCTCTTCGACAGCTGGTACAATCAACAGCAGTCGAATTTTAATGGTGAAATGATCGAATGCGATTCGAAACGATCGTTTCGTGGATCAAAACACGACATCGTGACAAATGGCGCCGCTTAATTGGCTCTCTAATGGTTGCACCGAATCGGCGTGAAATTATTGTAATGAGCCTTTTGAAGCGGAGTCGATGGCGTTTGTAGATATTTTCGCGATGAAAAGTTGAGCGGTTAGCGGCGCGGTCGGTGTTATGAAAGGTGAACGCGGGTTATATGAATTTTTAAGTTGGGAATCTTAATGTTTGATTTTTGTCATCTGTGGTCGTTGAGATTATTGAAATTGGATTGTTATTCGGAAGAATAACGTGTTGTTATTGTTTAAATACTGGTGTAATTGGATGGTTCGTTTTTGAGAGTAAATTTGGACAAAATGGGGTACGATATCGAATTTTTCTTTGGATCAATTGGACGATTTGGACATAGAAGAAATGTTGTTTCAACAGGATGATGCCACATTCCATACAACAAGAAAAACCATTGATTTTTTTTAGACGTTTTTTCGGTCGTATTATTTCCAGAAATGATGTTAATTGGCCGCTTAAATTTCGCGAATTGACACCATACGATTTTTCAGGGTTTTGTAAAGTTCAAAGTCTATGCTAACAAACCACAAACAATTCCCGAACTAAAAACAGAAATCCAACGCGTCATTGCTGAAATTGAGCCTCGAAACATAGAAAAAGTTTTCGAAAACTTATCAAAAGGAACACGGTATACCAGTACAGTAATTTGATCAAAATTAATCTCGACATGTCTACCCAATGAATCACTAAAAATCACTCAATCAAATAACAATTTACTCTGTTTCTTTTCAAAATTAAATCAAAGGACCACCTAATAGATACTCGAACGCGTTTTCAGTACTTCCGATTCGATTTCCTCACTCGACATCGTCCCGCGATAAAAATCTCTACAAAAGCGTCAAAAATGAGATCCACATGACGTTTCACCGAATCGTCCGACATCCAACAACAACCACCGACTCCACGACATCAATTATCACGAATTCTTCCGACATATTCGCCTCGTGAATTGCGATAAACGAACGGAGATCGGCGATAAGTGCACCGACGCCAGACGGGCGTCGCACCTACCGAAAACACAAAACGTGACCCTCTTTCGTCTGGTGTGGCATAATTTTGTTTCGTCTGTGCACTAACACTGCGAAAACGGGTTGAGGAATGTGTGAAATCGCGTATGTGTGTGTGTTTGTTAGAGGTGACCTCACGTGGCTAGAACGCTTCCGTGTCTAGGATAAGAGCAATTAAGTTCAAAGGATACAGATGTGAGATAATTTTTTTCGTTTGTGTGGATGAATTGATTGATTTTTTTTATGTATTGAAATAAAGCGATACGTAATAGAATAAGACGCGATTGTATCGAAAATATATGGAAATTGTGGTTTTAGTGGTTATTGAAAGTTATATAAAAAGTACAAGTTTGTTCAAAATTTTATATAAGCTGAATAGGTTAAGAATATTTTGTTAATCTAGTCATTGCTTACTGAAGTTAAGCGATAAATGAAACGGTCAGTATAAATACCAAAGGTAATTGTCGTTTTGTAAAAAAATGGTAATGGTGATTTTAGTAATCAAGTCATTGAAAGTTACATAAAAAAGTCCAAGCATTGTTCAGAATGTTACATAGGTTGAATAAATTTCAAATATGATGATAATCTCATCATTGAATACATAAGATAAGCGATAATTGAAACGGTCAGAATAAGGAAAACAAGGAACGATTCCTTGTCAAAACAAAGAATGATTTTAATATTCAATTCTTAAACAAACAAAAAAACTCTTTTCAAAACACCAAAAAAAGCTACATTCGACAATTTTAAATTCGCTCCACCAATTACTCAAAAACAACTGAAAACCATCAATCAAACGAATAAGCTTAAAAAAATTAACATCCATCACATTCGCAATCAAACATTTCCCTCGTTTACGCAACGCCAAATCAAAAGATAATCATAAAATAAGAGCACACAAACAACGCTAATATTTAAACTGGAAAAATTACGATTTCTGTAATCGCCCTAATAAAACTAAATATTTTATAGATAGCAACCTCCATAAAAAAGCGTAAAATACACACGAAGGGGTCGAAACGCGACCGAAGTGAGACTTTGTAACGAGCGATTCAATTAAGATCTAATCTCCGGTTAAATACGACGCGTACTACTTCGTTTCATAATTCAAAAAGGCCCAAAAAAATTGTAGTTTTGCGAAAATTTTTCAGTCACGAATCGGCTGCAACGAATGCCTGATATCGACCAGCTTCAGCGAGGGAGATTGATATCGCGTGACAAAACACGAACGCTTACAAATATCTCGAAACAAGCAATTATAACATCAAACGAAACTTTTAACACCTTTTGTGAAAAAATATATGTATGTACGTGGTGATAATAATGCGGGGTGAAGTTGTTTGGGGGTTTTGCGAAAAAAAATGCTAATGCGACACGAAGACGTTTCTATTCGGTTGTTTGATGTGTGATTGTGGATTAATATTTTGTTTGGGTTGGAAATGATTTATTGTTATTATTGAAAACGAGGTTTGATTATATTGATGTTTTAGTGCATGGTTTTTTATAATATTTTTTTTTATTTTTCACAAAATTTGGCTCCATAGTGGAATTATTATGGTCCAGAGGGTTGTTTCATAATCCTACCATACAAAGTACTATTGAAATATATAAAAACTAATGAATTTATTAATCATCATCATATGCAGGCCTTTAATATGAATCCTTGCCATTAATATGAAAACCTCCTTGTAAGCCTCCAAAATCGTATTTTAATGGTGTAAATCAAAAACAAGTTTATTTCAATTCCAAAATTCACAATTTCTTAAATAAAAACCGATGTATCTCGAAATCTAAAAAATGGGACTTAAGTCATTTTTTACAAGCTCTTATTTTTATATCCATTGAACAACGAAGCTTTTTCAATATCAAATTCTCATAATTTTTTCATTATCGAAACGATTAGAAGATGGTTTTTAACGAATCTGAACATTAAAAATCATACATCATAAGATAATTTCAATTTTCTATTCACGTATTAACCACACCACTTACGGGAGCGACAAGACTACAAACCAATTAAAAAAAACTCCTCACACATCCAAACCAAAAAATCCAACAAACTATACTTACACCATCGAATCACATTCGACACATGTAACACTGACAAGACAACTCAAAAGATCATCCCTCCATGCACCATCACTACACCTTCCAAACTAAATCCAACCAAAAAACCCACACAAAACCCCAAAAAATCAACCGTAAACGAACACGATTTGATCCCCCCCCTAGCCCAATTCGAGGGCACCATTCCCACCCCACGTCGATTGCTTTGACAATGGTGTCGCGTGCTTGGGCGCCGTAAAGGGCCGTGGGTTGGGCACAGGCGCCATCGGCCACCTGTTGGTACGTCTGCATTTCTACACTAGCACGACGGCGAGGGGTTGATGTAGGGGGCTGGAACGGTTTTCCGGGGTTTTGTTGTGGTTGTCGTTTCGGTGATGAAGGTTTGATGCAGGGCCGGTTCGAGAGTATACGGCAATCTAGGCAAATTGATTTTCAGTGTCTCTCCCTCCCATATTTTCAAAATATTAATCGAATTCGAATCCCAAAAAAATTTTCCCTAAAAAAGGTCAACACTTTTCAAAATATAAATCATAATATTTCAATTTCATAACGAAAAAATAAAAAGTGAGAGCGGTGCTCGGCGCCCCTTTAACTTTGGCGCCCTAGGCAAGCGCCTACTCTGCTCCCTATTTGAGCCGCCCCTGGTTTGATGGGCCGAAGTTGAAAGGTTGAGATCTCGTCAGTTGGAGAAGGTTTAGTGTGTGTTCGAGGAACTAATCCGTTGAGTATGTGATTATATTGAGGGCGGTTGCCGCGTTTTGAAAATAATATGTAATCGACGTTACAGTCGACCCAGAAAGATATATTTGAAGCTAATGATTAGGCTCGGAGCATATTCAATAATAATGGAAATGGTTTGATTAGTCATTTGCTTTAATAATGAGCAAATATATTGTTTAATTATCAGGGTGTAGTCAGGTTCTTTTTTAGAGGGTGGGGGGGGGGAATACAACTCTGTATTTGTAAGCGTTTCCAAGTAACAAAAATAGGCTGTTTTTTTCATTTGAAGTATAATTTGTGTAAAATTAATGCATTCAAAGAATTGATTTAGAAATATCACAATCGAGTAATATATATCAAATTATAAGTCTCATAATTTTAAGTATAATGTCATTATTTTTAAAATTCAGGTGGGAACTGGGTCCCCATGCATTGAATCAAATTTAAAACACCAACGATGTTTTCAAATAAAGAAGCGAACTTAATGAAACTGTAAACGACATTTAAATAACTCACTTCTTCCTCATAACAGTACTAAACAATCACGACTGAAAACACACAAACACCAAACGATTCCACAAAACCGCAGATCTATTCGAGTACATACATACACTCACCAAATCAAAGTGCATCCCACAAAACAATACAGCGCAGTTTTCACATCACAAAAAGAAACCAACCTCAAAACAAATCCGAAAGATAAGAAGAGAACAATCACAATTCACGATGACACCCGTCCGAAGCGCATTTCGCATTCGGACGCGCGCCCACCTGCGTGACGAACGCTCGAAAATGCATCCGACGGTCGTAAAACCGAAACATACACACAACAATAATAATAAAAAAACATACACACACGCCGGGGGAAAAAAGAGAGCCAGCGACGGCATTCAAATGCGAACGACACGCATTAGCCGGGCAGACAATGAGCAATAAAAAAGTCGCCGAGGCGCCACCGAGACCGGATCAAAGAGGCGACTTCGGAACGGACGACGGGGGAAAAGTGCACAATTGCGCATGAGGATGCACGTGCGCATGCCGCTAAATGTGCAGGGAGACTTTTTGAAATTTTTGAAATTGTTGGGTGGAGTTAATTTTTGAAATTTGAGGTTAAAATGTGCGAAATTGAATCCGCAAAAAAATTTATTAATGATTTTTTTTTAAAGTACACCCAATATTTTTTATTGGATTGGGTGTACTTTTAAAGACTATCGACTTACTATAATTTTAGAGAATATCGTGTAAAAAAAAAAACAATATTTTTTTACGTCTCTGGAACGTATCCTCCGTGTAAAAAGAGGATTACGTGTATAATACACGTATGGTGATCATATAAAAATAGAGATAGGTTCTATTAGTATATTTGGATAGAACTTCCATCTAAATGTACTTTATAAAAAATGCATAACTTGAAAAATTTTCGGCATGTAAAAAATCATCGAAAATTTTTATTTAATAATTATAATAATATACTGGCCTGCACTGAATCTTACTATTGTGGCATAATAATATATTTATTTTTATATCGTGTCAAAGCGAAAAAATAATCGATTCTTCTTCTTGAAACGAATAAAAAGAGGATTGGGCGTTCTACAAAACTCCCGAACGAGCCACATCGTAATATAACAATTTTATAAACCTTCAGATATACGCACACGTAAAAAAAAAGCCTAAAGAAGCACACGATTTACGATCGAACCGCTAATAATATAATACGGGCATTAAAATCGAGCATAATTAATAGGCGAAGGACACGCACGCGAAACAAACAGCCCGAGGAGGGACCGTCCTGGAAAGGGCACCCCCTCGTCGAGCAGACCGCAAAAGGGGGCCACGGGGCCCCCCGGGGGGCGTAGGCGCCTGTCGGTCTCACCCGGCGCCCCCGTAAATTGCCACTGTGTTATATACGTCGAAATACAAATTCGAAAAGTGTCTAATGAAAAATATTGGTGGAAGTTTAGCTTTTTTTGTTGAGAGTTAAGAAGGATACCGTTTAGTTGTAAGTTTATTTGATTGATTTTTAGTATTTGAAATCATCATAAGTTACTTTTCCTTGGATGACATATTGGAAATGCCTTGTATAGGTTTTGTATGATTCAGTTTTTCACTGTACGTTCAATAAAATTGAAACCAGACAACTGTTAACGTTATTTTATCAGAACGAACGCATCTAGGTGCACGTAAGCAACATCCAGATCGCATCGCCGTGGAATTCCGCTACGCACTCTTTATCGCATTTGCAAAACGCAACATTCAAATTGAATCGTCGGATTATACATTCATTTTAAATTCAAACCTTGTCTCACAATCAAATCGCCGGCGAACGACCATCAAAGTCCACCTTTACCGACAACACATTGAGAATATGTCGTCAGATACAGAATTTCAAAACATTCACTGCTTTCCAATCAATACAATAATCAGATCAAAACGGTAATGGGCTTCATTCTACATCAGCGCAACTGGACCGGCCCAAAATTCAAACCTTGTCTCATAATCAGATCTTTATAGTCCACCTTTACCAACACATCAAGATTATCCAAGATCTATAAATCCAAAGTACCCACTGCTTCACAACAATCAGACCAAAAAGGTACATAACGCGCTCAATTCCAAACCAGCACAACTGGGTAGGCCCAACATTCAAACCTTCTCTCACAATCATATCTTCAAAGCCCTCCTTTGCCAACATAAAGAAAATCCAAGATCCACACATCCAAATCACCCACTGCTTCACAACAATCAGACCAAATACGTACACAACGCGCTCCATTCCACATCGGCACAACTGGGCCGTCCCAACATTCAATCTTCGTCTCTCAACCAGATCATCGAAAAAGTTCATTTTTACCAATGCACAGAGAATATCTATGATCTACACATCCAAAGTACCTACTGCTTCACAATAATCAGACCAAAAGGTGCATAACGCGTTCCATTCCACATCGGCACAACTGGGCCGTCCCAACATTCAAACTTCGTCTCACAATCATATCTTCAAAACCCACCTTTACCAATACATCAAGAACATCTAATTGTAAGATCTATACATCCAAAGCACGCACTGCTTCACAACAATCATACCAAAAAGATATACAACGCGCTCAATTCCAAACCAGCACAACTGGGTAGGCCCAACATTCAAACCTTCTCTCACAATCATATCTTCAAAGCCCAGCAGAGCCGTAGCAATATTTTTGGCGCCCTTGGCAAATATGAAATTTTGGTATCCCTCTATCAGGGACGTTATTTCAGATTTTTCCAAGGGAGGGGTAGGCCAAAAATTATATTTTTATTCCATAATTTTAAATTAAAAAAATATATATATTAGACACTTTTTAGTTTCGAACCCCGAAAATTTCTTCCCTAAAAAAAGCTCAACGTTTTGGCGCCCCAAAAATCACGCGCCCTCGGCACTTGCCCAATTGCCAATGGGTTGCTACGGCACTGAAGCCCACCTTTACCAGCACAGAAAATACAAGATCCACACATCCACACATCCACAGCTTTACAACAATCAGACCAAAAACGTCCACAACGCGCTCCATTCCACATCGGCACAACTGGGCCGGCCCAGTTCAGTCGAAAATCGCGCGATCCGAGCGTCGCTAGGTGGGAGGTCCACAGAATGCACCGATGCACCGCGGCGGCCGAGAAAACGAGGAGATGGAGACGAGGTCGAGTCGAAGATAGTCGGTCGGCCCCTTCCACATTCCTTCCGACACGATGGAATGCGACATTACATCTTCATCCGACGTCCGCGTCCGCGTGTGCATCTTTTTGTGGCGCGTAACGGCGCGTGCGCATTGCACCATGGTGAAAGGTTCCATTGTGCTCTTTTGTGGGGGTGGATTTTTATATTGTCCGTTGAGCATGGCCGTAGTCTTCAGGAATTATTGTTTTTATAATACATAATTTCTTTGATTTTTGATTCATAACAATGTTTCTATAGAAGTTTTATACGATACGGGTTGGGAAATGAAAGACTGGAGAGTTTGGATAAGACATAACTTGTTCATTTTTTTACAGGTTATAAAGAAAATTTAAAAAATTAAAATGGCTATATATGATGTCCAGTAACGAAGACTCATTGGTTTTTTCTATTCTAGTGAAAGATCAATTATTGGAACACAGAGAAAATACCGGTGACGAAACCTATTTTTCATTTAAATTTTCACATCAACAAACAAACAAACAAAATCATTTGCATCAGCATCAATTACATTACATTCTAAAAAATATACTAAATATTTAGTGCAGTATTTTCTTACATTCAATAATTGACCTTCCACTGAAACAAAAAAAAGCCCAATGAGTTTTGATGTAAATTATGACCTTTCAAACCCTAGTCTTTTAGTGGCCACCCTATATAAATAAAATTGCACATTCTTCGTTATTTTGATTCAATGTTTGGTTTGGAAATCAAATATTGTTTTAAGTTTACATCGATATTAATACCCTTTTGTTTGTATATTAGTACAATGTACACGCAACGTTCGATTAGAATTCCAATAGAAAATGAACTAAACGATTATGTGAGATAATTCAAATGACGTTCACGTATAGGAATGTCAAATACTTTTCGGGATTCGATTTCTAGGCGGACAAGTAATACGACATTTCCATAAAATTCCGATAACATCGACAATTAGCCAAAGCGCATTCGTTCAAAATAATGTAATGTGAACACATCGATAGAATATTTGAAATGGTTCGAAAACATTTTCAAATACCCAATTAGATATTAAGCCGTTCATCAATTTTCATCAACAATTTCAACATCAATCACCACTAATCACCGAAATTAAAATATCACAACACAATCGTATACACACCAATCAAAATACATTCAAACTCCCTTCGATCCTCCATTAAATAGGCCACGCCGAAGAAAACAACACCGAAACGAATCGAGCAAAAGCCTCGCACCGAAATGCCATATCTGTCGCGTTTTTCGGCGAAACACTCCAAAGGGGCCGCCGATAAAAAGCGAGATCGCCAGGGGTCAAGGGGTCGAGTCCGATAACAGAAGTTCGTCGGCGATTTTCTGTGATCTGTTGATCTTCGTCTCGGAAGGCGCCGTCAATGCGACGATAACGTATTTTTTTTTCGGACGTTCGTCGTCGATGAGTCGATGACGAAGAAAGTTTGAAGGATGATTTGTTGCGATAAGGGTTTTCGGCTGTATAAATAATCGAACCGTTAACTTTAACCGCATGTATAAAAAAAAATGTGTGAATGAAAACGGGATTCATTCACGAAATAGATATGAATGAAGCGCACCCTCTCCCTTTCAATTGTGAAAATTTACACAATGGGCAACAAACAACCCCTCGTATTTTTTTTCGTATCCTCGACGGATCCATTCACATATATCATTGTAAAAGTCTGAAGATTTAAATAATAAAGAAAAATATTATGGATATTTCCATTTAGAGAATGATTTGGGTTTTTTTAAATTTATTGCATGGATATTCCTAATTATAATGAATATATGAAGTACAAAATACATCGTTGAAATATATTAAATTTCAACTCGAATTGAAAAAAAATCTAAAACAAAACTTTTACAAATAAATCACACTATTTACCGAATCTCTGTAATAATAAAAAGCTTGAAAAAGCTCAAAATTCAAGCTTTTCCTTACACACATCAAAACCGAAGCACCTCAACGGCAACACTTCTTACGTCAACAGACCATCAAAACCGACAAAAGCAGAACCTCCGGATGAGAACCGACACTCCGAGTGCACCTCAAAGAACACACACACACACACACACATACATAAAAAAACACACACACACACACACACCGAGGAGCGTTCGAAGCGTGCGTGTGTTGGTGTTGCATTGATTTAGCGGCGCCGGTGGGTGACATTGGCGGGCGCCGGCAATGACGTCATCGGCGGCGTGGCGCCTCCGACACATGTGCATACATTTCTGTAAATGGGTGTGTGTGTTCTCGGGGGGTGTAGGTGCAAAATTCGCAATCGGGTTCGGATTATGTTCGTGTGGAATATGTGAGAAGTGATGGGTTCGGAAATGTTTGTGGGAAAGTTGGGTTGATGAATTTTTTGTTGGTTTTGAAAAGTTTTGATTATATTTAAAAAAAAAAAATTATTTTATTTTGGTTTTTTTAATGTATTTGGATCAATTAGGAAGTGTTTAATGTACGAAGATGTTGATTGTAAATTATCAGATACCGAAATTAAAGGTCGAAATTCATGATTGATTACGATATTCATATTTTTAGATCGTTATCATTCCATTTATGTATCGGTATTTTTAATTCGAATTCACACAGTAGAACATGCGTTATCTACGAAGACCTTGGTATATGATATAATACGGATAACACAAATCAAATCATCAGATTTAAAAATAAATTCTAAACATATTTGTTCTCAAAATTATAACACCACAGTCCAGATGTACTACAGAACAATAAGTGATCTATATTTTTATCATCCCGATACCAACACAATCTACTAACTACAAACACAACATCTAATCCAGGCTTGTCCAAAATTTCGGTGTATGGGGGCCACTTTGGCCGAAATGTACAAACATCGGGGGCCACTATCAAATTTCAAAATTTCAATTGTTATAAATTCAAAACGTAATAAGTATTAAAATATTGGTAAAACTATTTATTTTCATTATAAAACTATTTCGATGAGTTATTTCGGAATAAATGCTGTTTGTTTTTGGCCCCGAAGTGGCCCTTCGGACCAGCCTGATCTAACCGATTTGACCGTTCAAACATTTCACAAAACGAAAACGGCTCATTTCAAAACGGCCATTGCCACTTTTGATTCTACGCGCCTCGACGTACGAATGTGTGTACATATGCGCGAAACGGGCTCACTTTCACCCACCGCCGGCTTGTGCATCAATGTGTGCTTCGTCCGTGGATATCGCAGTTTGGTCTTGTCCAGTGTTTCTGCGAAGAGCCTCTGAAGCATACCGAGACGCCGCCGCGATCCCTCCGATCGACACATAATAAAATTTCGATCAAAACGAATCTAGAGTTTTCGCAAACGGACCAGAAATTAAAATGGCGAATATATATTAAATTGTGACCTCAGTCAAACCTAGAAAGGTTGTGTCATTCGCTATCGATTTGCATACTACTTGCGTTACCACTACCAACGTCCGCCCGTCTATTATTGTACAGGATGTGTACAAAGTCATCGACACTTCGAAATTGATCGATTCGCGTTTGTGTGCGCGAATTCTCGAAAATCCGACTTACGCCGATTCTCGAGAACGGACACTATCGCGTATTTTAATAACGATTATCGAAAAAAAAAAAAAAAAAAACGAATCGTAGGGATGATTCATAGATAGCGATTTCATTGTTTGGATATTTTCGCGGATCCTTTTATCGCCGCGACAAATAAACGAGAAAAGACGTAACGAATCAAGGTTTATAAACGACCCGTTACTAATGGCGATTCGAAATTATCAATTTCAATGATCATTAACGGCAGTAAAATAGCTGATTTATGAAATTTCAATAACCAGTTCGTACTATGAAAATTTTTCGAAAATTAACCTAAGAACGGGATTTCGATAACCAAACGGAAACATCACACGAATTGAACGCACAAATTGATGTCGATTATCCTTTATGAAATGTGATAGATCGCTGCCAAAACAAATCAAAATACATCAATTACCGTTTGACTCACGAAGACAATTCATATTCATCACCTCCCGGCGATAACCGTTAAACTTACGAAGGACCAAAGCAGAGGCGTAGCTAGGGGAGGGCAAGGGGGT
The DNA here is from genome assembly GCA_009617725.1 of Hydropsyche tenuis. Classification (NCBI taxonomy): domain Eukaryota; kingdom Metazoa; phylum Arthropoda; class Insecta; order Trichoptera; family Hydropsychidae; genus Hydropsyche; species Hydropsyche tenuis. The sequence goes on from VTON01000066.1 coordinate 126,332, forward strand.
ATAGAGACCCCTGGGCATCAAACTAAGAGGGGCGAAAAAACGAAGTTCGAAAAATAAATATATAAAAATGCCATTAGGAATGCATATAATTTTTTTAAATATATTTTTGATTTAGACCATTCAGTGTATCAATGAAAAACGAAAAAAAAATTTCGCCTGCGGCGCCAATTTCTTTCAATCACTTTTTTCAATAAAAAAATTCGCAAATTTGTTTTTTTCTAATTTATATTCGAAAATAAGGGGGGGGGGGGAGCACCAATTATATAATTTTTGCCCAGGCGTACAATACTTTAGCTACGCCACTGGACCAAAGTTAACGTTTCGAATCCGGGCGAAGCGGGAATGATTTTCGTCCAATGGCGGATTTGCGAATACTTCACGATAGTCGGGACATGTTTATAGAGTTGATCGGACATAATTAATTAGATATTTAACGATAATGTTTGGAATATTCAAGCCGGGATGACATCAGAGACCGGCGGGGCGGGTCGGTGACAATAACGATATCGAGTTTACGGTCCTGCGTTCGCGTTTTTTTCTTCTCTCTATTCTTATTCAATTATTTATTTATTTATTCGCTTATTTATTATACACGCTCGAGCATATTACGCTGTTTTTATAAATGTTTCGTCGGTGCGTATAGGGTGTTAAAAAATGTGAAGAATATGTCATCAGTCTGTATAATTTTTAGTTGGAATGATTTCGGTTTGTTTATTGATCGTTTTGCATTTCGTTTAACTTGATATGTAGCATTTGAATATGATCGGGTGATGGTTAAATATGCATATAATGAAAAAAAAATGAATAAAGCATATATCATGCCAAAATGCGGATTTTTTTTGAAATGTTCTAGATCTTTTTTGTTTTTAAATTAATTTTTGTTTTTTTAGAATTTTAAGAATTACAATGTAATGAAATTAAATATTGATTAAGATTTTACGTTTGATATATTAATTTGAAAAAAAAAAGAACGATACAATCGTTAATATCGGTATATAAAACGTACTAAAGTTCAGGTAGATTTTACGCTAAATTAACGTAAAAATTCACATTAAAATAGTATCTAAAATTATTTAGTTTACACTCATTCAACAAAAAAATAATCAACAAATTAAAAAGTTTGTAATTCTGTATACAAAACACCAAAATCGTGTAAAATAATACGAAACAACCCAATCGAACTCGATCCGACCGGCCGCGTCGCACATAAAACTGTCAAAAAAAATTTGAATTAAAAAAAAAAACAATCAACGATCTTCGGCATCAATTAAACCGTACGAATTACGATAATCGCCCGCGTTTTCGCGGCTTTTGAGGCGGCACGCCCGGCCGAACTTGCACTATCGCGTTACCGCGCGTGACTCACACCGCCCGCCGTTCGAAAGTTAATATCGGCAATATTTCAATCGCAGTTTTCGGCCAAATAATCGCTAATTGCGGATAAATAACGCGACACTGTATATGTTTATTGACGCCGAAGAGGTGGAGCCGCATTTGAATCACGTACCGGTTTTTTTTCGAAGGGAAAATCTGACGTGCGTTGTGCGCGAAAATCGGAGGTCAACCGAAAACGTGATATAACCGCGATTTTTTTGAGTATTCGGAAGACGAATACGATTTTCATTGATGGGGTTTTGGAACTGTGGGTGTATAGCGAGCGCGCCCCACTTGTTGAGAGCCGCTGCGACACACCTGTTAAGGCGCCGGCGCCAGCCGCACCTGGCGGCGTCGCGTCATCCAACCTCGCGTCTGCCGCGAGCTGGTCATCATCAGCTCCGAAGGTCTCAGGATGTGTCGGCGACGAGGTTTTCAACCCCGTCTCGGAACCGAGTTCGTTTAACCTTCTCGGTTACTGCAATGGCCACTGTAAGAAACTGAAAGTTGATTTTGACTCGAGCGGGCCGGCCCAGTGTTTGCGAATATAAAATTTATAATATTGATTTTGTTTTAGTAAATAGTTTGATTTATATTTAAAAAAAAATGGAAGAAAAAGATTCTGAAATTTCTAGTGGAATAAAAAATAAATGTATCGATTTAGCAATGATACGATATCTTTTAAAGAAAAATCTAAATTTTCGATATTGAAAGGTTCATAAAAATTATTCAGATCGATGGGAAACACATGAATCGCATTTCGAAAATACATATTTTTTATTCAAAATCGTATAATCCTTCGCGTTGACCTCCGCAATATTTCCTATTATTGATTAGCTTCGATCACTGGGAATCCCAATCACGTTGTGATGCAACAGTTAACATATAGATTTTTCGCATACATTATTACAAATGAAACGTGATAATATAATATACCAAACGGCGCTTAATTTCAAAATTTCCCCAACCACTCCTCGCGGAAAACCCAACGGAACGAAAACACACAACAAATCGAAAGATCACGCAAGAGGAGCATCGAACTCGATTATCATTCTACTATTCGACTCGACAATAATCCGACAAGTAACATCGCTTCTCCCGCATTGTTTGCGAATGCAGAAATTTGCAGCAGGTGCGCAAACAATCGATCGTTTTGTTTGAGCGCACTTCGCCGGAGGACACTAATGGAAGACTATGCGGTAGAATAATTGATGTCCGCACTTAAAATCCGCAAACATTGCGTATATCTAAAAAGCCACACGAACCGTTTTTTCCCTCTCCTACGCACTCGGAACGGACAGTTACCGGCGCGGTGAATGAGAACCGACCATTGATCACGCAGAATTCGAACAAGAAGCCACCATGTGAAAACGCGAATATGTGGCGTGTTACATACACACACACATACAGACGGACGCTGCGAAAAGTTGGCAAAAACCAGAGACCGTTCTGCTGTTACGGCGCGTCTAGTTTCTAAACTTCAAGAACAACTCCTGAGGCACAAGCGCGAGAATGACATCACCTCTCGGCGGACAGATAGAAAAAAATGCTATAACACACACATTGATATTGTGTGTGTGTGTGTGTGAAAAATTCGCTAGTTCGATGATATGAATGAGGATTCGGTGGAATTTGCAATATGATAGAAATTGAAGTCGTTTAAGGAGATCGTTTGGTTTGAAGTGTATGGATTTTTTTGGTAAATCTTTTGGGTGTTGTGATATTGTATTTGTACGCTAGGATCGAGCGTACGCACGACAATGCAACAACACAACAACAACAACAACAACAAGACAACAGGTAGTGGTAGTAGGAAATGTCAATGAGACGCTGCCGCGGGGCAAACACTTGTCTTGTCCAAGTTTTTGTTCCGCGCCGTGTCTATTTGCAGGCGGACGACCTCTCTCTGCCGAAAAGTTTACAATTTAACTTTTATGATTCGATATTTATGTAATTTTGTCATGTGATGGGCGCTATTGACAATTACAACCCTAAATTGACGATACATTCCAATGAAAAAATCATTTTAGCGACGCGATAATTGCTAGACAACGTTGAAAAGTCTATCTGACTTCGAAAATCGAAGATTTCATAGTATTATAAAATGAAAAAAATATATATTATACAAAAAATTCAATTTCGTAATACAAATATGTATTATTTTGGGAATTGAAAACATTTCACCGCCAAAACGAATAAACAAAAGTTATGATTGTTCGAAACGACACGTATTTACGGCTACCATATTACGCGAGCGCGGTGATAATTATTCAAATTGCGGAAAAAGTAAAATACAACCGAATCGGTACCTGTGCTATGAACACACATCGTCAATAAGTGTGCGAAACGTGCCTTTTCGACGTTTTTAGCGTCAATATTCGGCGATAACAAACCGCAAAGCATCAAATTGATTTACCCGTCTTCCGAAAACACACGCATGACATAACGATTTTGCGATAAAAAAGTTCAATTCCCAGAGGCACTATAAAAGATTCGTTCGAGATAAAACTTATAACAGAGATCTTCAGGATCTCCTCGCAACCGGTATTAGTACAAGTATCGGTACAAGTTCGATAATGTTATGTGAGCCGACAGTTTTTACCACGAACGGAAATTAACATCAACGAACGAACAACGAGACAGATCGATCCGAAAACGTATTGCACAACGCGAAAATTAAATCATAACCAAACAATGACAAAAAAAAATAATACGCGACTGTTTTTTTTCGTTCACAGCCGTCGCACACATATCTCAAGGCGATCCTATATAAAAATGCAAATGACGATTTATCGCCGCTGTAATTACACATCGTACGAGCGATGCGAAAAAAAAATTAATCATTCGCGAATTGAAACGTTCCACAATGCGACTCGATCGAAAAAATCTCGTTGACAGATCGGGGGAAATGTCGTTTCAAGGTTCGCGCGAAAAATCGTTGAAATTTTTCGAATTGAGTATTGAAAACTTGCCTTCTCCGTCGGTGGTGAGCGAGCCGGGCTGCAGCCGCTCGTGGTCAGTTCTTCGGGAGTCTTCACTAGGTGCTCGATCTAAAAATAATAAAAAAAAAAATCGTATTAATTTGATTGTATACACTTGGGTCTGTTTTTATGCGAACGTTCCACGGGGAGTCGCATATAAAAAAGATTTGAACTACATAGAAAATTGAGGGTTAGTTTCCATTATTTTTAAAAACTGCATAACTTCAAATCAATGTGATAGAATTTACCAAAAATCGCATAAAAAATCATATAAATAAAAACACAATACATATTTATCTTAGAATTGCTTTATTAAAGTCCATTTTACACGATAATAGTACAAATTATCGTTATCAGTCAGCATACATATTTATGAACATATATCAGAACTATCACCACTAAACGATAATACTCGGGATAGTTCATGAACTTGGCCCAGATCACTTTCATCACTGGATGAAATAACCATTTCATTACATACAAATGTTGAAGGCACGTTTTCCTTACAATCAGAATTGTTATTAATTTCGTAATTTTTAAAATGTAATCAGTGATTAAACTTTGTGAAACCATTAATATTTTTACTTGCTCTACGGATGTAACTTGCACTAATGTTAATTTTAGATTTTTTTATGCGCATTCGCATAAAAAAGATTTGTCCTTTATAAAAAAATGAGGGATAGGTTCCATTATTTTTGAAAATCGCATAACTTCAAAATAACATAAAAACAAACCCAAGCGTATAAAAGGTTTCCACGACAAATTTCAATCAAATGAACGAAGAACTTGAAAAATGAAATCCCAACATTCCATTCTAATAAATTTACATTCTCGAATGGCGGAATTGGTCCATTTTTCTTTAGAGATTTTCCTACTTTTCTCTCATAATAATACGCCTTGATAGTAAAAGATGGGGGCCCCACGCGGTGTGGGGGCGCCGGCCCCGGGGCCTCCGCAGACGGCTTTTTGTCGGAGGACCACACCTCGCGGTACCGTTACGCATCCGACGACAAGATCGTGCAGACATGCAACCACGACGTCGATACCATTTTCATTTTGCTTTTGAGTGCAAGGCGCCATGATCGGTTACAACGAAATTCGGCATTGAGAATTATAACCCATGAAATTGTTAATTGACAATACGAATGTGTTCAGTGTTCAATTAAGTGACCTAGAATTGCTGGTATAAGGAGGAAAAATTGAAAATTCGATCCCGAATTGTAAGGATGACTAATGTGATAATCTAGAAATGTAAGGATTCCGATGTGACTAATTTAGGGATTTTTAGATAGAATTTTTGTAGGAATGAGTTTTTTAAATAGTACACATTCAATCGAGTTCATCTTATAGAAATAAAAAAAAAATTATAATTGAGAAGAATACATATACGAGAATATATATTTGCAGAATCATAAAAAATGGGCGATTTGGACAATGTTTTGAATTCTAGTAAAAAGTCGGCAACCGCCCACCAACTAAACGTAGAATAAATCGTAAACGCACATTATTTTATATTAGATTTTATATACATCGTTTCGTTTTATATATCTGGCCTAGACACAATCTCGTTGCGTTTTCGACACTCGTCACACAAACCCACGCCCTCTTCAAAAAACAACGCTCGATTATCAAAAATTTCAAATAGGAAACCGAATAAATTTTCACTCGAACCTCCAAATACGGAAAACGACAACAACACTCGAAGATCCACCCCGACAAACGTCCGGATCGATCAGAACCCGATACGTTTCGATCAGAAGTCGACCCGTTTTGATTGGGAACGCCCCCGCCACTATTTACACTGCACGCCCATCGATGATTAAAATATGTCCGATCCGAGAATACTACGTGGAAAAAAACCACGTAAAAAGGAGACGCATAAGAGACTGTTGGCATACGAGCCTTTAATAATTCAAAATATGGCCGGGGCCGGTCTGAAGACAGGACCTCCCAGAGTTTGCTCCCGCGACGAGTCTTCTTCGCTCGGGTCCTTGGAGGTCCTTGTTTCTCTTTTTGTTTGTTTGATGTGCCGGTTGAAGGCTGTGGTTTTCGATCGTGTAGGAAAATTTGATTTTTTTATAAAGTGGAAAGGAAAATGGGGACTGTGCGCCAAATTGCGGGAAATAGGTGTCCTTTTGTGGAATCGTCATGGTTTTTTTTTGTGTGAAATAAATGTAATCGTGTCGATTTTTTAGATACGATAAATGTAGGGAATGAAAAAGTTTTATACCTGTTTTTGATGAGTGCAATTTGAACCGTATAAATTTCGAATGAGCGTGTTTTGTTTCATCATTTATATTACAAATATAAATTATTTTATTTTATTCAGATAAATAGATATCGAATACTTCAATATCGATTCGAAAAAGTATCAAATGAAAAATTGACACAAAAATTTCGTATCGAGAAAACACAAATTCGCCCAAAGCGAACACGAAATTAATCATCGAAACAAACAAAAATTCACCAAAAAATTAACGACGCCTCGTTATACGAAGCACACGATAATCGAGGTAAACAAGTAACGAACAAAAATAAACACCGACGAACAAAAAACCCTCAAAGTTTGTACAACACAAGAGTGGGGTGTATAATTAAGATGATTGGACTCTTTTTTTCAACATTCACTTCTCGACCGAACCGCACACAAAAAGGCTCCCCTCGTATGATCGAGGCCCATTAACATTTTGATTTATGCCCCTCCGAGGATGCCCAAATTGGCCCTCCTGGCGCAGCATTTACAAAAAGGAGCTCACGATCCGATCCCGGGACGGTATTAGTCAAATAAAAGTTCACGAGTACGATACTCGTGTACGCTTTTTGATTAATATGCACGATGACGAATCGAATGTGGCGTTGTTCAGGACACGAGAAGAATGCCGTCGGGGTCCTTCGGAAAGGACCATTTCCGAGAACGCATTCCTGCGGCGATTTTTGAGCTTTCGTTATCGCAGAATCCCAGGTAATAAGTGAAAAAATATCCACAGGTAAATGTGGGATGGGTCTAAAATCAACAGAGTGATCAATTCGGTTGATTGGGTCTGAAGAGTTAATATCGCGTTCTATTTCCCACGATTCGTCAGTTTCGCGCGAATGATGAATCAGAAAGTGAAATCGCTAATTTATATATAGGTAACGATATCAGCGGTGGACTGGGCACCTGTAGTTGATCATTTCTCAGAAAAACGTGAAAATTGTGGTTTATTAAACGATAATCTTTTGGAAGTGGTGCGATAGATAAGCTATAACAAGCAGATTATCTATCGCATCCTTTAATAAGATTATCATCTTTAAAAACCTCGATTTTTACGTTTTTATGGAAGATGGTCAACTACAGGTACATTGGTCCATCATTTCTGTCGTTACCCTAATTTTAAACGAATAATTTATTAATTTGAGTAATGTGATGAAATCAGTTAATTATTAAAAAAAATATAGAAAGTTACTGTCTTCTTATCATACCTGATACAGAAAAATGTTAAAACTTTCGAAAATATCGAAAAATTCTCGTTTTAAAGTTAACGTCATATTGGCTGCATATAACGATGACAAATATTTTGAATAACGTTCTCATTTCCATTTTATAATAAAAAATCGTGAATGCAATTATTAAAAAAGAGCTATTTATATATCTGTTTGAATTTGGATACGACAACCGTCACATGTTGCCAATGAAATTTCAAGGCGTGAAATTAAAAATATTTAGGCAAACGCCTATCTCCGTACCGTGTCGCACTTAATCAACGAAATTACAATTTACAAAACATACAAAAAAAAAGTTTTCATATGAATGAAAACGATTGAGATTCAAATTCCAACTCGCACGTACGATAATATGATAATTATGGACTACGTGACTGTCCAGCCGTTCACAATGCGAAAATCTCATCTTTTCGCACGAATACATTTTATTTATGGTACGGCACCGAAAAGTTTCATCGTCCGTCGATTTATGCGTCGTTATTATCGTGAAAATTGAATAATAAATTTTGATGAATCAAAAACGATCATCTCGTTCCGTTATTTGCATAAGCGGGACCATAACGCGAATATATTGCAATATAATGTCAATTAGACACGTGAATCTTATGCGATGAATCAGTCGGTTTTGTCAAAGGATATGTTCGATTTTGATGATCTTTTTATTTGATGTATGAAAGTCGTTAATGAGTTTTGACGATATTTAAAATTTTATTGTTCGTAAATCAAATGATATAAAAACGTGGTTTAATATTTCGGTTAAACTAACACATTACGTTCATTTTATAAATTCGATAAGATGATATGATTGATAGAAAAAAAAATTGTAGATAATTCATGAAAAAAGGAAAAACACATATCAAAAAAAATACCTAAGTAGTTAAATACTTACTATGATAAACCGTTATCTAGTTACTTATCGAGTTTACTTGAACTGAAAATAACCACGTTTCGTACGATGCATCATGAATGGCAAGGACGGAGACAATAATTTTCAAAATTTAATCATTTATAAATGGATTAATAGTACTTTGACGATACTCCCAAATAATTGATCCACCGACTCTCTTCTTTCCACGGAAAGGAATCAATCTTCAAAAACGGACCTTTCTGAACCGACCTTGGCAAAGAGATGGAAATCTCTAAAGGAGGCGCCCGATGCGAAAAATAAACCCACACCAAAACGAAATAAAGGCGCCGCAACATTCTTCGGCTGGTGAAAATAGCTTCAGAGAACGCTATTTTTTCTCGTCTCGGTCGTTTTTTGCCCAACACGGGAGGGCAGTTTGAACTGCTCTGATTTGACGAATCTCGAATTTTTTTAACAACGATAAAATGTCGTAGGATCGATGGATTGAGATGAACGCATGAAACACTTGATTAAAAAAAAAACGCGATTTTGGAAATGGAATTTCGACGAATACCAAACGACTACTTGAGACGATCGATCTTTTCCCAGTTTGGCCTTATAAATTAATAATATACGCCCGCGTTATACGATTATGGAAAGACAAGCTCAATATACCAAACTAGTCTTAACTTTATAACGTGAGCAAAGTGAACGCTTTTTTATAAAACATTCGAGACGGCTAAACGGTTCATTTTCTGCCTCGATAATCGAAAATTTATATTTCAAAATATCGAAAAAAAACATATTTCATTCCGAGATAATTATAGAATTCAGATTACGAACGAAATAAATCAGTAAGTTCGATCGCGATATCTCTTATCTTAAGGACGTTCGAATGAAAGGCGGACGTTGTTTATCGAAATGCCCGATATGAACATTTCGGCCAAAAAATTACATAAGTATCGAATTCGTTAAAAAAAATTTACAATATCGACTATCATACTCATTGATTATGCGTACTATTACAAAATTCGATAACGCTTCATTCAAAATCAACAAGAATCACATTCGTTCTACTAAAAAAAACCCAACGAACAAAAAGGTGGACCAATCGTGACCGGCTGGCTCTCTTTTCATCTCCGTCTAAAACAAAGGTCCCTTTATTTCTTGGGCAGCTTCGAGACCCCGAGGAATGCCGGCCGAGCATGCCTGACGACCGCGATGAAGCAACAGGGAAACGAGTCGAGGAGGAGGCAACGCCCACCCACAACGCGTTGACATGTCGATGAAGATGTGGCCGATAATGGGGTGAAGGACGGCAGAAGGGACACCCGATGAATGGGCGAGAGATTCGCCGTTTCGCCATCGGCATTCCGACGCGTTGGAAAACGGTGCGCAAATAAAACGGCCGTTGCGCAATCCGCGACGCGATTTCGCATAATTAATTCCATCTATGCACGTTCAAGATTAGTGTGACATAACAGTGTTTGCGCACGGCGTTTGTTTGTTTACCAATGTACATATTGTAAACTGGAAGCTTTTAACAATATGTGTTCAGATATCGAAAACGAAAATGGGCGCGTTAGCGAAAGATTTGTAATTGATCTGATGTTGAACGTGTACGAAAGAGGGCCGAATCTAGTTTTTTTTTTCGAGTGAGAAAAAATTTCTATTCATGAAAATGTATTCGGTGAAGTATTTCGATCGCAGACAGATAACGGCGATGGCGCCAAAGCAGCTCTATCGCGAACGCGACATTTTCATTAGATTAAAGTGACGTAAGGAACGTCGACTGTGATAATATTTCAGATAACGAGGCATGCTCTGTTACAATGCATGTTTCGTTCTGTATCGACACATTCGTCGATAATATACGAAAAAAGTCACATCCATCCCAATACGAAATCTAATTGAAACATCTCAGAGACAAGTTGCATGCACGTTTTATAGCCACCTAGCGTCCGCTCCGGAAGTCGACGTCGGATTCCGCGCGCGAAACGACTCGATTTAAATTCGCTGAACATTCGGCCGCTTTTGAATTTCGAGATTATCCAAACAATGCACGAATTCTACGCTTTCTCGGCCGTATTTTCGAGCGGGATCGTCTGTCTGTCCGTTTGACCGATAACGCGGACGACTATCTCGCACCCGCGCATACACGAAAAACAAATAGACTACTTGTATATTTTACATACGCTTTGTACAAACTAACGTTCTGATTTATGCAATAAACGCTATTCGAAAAGCGAGCCTGTGATGTTGCACGTAGACCGTTTTGGGCGGGATAGATACTTTTTTCAACCTTTTTTTTTAATATTACGGAAGTGAGCGATTTAGATATGTGAAGATTATACGATACGAATTTATGTGAAGATTATACGATACGAATTTATGTGAAATATCAAAAAAAAAATAGTATATAAGTCGATTTTTTTATATGTATCGAGTAGTTAGAACTGACTGTGTGTGAGTCATAGAATATGAACGATTTTTTTAAATGTGAAAAATAGTACATGGTTGTGTAAGCTCGATGCACTATATAAAATCAATCGAACCTTATTCACGATTCTAAATAAATGTTACGAGGTTACGACAGAATGAATGAAAATGCACCGAAAAGGCTTCTTTATGACGGTCAACAACAAAAAGTTGCACTGTATGTTAAAAAAATAATAAATTAAAATACAATTGACATACATAACATAAAAAAAAATTACCGAAATTTTTGTAATTGGTTAAAATACACGAGTAATTTCGCTTACATTCAAAGAATAAGAATCAAAATGATAAATATAGCTTGTCATGATTTGCGACAGCTGATATTTGTCGTGGCTACTGTCACAAATTTTATTACGGTCAACATAATCGATTCTCGTAACACAACATTGAGGCGTCGGTATATGCATTCCAATAAAGAGCAAAAAAACCTGCTATAATAATCGAAATTATTACGATTATAGTGAGACGGTGGAATAAAAACTATACGAGATTTTAGTTTTCAGTAATATCTAATGGGTGAATAAATTGAACCGGCGACCTTTATTTTATTTTAATCACTAGCACAGCACTTTACATATTACGCCACGAGATAGCTTTAATCGAAACAAGTACATATCGATTCAGTACGAAAGCTTCGCGGGTTCTATGCTTGTTAAATATAATAGTAAAAGGTAATTTTAAAACGTCAGAATATTAAATCTATTATGATCTTTAGTGAAAATTAGTGATCGGCAAGGATAGATCGTTTGTAAAAGCTTCGAAATGGTTTTTAAACGATCAATGGATGATTGTAGCAATTATGCATTTTAAAACTCTTTGAAAATTATTTTTTGATGAGGAACGTCAACGTTTTTGATATGTGTTATAATTAAATAGCAATGGAACCAAACAAACTGCATATGATGTTGATATATTACATATACCGTTAAACTTAAAGCTCATATTAAAATGCATAGTTTTATCAAATAGTCAAAGAAACGCGACATTGCACCATACCATGATATAAATAATGTCGAATTTACCTATAAACGTGGAGGCTTTCGCTCAAGGGCCCCCGGTTGGAAAGGAAAACAAAAGGGCTCTAGCATTTAAAAAAATGTTTTTGATGAATTATTAGTCATCACAATTTGACATCAAACATGAATGTACATTAGAACGTGAATTTGGTCTGAAAAGTCGTTTTTGCCAATTTAAATTTTCAAATAATTTGTTGTTATTATGGACACGGTATCGCCTCGTCTGTCAAATTGGTGGTCATTGCGATCGCAAAAGTGGCCAGCGAGAGCGCAGCCCGCTTAGTCTTTACTTCATCTGCCCCGCGGGTGGTCATTGCGATTTGCTTAGGGAATCAGCAACCACAAAGTCTAAAACCTAGATATGCGCACCGTTGGTCTGAGAGCCTCATCCGATGCCATGGGCGGATTGGCTCTTATGTTACATGTCCCTTATCAGTACGAGGATGGCTCTCGGATAAGATATATTATCCTAGACCCCAACATTTTGGTGGCCATATACGCTACGAGAAATCGTTACGATCAGACTGTACAGTTCGAACGGTACAGTTTATCATACATGGCATACAAGCTATATACGCTACGAGAAATCGTTACAATCAGACGGTACAATAAACGGAGCCGACGTGTCAGTGATGGCATAAGGGTGAAACTGAACGAGCGCATACACGTTACGATCATTCGGCACAGTTCATTCGATTCCGTTAATCAATTGAAATTTTCGTATTGTTCCGTTCGACTGCAGTCTTAAAAAATCGGACGAAACTGAACAGTTTTATAATGCTGGCCATACACGCCACGATATATCGTTCCGAAAAAACTGAGGTACGATTTTCGCTACGTGTATGTTATAAAACCGTTCAGTTTCGTCCGATTTTTTAAGACTGTTCAGTCGAACGGAACAATACGAAAATTTCGATTGATTTATCGGATCGAATGAACGATGCCGACTAAATCGCATCGTGTATGCGCCTGTCAGTTTTCGTGTCCGGTCTTGTCGTCAGTCGCAGTTCGGGTGGACGTGCGCACATCCTTAAAAAATCTTATCATCCTACCTATCATCTTATCAAAAATCTTATCATCTTAAAAATCTTAAAAGTCTTTTGGAAACATATTTAATTCCGCAAACAAATTGACATGAGAATGAACTCTTCTTTTCATTAGCCATTCTTTGCACCAGATGCTACGATTTTTCAGCTTCACTTTTTTTTCCTTCAGGGCGAATATTAACCCAACATAAAAAAAAAGTCGTCCGTCGAAGCCATCGCTGACACGTGTGCGTCGGCACCGTTTATTGTATCGTCTGACCGATTTCGAACGATCTATCGAAGCGTGTATGGCTTGTATGCCATGTACGATAATTCGAACCGTTCGAACCGTTCAGTTTTATCGTACGATTTATCGTGGCGTGTATGGCCAGCATAACATACACGTAGCGAAAAATCGTACCTCAGTTTTTTCGGAACGATATATCGCGGCGTGTATGGCCAGCATAACATACATGTACCGATTTATCGGTACCGTTCGAACTGTACAGTCTAATCGTAACGATTTCTCGTAGCGTATATGGCTACCTTTAGATAGGGAGACCTTGTCCTGCAGCGGATACATCATCATCATCATCCCTATCGACCCGTTGTGAGTCCACTGCAGACCGTCCTTCAGCGGATACATAACAAGTCGATATCGATGATTATGACGATGATGATGATGATGATGATGATGATATGATTTAGATAGATAAAATTTTTTTTTTATAAAAAAAATTAGAACTGAATATATCAATCGACATCCATCGCGCGCCACAGTTCGACATCCCGCCTCCGCACACAGCGGTGCGCGTTACTTTCGTGCCGGCTGTGTGTATACAGCGGCGGCGTGTGTCGGCTGGCGCCGGCGCCGGCGCCCACGCGCGCCGCTGACCTCCGAGCACCAACACCGCCAGACGACCAACACCGACAGCGACCAACACCGCCAGACGACCAACACCGACAGCGACCAACACCGCCAGACGACCAACACCGACGGCGAGGAGACGCCGGCGGACGCGGCAGACGGGCAGACGGTCACGCACACGCGCGGGCCGCGAGCGGGACGCGCGAGCGCGCGCGCGGGCAGAGCGACAGAGAGGGAGAGTGGTCTGTTAACCTTTGCGTGGCCGTGTGAGTCGCTGCGAGGAGACGGGGTGTGGAGAGCGGAGGTGAGAATGTCGGAAATGAGATTTGGGTTTTGGTTTAAGATATTGGAGGGTAGGATGTTTGCGGAGTTGGGGGTGTGTGGGTTTTTTTTTAATGCGTTGATGTTCAATGTGGGGATGGTGATTTTGGGGGGGTTTATGGTGGAGGGATGCAGTGGTGAAAATGATGAGCATGTACATATGGGTAAAATGTGAAATATTTCTTTTACATGTACGAGAATCAAAATATGTATTGCATTTGTGCAAGACGAATATAGGGATTAAATAAATACAAAACTTTCACTTTATATAGGTAGGGCTGCAAACCTGCAGCCAATTATAACGAGTCCCCACTGTATGATATGCTTTGTTGAGGATTTACTTTGCTAGGGACTTGAGACGTTAAAACAAATGCTTTCTTTTCTTCAGAAAGTGGTTCAAATTTCATTATGTCTATTTGATCAGTATAGAAAAATTATAATAATTCATCAAAAATTTATTTTCCAAAAATGCCAAGGGCCTTTTTTCTAATTCGGAGTCCTAAGGCAAGAGCCTCCACCGCCTATAGGTAAATCCATCACTGATTCAATATTAAGTCTTTTTTGAAGACTAAAGTCTATTGAATGTTTCATATAAAACAAGCTAATAAAAAGGTTGAAAAATGGATGATTTTCATCATATGTAACCAATCTTACAATTATACAAATAAAGCGCTTTCGTTTCCGTTTAGAAATTGTACTACAGATCGCTTAAAATCCATGACGATTAACTTCGGCAAAATTAACATTGGAATGCGTGCTTTTGACAAAACAAATTAAAAATATTTTCTTAGTATTGACGGAAATATGCACACATTTTGGACATCGATGCGTTTAAAACAGACACTTTCCTCGAATTACTCACGCCGATCATTCACATGAGTAACATACGGTTTCTGTTTTTAATCGCATTCAATCGACATAAATCAACGTGGATTTTCTAAGAATAAATAGCGGAATATAGTCGTAAATATTTCTCGCGTAATAATAGAATAATGAAAAAATAATCTCACCTTCAGGTTTAATTTTATCGTCCATTGCGAAACGACAATATGGTGGGGGAGGTGTTTCTGTAACAAAAAAAAAAGTAAACATAAATTAAAAGTGAACGTGAAGAAATATTACAAAAACTGCATGAAATATTGTTTTATGAAAAACATTGATTCTATGAATACAAAACCATGATAAATTGATATTTAACGAAGAATGTGTTGTAACATAATTAAAATGAATAATAAGTTATACAACAATTGCACATGCATAATAAATAATTGAAAGAATGCGAGGATAAGGATACGTATCATTATAATAATATAGTAATTTTATTTTGCAATTCATAGAATCAATCTTGTCAAGGAAGAAATCATACTGCCTCGATATTAAAACACATCATTATCGATTTACATAATTTTTGAATAAACGACAAAAAATTAACATTTCACACGACAAAAATAACGTACACGCCAATGAAATTAATCAACGAAACTAAACCAAACCTAAACCCATCTCCAACACCATTACAAAGTCCAACCCATCAACAAACCGAAGAAAACACACCCGAAACCTCACTCGCAACTCCCCATACGCAAACCGTCCACGCAATAATGACAATATCAAAAACGAATAAAAAAACCGAAACGGCACATTAAAACCGTATAAAGACGTCGCCTTAATCGTTTTCGGATACGGCCGATGCGTCGAACACAGCGTAACAATATCTTAACAACAATAACGCAATCGCCCACCCATGAAGACCGCGAAATTATTCAGATGCGCCATCCTCGGATACGTGCGAACATTCGCCGTGTTGTCGAATGTTCGAAATGCATAATTTGTATGTAATATAGGGTGTTTCAATAGGGACGCTCGAAGTTAGATTATGGCAGCCGTGTTATTAAAGTGACCGTCTGTTGAATTTGTCGTCAATTGTTTAGGGCGAGAGTCGGCAAACTTTAAAACATCAAAACTTTAATGTAAAAATATGATGTTCGACGGGCCAGATAGCAAACTCGAAGATAATTATATGAGTAATTCTACTCGAAGTATAATAAGAAAACTGATTTTAGATTTTAAAAAGTTAAAACTGATCGATCTAAAAATAATTTGAAAAGCTGAATCCGGCCCGCGGGCTGGAGTTTGCCGATACCTGGTTTAGGGGAATTATTTGAACGAGTATTCATAAAAAATAATGTGTGCATTTAACATGAGCATTCGAAAAATATATCTGTACCTTAAAACAAATAATTAAAATGAATGTAAGTAAACGACGGCAACATCGCAAATGTGACCAGGACAAAAAATACCAACAGCACGACCATTGTTCAAAACTTTCATAATAGAATCTATTCGCAACAAACCGAATTCAAACAAAATCAACATTGATTGAAAAATGGATCAAATTGTTAAAATGTATAACGTTCTGTCGTTCCGTTCATACGTAAACAAATGTAAACGATGACACTTTGACAGTTGACAGTTGTATTGTATTGCCCATAGAGAAAGGCGACCTTGCCACCTACTGTCACTTTAATGCACAAACTATTCATTTTATTGTACATTTCATATTTTTTAATGCTCACTTTATACTGCACAAAAATTATAATTCTTTAATGCACATATATTTTTCTAATACACAAGCAATTCGTTTCAAGGTACAATTTTTTTTAACGCACAGTTAAATCGCACCCATTGTTTAGCATAATAGTATACGGCAAATCACCATAGAAGTTTCGTTGAACAACAAATCATCAAATCGAGCATCCCTATTGAAAGACCCTATACAATAAATAGAATGGCGGTTCGTTTTTGTCGTGTGTGCAGTCGAAAAAATGCATGTTGCTCCGTCACGAGTACGCCTCGGCTTGCGGCCGCATCCGCGAACGTGACCGACTTGTGTACACTTCTATTTTCGATTTTTTTTTCAAAAGCCACTTTCGGGTGTTTGGGAAATCCCGCTTTTTATGTTTGTGCAGAAATTTTTCGAAAATGTTAGGAATAACCGTGGTCCGTGATGATAGGTCGGATCACAGTGACGTGGTATGTAAAGAGATTGAGACGGTTGGATGAGTGATGATGATAATAATATCCGATTTAAGATGATGGTATCGCTAATTTTTTTTACAATCTTTAATTATATTCTAAGTGGTTCGAATTGTAATTTAATGAAATTGTAGAATAAAATATTTTAGAAATTCATTGGGTTTGGAATTTTTTTTTGTTGTCTCTGGTAATAAGGGGAAGATAACTCTTGATGAGTTCAAATACTCAATTCTTTAAATTCTTTGCTAAATAATCTTAAACAAACGAAACTCAAATTCATGTTCAGATTATACTATTTGTTGATAAAAGTTAACAATAAGATATTGAATCATTAAATGCAATCTATACAACGTCTTAACTCTTCAAAAGTTTGAGTAATAAGAAGTTAGTAATGAGTCCAAATAGTTCAATCCAATTCACATACAGACATAGTTCAACAAGACTAAATCATAAAAAAAAATTAATTAACAAAATCTTCATCCAAATCGGACTTAATACAAAACATTTCATCAAAAGACTTTAAAATCATCATTATTCTAATAAAAAGCGAGCACCTCCTCATCGCGCCCACCCTTTTAGAACCGCTGCACGTCACGTTGGAAGCGGCGCCAACGTCGACGAGGCGATTTATTGCCCGGCCGCGAAACACTATTATAATACACACCGACTAGTCAAAGTGTACACGCGGCGCTATGTGCAGCCGGCGAATATTTCAACGCTTAACACTATGCGATTAGGATGCGCTTTGCGAACCGGCGATAGGTGCGAACAGCCGAATGTTGGACGTGCACCGTGAATTCCAAATGTGCAATAAATAGACTTGCGCTTCGCTAATGGCCGATGGATTGACGCTACAGTTGAACTGCGATTTTCGGAGAAAAGTATAGTGGTATAAATTCGGGATATCGTGGCGATGTTTGAAAATTTGTGAGGGAGGTATAGTAAATTTTAATGTTGGTCGAAAGAGATTAATGTAATATATGGCCGAAATGGATGAGTAAATGTTTAGAAATGATAATGAAAACGTGTGCTTGAAATAATAAAATGTTTGTTGATCGAATTGGATTAGAATGATGAAAAGAATCTTCATCCAGTATAATGATGAAATATTGCCAAAATGGACAAATAAAAAGATAGAAATGACAATGAAAATGTATATTTGAAGTACTGAAATGTTAATCAAGATTGATGAAATCTAAAAAAATATATTGATCAAATTGGACTAGAATGAGTGAAAGAAATTTCTATCCAGTACAGAATGATGAAATATTCCAAATGATGATTTTATCGATCAAATCGGTCCAATCAAATTTCAAAAACGATTCAAATTAGACCAGAAAAATAACTTTTTGAAACGATTTACTAATATGGAACAAAAACGAATCGTTTTTCATTCACATTCACCTTTACATATCAACACCTCTGAATCATTCCAATTAAATCCCAGAAGCATAACACACACAAAAAGACAAACCTCCAAACCGACTCTACCACAAAACCGATCACAAGAAACATCTCCCATACAAAACCACCTCCACCAACAAAACCGACTCTCCTCCTCGAAAACCCACAACATCTAACACACCACAACTCCCTACAACAAAATTCCAAAAATGCATACACACCGAACACGAGCAAATACCGAACCGCCGGCTCGATAACAACAAATCCGTGAGGCGGACGCCGGTGCTAAAATTAATTTGCTAGGAGCGGCCCCCGTCTAGGCGCCACAAGTGTATAAACATCCTTATTTATTCGACATGCCGAACGCGGCTTGAGAATTTCAAACAGTACAACGGAAAACGAACGGCGAATTCGTTCGATTCGTGTGTGTGAGTGCTTTCGCGTGTTTGATGAAAAAATTCGGATTTCGCGTGAAAACGATGCGTATGGGTTCAATTTTTTTCGTTATGTACGAAATCTTTATAAATTTATAACGGCGGTTCATAAAGTTTTTGATTGATTTTCTTATTTCCAAACAATTCGTTTCAATGATCAATTTGAAACCAATCGGTTTCAAATTGATCATTTGAATATTCTATAATAATAATTATTTGCTAATTGCAAAAAAAAATTTTATGTATTTAATATTATTGGAAATATTGTTATGATTATTTGCCGCAGGCGAAAATTTTTTTTATGTCATAAGATCTATTTCTATACTAATGTTATCTACTTTATTTGTGTCTTGTCCTCCATAACAAAATATTCAAATTACCTAACAAATTCTGAAGCAAAAATCAACTAGCCATTTTACCCAAAGGATCCACAATAACAAGTATAGTTGAATTAGTCACCTCACTTTTATTTAGCCAATAGAATTACTCTTTTTTATATAAAAATATAGCAGTTTTTCCACCTTTTTTGGAAAATCAGGGTTACAATATCAAAAAAATATTTTCGAAAACGCGTTTTTTTTTTTTACAAAAAATGACATATTTATGGTCGATAATCATTTTATAGTCGAAAATGTACGAATTTAAAAATTTTGCAATGATCCGCAAAGGGGAGAATTGCCTACGCTGGATCCCTCCCTGGAACGAAGATATATTTAATTCGATAATCTAATTAAAAAGAAACACGATACGGAACCGTGCGAAATCAAGATCGAACACCCGTCATACAAAACTAAATTAATAAACCGACAACAGATAAATAGCAAATAATGAATACGGCGGATATTTAATGACAATATGCAATCATAAATTAAACACAGATAAAATTGGCGCCTAAAACGTAAACTCGACGCGACTGTCATCATAGATAAATATAGCTACTTGTCAAGCGACAGATAGCACTCGACAAGTGTACAGAAAAAATACGCGTATATATTGAACATGCCAACACAATATAATAAGCGACGATTCGAACTCGCGTATGCATATTTGCACAGTTATTACTGTGCGAAAATTTATCGCTGAAAAAAATACCGGGATTCCGAAGAACGGATCGAAAGAATGAGTCACATTCGAAGTGGGAAGAGGGCAGAGAATCGCATGATAGGGCGATATAAACATCGCACGAAAACCGACTATCGACGGTCTGAAAGTCGCTGAAAAACTTCCGAGGTGGAAAAAGTATTACTCAGGGGTCGAAACGGGGTCAAAGTTTTAATTTGAAATATACGCGAAATGTTCAATTCTTGTCTTCAAAACCGAAATCGAGACAATGGAAATTTTTTTCGGAAAAAAAAACAAGAACGGAAGACGAGCTAAACGAGACGTTATTATTTAGTTCAGAGCAATTCTTCGCTTTTAAAATTATCTGGTAAACGAGCGTGCAGATAAAAATCGTATGACGCAAGGAATATGTCACTCAATTTTTTTTAATCCTCCACTTCCAAAAAGAACACATTCTGTACGCGAAAATAAAACCTGCAAAATTCAGCGACACGCCGCTAACGATATAAATAAACAGAAAATTGACCGTAGGCGGACGTTTATTATAATATGCGATTTCCATTGACGCTTTTATTAATTACATGCATAATTGAGCTTTTTAATCGTAATCGATTAGCGTTAATTACCAATTAACAAGCGTACGTATAAATAGACGATATGAATATACGTACACATTACGCTTTTTTCCCCCTCTATAAATAAAAGTGACTAAAATGTGTTCTCGTCGACGTTGGCGCCTTTGAAGATTCCGAACGTCGACAATAATTAATGTCGATTGTCGTAAATCGATCGGCTGTTACATAATCGAATTCTAATAGTGTCACGAGCCGTTTGGGTTGTGCGAAATTCTACGTTTTGAATTGCTTATTTCTGGTTGAAGAGATGTGATTGTACTTCAAATTATTTGATGATAGATAATGATAGATTTTATATTGAAATTTTATAATGAACGTAATCGTATTTCAAGGTAATGAGAATATAAGAAATCGTTAAGATTTTGTCCTTTTTTAAACTTTATCGAAAAAATGTTTTGATAAAGTAGAATACTGTAGTGAACGGTGACTTTTGAAACAAGGAATGTTTTGGAAAAAAAAAACGAAAACGACTTATAAACAGTAGCAAAATCAAGAAACAAGACTGAGAATATCTAAAGAATAAAATACCATCAAAGAACGAATATACGATACAATTTCATATAGTTTTTATTACACTTCAAATCGGACTATAAGAAAGTACAATACATGTACAGTTGAGGAGTACAAGTATTAATTATTAAGACCGTTATCATAGAATCGATAAAATTCATTACTATGAATTCTTGTTGATTTGTCGAATTTGAAGTATAAAACGATAAATTCGAATTTGAAAAAACTCTAACACGCACGAACAAAACGAAAATGACAATTCGAAGACCAACACACAAAATTAAACACCACCAGAAGCACTCGCACAAAACAAAAACGCGATCGGAAATAAGCACGCCCACGCCACCGAAGCGTTCAATTTCGAAAATTTTGACATCCCAACACATTCAAATTAATTGATCCGAACGACCTCGAACAGGGGTCGAACTGTAGGCGCCGCGAAGATGAATTCGAAACACAAAAACTATAACACGCACAAACAAAACGACAATTGTGTGACCCAGTATCAATCCCTCCCAAATCCACTTTTTTTCAAAGTTGAGATTTTAATGCAGGTATATAGTATCCATTGAAACGAACAATTCTTTCATATATAAAATCTAGCAAATCCTTCGGAATTTGGTAGATTTTTAACATTTTAAGACCAATATCTCCCAAATCCTCACGCACGCGCAATCAGCCAGATCAACCGGTCGAATCCACCAATAGGAACGCAGAATTATTAGATTATTGGTTTTTGTTGGTCTTAGAATTATTCTAAGACCAACACACAAAATCAACCACCAGAAACACGCAAAAAAATAAAACCCGATCGGAAATAAGCACGCCCACGCGACCGAAGCGTTCAATTTCGAAAATTTTGACATCCGAACACATTCAAATTAATTAATTCGAGCGACCTTGAGCAGGGGCGGGGTGTTGGCGCCGCGACGAAATCTGGCGCCGCGACGCCCGACTACATGCCGCCGCGGCGCCAAACCAATATACACAATTTTTACGGTTTGTTTTGATGGTGGCACGACAAATATACACGCGCTCCTAGCCGCGGACGCTGCACAAATGCAGCGTGGTCTGTGTCGGTTCGGAAAATGGAGGTGGATGTGGATGAGCGTGGAATCGGGTTTGTGGATGTTGATTTGATAGTTTGTGTTGTATTGTAGTCAATGGGTGGTGGGTGTTGTGTGGATATGTTTGAAATGTGGTTTCCAGATGTTTGCCTAAATGATATTAGGATATATGACACTAGTATACATGTCCCTACAATACAATCTGTGAAAATTTCGAAATATGGTTAAAATAAATTGTATGGCATTAATTGGATCATTTAATCATTAATTTGATAGTCTTAAAACGTTTCGTGTGTGCTACTGTCTATGTGTGTCAGTGACGTGTCTGCTATTGTTATTCAGGCAAACGTTTGGGAACCATATTTCAAACATATCCACATAACATACATACCTACTACAAAACAAACCACCAACTCAAAATCACGAACTCACCCACCATAAATATGAATGGGGCTTGTATCCAACTTGTATTATATTTTCACTCAAAATTTACAATATTGAATCGAAAAAAATCATTCATTAGAAACGTCTAATATGTCAACACAACAATATCAAAATCGCACAACACCCCTATTAAAACATCAACATTGAGCAAACAATTATCACGTAAACACGAACTCCGACCTACAATTTAATTTAATTCAACGCCGATAACGAATTTGTTTTTATACACGTGTCGGAGACGTAACGAATACTAAAAACTCGAAGGTGATCATATTATCAAACGAGAAAAATAAGATAAGCGACAGCGAACCTTTACTCGGAAAACGATCCGATAAAGCGACTTATCAAAAAAAAAAAAAAAACGAAAATTGGCGCCAAGTTCAAAAGCCCACTCGCGTGGCAGATTCCGAGCTCAACAAGTGCACCAGAACGAGTCTAAAAATCCGACCTCCTTCCATTCAAGGGGTTCTTAACTTGCCAAGAGTGAATGCGAATGAGAGTTGACGACCTTGCAGTCTCGACGAACCGACACACCCACCAGATCCTAACTTCGAAAGTTAAGAAAACAAACAGATCCCTCTTTTCGGATGGGATATCGTGGATCGAGCCCGCAGCGCGTTGTTTCGCCCCAATCTAAATAATGACCGGAGTGGTCTCGGATGCCTTATGTAATGGGAAGGACTCGGGTCCCTTTTGCTGATGATGATGATGATGATGATGAAGCCGAACACGCGAGTCTGAAGGAGAAGGACTGTGCGATGAAAAGGGACGACGATGTCTAGGTTCAGAACGACGCCTGTAATTATGGCCGAAATCAAATAGGTGGGTTGAAATTTTCCCTCGAAGTTTTAGGTGCAACGGTTCGATCGGCGGATGCGTTTATAAAATCGGAATTATTTCGAATAATGAATGAAACTGTAGATAAAAGATTGTTTGTTTCTGCACGGGAAAAAAACGCGAGTAAATATTTAAATTTGCATTCGTGTAAAACGAAGATAAAGTTGGCGCCATGGCACTAAGTCGACAGCTAGATAAAATGCAAAAAAAAAATTAATAAGACGAGAGGCTCAAATCATTGAAATGTCGATCGAGATTCGCAGATATATGAGCGAAATAGAGGAAAAAAACAATACGAGAACGATTCGTATCTTTCGCACGTTGTCGATATCACGTACGCTTTCGAAAATGTTTTATGGCCGAAATAAAAATATTGAAATGCGAACTTTTGATTGAAAATTTGAGGAAAAATGTACGACAATTAAAATCGGCGACGAAAGAATTATTGCTCATGCACGCAGACACGAGGAAAATTATAATAGTCTCAGAATAAATAACATTTCAAAGAACCGATTACAAACGAGCTTCTTTAATTACATCAATTCATTAATATTATTAAATACAATATATATGCTCAAATGCCATGCTGGATAAATATAATAACGAAACAGTACTAGGACTCAACTGGACTAGCAAATGTTGAATAAATAGATAAATTTCCATTCCGAATAAATGTAATAATGCAGAACTAGACCGGCCTAGTAATATTGTTTGAACTTTTAATTCTGAATTCGATAATACGATTGTATTAGGGACTCTACTAGTTTGGCCTAGTAATATCGCAGAAACATCCATTTTGAGATCAGTATAGACTCAATCATCCCAGTTTTTTTTTTATATTGGAAACGTACGTTTCTACTAATATTTCTTTTATTTATTATCAAGTTATCTAACTCCTAATTAAACTACTAACATCATACCAATTTAGTAACAAATATTCAAAACAAGCACAAAACGGACACGCATCGAAAACATTCGCAAACTCATCAACAACAAAACAACCGAAACCCAAAAGTTGGCGATCCCTGGCCCAGGTAGACGGCCTACAGGTGGCAGGCGCCGGCCTGTCATCACGAGCAATCACCGTCGCCGGCAAAGCCTTGTGGGGAAACACACCCCACGGCGCGCAACAACACAACCACGCAACAACACAACCACAATTGTGGAGCGTGACCGACGCCGGTATCGATCCCGGGACGATCGAATCCGGCGACCGCGTATCTTCCGCGCTAAAGCTGAGATCTTCGCGTTTGTGCAATGGAGGTTCTGGTCGACGTGAGAACTTGAAGAGACAACATTGTCCAATTGGCGAGTCGTACTTTCAAGGACGCGGTCGTCTGCTAGACATAATAACCGAGCGCTCGGAATAATGAAAACAACTATTACGCGCAACGCAAACGGGCCGAGCACGAGTTTGTATCGTGTGCGAATATGTGATAAGTTTTGATGTGAGTCATGTGGAAGTTTGAATAAGCTGCGATTAGGTTGGGAGATGGATGGATCGTTCTGGATGAGATTGGAGAGGTTCTCGTTCGGCGGTGGATAGTTGATGGTTGAGTGTGAGGATTGCTAGAAAACGAGATCAGAAACGATGAGTGGGGTCGTCATATTCAAGAATTTATATCTTGAGTATTCCTAAGTAATTAATTACTTTGAATATACAGGTCAATCGAACTCAAATGAATAATTTCTCATAGAATCTCCAATTTGATCGATTTCTATAGTCAACGGTTCAGCAAAGTTGAAACGCTAAGTTTCTCACCGGAACTTAAAGAGAAAATGACACAGACTATACCTGCATGTATACATCATTCATCTATCAATGAAACTAATTGACAAAATAAGATTTTCAATACTCAAAATCATCAAAACTTTTCGATTATTTTTTTTTCGTGTCCATTTTTTCACCCGGTGTTTAGTGGTATTGGCGGACGTTTTCGATTACAGCGACAAATGCCAGAATTTTCGAAGGAAATTGAACGGATAAGATACCGATTTGAATACGAGACAACTTCAACGATTAACAAAAACTATCCAAGACTTCAAGCCGATCAAAAAACCCCAACGAATCCATAAATACCAGAATTTTCAAAGAGAATATAATGGATAGGACACCGATTTGAATATGAGACAACTTCAACGATAACAAGAACTATACAAGACTTCAAACCGATCGAAAAACCCCAACGAATCCATCGCCATCGCTCACTCAAGGACGCCCCCGAACCCCGCGAAAGCGGAAGGAACCGCACCGAAATAGCGCAACGACCGGCGCGCACGCACACCCGCGCCGCTTTCGAAAAGGCCGCGAAAGAAGTCGAGCGTTTAAATTTAAATTTGTACGCGTGTGTATGCCGCCGGAGCGGTGGCATGCGCACTCCACGATAACGGGTGGCGCCAGACGAGTCTAATTGACCGGCGGCCGGCGGAGAGACGGCGCACACCCACGCAACAATGTCGACGACGAGTGCGAAGCGCCGATGCAGCCGGACGCTGGAGTGCATGAGGTGGGTTTGGGATGGCTGATGAGGACTAGGTCTGCGATGGGGAGGTGGGGAGTCGAGGTGGACGGGGGAGAAGAGGGGTGTGAGACGTCGACGGGGGAGAAGAGGGGTGTGAGACGGGGACGAGGGATGGTGCGAGGTGGTTGATGAGGACTATGATGGTGAGTCGAGATGGTCGTGGGAGTTGAGGGAGCAATGTCGACGACGAGTTCGAAACGCTGCAGTCGGACGCTGGAGTGCATGAGAGGGGTTTGGAATGGCTGATGAGAACTGTGGTCTGTAATAGGGAGGTGGTGAGTCGAGATAGTCGGGGGAGGAGAGGGACGTGACGTGGGGATGAGGGAGATTGTTCGGTGAGGGATGGTGCTGGAGGGGGCGAGGTGGTTGATGAGGTCTGTGGTCTGTGACGGTGAGTCGAGATGGTCGGGGGAGTTGAGAGATGTAACGTAGGAATGAAGGAGATTGGTCGGTGAGGGATGGTGCTGGAGGGGGCAAGGTGGTTGATGAGGTCTGTGAAACAATGTTGAAATGCCGAATTGAAGTTGAAAGAATATTTTGGACGGTTATTGAATCACAATAATCAGAGGCCATTTGAGAAGGGATGATTCTAATATTCAAATGATTATATCCAAACTTTCAAAAGATCTACATATAAGATCGAAAGATAAACGTGAGGTCAATTCGTCGCGAACTATTAAATACGATTTAACAAAGTTTATGCAAAATTGTCAACAAAACACGTATGAAAAACCGTTACGACCAAACACTAAAATACAGAAATTTTCAGAAGTAGACAACACTGAACACGAGACCTTTCCAACACAAAATAAGACGGTTTTCAAAAGTTTACAACATAACTCCGCAATCCAAATCCCACTAATCACCGAAAGACCCATCCCAAAACGAAACCCAAACACTCCAACTACCAATTCATCTCCATCTATCATCGAACCGTCCACACCGCATTTCAGCACCATCGCCGACTTCACACGGCCATCACATGCACGTATACGGTCCTCACCCACAACGTGACCCATATCACGGTCGCCCACAGATGCAAAACGGCCACTGTGAGATAAGCCGGTCCTGCTGGGAAATGGATTATGTATTTATAACGCGATTCGCGGTTAGCTGGCGCCGGCTAGATTGCCGTTTATCTATCGTCCGTTATCGAATGGTCACCCGTATATTTTAATTTTCGCGAGAGATGTGTGTGTGTGTGTGTATATATATGTGTAGGCATCAATTCGGTATGTTATGGTGAAATGTCGGATGTTTGATAAGTGTTGGGATGTAATTGTTGTGGTTGAGTCGATAAGTTTGGTCTAAAGTCGAAGAAAGTTTGATGGTGCTTTATATAAATTGAAAATTTTGTGGAATAGTTAAGTAATGATAGTGTTCTGTTATGTTATGACCGATGACGAAGCACGTGGAGATGACTGATTGTGAGACCAGTGGTGAATTAATTTCGTCTCAAATCTGAAACTTGCATACATCGCACAATCGTTCCTAACAAACGTAAAACACAGAAAAACTTCTAGAACATCCACCGAACACGACAACTAGGAGCGTCTAGTATCGATTAGCCGCTCGAAGTCACACAACATCAAACCCGATACAATATTGTATGTTACAGTCAAAGTGCATCATCAGTTAAAATATATTTTGACTGAAGTTTTACATAATTTATATTAGAATAAAAATTGTGCAGTTAAGATATATTTCAACAGGCGAAACTTCAGTTCAACTGGTGCTCACTAGTTAAAGTGTATTTTCAACTTGACAGATGAGTTTTGACAGTTCAGATTTTTTAAACGAATATTTGTATTAAATGACGTGTATATTTAACTTCTATACTCCATCATTGAAAAGATTTTAATAATACAATAATCTCAATAATGCATTCATCACAAAAACGTTAGTGTTGAGCCGAAGCAAGTGACGTTTAATGGCCAAGTGAAATTTCTGTGCCTTTCCCTTTGACTATAATAATTACTATCTTGTAGGGAGAGTAATAGAAATGATAGAAACCAAAGTAAACATGTGCGACTGTCATTCGAAACGATTTGCCACTGGCGTTGACAACACTGGCTTACAATTAGTTAGCTATAACACACTTTGTCTGATCCTGACCACTTAAATTACATTTCCACTATGCCAGACTAAATAACTACGTAAATTAGACAAAATATATTCTAACTAATCAAAATATACTTCAACTGCCAAATACACTTGGACTGTAACACATACACACGACCCCCGACGAATAACCGTTCCGCGTCCTAGCGGTACAGCCTTTTGCGAAGCACCGAACCAACTGCTGGCGAAGAAACCACCGTCTCCCAAGACGACGTCTCCTCGGCCGCTTCCAATCGGATGATCAACTCTCGTTGTTTGTTGGCCTTTTTTTTGTGTACGATTTGTTTGTTTTGGGACGGCGGCGGCTCGGGCGCCAACTGAAAGAACCGGTCGCCGGCATTCGATGCCCGTTCGAGGTCCTCGTTGCCGTTGGTGGTCGTCGGAGTGCATCTCGCCATGCTAGTATGTGTGTGTGTGTGTGGTGTGTGTATAGGTGTGTGTGTGGAATTTAGAAGCCGATCGGAGCTGCGAGCGAATCGACATTCCGTTTGTCTCCCGGAAAAGATTGTTTTGAGTGATCGGATGCAATTTTGAGTTGAATATGATCGAAATGCGATCGTTTTGTGTTTGGGTCGTGTGGATGGACGTTTTCGATGTTTCGAAGATCGAAATACACTAGGTTCTCTTTTTATGCGAATTCAGAGTTATGAGGTTTTTTCTAAATACAATATTTTTTTTATGGACTATATGAACGTACAAATGTATGTAAAATGTAATAACTTAACTAAGAGTACATTGTTAATAGAAATACATTTTTTTAATGCGATTTTAGGTATATTTTATATTGCAGTTTCACTTTTTCTATGTAAAATCATATCTTTTTTATGCGATTTTTTTTATGCGGAACGGAACGCATCTACCGCATAAAAAAAGAGAACCCAGTGTATTTATTGTGTGTGAATCTTGAGCAGTTGAGGATTTAACTATAGGCGGTGTTAATTCTCGCTTCAGGACTAGAAAAATAAATTCCGGGCCCTGGGAAAATAACCTTCAATATTTTTCACAAAAAACGTACATTTACAAAAACCGACTTAAAAAAAACAACATTTTTCAAATGTATTCAAAACACAAAATTTTTTTAAATCAAAATATCCCAGGTCCTATAAATTTACCCCTCTCTCATTTTCCGCCCTGAATCTAATAGAAACTACGAAAATTGAATCACAAAGAAAAAAATCGTTTGTACAAAAGCAATTTCATTTTCTAAACTCGCCCATTTGTTTTTTTTATTTTATAAAAATCGACTTACAATAAACGATACTTTTCCAATTTTAATGATTTATGTATAATAAAGAAAGGGGTACGTTAAGTTTGTGCCCAATATTTATATAAACAACAAGGCCTCCAAAAATTTTCGACGGTTCGAACCTCTAAAGCAAATCCGCCACCGATCTTGACCTTCGATCGAAATTGTATAGAACAAAACAAACACGACGCCAACTATACAAATGGTATTGTATATGAAATCGATATTAAAAAAAAAGTCAAATCGACAGGAAAACAGGACGCATTAACGCGTCAAAGACAACCAACACACAGACGCAAAAAGACGTCCAATATAAAGCGATAACGCATAAAAGCTTCCCACGGGGTTAGTCCTTTTCGACGAAGGCCCACAACGAGTCCTATCAATGGTACAAGAGAATCAACTTAGTGACTCAGATACCGGTGTATACCTGTGCGACAATCGGAAGGTGCACAAAAATTTGATCGGTGACCCAGTGGTGCAAGTCGCGCTTTGTTTTTCGACAAAAGTTTAATAACATCGACAAGAAAAAGAGTCATATGCGGTTAATTTAAAATATCGAAGTATAAAATTTCTGATTTTACTGAAATTCAAGTATTTTTTTATGGGTTTATTCGGAAAATCTTTTTTTTTTCAAAGGATCTCACGATCAAATCAACAGTGCGTATTCATTAAATTTATTTGATCAATAGATAATGCTTTTTTAAAAGTCGTAGTTTTCATTTATCGGAAAATTTAAGCAACAAGTGTGAATCTGTAAATGGATATAGAAAGTGGTGGTATTTGATCATAGAAAAATTTTCAGCATTTAAATTCATAAAAAAATTGTGCAACACACTTATATAGGCCGCATACGATAATGACACAATTAACATTTCCAAAACACTTCACATTGTTTCGGAACCGACAAAAAACCATAATTACACCCATGGAAACGCCGAAATGACCACTTCCTCCCGTCTATGGAAAAAAAAAGCGACACACCAAAGAAGCGGAATATGGCCGACGCGTAGGAGCGACGAAGAGGACCTTTATCTGACAAAAAAAACCATCCGAGAAGCGTGCTTTCGTACAAAAAACGCCCGGGCGAAAAAAATAACATTACAAACGAATAAATAAATACGAAAAAAAAACAACGCGACATAAAAGCGTGAATGGGTGGGTAGCGGATAATGGAAAATGAATGACGCCGCGCGACGAATCGAAGTTTTTGGGAACGGAACGTAGGATTGGTCACGTCGTTCCTCCACATCTCGAATGTTGAATGGCCGCCGAGATGAGATAATGTTACGGCTCCATTAGGCGATGAGTAATAAACGTAACAAATACGTGAACGTGGAATCGAACGGTCCCATTGTCGCCGGTGGACGATGTTGATTTATGCGATTTCGACGCCTTTTATTGAAGTTGGGATGTTGTGACGTCGAGGGGATAATGATGGCTTCTCGGCAGGATATGTCCGAAAAATGCCAAGGAGCATAAGAGGAGCTTTTATTCTATTGTGCGGTGGGTTTGTCGGCGTGCGAAGTGGGCGCCATTGTGGTAGGGAGAAAAGGTTTTGGGAAAAAAATGTGTCAACGCGTTGACGATGTAATTTGTATGGGGAAAAAAATTGTAGTGAAAGGGAAAGGTTTGTGTTCGATTGTTGCATGAAGTTGGTGGAATAAATATTTTTTATGATTATGGATAAATATTGTTAAGGTAGAGGATTGTATATGGACATATTAAGTGCTGAAATTAAAGAAAATAATGAAAATAGAGTGGGCGATGAACATATGAAATCAAAGGGATATCTAAAGTGAATTGAATGAGAATTTCTCATTGAAGAAAACGACAAGTCTTGAACTGATGGTAAATAGTACTACCCATAATAACGATATCAAAATTTTACATAAAACACAATGAATGAAAATCATTCAAAACAAACAAAAACACAAGAAAACCGACAAGTTTCTCAACCAACAACAACGATGACAAAACAAAAACAAAAAAAACCCAACACCACAAAAACCAAATCCCACAACAGTCATCACAAAACACCAATCAAAACCATACTTTCCCACCCAACAGGTACACCAACCGTAATTTCCGAAAACAAACACACAACCTCACCACCACACACACACAAACACACACACACACTCGCCTGTGTGTCGCAAATTGGCCGATAAATCAAATTGAACGGAATTCGTTGTTAGCGACGGCCGGCGCCGGCATTGTGCCCGCAGCGCCGCCAGGGGTGCCAAACGCGCGGAGTCGACCGTCGCCAAAATATGTGTGTTAATTGCGAATTTATGCGTGTCGTTGGTTAATTGCCGATCGATGGGCGATCCGGCGATGATTGGCGTTTGGTCGAAGTCGAAGGTTTTCGGGGTTCGAGGTTGTTGGGTTGGCTGAATTGGAATTTTGGGAAAATGTCTAGCAACGGCGGATCCGGGAAATTTGCAGAGTGGGGGCAATTTTTAATACAATTTTTTTTACAAAAATAAGACTAATATTCAATCCTTTAAAAAAAGGGTATCTTTATCAAGCTTTAGCGCCGCAGGCGAATTTTTTTACACAAAAAGTATCAATGTAAATAAAATTTATAAAAAAAATCTAGATGTTTTGTAAAATGGGAAGGTTTGTCAATATCGGAGTCTGAATTGTTTTTGTGAGTGTGTGTTTATGGCGAAAGTTTGAAATATTGCAAAATTTTGCTGTTTGTTTTGTGTGAAGAATAATTCGGGTCGTTACACATTTCGGTTTCGAATTCGTATGAAAATATCGATCGGGATGACTGATTTGATAAATTTTAATAATGCAAAAAAGAAAGTCGGTGTATTCTGTATATCGCACGAATGAAGCTAATCAGATAAGTAAACAATAAGCAATTATAAAGGATAATTTATATTGCAAAAGTGAAAGTTTGCTACCTGGGGTAATTGATCAAATATATTTAAAGGTTCGCCATATAAAATGTCCATTGAATCCAAGAATAATACTAGACCTGTCTACTCAACGAAACAAAATATTTATCCAAATCGAAATATTCACCGAAGCAATCAAAAAATATATTTCAATATTTTTTTACATTCCAAAACGTCCAGATCTAAAAACATCGTGGCATTACTAGGTCTACTTAATTGAATTTTATGAAACAATCGTTCACATCTAAAAATTTTAATATTTCGATCGGTGAATATAAAATATGATGATTACTAGTAATCAAATATTGATATTACTTATATTCAAAATTCTAACACATCTTACTAATTAATTCCAGTATTTGTAAAACTAACTTGATATGATATACGATAACATTATTAGGCAGGTATACTACGATGACATCACTAGGGTTATCGCAGAAAATATCAACATTATATCAAAAATTCATACACATCCAAACACTAATCAACCCCAATATTTATAGAATTAACACGAATATGACATACGATAACATTACTAGGCCTAATTACAATTAGTCGAATATCAACATTTTATGAAAAATTTATAGAAACCCAAAGACCAATTCAAATATGTACTTGTAAAATTGACGCGATCTGACATTGCAGGGCTTACCTAGACAAACATCAGCATAATATAAAAAAAAATTTACACTTCTTAAAACCGATAAATTCTAATTACAAAACTAACACGATAACATTACTAGGCCTAATGACGACCTACCTAGTCGAACCTCAACATCATACGAGACATTCGTTCACATCACTAGGCCTAACCTAGTCGAATATCAACATTGTATAAAAAAAAATTCACACGCTTCCAAAAACCGATAAATCAGCCGTTCAGTGCACACAATGACTAACTCCATAAAACAATATTCATTGTTTTTTAAAATTTCCTTTATAATATAAATTCAAATAAATATTGTAGAATGCATAAATACAGATTTATTGCATTTGAGTTGCATTATTGCAATGATTTACATTAGAGTATAGAATTAACCAAAATGGCCCTGAAATAAATTATTTATTATTCAACGGCCAAAAAAAATTTGTCGTTTAATGATGTTAATCTTTATTATCCAGGAAAGTTATGACTATACCAAGTGCTTTAACACTTACAAGGGGGAGGCACGATGTGAAATGCTCCGAATTAGATGAAATTTGGCAAAATGATAGGTCGTATGGTATTAACATATCCAAATATTAGAGCGCAATGCCCAGCGGTTTTAATGATAATTGCATTTAAAGTTTGGATCATTCTTGTATACAATATTTTCTAGTAAGGTATGCAGTGAAACGGTTGAGAGGGTGCGCTTTCTACCGGTACAGTTCAGGTGGACAACGGTCAACTTGACAACGGTCGGGTGGCCGACCGCAGCTCACCGACGGTCAGGCGGACAACGGTCAGGTGGACAACGGTCAACTTGACAACGGTCGGGTTGACAACGGTCAGGTCGACAACGATTTATTTAAAATAACGATATAAATAACGTCATAAATATATATTCAAACGACGAAATACAATTGCAAACGTATGTTTTTATTTGCAAGTTACGTGCATTCCAATGAGAATATTAACCGCGACGAAGAAATATCGATGTACGGATATAATGACCAACGAACGTTCTTTTGCGAACTTTTACACGTTAATTACTCTGTACCTAGTAGTATCTTCATTTATTTATGATTCCTTTGGACATACCCAAATTCCATATAGGAAAACTTTTCCTATATGGAATACTATACTTATATATTGTACAACAGAATCGTTTAATTAGATCGTTTTGAACCTCGAGCAA
This sequence comes from Hydropsyche tenuis, assembly GCA_009617725.1. Lineage (NCBI taxonomy): Eukaryota > Metazoa > Arthropoda > Insecta > Trichoptera > Hydropsychidae > Hydropsyche > Hydropsyche tenuis. The sequence continues at coordinate 160,811 of VTON01000066.1, forward strand.
TTTTCTATTAGAATCCATCGCCTTGCTATGAATACATTTTTTCTTAATTTTATTATAACGAAAGGGATGTTATACTCATCTCAAATTAACATGCTAGTCATCTAATTAGCGAACTAACTTGTATATCTGTCCATAATCATAGATAATTACTACATAATTTCAAAACACCTACATCATTTCAACTACCATACTTTTATAAATGACATATAATAATTTAATAACGACGAACGTACGAACAAAGTAAAGTAGAATAAATAGAATTTGAAAAAACTACTTTGTAAATCTGACTAAAATTAGAGAAAATAATTACCTTATAATTTTAAATCGACTTTTAACAACCAAAATACTCTGTATCTAGCATGCCGTGAATTGGGTGATGAGGAATGTGTAGGTAAAGTATAATTATATCTTAAATCAATTCAATTAAAATTAATCACACGATGGTCTCTTATTGTACCTCTAATTTCGATCTATTCAAGTATCGTTTTAGCTAATAATTCCTGTTCTCGAAACAAACCGCCCGGCACATTTTTGCGGGTCACCTCTTATATTATCCTTAAATTAATAAAAAAAATTCGTGGCAGTAGCTTCTTCATTGTAGATTCGAGAATGAATTTAAACTAACATTTGGATCATTTGAACTATGAATCATGTCTTAACCGGGGATGATCTAAGTCTTTTCCTTATTGACTAACATCATATGGTATATTTTTAAATATGTGGATGTATGGATATAATTAAATACACAATACTTCTTATAGTTATTTAAAATGTCGAATAATCATTTTTCATAGCGATTTGCGTAAAAGTATTGTGAATAACAACGTTTATATTTTAAATTAATTAAAACCAAATGAAAATACTTAAACTCTATATTATAATATTGCATATTTAGTACTATTTAAATTGATTAACATAGTCGTATAAGTAAGTGGTCGTTCGATATAAATTAAACTCACTTTATAATGTGGACATAAGCATTTTTGCTATAAGCATATGAAAACTTTTATTTCATATTTATATATATTTATCTTGTTTTCTCTGATATGATTCAGAATCGTAGCAATAGCCAGTTACAGCACAATATTAAAAAAATGACAAAAGACATTAAGGAAATTTAAATAAAATGCTTAATTAATTAATTAATTAATTAACCCTTTGCGCTCGAGCGTTTTTGGCGATAGGTGGCGTCAGGAACTCGAGAGAAATTTGAGATTTTCATAAAAATGTCGATTTTTTTTCGTTCTTCTTTAGTTTCGAAAATCGCGATAGTTGATGTTACAACCGCTAAATTTTTAGAATTGATTAAAAAATACACGGACATCAATTTCTATAACTTATTTTTTTAAATTTTATCCAGTGGTTCTCAATATTTAAAATTTGCGAAAAAGTACTTTTTTCATGAATCTTTCTATAAATCGAAATTCAGTTACATGATAATTTAAACATACAGCAAGTTTATACTTCATAAAATTGTGGACCACATGAATTATATCTCAGATCTTTGACATCAAGAAAAATAATAAAAAAATGATCACAAAAATTGGGGAGATCTGAAATTTCGTTTAAAAAAAATTATAAAAGTGTTATAACTTTATAACCGATTGTTATTTTTTTAAGAAATTTGCAGGAAATATGTAAAATAGTTTATTGCTTAATAATTGTAAAACTTTTGATAAAATCTATAAGTGGTTCTTAAAATTTTTTGCTCTTATACATAAAAATAAATTTTTGAAAGTGGAAATAGCTTGTTGTTGGCAGTAAATTAGTAAGATCATTTAAGGACAGGGATAAATTGGGGTATGGGAATAAATTTTAGAAGAGATATTGAGGTAGAGATGGATTTTGGAATAGTTTCAGGGTAATTTAAGAACGGGTATAGGAATGTATTAATTCAAAACCAAACAGGAGTTTTATCTCTAAACTAGTGAGTATTACAAATAATTTCTATCATCCCTTTGTACAGTAAACTTTCGTGACTTAGTTTGCAAAAAAAAATGTTTATGCAGGGTGCACGTGTGATAATTCTATAATTGAACGTGACAATGCGTATTTTCAATCTGTGCGATCGTGAAAACGAATGACGCTCGAACACCGAATTCCATTTGAAAATTTAAAAAAAGCAGAATTTTTTGGATTTTATAGTGCTTAAATTTCAAATTATATCCATCGTTTCATATTTATATGCATTTGGAATTTTTTTTCGCAATAAAAAATCGTGCATTTTTCAACGATCGGGAAACGAATTTGACTGCAACATGATGCATGCTCGGATCGTTGTTTTGAACTGAAAAAACTGCTTCAAATGATTTTCTAATCTTATTAAAATCTGTTACTATTAGAATAATGATTTAATAATGATTTAGAAATCATTTCAATAAATGCCAAGTTCCACAAATTGTGCCTTTGAGCTTTGTAGTGATTTGAAACATTCGAAACCAGAATTTCTTGCTTTTTTTTCGTTCTCAATTGAGATTGGACTATTTTTTTTATCTCGAATATTATTTGAAACATTAGTTACGATTCATAATTTATAATCTGGCAATTTTTTTCTGAAATTTCATGCCTTTTTTATTTTTCAATTCGAAGAAAAAATAGGTGAATGCGTGCCGTTAGGTTAAAAATAAGCATTAACAAAATCATTTAACAGCAAACTGAAAACAAAAACCTGTAATATCTACTATACTAAAAATTAAACTCTTGTTCGGTATTAAATTGATGAAAGTGGTATTTCAGGAAAGGTTATGGGTAGTTTGAGGATGAACGTGATTTTTCAAATGTGAGAATTTATACTACATGTGTTTTATATTTAAAACTATTTTTTGTGTAAAATTGTTAGTATGTTATTGAAAACATCATCATTATAATATATAATGAAGAAGGTATATTATATTTTAACATAAAAAAAACTTATATCAACAACTAAAGTAATTAGTTAATTAATTAATTTGTTATTTTTTTTTTTATCAACATTTTACGATCGAACTCAATAAGTCATTCTGTTTACGAATAAAAAAAATCTGAAAATTTTTTGAGGTCTCACGTTAGGACTGCACAGTGCAAACTAACAACTATAAAAACCGAATTATCTTCAAAACGCTTACCCTTACAAATAAAATCTATTTTATTTTTTTTGTGGAAATTATTTTAAGCTACAAATTCAATAATAAACATTTTTCTGTAAAAGTGAAAATTAACGAGATATTTACAATAAACCGTTTTCGATTACCTTTGAAACGACGTAAAATTTTATTTTGCACTCAAATCGATATGAACTTTTGATATTTTGTTAAGAACTACAATATCAAACTATATGCCAAAATTCAAGACTTCATCGACTTTCTGTGAAGCGCAATATTTTATTTCGGGACTATGAAGTCATGGATGACAACGCCAAATTGTAATGTTTGCGCGAGTTTCAATAAAACCTTTGTAAATATTATAATTATCAAAATACTTTAAAAATTCATCGAGGAATATAATGAGAGGGATTTTTAGGTTATAAAGCGTAAAAACAAAAAAAACTCAATTCTTTAAACGGTTCTTGGAAATACATAAATAAGATAGAATTATCAACTTTTTTTTTTGTTAAAATCCATGAAAAATGGATTCGTGTTTTATTCGTGTTTTTAACTTCATAGCTGTATAAAAAAATTTCATTTTTTATACAGCTATGAAGTTAAACAAGTAATATAAGTAATTATATTTATCTACCACTACCCCATGCGCTTCTAAATTTGGTTCGCAAATTGTGTCGAAAAATACGAAATCTAAATTGCGTGTTTTTGTGTCATAATATTCGTATATTATTGAAAATGTGGCATCAAATTGAAGAATATATATCCTATTTTATAATTCATTAACAATACAACGTTTACTTGATTTGTATAAAAATAATTTGATCAAAAACAAAAATATGAGCTTGGGCGCCGTACTGCGCCCGGCCGATCAAGCTGAGAGTTTTTTTTGGGCGCGTGTGATGCGCCCGTCGATGGGAAAGAGTTAATATACAGTCATTTATTTAATATGATAAAATATCAAATGAAACATGAAAATACTAAAACTCTGTATCACAATACACAACATGTATACACAATATTTATGGTTTACACGTTATTTATGGTTTAATTTTATGGGTTCTGAGATAACGAATGATCGGAAATGAACAATAGAAAGAAGGGAAGAAAGGTCCAGTTACGATTTTTTTTGTAACAAGGAAATCTTCCTGGAATGCATGTACGAGTATATTTTTTGCTTCGAATTTCGTCAATATATTTACAGCGTACATATTTTTAGCTTTTATTTTTTTCAATGCCTTTTGAAACATTAAAAAGCGTTCACCAATTAAACCGTTCATTGCAAAATCGATTTACTCCATAAAACAAAAAGTTGAGAAATGCGATGAAACATACATGTTTTTTAATTATAAACGTTGTTATTCACAATACTTTTACGCAAATCGCTATGAAAAATGATTATTCGACATTTTAAATAACTATAAGAAGTATTGTGTATTTAATTATATCCATACATCCACATATTTAAAAAATATACCATATGATGTTAGTCAATAAGGAAAAGACTTAGATCATCCCCGGTTAAGACATGATTCATAGTTCAAATGATCCAAATGTTAGTTTAAATTCATTCTCGAATCTACAATGAAGAAGCTACTGCCACGAATTTTTTTTTTTATTAATTTAAGGATAATATAAGAGGTGACCCGCAAAATGTGCCGGGCGGTTTGTTTCGAGAACAGGAATTATTAGCTAAAACGATACTTGAATAGATCGAAATTAGAGGTACAATAAGAGACCATCGTGTGATTAATTTTAATTGAATTGATTTAAGATATAATTATACTTTACCTACACATTCCTCATCACCCAATTCACGGCATGCTAGATACAGAGTATTTTGGTTGTTAAAAGTCGATTTAAAATTATAAGGTAATTATTTTCTCTAATTTTAGTCAGATTTACAAAGTAGTTTTTTTCAAATTCTATTTATTCTACTTTACTTTGTTCGTACGTTCGTCGTTATTAAATTATTATATGTCATTTATAAAGTATGGTAGTTGAAATGATGTAGGTGTTTTGAAATTATGTAGTAATTATCTATGATTATGGACAGATATACAAGTTAGTTCGCTAATTAGATGACTAGCATGTTAATTTGAGATGAGTATAACATCCCTTTCGTTATAATAAAATTAAGAAAAAAAATGTATTCATAGCAAGGCGATGGATTCTAATAGAAAATTGCTCGAGGTTCAAAACGATCTAATTAAACGATTCTGTTGTACAATATATAAGTATAGTATTCCATATAGGAAAAGTTTTCCTATATGGAATTTGGGTATGTCCAAAGGAATCATAAATAAATGAAGATACTACTAGGTACAGAGTAATTAACGTGTAAAAGTTCGCAAAAGAACGTTCGTTGGTCATTATATCCGTACATCGATATTTCTTCGTCGCGGTTAATATTCTCATTGGAATGCACGTAACTTGCAAATAAAAACATACGTTTGCAATTGTATTTCGTCGTTTGAATATATATTTATGACGTTATTTATATCGTTATTTTAAATAAATCGTTGTCGACCTGACCGTTGTCAACCCGACCGTTGTCAAGTTGACCGTTGTCCACCTGACCGGTGTCCGCCTGACCGTCGGTGAGCTGCGGTCGGCCACCCGACCGTTGTCAAGTTGACCGTTGTCCACCTGACGTGTTTCGGCTTTCTACTATCGCTCGAACGGCCCTAGGTTCAAGTCCTAGTTGTTGTTTTTTTTTAATCAAAAATACGTATTTTTTTATTTTATTCAAAAAAATACTTGATTTCATGAATTCAAGATTTTTCAAAAAGTGGAGTCAATCAATCTATGCACTCTGCTCAAATTCTAATAACAAAACCAACACGACAACATCCCTAGACATACCCAATCGAACCTCAACACCAATTCCATCCAAAATCCGACATTTCTCAAACGGCGCTCAAAAACATCGAAACCACGAGAGCCCGCGGGCCCCCGTTTGCGCATCGCTGTCGGCGCCGTCTCACCTGCATTCACCTGCACTTGCATAAACATGAGGCGGGCGAGCGACGCGCCGCGAAAGAGGACCGAATTACGTAGTGTTATGGTCGGATTGGCGCCGGCGCGCACAACACACAACACACGCCGATCGTCAACGTCGCCAAAAATACGCGCGTCTAAATAAAAATGTGACATCATCGCTCTCGGCCACCGGTGAGCGGCGGCCGGCGCGGGTAGCGCCGCGAACGGGGCGCCAGGGGTCGCCAAACTAACAATAAGAGCGGAAGCCGAAGGTTGGGGTACACTGGCGTCGTTGTGTTTAGATGGGTTTTGTTTCTGTGAACGTAAGTCAAATTGAAAGTTTGGGAGATGGGACGCGAAGGTTGTAATGTTGGTACTCTTGGTGTAGGGGCGCGTAGCGGTTGGCGCGTTCGTGCAAATCGCCGGCTGTCAAATCGTGCGGGGTTGTATCTAGTGTAAAGCGCGATCTACACTTTAATTGATATGTTTTATATTCGATCTGAATAAGATATGTTAGTAGAAATGTGGAAATAATGATAACGTGTTTGTTGGCGTCATTCGAAACATTATAAAATTTTAACACATGAACTGCGATTCATGTACTCGCAAACGCATTCGTATACTTCAAGAGTCACGTCAAAAGGTTGCGCATCGCCGCATCGAAGTTACTTGAATCGTCCCCTGCTTCGGCAGGCGACTCCATGCCGGACGACAACACGGGGGCCTCAAAAATAACACACGCTTTACAATTTCGCCACGACCGTGTCAACTCGCATACGTCAAAACCAACTCTCAAAAGATTGCTTACCGCCGCATCGGAATGAATCGAATCGTAAGTTAGTACAGCGGACCCTAAAACCTTAACACAATATACAATTTCGCGTCGATTCGTACACGTCAAGAGTATCATCAAAAGGTTACGCACGAATGAATCGAATCGTCCCCGGCTTCGACGAGCGCATACAGTCAATACAGGGGATTCTAAAACTTGAACACATAATAGAATATCGCGCAGATTCGTATACGTGAAAAGGTTGCGCACGAATGAATCGAATCGTAAGTACAGGGACCCCAAAACTTGAACACATGATAAAATTTCGCGCAGATTCGTAGACGTGAAAAGGTTGCGCACGAATGAATCGAATCGTAAGTACAGGGACCCCAAAACTTGAACACATGATAGAATATCGCGCAGATTCGTAGACGTGAAAGGTTGCGCACGAATGAATCGAATCGTAAGTACAGGGACCCCAAAACTTGAACACATAATAGAATTCCGCGCCGATTCGTAGACGTGAAAAGGTTGCACACGAATGAATCGAATCGAATCGTAAGTACAGGGACCCCAAAACTTGAACACACGATAGAATTTTGCGCAGATTCGTACACGTGAAAGGTTGCGCACGAATGAATCGAATCGTAAGTACAGGGACCCCAAAACTTGAACACACGATAGAATATCGCGCAGATTCGTAGACGTGAAAAGGTTGCGCACGAATGAATCGAATCGTACCCGGCTTGGAGAGGCGACTCCAATGGTAGGGGTTGCAGCAGTTGGTCCTCCGCTTGCAGTGCGGCAGGGGGCGCAGCTCCCTCGCCGAGCCCAGATCGGGCCACCGCCAGCCCCGGCACGCGGGCACGTGGGGCGCCGGGGCGTCGGGGGCGCCGGCACGCACTCGCCGTCGGGGTCCCGGGTCTCGAGCGCCCCCAGCAGCGCCCGGAGCTGGTGCGAGTCCATGCCCCGCACGAGGTCCCGCTCGTCGGGGCGTCGGCGGGCGCGCGCGCTGCGCCCACACGCGCCATCCCAGCTTCTTCCTGGAGAAGTTCAACATGTGTTTCGGGGCGCGGGCGGGGCGCCCCGCGCCCTCCGCATCGCGCTGCGGGCGCCGCCACTCGGCGAGGCGCGCCGCCACCGCGCGCCACCACGCCGTCCGCACGACGACGAACACTGGGGGGCGGCGCGCTAGCTGTCGCCGCCGAGAACGGGCTGCGCGTTGGGTGAGCGTGCGCGACGCCCTCGGGCCACGGCCGCCGCGAGCCGACTGAGAGAGGAGAGGACGGGCGGGGGCGCCAAGCGGGGACCCCGCCCCCCGCGAACGTCGGCGGAGAGTGGTGGCATCTAGTGGCGGGTTTGCGAGTTGAAGGCGGTTTTTTCGGTTTCGTTGGTTTTGTTGGATGATTTTTTTTTTGTTGGGTTTTAGATTGGGATTGTTTATTTTGGTTAATTGTAGTGCAGTTTTATGGATTCAGATGGATTGTTTTATGAATTTTTTTAATGTGCACCGAAATTATTACAGTTTTTCAAGCTTTTTTTATTATTAATTAGCTTGCTCTGACGCACAGTGTTGTTTGTTATGCTGGCCATACACGCCACGATATATCGTTCCGAAAAAACTGAGGTACGATTTTTCGCTACGTGTATGTATAAAAAACCGGACGAAACTGAACGGTTTTATAATGCTGGCCATACATGCCACAATATATCGTTCCGAAAAAACTGAGGTACGATTTTTCGCTACGTGTATGTTATACACGCCAGCATTACACGTAGCGAAAAATCGTACCTCAGTTTTTTCGGAACGATATATCGTGGCGTGTATGGCCAGCATTATTAAACTTCAAATTGGACGATTTAAATTTCAAAATTCAACGTTTTGTACTTCTAATTAACGTTTTAAACTTCAAATTGGTCGTTTTATACTTCGAATTGGACGTTTTAAACTTCAAATAGGTCGTTTTATACTTCAAATTCGACTATAGGAATGTATAATTAAGACAGTTGTCGATGACAACTTGTCATTGTGATTAGTGAAATTAACTGCTTTAAATTAATATTGATTTGTTGAATTTGAAGTGTAAAACGTCCAATTTGGTGTGTAGAAACTGTATCGTTGAATGATTTATTAAAAAAATATGTATTCAAGTCACTCTTACAATTAATTATATTCAACGACCTATCAGAAACTGAAGATCAGCCCTTCAAAATTACCTAAAAAAACAAGCCTTATTATTCATGAAAAAACCATACCCTAGAAATGAAAAACTCAATATTTATATTGAAAAAAATAAAAATTGATATTCATTACAAACAATACTCGAAATACGTCTTTAATTACAATCAACTATCTTTCACCCTCAAAACAAAAACAAAACCCCCAACGACACAATCAAAACTTTCCGACAACCCTCACTTTCCCATCCCCCCACATTTGACCTCTCACCAAAAAAAACACCCAACAATATCAAAATCGCATTATACGAAAACCCCATCGACACCATAAAAAACAGAGGCTCCACAAAGCCGGCGGCCGCAGATGGCCCTCGAGGGCCCCGCCAGCCCACAATGGCAGCCTGCAACAACATCATCAACGACAACAACTACAACAACAACAACAACAACAACAACTAAACGGCAGCTGTTGACTGTCGCTGGCGCCACACGCACGCGCCGCCAGGTAGGGCGCCCCCATTGTCGTCGATTCACACACAATGGGGTCGGTTTAATTGAGGATGGACGTGACCGTGAAGGCTGTGTGGATAATTGGGGATCAGGGGTTGTTGGAGGATGTTCTGTTTTTTGGTTTGATGTAGATTTGATGTTGGATTATTAGGTTTTGTATAGATTATGTTGATGGTTTGTGTTAAAATCTTCTCAATCGTGGTTGATGCTGGAAAGTCTTTAGTGAGGAAGGTTGGAATAAAAAAAAAATTATTAGGGATGTTATGAATTTGATTATTTAAAATAATACTGTGAATTGATATGTTTGGTTAATAGAAAAAAAAGTGTATATTTGTAGTCGAAAATTCGATTAAATACGGCTAGGTATGGTTATTTGTTCGTCTCAGGTAAAGGGTAGAAGAGGGTTGTTTATTTAATTCGGATTAGGTTGTTGATTTTTTTTTATTGTGAACGATTTGATTTAATTGATGTGAATTTGTACAGTAACAGTAAGGATTGATTGATTGAAAGTTTTCGTTAATAAAATCACATGGATAATCGGAAGATCATTTGTGGATGCCTTTACAATGGAAATCGTTCAACACAAAAATTTCCAAGGTGAAAAATCGGTTAACACGAAATAATAGTGCGGTTCTACAGTTTTTACACTTCAAATTCAATTATAGAAAAGCATCAATAAGACCGTTTTATTATAGTAACCAATGAAATCAACATGAATTCATAAAATCGAAGTGTAAAACGTTCAATTCGAAGTTTATAGCGTCTAATTCGAAGTTTATAACGTGCAATTTAAAGTGTATAATGTACAATTTGAACTTTAAAGCGTTGAATTTGGAGTTCAAAACGTTCAATTTGATGTATAAAACCTGTAAGTTCTGTAGCAAAAACTATAACGTTTAATACGAAAAAAATATTTCAGTCTCTTCAATTTCGTATTAAACGTTTTCCACTTTTAGCATGGTATTTAATTTTTATAATCATCTGAACATTTTAAAATTCAAAATTTCAAATTTGAGCCAATTCAAACTTTACAATATGTTTATGTACCATACTTTGAAATCATTCTTTCATTGTATTACCTTGAACCGAAAAAATACAAAATCACACTCATACAATCCAACAATTTTTCATACAATAAAAACAAACACACACACACACTAATTATCATACCACATTATCGCTATCATTCGAATGAATCGCCGCATTTTCGGCAGACAGGAAGAAACCGCCATTCCTTTGCGATGGAACAGTCATTTCCACGAACGCGTCAAAACTCGAAACGCTGCAAAAAGTCATTCGACGCTTCCGAGAAGACATTTTGAAGCGAAAAAGGGACGATTCTAGATAAAGATTGATTCGAGATAAAACGTTGATTCGATTAGCGTTTCCGATTTGGAAAAATCGGAACGTTAAACGACGTCGTTTCGAGTGGTTGTAAAGAGATTTTCCGTTTCGCTGAAGATGAAGGCATGATTCGCATGATTCGCGATCATCGTCGTCGAAATTAACGATCGAGGAATTTGCATATTGGATCAATAACGGCGATGTGGGCGTATCGATCGGATCGATAGATCGGACGAGTTTACAGTAAAACCTTGCTTATTCTGCCTACACGGTTTTGTTTAATTGTAAGATTTTATATGTTGATTTGGTTTTGTTTTTTTCGTATGATTTGATTAGGAAAAAGTGTGATTTTTATTAATGGTTTGTGTATTTGCTAGGTTTATGTTTTTGAGTCATATGTAGGTGGCGCTAGTTTGGTGATATGCGAAAAAATTCCCTTCTTTTTGAAGGTTTAGTTTTTTAATATTTTATGGTCGTCTAAATTATTTTTTGATTGAAATATTTTATGAATCTTGGAGTTTTCGTATAATATGTTGACTATATTGAAAAAATAAAGAATAAGTACCTTTCTTTTACTATTTATAGGGGAGAGTTGTCTAATTCCATGATATTGAGCGCTCATTTGTCATTATTTTGTATTCTTATATGAAATAATAAAAAAACCATACAATCATAAAGCATCTACCATCTTTTTCATCGAACCATTGTTTAGATGTTGTAAATTTTTACCAATTACATCTACACGAACTCGTGTATTAACTGACAAGTTTTTAATAAATATAGTTCCCAAAAATACGTTGATATTATTAAAAAAAATCAACTTTATTCGAACCATCACGGAATTAGACATGTCACGGATTTAGACAAATCTCCTCTACTATTTGGTTAAGTTTAAGTATTAATCATTTAATTATTAAATCAACTTCTCATATTATACAGTAATTAAATCAATCAGATTTTTATAATCAAAAGCGTTAATATTTATTGACTTAATTGCCATTTCATTGATTTAAAACATACAAATTATCTTTAATAGATTTCGATAAGTATTAAAAAAAATTACAAATGTAACTCCATTTCGAATCTATTGTAAAAAAAAATTATCAAAATTAATTCGTACAACTATAATATTGTATAAAAATTCAGAATCATAACACTCCTAATGAAAGTAAAATTTTAATGAATTTTTGATAAAAATCCATTAATTTAAGTACTACGAAACAGTTTGAAAAACCCTTTTACATTAAAAAAAAATCAAACAATCGAACCTCCACTGTACTCATTTCCACAAAAGATTTAATAAAACACAACACAATAAAACGGTCGTCGTCCATCATGGCGCTCGTTTGGAACAACGACACAAATTAATACGAAACTCTTTCGAGGCGCGTGCATGTTATTATATGCGTGTAATAAAAGCTTTGTATTAAAATTATTACACAATAAGTTAAAGTCGCTGAATAAGATGTCACCATTGTTCGGTTTCGCCCACGTTTCGGCCGATTTGCAAAAATTCGATTGATTTTTTTTTCTTCGAGACCTTTATATGGCGTCAATTAATGTGCGATGTAGAAATGATTTGTTTGTTTGTTGTATTTTGCTTAAATTATGGGATTCGAATTGGATGAGAAAATAACGGGTTTAGTTCAAACGAATTTTCCTTTGAATCCAATACGTTGTAAATTATTTTCGTGTTTCGAGTTGATGGTGTTTTGATCATTAAGTGTTTAGTGAATTCTTGGCGTGACATATCAATTGACATGTCAATGAAAAATATTGAAATAACGATGTATGTATAGATAAAACGGAGATATTATCGCAATGTCAAATTGTAAATGAAGATCGGAATCAATCAACGTTTTGTGATTGAAGTAATCTTTTTATAGACGGAATTGTGGAAATGTGTTCATCAAATTCTCGTTAAAAGAATGAATCTTTTTGATATTTAATAAAAATGTTTGATGTCAAGTAGTGTGAAATAAAAGTTATTAGAATGTAACAAAATGACTAATATATGGTCTGCATTTTTGTTCAAATAAACATTTTACAAACAATGCCGAACATGACGTAAAATCTATTTTAAAAGGTCACATGAGTTTGACGAATCAAAAAATAATTAATAAATTATTTTCCGAATAAAAAACGAGTCAATCTGTTTTATGTCTAGCGGATTAAAAAAAAAATCAAACAAAATTCATTTACGCAGTTTGCGAATCAAAATCCACCGAAGATTGATAGTTACAAACACGACATGCTTTATTTTGACAATTTTCAAACATTCAAAAATCTGATCATTTTAACACAAAACATTTTCATACCGAACAACTCCAAACAAGCCCATCAATCAAAAGAGCACATATCAATCAACGCAACAATCGCGCGTCAATTAATCGTCAATCAGTCCAAAACACCAAAACATTCTTCAATTATACAAAACTAATTTCGAAAAACCAACCCCCATCTTTTAAGACATAATAACATATTAAAACAACCTTAAATTTCCCAACTCGAGGGGCCGTCTTTCGATTTTTTCGACATTTCGCCAACGTCTGGACGCAGTGTCGCCGAGTCGCCCTTTATGCAAATGTCAACTTTTGGATTTTTGCGAAACTGGTCCGCCAAAAGTATCGCACCTACGCAATAAGTTGATGTGTGTGTGTGTGTGTGTGTGTGTGTGTGTGTGTGTGTGTGTGTGTGTGTGTGTGTGTGTGTGTGTGTGTGTGTGTGTGTGTGTGTGTGTGTGTGTGTGTGTGTGTGTGTGTGTGTGTGTGCGCGCGCGCGAAACGCTACGCGCCAAATTGCGTAAGTTTTGAATTTGGCCATGTGCGCAAATTTCAAATTTGGTTCAATGATGGTTTAATTGTGGTGTTTTTTGAATTGTCGTATTTGATTGTTGTTGAATATTATTTATAAAGAATTTTTTTTAATTTATCGAATTATTTGATTTAGTTGAAAAATTACTTTTAATAAACTATATAAAAATTTCTTAAATTTTTTTTATTGACAGTTGTAAATATACGAAATTTGATTGTGGTCATATAAAAAAAAGGAAATGTTCGTTACAATATGAAAAAAATAATTCGAATTCGTGCAGTTTATAAAACTGCGTAGAGACATCTGCATACAAATTTTCATACAATTCTTATTGAAAAAGTTTACTTAACTTTGTTGAGTTTGCATCGGGTCTTGTTTTGTTATCGTTTTCATTAAAAAAATCCATTTATATGAAATAGAGAAGTGTAGAAGAAAATTTTAAACCAAACAACACAGAAATCACACAAATTACAAAATTAAATTAAAATTTGAGTAATTTATAATATAAAATGATTTATGTTTATTTTCACAATCAGTTCAAAATTTTCATCACATAGAAAGGGTTATTAGATTTTATACGTACATATAAAAAAATAGAACTATTATAATAGAGATCATTCTGAAAAAAAGTTTCAAGAAGACTTTTCTTTGTATTTATTTTGATTCTTTATGATGAAAATATACATTTTTTTTGGTCAAAAACTTCACGATATTGAATATTTTAGAACAGTCAAGAAAGTTAACTTTCTTTTTTTTATTAATAAATTCGATATAGAAAATATAAGTTAAAGTATTATATTTTATTATGAATATATAAAAAAAATATCAGCAAACAAACCGATCACAGAAGTTAAACGAATACGTAAACAATAAACGGACACAAAAACTTACTGATAATTAATAATAAAAAAATATGTATATATCGAAAATTTTCAATGACATCGAAAAAACCTAATTTTTTAAATAAAACCGAAATTTCAACGACAAAAAAATCTATTCAAACTCCTTAAAAGTTCATTAAAAGATTTCGAATTCCAACTCAACATCATACACGAACGAAAAAATCACACTAGGCGTACCCATTAAAATCATATTCGTCAGTAATAATTAAAAAATAGGTATATTTTGATATACAAACTTTTCAATAATTTTCAATTCATCGAAAAAACCTAATTTTTAAATTAAAACATGAAATTTTAAATGACAAAAACAATTATTATAACTTTAAAAGTTCATCAAAAATTCCTTCCAAAATATTTCGAATTTCGACATAACATCATACACGAACGAAAAAATCATTCCCATGAAAAATATATTTGTCAGTAATAATTAAAAAAATAGGTATATTTTGATATTCAAACTTTTCAATAATTTTCAATAGGATCGAAAAAATCTAATTTTTAATCAAAAAAAAAATTCTTAAAAAGTTCATCGAAAACTCAAAAACATTTCAAATTCCAATCGACACGAACGAAAAAAAATCACAAAAAGTATACCCATAAAAAACATATTGGTCAGTAATAATTAAAAATACGTATATGTATATTTCGATATACAAACTTCTCAAAATTTTTCAATAGGACTGAAAAAACCAAATTTTCCAATCAAAAAAAAAAAATTCAAACTACAAAAAAACTTTAAAAAACTCCACCAAAAACTCCAAAACATCTCAAATTCCAAAACAAACAAAAAAAAAAATCACAAAAAGCATACCCATCATAACCAATCCTTGTCACTTCACAATCCCTTCCGAACCCTCCCCGCGTCCTCGTCATCAAAAGTTTCCAACGCGCACCTTCCCTTAGGGGCAGAGGCTCTCGCGGCGGCGCTCCTATGCCGAGTGGCAGCCGCGGCGCCCGCGCCCCCGCCCTTATATGGGGGCGCCGGGAGCGTCGCCATGGGGACGCCGAGACGCCGGGGGCGCCGCCCCAGCGCCGCGGCGCCGCCCCCCTCGGATGGCCGAAAACAAAGCGGCGAACAACAAATTCGGGCGACCCCGTTTCGCGAGGTGGCTGCGATTGATGGATCGGTGCTTTGGGGTTGTTTTTTGGTCTGGAGGTTCGGTTGGGGTTGGTTTGTGGTTGTGTTTTGGTGTTGGTTTGGGTTGGTGGTTTTTTTCGTTTTTGGGTTGGCGGTTTTGGGGTTGTATGGTGAGGGTTTGTGTTTTAGGGATGTGAGTGAAAAGCTTACTGTGGTTGAGGTTCTATGAGGGTTTGTGTTAAAAGTGAACATTATCGCTGTGTAGTCTTAGGTTGTTGTTGAGAGGTGGTTTTTTAATTTTGAGAATAGATCTTCTTATTGAAGTCGAGTTTCCGTGGAGAACGTTTGTGTTCCAGAGACGTGAGTGAAGATGCTAACTAAGGAGTTTCAAAATTGGACTGATTGCTGTGTTGGCGGTGTTGAGGTTCTATAGTGAACATTTGTGTTCTAAGAATGTAAGTGAAAAGCTTACTGTGGAGTCCCAGGTTGTTGTTGTTGAAAGGTGTAGTTTTTTAATTTTGAGAATAGATCTTCTTATTGAAGTCAAGTTTCCGTGGAGAACGTTTGTGTTCCAGAGACG
This sequence comes from Hydropsyche tenuis, assembly GCA_009617725.1. Lineage (NCBI taxonomy): Eukaryota > Metazoa > Arthropoda > Insecta > Trichoptera > Hydropsychidae > Hydropsyche > Hydropsyche tenuis. The sequence goes on from VTON01000066.1 coordinate 177,048, forward strand.
TGAGTGAAGATGCTAACTAAGGAGTTTCAAAATTGGACTGATTGCTGTGTTGGCGGTGTTGAGGTTCTATAGTGAACATTTGTGTTCTAAGAATGTAAGTGAAAAGCTTACTGTGGATTCTCAGGTTGTTGTTGTTGAAAGGTGTAGTTTTTTAATCTTTGAGAATAGATCTTCTTATTGAAGTCGAGTTTCCGTGGAGAACGTTTGTGTTTCAGAGACGTGAGTGAAGATGCTAACTAAGGAGTCTCATTGTCAAACTGATTGCTGTGTTGGCGGTGTTGAGGTTCTATAGTGAACATTTGTGTTCTAAGAATGTAAGTGAAAAGCTTACTGTGGAGTCTCAGGTTGTTGTTGTTGAAAGGTGTAGTTTTTTAATCTTTGAGAATAGATCTTCTTATTGAAGTCGAGTTTTCATGGAGAACGTTTGTGTTCCAGAGACGTTAGTGAAAATGATCACTAAGGAGTCTCAGACTGATTGCTGTTAAAAGGCAAAATTTTCCAATCTTTCTATTGAAGCTGAGTTTCCATGATGAGCATTTGCTTTTCGGAAACGTAAGTAAAAATTCTCACTGTAGAGTCTGAGACTGTTGTTGAAAAGTCAAGATTTTAATCTTTGAGAAAAGATCCTCTTATTGAAGTTGAGATTCCACGGAGAACATTTGTGTTCCAGAAAAATAAGTGAAAATGCTCTCTATGGAGTCTTAGATTGTTGTTGAAAGGTGAAGTTTTCTAAACTTTGATTGGCTTTTCCTATTGACGCTATGTTTCCATAGTGAGCGTTTGCCTTCCAGAAACTTGAGTGAACATGCTCACTGTGGAGTCTCAGACTGTTGTTGAAAGGGGAAATTTTTCAATCTTCGACTGGATCTTTTTATTGAAGTTGAGTTTCCATGGTGAGCGTTTGCATCCCGGAAATGCAATTGAAAATGCTCATCGCGATGTTGAGAAGAAATGTTTTCCAATCTTTGACTGGATCTTTCTATTGAAGCTGAGTTTCAACAGTGAGCTTTCGCGTTCTAGAAATGCAATTGAAAATGCTTACTATGGACTATGGATTATCAGGCTGATTGTTGTTGAGAAGTGAAGTTTTCCAATATTTGATTGAATCTTTTTATTGAAGCTGAGTTTTCATGGTGAGCGTTTGCGTTCCCGAAACGTAACTGAAAGTGCTCACTATAGAGTCTGTCTGTATATGGAGTATAACTTTGATGAAGTGAAGCCTGATACCAAAATTTAATGCATGGGTGAAATAATCCTTGAGGTCTTTCCTTTCCCGGATGGGGGTAATATACGTCTGGGGTTTTCGTCTTAAAGAATCCTTCAATTCACAGGACCTTTCTCAATAAGAGAAGCCGAGGTATGTATGGTACTCTTAGTTTCGCCTAATGTTCCTGGTACCCAGTTAAGCCGGTTCAGGAAGTTGGTATATAGAGTAAGGTATATATGACAGGATGGTAACGGTAAGTTTCTTTTTGATGTGTTGCTAAGAGGATAAATTTTCTAGACTGACTGCAATTTCCTGTTGCTCAGTTGGTATTGATAATGTTGATTGTTGCTGAGAACTTCTCAATGAAGACAATAGCAAAAGTAGATGCAAAGAGCAGAAAACTTCAATTCTCAATAGCTAATATTGTTGATATCAGCCAAAGAATCAAAAAAAGCTCCAAAAACGTGAAAACATCCCGAATTTCAGTCCATAGTGCTTTCTCGAGATTCTCGTTTCGGTGTCTTTCAAAAAGTTACCTCTTGTTATTGCTACAGTACGATTTTTTATTTAAAATTCTTCAATAAATTTTATAAATTAAAAAATAGTACTGAAAACGCAAAGCCTAAAACTATACAAAAAAAAAAACAATGATACACTATACTCGAAAATTTGAATGCAAATGAAAAGTGACGTGATAATTTTCCTTTGTAATCTGATCTTATTAGATGCTCATTATTTATTCTTGTTACATCGTCTACCCAACGAAGGTGTTCAAAATTGTTATGACAAAACTTGAAGTTTGGAATCCCTCCATGAATTATTAGATCTAGTTAACGTTTCTAGAACACAACTTCGTTGGTTAAGCAAAATGTAATATTTAATAGGTGACACGATAAGCTACACCTATCGAAATAATTATGTCGCGTGTTTGTAAATTTAGTATAGTATAGTGAGAGGTAAGTTAAAATTAAAAAAAAATGATAAATTAAAAAATAAATTTATCTACAAAAACATAATAACAAAAATAAAAATAAAAAGTTTCTTTTACAGAAATGGGTGTTTTGAACGCACCCTTTTATTTAAACGCAAAACTGACCTTTCAAAAACTAACAATAAGTGGTATTTCCTTAAAGCTTTGTTGAGTCTTTAAACTTTTCAGTGACACAAAAGACCACATTATAAAATGTTTCGATAAAACATAAAACGTTAAACCAACATTCTTTTTATTATAATTAATAACGAATTTTTAATTTTTTTGAAAGCAAAGATTTACAGCTCACCTTGTTTACAAAGTACCGAACTTTTATGACTTCGGATAAATCTTAACTTGCACTCTTTTATGTGATTTTTTACCAATAGACTTTTTTCATATAAAATTCTAAAATAAAATTCTAAAAATTGTACTATTAAAAATAAACAGATTTCACAATTTTTAAATACTATTAAACCAGTAAATTTAATTGAAATAACAATTAATCGCAAGACTCAAGACAATAGTTTTAATTCGAATAATAAGGCGCCGTTCCAAAAACTTCAAGAAAACTTTTCGACTGCGAAAAAAACGAAACGGACGACTTGCATCAGCCAAACATTTACGTAATAACTAACTGAAAAAACCCGCCAAATTTAAAACTGACTTGTTATTTTTTCTATCCGAATCGGATCATATGATCGAGCGTATGATAAATTCTCGGTATCGAATTGAATCAAACGTTATTTGAGACAATTGAAACTTTCAAGCGGCATTCGTACGTGCCGAGAATGATGTTTGTTAATTTATATTAATTGTTGAAAAAATGGCAGCCGTTTAATTGGTATAGTTCAGCGGCTTCAAGCAGTATTTCTTCAACTGTATTTCGTACAATTCAAGATGGAATTATTATGATATATGTAAAAAAAATAGAATGATATAATATGATCGGTTAATTTTATTAAGGTTATATGATTTTTTTTAATCAAAAGATGTTTCAAACAATAAAAAAATCATGTTATTTCGAATATAAATAATTTAGAAGCACTAAAAGTTAAAGTGTTCGGAATGTGCGTACTACAAATACAATCTACAAATGACGTCATTCTGATCTTTCGATAGACAAATATTATACTATGCGATCGGATGAAAATGATCAATTTGAGCTTTTTCAATGTTGTTTTCGAATACTCTGAGTGCATTCGAAGGCTTTTACTAAAGTATTGTTGCATAAATTGGCTTCATTGGCTCTCAAGTCATTAGATATGCTCTTGTGTTGTAAACATTTCGTGTAAATCAGACGGGGAGGTTGTAGCCACTCATTCCAGTGTTGCTACTTAATGTCGGTTGTCTACATTCAACAAACGTCGAATTAAAAAAATATAATTTTTTTATATTTGATTGATCAATTGATAGTGAAATTCCATTGTGGACGTAAGTGTAAGCGTATTTTATGAGTTAGGCGTAACTTTTAAGTGAGGGTGAAATAAAAATATCTACAGAAGTTCTTTGCATTCTTACAAATTTTCCTGGTTCATGAAATTAATACGTTTACGCTTACGATTACTATGGAGTTGTACCCTAAATCGAAATTTTATATCGTACACACTTTAATTGCATATAATTTTTTTTTTAAATAGTCGATCTTTGACATATTTTTACAGGAATTATATCAGAATTGTGGCGACAATAATGGTCGAGCAAATAACTCCAATATTAGTCGACTAAACACAATGAAAAATTGAATAACATAATGATGGATTTGTATTATTCTGAATATTAATTTGACATTGCTTGAATTGGAGATTTCGAAATCGCAGCTCGTTCGGTTTGAATAAATGAAAATGAAGGCGACTCGCAGGCCAGGAAACCTGCCAACACTGCAGCCAAATCTTGAACTTATCAATGCGAAAAGAATGGTATTTTTCTGACCACCGTATTACAAACACCGTCGATTTTTTTTCCTCATCGGTACCTTATTTTTTCAATAAATCAAAGCGCACGGAATGATCAACAAACAAACGCATCGAAACCAATTCGAAAAACGCCGAAACAGCTTCGAAAACAAACACGTAAACAAAACGAATGGCTTCAAAATGAAACTTTCGAAAAACAATTTATAATTTAACATCGGGCATCGGGCGTTTCCGAATTAAATATATTTTTTTAGTCAATGTAGACATTTTTTGTAATTCTTCGAATCAGAATTGTATTAGAAAATTTCAAAGAAATTTAATATTAATCCAATCTCTTTTTACACAGGGGATACGTTTCAGAGACTACCATGTAAAAAATGTATGGTGACCACTGACCATATCAAAATTGGAGATACATAGGATCCAAGGTGTCACGACAACTCGTCTAAAGACAATTCGTCCAAGGCCGTTCAAACGAAAATTCGTCCAAGACCGTCCAAACGACAATTTGTCCAAAACAATTCATGAGGGGAATGAAATAAGTTGGCAAACCAGCATGTCACATTTATATACGTAAATACACTTGCACTTGCAGATAATAATTTAATTATCAGTTTGATGTTTGATAAAAAACTACGCGGGGTCTTAGACGAATTGTCTTGGACAAATTGTTGCTTGGACGAATTGTCGCTTGGACGAATTGTTGTGAAACCAAGTTCCATCAATATATTTGGATGAAACTTCCATCCTAATGTATTTTATAGAAAACGTGTAATGTGGAAAAATTTCGCCATATAAAATCATCAAAAAATATCGAAATTTTTTATTTAAAAACTATAATTGTTTACTGACTTGCTCTGGATCTTACCGTTGTGACACAATAAAACATATTTTATTATTTTTATACCTTGTTAAAGTGAAAAAAAAAACAGTGTACAAATAAGTAAATCGGTTATTTTTCTTTAAACCGTATAAAAAGAGTTTTCGGTGTACATTATTGAAAATTAGTTTAATTCGACCGAATTTCTTAAACACTCTATACGTTGATGTGGAATTCCCATTTTTGTCGTTATTGTTAGTATTCCCGCAGCGTGCGGGGGGCAATAAATTCGGCTGGAATATATTACGGATCGGAGATAGATTTTCCGACCAATTTTTGTAGATTCCTTTTGAGGAAAACACTTCCTGTATGACACATAATGTGTAGAAAACACAGGCGCCATTCGCAGGCGCCCTTTTGGCGCTATTTACGCGCTCTATTAACTCTCCATACTTTTTTCCTCTCGATACGTTGTCATAGATATTTTATACACGTGTATTCGTACGCATACGTGATTCGAAAGCGATATGATTTATTCATTAGATTTGCGAGTTTGTAAAAAAAATATCGTATGAAATCGGTAGTTATGCTTGTGCGATTATTTTATTTTTTTCGATTTTCCGGTTGAAGTTCGTATGTTTTTCGCGGAATCGTATTAGTTTCGAATAAATTTTATTTGGATTATGTGAGGTTTTTTGAATGTTTTAATTTTCTATTATACATGCTATGGAATTTTATTAATATTAATTAGTTTTACAGAAGTGGGAGAATTTTTGAATAATAATAAAAAATCTTTTGATACTCTAATTGAAGTTTATATTATATATTTTATTATTGTATTCACTGCATTTGTATTTTATTATTATATTTATTACGAATTTTTATATTCGTGCTTTATGTATTTTATACTTTTAGTGAATCAGAAACATGGCATTGTTTGCTTTGTGTAAAGTTTTCTGAAATTCTATAATATTTCATGAATAAAGGAATCAAAAAATTACTATTCAATAAAATGTATAGATTTATACCATCATTTATATAAATTAATTAATTTTCTGTCCAAATATTTGATAGAAAAGTAATAAAAACACAGTTTAATGGGCGTTCAATGTATAATGTTATGACTCGTAGATTGTGAACAATTATTAGATAACTTTTCATTGTTTCAATAGGGTCATCACTTTTTATTGGCAGCGTAAATTATTTATTGGAAAATTTGTATTTTAACCAATAAAAATGCATTATACGTGCTTAAATTAAATCTCTTAACGTATTTCACATGTAATTTATGCATTACAAGTCTGAAAATTAGGTTTCTTAATAAATTTATTTAATAATTTGTACATGTACGTATTATAGAAGATTTTTTCATTTTTTCAATACATCCTCCCAAAATCACCAATTCATCCCCAAAACAGAACCAATTCCCAAAAACTCGCAAAAACAACCCCCAAAAAAACACCCCCAATCGCACAAACAAAACGAAAAACCCCCAAAAAAAAACGCACAGAATTTGGCCGTACATGCCGGTGTTTATTCCAACGGCGCCGAACCGTCAGTACCGCCACACAGACGGCGGCGACCAAGAAGGGGAGGGTCACCGAAGAAAGATTGAGACGAGCATCGGCGGCGGCGCCCCCAGCGACGCCGCCCCCATCCCGGGGGCCCCCATAAACATATTAAATATGTGTCATTTTTTGCGCGGCGTCTCAGTGCCGCTGCAGCCAACCGCCGCGCCAGAGGGCGTCTCGCTCGCACGTTGGCTGCACTGGCGAGTCTTTGTTGTGGGATGCGATTTTTTGGATTGTTTTGGATGATTGTTGATGGTCGGATTGTGTGTGGTTGATTTTTTTTATTGTATGATGAAGTTGAAAAACATCATACAATAAAAAAGTAAAAAAAAATAAAAGTAAAAAAAAAACTTGATTTAAATTTTTTTATTGTTGACTTTCCCAGCACTGAGGGGGGTGTGACAAAAACTTTCACATTCACAACTTTCGTTATAATTCGATAATTATAGAAATATTCAACACATAATTTACAGTAAAATGTCCTAAAATGTCTTCAAATACCAAATATTCGATTTTTATACGTATAATAATGATTGAGATACAAATAAACACATTTTCATTTTCAATAATATGGAAAAAAATCTAGAGTTGTTTTCTACCCCACGTCGAAAGCTAGATATGTTTTTATTTTTCATACAAGAAGGGTTAAATTTTTATTTAAAATTTATATTTTTATCTCACTGTGAAAATTTTTGTAGATTTAAATTACAAGATTCGAGTGTTTTTCAAAATGTTCAACCTTGATTTTTTGTTTTTAATAAATGTAACATATTGCATATAATGGCTGTATTGTTTGTCGCTTAACTTTGGTAATCGATGGAAGTTGATATATTCGAATTTTAAAAGATAAATTTTTAGAGGCTTACTTTGTAATTCATTGTGAAAAATAATTTGATTGACAATAGTATAAATTATTGAAATTGAAAATAAAAAGATATCATTAAGATCATCATAATAGTAGGTATTGTGATTAATTTAATAATATAATTATTCGATAATTGAGAAACAATTTGATATTTAACTCATACAAAGAAAATTCACAATTTGTATTTTTTTCTAATTATAGATATTTTTTCAACTTTCCTTATTTTCAACTCATACGACTTCATTCAAGTCAATTACACTTTTCTGTCGAATAGCAGCAATTAAACGTATATTCAATTGAATTTCCCAGAAAATTTTATACAATATACATCAACAATCATCAACAACCAACAAAACAAAACCTCTCCATCACAAACATCTCTCCTACCACACAAATTACAAAACCAATAACCAAACATCCGAAAATACAACACATTTATCTCCACTACACGTTTCCATACCGTCCCGGCATACAAATAACACCACACAACACCCCGCGGACATAATCATGCAAACATTCTCCACTTTTCGCAACACGACCCCCGAAAACCCACCCCCGAAAGTTCCCCCCCCCCCGAAGTTTCCCGCCATCAAAACACCGCATTATTATAATACGATCGTCGAAAACAAACCGAATAAATGGCTGAAATCAAACCGAACCGCACCTCCGCCATAAACATGCCAAACAGATACAAGTGAATTAATACGCGGATTTTTGAAATGCTTCCAAAGATTTAAGTGGAGGTCCGATTGGGGTGGGAAACGGGTCACTTTGCAGTTTCTTCGATTCTTCATGCGCTTGAATTATGGATGTTTTTTCGAGTGACGATTCGCTTTTGAGAAATGTCGAGTCTGCGTCGCTTTAATTTCGGATTTGTACTTTTTAGTTATTGCCGCGTGAAACAAAGGTATGCTTAATGTATTATTCATGTGATGAATCTGGAATGTTTTTGGAATTTAGTGTAATGCATTTTCGGTTCAATGATAGATGGACATATGTCTGTTTAACATATAATAACAGCTTATATGATAGTTGAATATACGACATCTAACACAACGACAGTCAAACATAGTGACAATTGAACACAACGACAGTTACATATGAAACAGTTGAACACACGACAGTTGAATACAGTAACAGTTAAACACAGTAACAATTTATCACAATCCGCAAAAAAGTTTGAAATTACTATACATATATCATTTAAAAAAAAAAACCTTCGATATTATATTATGAGTAACAAACATGTATTATTATTATTATTATCATCAATATTATCATTGTCATTACTATTAGTATTATATTATTTATATTTATTTAGTTGCATTAATAAATAAATTAATCAATTGTTTATGAAATAATGTCTTTGTATGATTATTTTTTAACACAAAATGTTCAATATCTGCATATTTAAAAAAAACATTTTTGCAGATTATGTTCAATTGTCACTGTCTTCTACTGTCGATGTGTTCAACTGTCTCCGCATTCAATTGTCACTGTGTTCAATTATCATATTTTTGTCATATCTCATTATCTAAATTTTCATATATAAAAATATTCAATGGAATAATTTGATCTTGCTATGACGTGAAAAAATGTGAAATCGAGCCTATATCGAAAATATATTTGTGATATTCAGATAACGCATTATATCTGAAATCAGATGTATATCAATTTTCATGCTATTTTCCCGTCTAGGCGGGAAAAATAAGAACGCCGGCCGAGAAAAACAAACTTGGCGCCCAAACTATATTCGCAGACCCGTCAATAATTAAGATGGAATCGTTTATATCGTTTAAGAACGCCGCCATCGAGGAAAAACTAATATTTTTCGTGAGAAGTTCATCAATCAAATCGTTGGCAAAAGCAACGGACAGAGAAGCAACCGACAATGAAATCTAATATTGTCTATGACTTATGAATCTTAATCATATACAATTAAATTCATACATATAATATAATAAATCATATCCTTTTAATTGACAGTTTGAAAACCCCAGGTGAGGGTCATTGAAAGGGGTCGAAAAGCCGACGTGAAAGCCACTATGCGTAATCCTTCAGGAAAATTTTCTATGACGAATATTTTCGCGAACGTTACGACATAATTTCCTTATTTAAAATATCGCATCTACTTTTGACTAATATACATACATATGTGCGAATTGATGACGACTTCATTATCTCGACGACGCGTTATCGTTTTCTATTATGCATTGTGTTAGCTAAGTGGCATACATAAATCGAAACAATCCAGGGGTCATCTACAATTTAGGGTCATAAATGATACATGTCCTCACTTTCCATTCCCGTAAAAAGATCATAAAATAACTGATCATTAACTTAACCATTCAAACTCAATTTAAATAAAAATTTACATCTCATCTTCACAAATGAAATGCGACAACACTTTTCGTTCAACATGAAAAAACCATCTTCACATATTGACTCAATCAAAATCATTTTCAAATTTAACATACAAAAATAACATTTCAATCATCGTATCATACACGATTATCAAATCGTACATTGAACCCATCGCAAAGTTCAAGTTTGGCGCGGATCTTTCGCGAAAATGACACACGCACGATTTCCTGTGTGTGTGTTTATTTTTTGAATTCCTCGTTAATAAAATTCCTCCGTGTCCACCTCCGCTTTCCTCCGGTGATTTAAGTCACTTTACTCGATTGGCAAGAACCAGATAAGGCGGTTAATTTCTTCATGACGACAAATGGCCGGTTAGATCGTTCGTTACACATCTCACTCGGAATACATTAACGTTTCAACGGGGTCATTCTTTTACGGTTTTGTGGCTTGTAATCGTCGAATGATGGTTTCGTGTTTGTGGATTTATTATTTGTTGTGTGTTGTTTATATTATTTGTGTGAAACTTGAGGAATTGTTTCTTGTCGTATTACTATTATGGAAACTTTGATTGTATACAAATATAGTACATATGTATGTATGTTTCAATCGTGTTCTTGATGATGTTATGAAGTGAAATACTATCATCAACATTATAAGAAGTGTTATGCTTATGAATGAGATGGGAAGTACCATCGTCATTATAAAAAAGTCACCTGCTATTTATTTCTGAATGAAATTTCTTCAATCTTCTCTCACTGTTGATTTTATTTTTCATTGAATTTACCTATATATGATATGTCTTTTTTATTTAATAATTTTATTGTCGTTTTATTCTTAAAAATTTACAATTAATTTTAAAATTAGTCAAAATCACTTCAGCACCTTTTGTATACATCCATACTTTTCATCAAATGGTCAATACAATCTTTTCACTTGGTTTACAATGTCCATCGTTTTGTTTACACTGATCATTCATATGCTCCTTTTTTCTATCTTTTCCAATTGTTTTTAACTTAAATACATCTTTCCACATTTCTTTGTATGTATAATTATCTTTCATATATCAGTAATAAAACATTAATGATAAAAAGTATCAATCAAAAACTTTTGATACGAAAATGAAAAATAAAGATTTTCTTTAGAAGAATAAAAAGCATATTAATTTTTATCTATGCATATTATTAGATCGTTTGTGCCATACTCATCATTGAAAATAGACAATCATCATATTTTTAGATTAAATAGTTCTTCTAAACCAAATTCTGTGTAATCTTCAACATTTTCCAACAAAGACATCCTTAATTTACCCAATCAACACCTTTTTCCTATCTTTGTTCTTAACATGATCTATAATAGATTATATCATAATATACAGACATAGATTAAAATTACAGATAAAAAAAACTAAATTCATAAAAAAACTTTAATGTTCAACAAAAATATCCTATCAAGCATCCTTGTAGTAATCAACTAACAATAAAACCAGGGGAGGCTTAAATAGGGACCAGACTAGGCACTTGCCTAGGGCGCCAAAGTCAAAGGGGCGCCTCGCGCCGCTCTCCTTTTTTTCTTCTCTGGTTATAAAATTAAAATATTATAATTTACGAGGAGCACAGGAAGTCGATTCTCAAATATCAATGATTCCCTTGTCAAACAATACACTGCATTTGGTACAAATGATTTCTTGGAAACTTCTATGAAAGGACAATGACCAAAATTGGTCCAAATTTCCACCACGGTTATGACATATGTCATTAAATAGGTAATTAAATATACTATAACTTTTGTCAAGGCGAGAAAAAAAAAGTGTTGTCAGTTAAAAGTTATGACCATTCAAATATTATGCAGCGTCCTTGTCAAACACACGGAAATGCTCGCTCGCTCGTTCGCTCTCTGCGCGTCCGCCGTACGCTACGCTGTGCAAATAATTATATGCATTTGATTAATGTTAATTAAAATAAAAACATTAGCATATAACTCTTTTTTGTTTCATTTCTATATTATTTTTATCAAATACTTGACCAGGAGCAAAAGCGCTCGGCCACAGTGAACAGCATTTCCATATGTTTGACAAGGACGCTGCATAATATTTTAATGGTCATAACTTTTAACTGACAACACTTTTTTTTCTCGCCTTGACAAAAGATATTGTGTATTTAATTACCTATTTAATGGCATATATCACAACCGTGGTGGAAATTTGGACCAAATCCCATACATTTTCGATCATTGTCCTTTATTGGTTAAAAAAAATTATGGGGAAGGGCACTAAAAACCAATCTGCCTAAAGGCGCCATGCACTCTTGAGCCGACCCTGAATAAAACCATCTTCCTTTCATTATTTTTAATACGACATACAAAAACACTCTTATCAGACACAGGTAAAAACAAAAGAAAAGACCATCAAACTTGATTTTCATAAACATTAAAAAAAATCTCAGCACACACCAAAAGTGCGTAATCCCATTTGACGAGACGACATCGAAAAGCGTAGACGAAATCGACATCCAGAAAGACAAATAGGTGACCGTCTGCCGGACGGGGGCGCCTAGGCGTCCGCCGGGCTGGTGTCCCGGAGCCTCCGCCCCCGGGCCCCCGGGGGGCGGACGCCCCGACGCCAATTGTACGCGCCGGTGACTACATCGCTTCGCTATGCTCTTAACTTTGTTTGGGTTTATTGATGAGGTTCGTTTTGGGATGGCCGTTTGTTTTGGATGGACTGTCGAGGGGAGGGGGGTGGCGGGGGAGGGGTTGATGATGGACTTTGGAGGGATTTTGATGATGGTGTAACGGCGGAGGGAAATTTGTGAATGTGGGGATGTTTGTAAAAGGAAGTTTTTTGATTGATGTGTTTTGATAGTGATGACTGGTTGGAAAATTTGGGTGTTGAGTTTGGAAATTTTGGTATTAGTGCATATTAAGAAATATGAGAAAATTTATTGTGTTTTTATATTTCAAATTCAACCTTATACAAATCAAATTCAACTTTTTAAAATTTAAATTAAACCGTTTTTAAATCAAATTCATCCGTCGAAAATTTATTTTTTACGATCTTTCAATTTTTTATGATGTCATTAGAAATATAAAAGAAAAGTTAGCTACATATCCATAGTATCTATTTTCAGATTGATTTATTAAAAAATGTAATTAATCATGTATGTAAAAATCATCAACTGAGATTACCAAAATCAAATTGAAGAATAGATTGATATTGGTCTTCATTATACTTTTTGATAGTTGAATTTGGTTTGTAAAATGATGTATTTGAAGTTTGAAAGATTGAGTTTGATTTGAAAAGACTGAATGAGTGTGAAAACTGAATGATTAACTAGGAAAGAAAAAAATAATTCCATGAGTGAGAAATATGAATAATGTTAAAAACGTGAATAAAAACATTCAAAAAGTGAAGATGAACATTATGTATGTAAATACTAGATGTACAACAAGTATGTACGAGAATAATATCTGAAGAACTATAAAAAAATAAAATAAAATAAAACAAAGAAAAATAGAAAATAATTGATAAGACCTTTGACAATCAATTACACACAACGATGACGATTAACATCTCAAAATTGATACAATTATTAATCAACCCGACCTAACCTGACTTATATACAACAAAATAAAACCACACACCCGACATCATCTGAATGCACCCCCTCGCGACCCGAACACCCCACTTTGAGGGCCGCTGTCTCGCGCGATCGTAGACGACGCCGAAGCTTTGGCACAACGCCTGGCCAAAGTAATCACGCGAGAATTCCCTAATAATAATTTATTATTGTTTTCCATTTTTTCTGTCCAGGGTCCATGACACGAATGGTCTACCACGATGGCGTCTCCTTCCTAATTAACGGCCGCGAGGAAACGAGTTGAATCCGACGTGCGGGACTCCATTTTTCATCCAATTTGTCGGATTTGATAGTGTTTTTTTTTGTGATGCAAGTTGTCAGTTGATACTATGAAATGATTCAATAATAATAAAATTTTTCGTTTTGAATGATAAAGAAAGGGTGCAATTCAACTGTGCATTGAAAAAAAATTATAATAGATTGTGCTTTGAAATGAATTACTTGTATATCGGAATAATATACGATGTGCATTATTACTGGTTCAGAATCTCGTATTGAGTATCATTTTATTTGTAGTGTGTAATGAAAAAAAAAATTGTGCATTATAATGTTATCATTAAGAAATATGAAATGAGCAACAAAAAAATAGTTTGTGCATTATTACTGGTTCAGAATTTCATATTGAGCATCATTTTATTTGTAGTATGCAATGAAAAAAAATTGTGCATTATAAAGTGAGCATTAAAAAATATGAAACGAGAAATAAAAAAAAATTGTCTGTGCATTGAAATGATTGAGAGGTGGTAACGTCGCCAGAGTAAAGTCTTCCTTCACAAACAATACAATATAAGTCAACTGTCAACGCTTCTTTTTGTTAAAATTTTATTTTAATCACATTTTAAAAATTTGGTCCAATTTGATTCTATTATGAAAGTTGTGAATAATGGTCGTGTGGTTGGTATTTCGTCCCTTTCGCGTTTGCGGCATTGCCGACCCTTTATTTATATTCATTCTAATGCACGTTTTACTCGTTTAAATGTACAGATATTTTTTCAACGATCAAAATAAATTTTTTTCTAATGCACAAATTTCAATGTTAGTGCAAAATATTCAAATTATTTTTTTAACACACACTAATTTTATAAAATGCACATTTATTTTATATAAGGTAATGCAGCAGTGGTTGACCATGAATCTATAATTGACCATCTAACAGAAACACGTAAAAATTAAGCCTCTAAAAATGGTAATTTTCGGAAAGGGTGCCTTTGATAGGCTGTAAACTACGGCCTATCAATCACACCCTTTCCGAAAAATTACCATTTTTGGAAACCTTATTTTTTAAAGTTTTTCTGACAGATGGTCAATTATAAATTCATGGTCAACCACTGGTACATTACCTTATCGCATGTTTAAACTGTCTTCAATAACAATCTATAATAATGAGATATTTCGTTTTGAAAAATAAAGAAAATGATATGTGATAAGGAAAAGTTTTATATAAAAGGTTCAAAATGGACGATTCTAACGTACCACATTCCGGATGATGGATTTTGTTTTGAATATGCACAGTTCGGTGTTTTTCGGAAAATTTATGTGAATTTTAGGGTTGGATTATTTATTGCGATCTGATCCGGCTGACCAATGTCTTGGAAATGTTCAAGTCATTGATTTGCATTTGCGGATTCTTCATTTGATTTGCAAAGTGATAGGGGATATATTCGAGGGAATATTTAATTTTTGAATGGTCTTCTAATGATTTTGTGATTCGATGAATCGAAGAAGTCGGTGTGTTTACAAACATTTGTCTAATCTGACCTTGTATTGAAATATTTCGTAAAAAAAACTCGTGGGTGGCCTGCGCTTTGGGTCAATGATTTAAGTAAGACCTGTGTTTGAAAACAGAATTGAAATACAATATGAAAATGTTGGGTGTAATCAATTGAAATTTAGTACATAAATATTAAAGTCTGATAAAGTCAGAAGTGATAATTAGCTAAATATGTATACATATATGTATATTTGTCATATAAGAAAAACAATAATTGTTTGAGTTGATAGATATACTATAATTGAAAGAATCATAATATTATGCTCATTCTGTGATTTAAATTTTGAAAAATATATATAAAATTTATATAAAAAGTAATGAGTGATAATAATGATCTGTTATGAGTGAAAATATAAAAATAATAAATGTTAATACTTCGTATCATCAATATTTGTGTGTTTATGTTTTTTTTTAAATAACCATCACATTATAAATATGTAGATTCAGATAAAAATCATTACAGCATTAGCGATATATATTATACATAAGTAATATTATACCAACAAACATTTTATCAATTTCAATTTAAAACTTATCGTTAGTTTTATCAAATAGATTTTCTCCCATTGATCATTGAAGTTAAGCAACATATAATACGGTTAATAAATAGATGCAACGATATGTCTTCACCTTGAAACCATTTGGTAAACAATTATTTCAAAGTTACTTCTACAACGGCATTTTAATTAATATCACCGATCACAATATTAAGCAACACGTAATATGGTCATCGGATGATTTAGAATACGTATTGTTAATCTGAGACCATTCAGCAAGAATGTTCTCAATATTCAACTCAAGTGATGAAGAAAAAATACTGAAACTTTTTTTGAAATAACTTTTATATCAATAGCGAGAAATAACTTTTGAAATGAGACATTATTTGTAAAAAAAGAAAACAAATTATGAATTTTTGCAAAATCAAGTAAAAGTTCGGATTTACAACCGAAAAAAAGGTTTAATCAATTATTTTTCAAAAATTAATTACTAATTGTAAATAAATAACTGTCGTCATCCACTGGCCACTGCCAATACATTTCGGAAAAAATATGGACTCATTTGAATTATTTTATGAAAAATTAAAATTTCAATATAAATAAAAATGTTTGATTTGTATTCTGTATGAATTCGACATACGACCAAGATTCAAGAACGCATCTTCGTCATAAATTAAATAAAAAGCTTGAAAAAAAACACCAGCATACAATATTTTCAAAGTTTAAAATCTAAACACCATACAAAAATACTCTCAATTTCAAAAATCCTACAACATGCACCACACCAACAACATCCACAAACAAAACACCACACACGAAAACAACGACCATCACACCAAAAAAAGCAGTATCAACCCCCCATTACACGCAAAAGAATCAACCACCACATCCAATTCCATAAATAGATCCGCATTCAATCATCGCAGCATCAGCGACGTAAACATTGAGGTTAGTTTCTGTGTATCGGCGCAAATGGCGCCTCGGGGTCGTGCGCGCCCCAGTGTGAAGGGGCGCCGGCTGGCGACTCCGAGGCCCGCCAGGAAGCCGCCACCCCGGCCACCAGCCAGTCGCCTGCCTCTCGCTGACACCAGAGATCGACAACCAATTGACAGCTGGTGGCCTTTGAGGTTATGTGGTGTGGCTTGACAGACGCGGCGCCATTTTGGATCGAGATTTGTAGGTTATTTTTCGGTGGTTTGAAGGTTATGTTGAGTTTTGGGTAAAGGTGACAATTAGTACGCCTATCCCTTGATTTACACGGTACTTTTTTTTACACGTTTTCGCTTTTACGCGGTTTAAAAAATAAAATGAAAAACAAATGTTGAAAATAATCGATAATAATAACATTGAATTCTATCACTAACTAAAATAGAAGAGCCACTGTTAGGTAAACCAACGAGGTGCGTACCCGCACGTTTGTCATTACGTCGTAGTTTGACGTTTCAAGTGTAACCTCAAAACGATATGTCGACCATGATATTTAAACATTTTTATAAATTGCTTATTAAAATTGGCACTTCGGACTAAAATTAACCTAACCTAACCTAAGTTAATAAAAAGCTTGAAAAAACAACCAAATTATGCGTTTTTTGTGTACTTTTCGATTTACACGATGTTACATTAAAAAAATATACAATTTCGATTTACACGTTTTTCTCAGGAACCTATATACCGTGTAAATCGAGGGATATGATAGTGTTTAAGTGGGTGCACTGCGCTATCATTCTGCGCTGTGTCAATATAGCGACACATATGAAATATTCTCGATCTGTATAAGGTACGTTCTGATTAACCCATAATAAATACGTTCAGTAATAAATACGTTCAGACTTTTGACTGACTGATGTGAGACATGTGGCATTAAACAAATGCAGCCTTTGCCCAACCAACCCCCACGTTCAGTTTTTCCAAAAGGAAAGTAGAAGAGAAACATGTTTAGATGTCGCTAATATAATTTGGTGTACGGTGACGCTATAGATTACCCAATTTGTATGTATGCGTTCAAGTTCGCCCACTTAAATACTATCTTAAGCTAATTGTCATATTTACCGAGTTTTGTATGTTAGGTATGATGATGTTGTTGAAAATTGTGATTAAAATAGAATAATAAAGTATTGATTTGTTTATCTTGGTCTATGGTTTGACCTTATTGTACATTGGTTCACATTAATTGTTGAAGTTATGCGAACATTTGAACGATCAATAAATAGTGAATTCGATATCATTTGATATGAGACTGTTTTTGGTGTTTGAATTTGTATAATATATTGTAAATTGAAAGTTTTAGTTCTGTAGCAGATTTATTCTAAAAATAAAAATGAACAATATTGTCTATTTTTTTTATAAAATAGATCTAATTTCTCATTTTTTATCTAAATCGTCAGAATGATATTTGGACATACATATGATGAAATGAAATCTAATCAACCGATAAATTAAAATGGATCAGTTAAATCCGAAAATTTTCCGAAGTTGATATCAATTTATTTTTTCAATATGACTAATCTCGAAATTCGATTTACGTAAACTTCTAATTAAATAAATTGACCGCTTTAACAAAAAAAGATATTCTTTAATAGATACAAATAAATATTTTTTATAATAAAACATTACATTTACATTTGCCTTTCATAAAAACGAAATCATTCAGTAAATTATCATCACTTAACACACGTGAATCATGACATATCAACAAAAAAATCAAACACAAATTCCAGCCATCGTAACAAAAAGGCATCGTCCGCATTTTTTGGCGCGAAAAGAATGTTGTCGACTACTGGATTATTGGTTGTTTTGGGCGCCAACTTGAACGTTCCGTTTCACCACCCCATACGTTTAATTTGCCTCCCCCACAAAGGCTATTATATTGTATTTTGGATAAATAAAACTTCTTATAACCCGTAAATACCGAGTCGTGTGTGTGTGTAAACGAAAATAAAACTTGGTTGGGTGTGTGCGTTGTGGAAAAATAAAGAAGCGGTGAAAAAATATACATGATTCTTCCTTAACGTTTTCCCTATATGAAAAATCGTTTTTAGTTTTTTCTTGTCATATCTGTTTGCATAGAGTTTTGTGTATGATGAGAGAAATGGTTCGTACGAAAAACATTATACGAAAGAGAATTGTGCAAAAAATAATATTATAAGTGTTCATAAGAAAAAAATGATTGCTGATAAGTTTTGTATTATTATTAAGGTTTAATATGAAAAGTTAGTTCAAAGTTAAAAACTATTGTAATCGTGTTATTTATTGGAAAATGGGCATTTTGATAAAATGTTTCGAAACTTTTGTTCAAACAAGACATTTTTTAAAAAAAGTTTCGATCTCGTATTCAAATTATTCGAACCGACTGTTTAATTTTCCTATTCAAGATATGCCCATATAGAATGAATTGAGATTATGTTTTTCATAAAAACTATTCAATATGAAATATTAAAGACTTGTATTAAAATTTCTATTTATAAAAAGAAACAAGCGACACATGTAAAAAAAAATATATATATAAATTTGATGGCACAAATAAGCGTAATAAAAATGCAATTTACATGACATGATTTCATATAATACAAAACTTACAATAGTATGTTTCAAAGAACTTTCAATATTCAGGTCCGGATGGAGGTTTTGTGAGCCCCTGCGGAAAAATTATAATACAATCAGAGCTTCTATTTATTTCTAAAAAAAAAAAAAACCATTCGCGATTTTTCCAAATAATAATCATCGCTATTAATACTTCTTTTAAATACGTTTTATTTTATTACATAATCTTTACATTACATAATTTGTTGTAATTTTTAATACACGAAAAAACCCACTGGAAAGGCTAAACAATTTCGTTTCATCAAATTAAAAAAATTGTATAGGACGGTCGAATAGCGTTCTATTGAAAGTAATACATTAATGAATTTCTATATGACGGCATAAAGATTACAAATTGAATTTGGGTAAAGTTTTGAAACGATAAAATACTACATATTTTCATAAAAATTTCAATGCTCTAGGCCTGAAAAAAATCTCGAGAAACCGACATCTGAGTCGGCCTTGATAATATTTATATAGAACCGATCAAATTTATCAATGTGTACATATTATTGGAATCAGAATTTACTTATCTAACTGTCGCTGTGTTCAACTGCCGTTGTGTTCATCTGTCATGTTTTCATCTATCATGAAACTCTAAAAATCTCAAATTCACCAAAAAAAAAAAAACAGTTAAATATCAAAATTTGGGTAATCCTGCATTTTAAATGCATAAATTATTTATTGAAAATTTTGCATTTTAAAATTAATAAAAATGCATTATAAGTGCTTAAATTAAGTTTTTTTTAATGAATTTGGCGTGTAGCTTAGAAGTTATATTTATCAATTTTTAACTAGAGCTTCGAGCTTACGTGTTGTATGTTATAGTAGCACTTTTTGGCGTCCGAACTATTAGTTTGTGCACATTTAGAAGATTTAAGGGAAAATTATTCATAATAAAAAGCTTGAAAGACTGTCAACCTTCCTACAACACGGTGACCAAACGTTCGCCCAAACGACAATAGCACATACGACACTGGCATACACCGACATTAGTATATATGACACGTTTTAGAACAATTAAATGACTACATGATGGGCAAATGATCCAATGAATGCTTGATAGTTTTTTTTACGCATACTATTTCGAAATTTTTGGCGCTTTAGGTGTTTTACGTTTGGTGTGTGCCATTGTCGGTATGTGCCAATGTCTTATGTGTTAGTGTCGTTTGGGCAAACGTCTGGGAACAGAGGAAATTTAATTTAAGCACCTATAATATCCGTTAAAATACAAATTATTCGATAAATAATAATTAAACACATTTAAAGTGTAAGATTACCAAAATTTGAGTTAAAACATTTCAATAAAAGGGTAAACTACGCTGTCACCCATTATATTAAATCACAAATTATTTTAGCGACATCTAGACGTATTTTCTTCCACCTTTCTTTTAGAAAAACTGAACGTGGGGGTTGATTGTGCAAAGGCCGCAGGGTATTAGCGTATAGTATTTAGGGGACGGCAACTGCCCCCTCCCCTAAATTTAGAAATAATATGAATTTATATAATAGTATGAATGTAATGATTAATGAAAAGCATTGGATTGATGAATGTTACGTTTATTTCTCATTACTTTTGGTTAGTGACCAATAAAATTATCGCTGCAAAAAGCTCCTTTGAAAAAAAAGGTTTCGACCTACCCCCCTTGGAATAATCTGAAATGACGTCCCTGCTGAACATATCGATGGGTTAAGCTGAACGTATTCTACTGATCATGAACGTATCTTATTCAATCAGATATTCAAATACACAATTTTTTAATTCGATCTTGCTATATCGACACAGCACGGGACGATAGCACAACACCCCCAAACTCAACTCAAAAAACCTCACCAAAACACCACAATCGATTCCAAACCCAAAAAACCCAAAACCAAAAACCGAACCGAGTACGTGGCGAAACGTCAACGCGTCTTGTTTTGTTGTCGCATCCATGGCCGCGATCTCGCGCGTTTAGTCAGTTTGCGTGAGCGTGCGTCGCCCGCCGTGTCTCCGCCGTCGCGCCTCCGCCCCCTCGCGAATACGCCCCACTGGAGCCCCGGGCCCCCATCGCCCCCATGCCCCCGGCCCCCTGAGGCCCCCGAGAGCCCGATTGGAGCCCCCTGCGCCCCCATGGCGGCCCTCCGCCCTCGCCCTGCGCAAATGCCCGCCAGCCCGTTCGCGCTGCTGATCTGCCTGTCAGGTAATACTCGTGCATCTGTCACTTTGCGCTTTCACCCCGCCGAAGACGGGCCGTGTCGCGGATCGCTTACCCCGCGGCGGCCTCTCCCTTTATAAATAAAGTATGGATCTTTCGTTCCGGTTTATTTTCGTACCGTCGAGTTTCGAGCGGTTCGAGTGAAGATTTCGCGCGATCGATCCGATGACGTTTCGGTTTTTTGTTTACTTAGCGTTTGTGCAATATTTTTGTGTTTGTTTACGTTTCGCGGCGGGATCTGAGCCGTGCGGAGATGTTTGAGCTAATGCGGATAGTTTTGTCGTTTTTGCGTGTTGTTTGTTTACGTTTCGGTGAACGTTCTTGATGTAATTGGATTTATTGATTTCTTGGATATTTGTATATTGAAAATATTGAAAATTGTATGTTGATGCTGTAGGATGGTCGATGAAAGATTGAAGGGTGTGAAAAAGTCATTGGGTGACAACAGCAGGGTGAACCATGTACCTGTAATTGATTGTGTGTAGGAAAAATGTAAAAATCAAGGTTTTTAACAATAATAATCTTTTGAAAGGGGTGCAATAGCCACTAGTCACATTTAGCCATCTTTAAAGCCATTAGGCTACTTTTAAGCAACTTTTCACAGTTTATCTATTATCTATTGCACCATTTCTGAAAGATTATAGTCTAAAAAAACCTTAATTTTTACGTTTTTCTGAGAGATAGTCAACTACAGGGACATGGTCCACCATTGTTATTGTTATCCTAACTTGCTCATTTTTAGTCTTTTTTTATTTTATTTTTTTTAATGGTTATAAAGCATATTTTAGAGATTAAAATGAGTATAAATAATATCCAGAAACAATTAAAATTCATTAAGTTTTTCTATTTCAGTGAAAGATTATTTATTGATACTCAGGAAAAATACTGGCAATATTTTATGACTTTCAATAATCGATACTTATTGGAATATAAAGACCCGATGAGTTTTAATTGTTGCTGGACATCACGTAGTCATTTCAATCTTCAAAGGTTTCTCTAAAACCTATAAAAATAGAAAATGAACAAATTATGACTATTTCAAAACCTTTAGTCTTTTAGTGACCTTTTGGTAAAAATTGATGCCTAAAATGTTTCATGTTTAATATTAAAATTTCAGGTATCACCGGTACATTGGGAGCTATAGCGGAAACGGCAAGCAGCGATATTGTGTCGAGCAATTCTAACATAGAAACGCGCTTCTGCGAATATTACAACGATACTGTATGTTCTAATCCGAGTAATTGTACCAGCCGTGAAGAATGCAAAGCTCACGACCCCGACAAAAGAAATCACTGCTTCGTTTTGTGGCATACGGACAACGCCACCGGACTCAATACGATAAAGCTCAAAGGATGTTTCATGGACAGTAAGCAATGTTACGATAGGGCTGGTTGCGTTGAAGAGGCGTCCTTTCCTAAAAAGGATCTGTTGTTTTGCTGTTGCGAAGGCGACATGTGCAACGCTAACTTCACCTGGACTCCGATCCCGACCGACGCTCCTCCTGGGAATATTGCTGCTCAATCATCCAGATTGGAGAATGTCATATTTTACGTCATTATATTGCTGATCTGTGTGATATCAATCGTTGCGGCTGCTATCATAATTTATCATTTCAAGCAAAAGAATATTAACAACTTTAACGAACTTCCTACGATGGAACCGTCTCTTTCGTGTCCTCCTTCTCCTGAAGGTCTGGACGATGGTAAACATCTACCTATTATGTTGAAGGAAGTTCGAGCTCGTGGAAGATTCGGTGCAGTGTGGCGTGCGCATTTAAATCAACAGGAAGTCGCCGTGAAAATATTTCCAGCTCAAGATAAGCAATCTTGGTTATCCGAACAAGAAATATTCAAATTGCCAAGGATGAATCACGCTAACATTCTACAGTATATCGGCGTTGACAAACGAGGAGATAATATTCACGCAGAATATTACCTTGTGACCGCTTATCATGAGAAGGTTGATTTTTTATTTTTTTTAAATAACCAAAGTAAAGATTATTTATTAATATTTTATTTAAATATTTTCGCAGGGGTCTCTTTGTGATTATCTAAAGGCAAACACAATAACATGGGAAGACGCTTGTCGTATCGCTTTTACAATGGCTCGTGGTTTGATGCATTTGCATGACGAAGTTCCGGCTACTCAAGGAGGTGCTCGTAAACCTGCCGTAGCTCACAGGGATTTCAAAAGCAAGAATGTTTTACTGAAAAGGGACATGTCTGCTTGTATAGCGGATTTCGGTTTGGCTCTAATATTTCAACCTGGAAAACCTTGCGGCGACACACATGGACAAGTATAGATGAACATGATAGTAATTTATGTATTTTAAATATGTGTATTCAATGATTTGTCTTTTTAGGTCGGTACTCGAAGATATATGGCACCTGAAGTGTTGGAAGGTGCTATAAACTTCACACGCGACGCTTTCTTAAGAATTGACATGTATGCTTGTGGACTTGTGCTTTGGGAAATTGCTTCAAGGTGCGCACATGCATAAAAAAAATTATATAATTCGAAGATTTTGATTTTGATTTATATAGTTTAATTAAATAATTATTGTAGATGTACGGTTTGGGGTACGACTGGCGAATACATGCTTCCACTCGAAGAAGAAGTTGGTGCTCATCCATCTTTGGAAGAAATGCAAGATGCTGTAGTTATTAAAAAACTACGCCCAAGTATTCCAGAATCTTGGAGGGAACATAACGTAATTTTTTTATCCATACAACGAATATTATTTCATATTCAATTGAAAATGTTGACGATTTTGTATCTATAAAATTGCAGGCATTGTGCGTGTTGTGCGACACTATGGAAGAATGCTGGGATCACGATGCTGAAGCGAGGCTCTCGGCTTCGTGCGTGATGGAAAGGATAGGGGTTTTGGCTCGTTTGCGGCATACGCCGACATCACGCGCTCCTTTGCTTATTGAAAACGCACATCCTCTCCCACCACATTCAAATCGCAGCATCGAGTGAATACCGTCAGGTGTTTGTTCGGAAATTATTTGAAGTTATCGAGATGTCAATTGTGATCGGTGAATACATACTCTAAGTGAAATATTTTTATGCATAGACCTTGCAGTACACTACATTATAATATATATTTTTTAATATTAGATTTGTACATATACATTGTAAATGTAAGTGAAAATCCATGCAATTGATTTTTTTTTTATGCTATCAGGACCTTTTTTGTGACGATTCGGTTAAATTAAAGTTTCGTAGAAAAGATTATGCTGAACAGAAACGTATTCTTTTTATTTTTATCCAAGAAGTTTGGTCCTGATACGAATATATTGTGAATAAAAGAATGCCAATCCAGTTTTGCCATTTAATATGTGATTATCATATTAGTTGTTAAAAAACTGTTCCTGAAACTATGTTGAATGTAGGGTTAATTTTTTTCATCTATTTTTAATGTTTCTCCATAAATCTTTATGTTAAAATAGAATTGAATATTGAAATTGTAAGCATCTAAAAGCGGATGGATACTTTTGAGAAAATTATATAAATGTAGCGAACGATTTGACATCATATTTCGATTTTTTTTATTTTGAAAATAACAGTTTTCATTATAAAGTAACTGTTTGTTAATAATAAATTACAGGGTGCACATAGTGTAACATTAAAATATCATATCTTAGACGTCACTTTGCTGATATAATCAGATCAAATAAAAATATACTTTTTCGTGATGTATTAAATGTAAATTGTAATACAGTATTTTTTTCTAAAAAGACCACTGATCGAACTTTCATCTTTAGCTTTGTCAAATTACTAGTGTTTTCGTAAATATGAGTCATATTTGCATTTATGTTTTTAATTAGATGCAATTTCTTTTATTTAATTGATATTTTTAAGAAATAATTTAACTGTGAATTTATTATATAAGCTAAAAAAAAATCCAGTTATATGCACTTTTGCTAATTATAATATTTAATTGCATGCAATTAAACTTTTCGTTCTGCCGAATTGTCTTCTTACTGATTTATTTTTAGTTCCATGATTTTCATTATATCGGCTTGATTTTTATATATTGAAAAATATTTTATTGTATATATTCTAATATTCTAATTTAGAATCAAATGAAAATGAATCTAATAATCGATTTGTATTTCCAACTAAATTTAATCAAGCTGAATTTTTATTCGTTTTCATTCATTTTTTTTTTATTATCATGATATGATTTGGAGTGGGAAAAATATACAAATGCAAATTAATTATATTTAGCAGCAAGGTTATTCGGAATGTTTTAAAATGTCTTGTGAATGACCATTGTTTGCATTTCTATTTTTATCGTTTAGAAACGAGACAGATATATGTTTTGCTGCTACTTTGTTTGCCGACACGAATAAAATAAACAAAACTATTTGGATGAACGCTTTATGTGTTAACTATAATTTTATGCCAGTGAAAATTTTCGATGCATGTGTTTCTCATATATTGCTTGAATAACAAGGTTATATTCCATGACCTTATACGTTTTAAAAATAATTATGATTGTAAACGGACCACAGATGGACTAAGGCCGCTAATATTTTTTCTGATTGTCTTTATTGAAGCTTGTTATAGTATATTATGATAATTTTAATTATTTAAGGTTACGGTAGCGTATTGATTAACTAAAGGTCAAAATGCATTTGAATGAATGTAAATCTAATAATTTGGGCTTAATTTCGATTTATCGTTAAGTTTTGTATTATTTTTTTTTTATTTAAGTGTATTGCTGAACTGCAATATTTGTAGATTTTGAATTTGGATTAGTGTATACATATGTTTGTCCGACTTAAGACTGAAATATTTAGAAACATATAGGAATGCAAGGCTGAATATTTAGGGTTGAATCAATGAGTATAGCAATGAATTATATGAGTAATTTACGTAATTAAAACTATATATAAGACATTTTCAGGTTTGAATGTTTTAGTTTTTTTTTTCGTTAATCTTAATCGTTATGTTTAATTTGTTTTAATAATAGTATTAGTGCATTTTTAACGAAATAGCCCTTTGAATTCTTTTCTCAATACAATTTTCGGCATGTCGATGTATCGTTTTTATGATTGCCATATCAGTACTGCTACATAGTAATAAATTTGAAGTGTCAAAACGGTTTACAGTATTAAAAGTGTATACACGTAATGTTAGACATAGATTTGGAAATTTATAATATTTAGAATTGTTTTCGTTTTGACGAGTCGTCGTTTCAAAATTCACCCCTTTTCGACTTTCGTTCCGATTTTCTCACGCCAAATCCACCAATAACCAAATGATTTTTATTCTGCTTTTTGGATTAAAATATTATTTGATTTACAATAGATGTTATTTTTACGAAAGATATACTCCTAAGTTGAACTTAAATACCTCATTCATTTTTTTTGATACATATAAAAAATGATCTTGTAAATGCTATTTAATATTTATATACTTGTAAGTAATATTAGGTTATTTTTTGGAATAAAATGTAAAGTTTCTGTAAAAAATTATAAGTAAAATATATATTAAAAACTAAATTTTACTACATGTTTATGTAATTGTTAAGATCAGTTAAAAAACATTATATATTTATATTAGTTTTTCAGTGTTTAATATTTTTTTAAATTATTCAGATTCAGGAATGACAGTAAACATTTTAATTGTTGAATTTATTGTTTTAAAATAACGAATTGTTAATTATATATTTGATCAATGCTTCCATTAGCGAATATTGATTTTTGTTTAATTTCCAAACTAATATTTTATATCGCTTCATTCGTTCGTTGATATATAACGATTTCGAAAATCATATTTAAGACTCAATATAACAATTTCAAACGTATAATAAACGTACATCGAGTTCTAATTATAAAATTTTTTTCACACATAACGTTTGAGATTTATTTGCAATATAATCGTATTACAAAATGAAATTATGCATATTCCAACCTCATCTTTATAGCGTTCTAATGATTTTGGCCTAGGAAAATATTAATGTGTAGAAACGTTAGTAATGTTGCTGTATTTATAGCGATCGTGTTTGTTTTCATTTTATGTACTTTGATGTTTTTCAGCTTTTCATTATACATATAGTATTCTTGTGCGAGAGTTGTGGCGATTATGTCGTTGTTATGATAATGCATATTCGAAATGGAAACCCTTGCAACGTAACACATTTTATAGTGAAAAATGTATAAAACGTAATCTTGTATGTGATTATGATGTTTAACTATGTCATGAAAAAATAGTTTTTATACAAATTTATGTCGCCGGGATAAAAAAAAAGATATTTATGAATAAATAAATGATGGCAGTCTTACTATTATTTATATCGTATATTTTTTTCTATTGTGAATATATCAGTAGATTATGTAATATTTTTAACAATTTAGACATGACTTCACCGATAATGTACAATTATTTTTTTTTTTAGTGTTACCAACACATTCATGTAATATACTAATTGAATATGAAAATATTGTTTTTATTTTTCAAGTAATAACTCGGTTTTCTTCGAATTTTCCGATAAAAAGGACAAAATGAAAAGCATTTTTTTTAATTCATGGAAATTTTCAATTTGTTTTTATTTTAATGAGAAAACTAAACGTTTGTGCTAAAATAATCTAATTTTTTCGAAATGCGTTTCCTATTAGAGTTTGAAGTTTTTTTTTTAAATTTCGTAATTGATTTTCGTTTTTATTGCTGAAAAATAAAGGAAATTGATATCTGAAAACATTAGGAACCTCTATCGACGTAATGAAGAAATTATTTCTATTAGTATGAAAATTCTAACTATCAGATTACGAAAATAAAAAATTTTGAATATTATGAATCCAAATAAATTATTTTAATGAAAATATTCCATATAAAATCTTCCATGTGGAACAACGGGAACATACTAATGTATTATTTTGATTTTTTTTTCATTTTCCAACTCGGAAAATACGCCCTATTTTTCCCGGTTTTTCAACATTCAAAATTCAAGAGACAGCGCGTACGTACGACAATTTGTCATTTGTTGAAGAGCTTCTGGAGCGTGTAAGTGTACTTAAGAGCAACATCCACTTTCATTTTGTGTATATGCCTGAAAAACGATGAGAATAATTCGAAAAACTTAACATTTTCAAGAAACGAACAAATTCGTTCCTCCATACTTTCTTTTGAGGTTTTATTAAAAAAGTTTCGATAGTATGAAAGCGATCAAATTTAATATTCGTGGTATCCCACATGATCCGCACGTGTTTCGATTATGCCCTTTTAATGTTCATCTGCGTATTAATTGAGCATATTCATTGAACATGTTCATGTTAATTGGGATATTCTTTGAAGGTTTAAGTTGACATTTCCACCGTTCCACCCCTTGTATTAATTACTCAATGTTTTCGTTTTGAAATATTCATTTCGATAACACTTCTCGGAACCAAGAGTGATACATGCGTATGTTTTCACATAAATATTTGACGCCTTGACGGTAATGTATAGTTTGTGTTATAGTTCTTGTATTTTTATCTAATTAGGGATTTTACTAAAGGGATAACAAAGTGGTGACTTTTATTATGTCCGAGGATTTTAGGATTCCTTAATTAGAGAGATTATGATTTGTTAAATTCGACTAGTTCAGGTTGTTTATTTTGTTATAGCAATTTATTTTAGGATTAAATTAGCAAGGGGCATATTTGGTAAGTTCTATTATAAATTCATGTGTTTTTCCTAAGTTCATGTACCTACAAAGTAGTGATAAAGGGAAAGTAACTCCGTAAGAGTTTCTGTAATGAAAAGTATCCTAAGTAAAGTACCTAGTAGTTTCAAAACTAAAAATGATTGCGTATTTCTATCGACCAATACGCATCACTGATTTATTCAGGACTTTTATGATATCATCGGGAGTTAGAGAATATATTGGAAGAGAACCATTTCGAAACTGATTATTGTAAACCATTCTTGGAACAACGATACGCAATTGTGGCTCTTTATCGATCGTGACACTCGTCGCTTAACTTCTACGTTCAGGAGTAACTGATGCGTTTAACAGATATAATCCCTTAAAGCTTAAACACATCTAAAGGTCGAAGAATAATACCAACGTATTATACGAAGGAAAAATTACCGATGGACAAGGAAAATTTTTTATTTAATAATTTTCAAACAAAACATCGCTGAATTTATAAAATTTAACCAAAAATATTAAAAAAAATCAACCATAAAGGTCATAATATTCCACGATAAGCTTAAAATGAGCATGAACATAAACAAACACGTCTGCATTTATGCTCACGCGTTTACATATGTTTACGACCGCCCTCACACTCACCATAAAACCTTCACGATAAACCCAAGCATACCTCATGAACTTAAATCTCAATTTCTCCCAACTTGCACCCATCACCCTCAAGACTCCCCATACAATTCCTACAACACCCCATACAATTCCTACAGCTACCCATACAATTCCTACAGCTACCCATACAATTCCTACAACTCCCCATACAATTCCTACAACTCCCCAACAGATGGCGCCAACAACGCACCACACGCGAAGCAAACTTCCCCACCGACAACACGTCGCACCCCACCAACCCGCCATCCTCGAATGCCCCTCGGGCCCCCACCGCGCACGCGCGCCCCTATCGACCGCCTTGCCAATGACGTCACCGGCGCGGGCGCTCCGCCCCGCTTCGCCCCCCGGCCACTGAGCGGCAGAGCGGCCGGCATGTGGCCGCGGCTGGTGGTGTGGCTGGCGCTGAGCGCAGGCCTCCACGCTCGCGCGCCCCTCTTCACCAACTCGTTCCTGGTGAGGCTGCGCCGCGCAGGGGGCGCAGCCCTCGCCTCGCAGGTCGCCGCCAGGACCGGCTTCGACTATTTGGGCCCGGTGAGTTTCGACATTTTGCCATTTTTACTGTTGTCACGATCCGATTTCGAACGATCTCATACATATAATCTCTATTTTCAAGCTTTTATTATATTAACTTCACTTTTCGGATATTTTGTATGTTCG
The DNA here is from genome assembly GCA_009617725.1 of Hydropsyche tenuis. Classification (NCBI taxonomy): domain Eukaryota; kingdom Metazoa; phylum Arthropoda; class Insecta; order Trichoptera; family Hydropsychidae; genus Hydropsyche; species Hydropsyche tenuis. The sequence continues at coordinate 207,415 of VTON01000066.1, forward strand.
CTTTTATTCAAGCTTTTATTAAAACGACTTTCGGGATATGTTTGTATGTTCGCTTTTATTCATTTAATTTTCTACATATGTTTACATAAAAAAAAATCATTATTACACACAACAAATTCAAACTCGCACAATTATTATTCAAATACAAAATTTTTCTATATCGGTACGCGTTTTTTTCGTTGTTTACGTCGCACAACAGCGCCCGTACGGTCACAAATGATTTCGTTTTCGTTCGCCGAAAAACGAGCCTTATTCGTTTTTCCGAATGAAACGATTTTATCTTGCGCTGTGTCGGAGGGGAGGCTAGGAGACGCCGTGGAAAGCAAATGGCCATATTTTCGCGGGTTTTCGCGCCATTTTCCCGCCCTAGCGTTTCTCTAGTATATCGATCGCACGTTTTCCATATTGCGATCGTGGTTTCGCGGAAAATCGCGTATCGCGTCGATGACGCGTATTAATTGTGCGATTCTATTCGTTGTCACGTTTCTAAATAATTAAATTATTTAAACGAATGCGTTTCATTTTTGTATTGTAGGAATCGATTATTTTTTTTTTATTTCTCGATAATTCAATCGTTTGAATGTCGAACGTTCATAAAGTCGCTTTGTCCCATTCAAACTTATACATATGATAAATATTAATATTTATTATTCGCAAGAATACTATTATTCAAATATATATTTTTTATAGACTGCGTATTATAATGCAAATGTTTGATTGTGCTCGTTCGCGCTTTGAAGTTTCCCCTCATTGTTGTACCGAGAGGTTTTTCATGTATTTTTAAAAAGCTTTTCATATAACAGCTGTCGTTTTTTCGAATTGTATAACATAATATCACCACAATTCGAAACTGAAATTTCTCAGGCGAAATTTAAACGGCGTTAATTATGTTTGTTCAAAAAAGCGTTCCCCGAATAATCTACCTCTCGGAAACGCTTATCTTGAAAACATCCAAGGAAAGGTCGGATTATCAGGAGTTGCTCACTACAGGACACGATCTTAACAGATTAGCGCACAAGCCTTTACGTCGAGATTAAAGGGGACACGTACAAACTTGCTGGCTAAGCATTATGTAAGGAAAATGCTCGGAAAAGCGTTTAGGGCACTCTTGGACGTCGCTTCGATGTCTTCAGGAAAAGATGTGTTCGGAAAAGTCGAGCGTATGAGAAAGAGGCTTCTTTGTACGCGAAATTGTGGGTCTTTGTCATTTTCTATTCTATGAGATGAATGCTGAAACCGTTTCTTGTCGAATAATATATATAATATTATTCAGAGAGTAAATGAATTGTATTTTTTCGAGGATTATGGACTAAAAAAATCTAATTAGTGTTAGAGAAAGAAAGCGTATTTTATTTGTTACTATTTTATGATTAAATCTAACTGTTGAATTTATCATATGTTGCCAAACTTCAACAATTGATCTTAAGGTTAAATCGTTGACCTTTCTATTTTTATATATTACACTAGAGAATTTTCGATGAATAGTTTCAATATTTTTTTCTTTGTTCTAATATAACCATCAATTCAATTACACTTTGACGTTTCCTTATTGTAACATATGACATAAATATATCTTTATTTATTGATAAAAAAGCTTATATAAAATATTTTTTATAAAAGAATCCATATTGCGCCATAAATTCAATAAATGTTAAATCAAATAAAACTAATAACTTTCATACAATATGCCACACTTCAAAGACTTCTCATATTTCTCAGAAGAACCTTCGACCTATGTACATAAAGATGAAAACCCACAATATGGCACATCCAAAAGACAACATCACAACATTTCCTCACAATTACTGAACCCTGACATTAACCGCTCTCAAGATCGATTCCCTTTAGCAGAAAACGGCGAAACTTTTCACTTTTCCGTTTTACACAAAAGTCGCCGGAATTGTTTTGCATTCGCGATAGGCTTTCGCTCATTCGGAAAAAGGTCGGGCAAATAAAGTCCATTCTTCGCTCTTTTTCAATATCTTCGAGATGTTGTGTCCATGTAAAGATACGAGTCTTTTCCTCCGGTCAGGAAAAAAATAAGCTTTTCCGTGGAAAAATGTTTAATATGCGGCGCAAGAGGGAAATTTTTCCGCCGTAAGCTAATATGCGGTCACGCCACTTGTGGTTTTTTTTTCATTTGATCCCTCTTCGTTATATTTTTATACGACTTGTATTTGATGTGGGGAACCTTTCATGATAAATATTTTATTCCGTACGTTCGTATAATTTTATTTTTTGTGGAGCTTTTTTTCTGTTCGTGCTTCGCGTTCGAATTCGAGCGTAATAATAGGTTTAGTTAGGCTCAAATAATTCATTTATCTTCTATTTTTGTTTTTGTAGTGGAAAACAAACAGTATTTTAGTTTGTATAACGTTTTTTGTTTTTGAAATCATAGAAGGAACAAGGAGAAATTTTCATCATAATTATTATGTGAAGCCTATGTAATGTCCACTTTAGAACAAAGCTTTTCCATCGAAAACTCAGGCTTTATTCTAGGGTTTTAAAGGGTATGAGTACTAAAAACCACCCCTTACCGAAAGGTTCAACAAGGATCCGATCTGGGAATTTCAATTTGCCATCAAATTTTATAGCAATAGTTTATCCTCATGATTCAAATATGAGATGCGACATCGTATTATTCACAAATAAAAAAGGAACAGTTTATTACATTGCTATCTATACTCTGATATTTTAATGCCTTAATTAAATATTAGATTGTAGATAATAGAAAAAATATCAATAATATTCAATCATAGGAATTGATTTTACACGTGTTTTAACTTTGATGATTATTAAGAACCAATATTTTCAACAAAATTATACCATTAAACATTGCGAAATTTTTATAACGAAACTCTTCAAAATTTATTAAATTTTAATAAAATATATTCATATTTTATTAATATTTTAAACCAAAAATCTCATTTTACCAAAAACACGTCCATATTTACATCTACACGTTTGCGTATTCTCTCATATTTATACTCATAACATTCCCTCACCTTTATTCACTTTCCACAAAACAAAACCTCTGAAACGTTAACGAATCAACAAAAAATATATAAACATATCATTACACAAACAAACCACGCACACAAAAAAAAATCAAGAGAATTCGCACATAAGAAATCACGTATAACCAATTTTTCACGCATGATTCACCCACCATGGAAATGGGGGAGGCTTTAGGGGGTGGGTGTGGGCGAAAACATAAATACACAGCCTTGTTTGCAAGGGCTGAAATGTTTTTCAGCTGTTGAGTTGCGTCAGTAGCTGTCGATGCGATTACGGGGAGGCTTCAACGCCTGAATGCGTAATGGCGACTCTCTCCCCTCACACCCTGTGGTAAATTATTTTATGCCGGCCACCCACGTTATGTGTGAGGGTTTGGGTTGTGGGGTTTGTGTTGTTTAGGGGATTTATTTGAGTTTTTGGTGTTGGATGATGGCAAGATGGATAGTCGGAGTGTGAATGGGGTGCGAAAATTGAAAGTTAATGTTTTCGGTTGTGTTTGTTGTCGAATTATCATGTAGTTTATGGGAAAGGGTTCTTGAAGTTATTGTAGGTTTTGTTAATATCTCTTCAAATATTATGAAACTATTAATCAATATTAATATTTGTTTGGAAATCAAACTTTCAATCTTCAATTAAAATTATAGTACATATGTTACGCAATGTTATCGAAATGATCCAGGCCGCGAAATAAGCAACAAGTATGCTTCGTCATCGAAGTCATAGTGACATCTATTGTAAAATTATGAAAAAACGTCATTTGTCAAAATGATCGCTGCCGATCTCATACGGAACATTTGAAAAGAGTCGCATTGGTGAGACCAGAGTGTTGCAATGTGATTCGTAATTTTACAATAGATATCACTACGACGAGGCGAAATTTTTACTTATTTCGCGTCCTGAATCATTTCAATAACATTGCGTAACACATACAATTCAAAATGGGTTTGTTTCGTAAAATAAATTCTGAAACACTCTGTTCATCCCAGACACCGTATGTCTAGCAATTTATGCGTTATAATTCATGTTGAACATAATAATTTTAACAATCGCCCACTCATGTGTCGTGTGACAACGTATCGTATCTAAACAGTATCGGATCCCATGAAAATAATATTCATAATCGAAATGTCGTAAATCATGCAAAATAAGGGTACTAGACGTGACATTGAAATTCTATGTCCTCTTGCTCGATAAATAATTATATGTTCGTATATTTATTCGGTCTAATACATTTTGTTATTTTGAAAATGATGTAGTTTTTTTTTGTATTAAATTTATTTGAGATATTCCATATCTTGTTTATAAGAAAATATTATATGTAAAATTATTTAACATTATTCGTTTGTGGTTTACTTTTACGATAACATTTCCCATGAATATATTGTTTTTTGATGAGATGTGAATATTTGACGAAAGCTTCGTGGAGCGTCCATGTGTTTTATTCAGAAGCATAAAATTACATTATAAACATTAACAAAATTACAATTTATGATGAAAATGTATTTTATTTATACATACAGAACAAACAAAAATAAGTTAAATAGCATAAATTCACGGTAACATACGCGTGGTTAGAATAAATCAAAATTCGACGTTGCCGTAATTGATTCTGTTGCGTATTAGAGATTCGTTTAATATTTTAGTGCGATGTATTTTAGGCGATACGAAAATACTTTTCCAGTTTTCTCCAAGGACCTAATCAATACTTGGATGTATCCAACGTATAACATTCGCGACGAAATTATATACAAAACCACTCGTTTTCAATATAATAAAGATTCTTTATAATATTAACTATAATACAAATCAATAAATATTCATCTATTCATTCTATGCACATCTTACAATAAAAAAAAAACAATTTGAAATTCCATTTAATCCACGTCCTATTTATGCAGATCTGTTTTTCTTCACTTACATCAAACATATTTATAGGATAAGACAAATTTAGGTCACGACCCTATATAGGGGTTGCAACAAGAAGCACTAAAAGGGTGTGACATGCAAAAATCGACGGGGCATCTTCAGCATATGTGAGTCATCTTTGCTCGGCTGTTTTATTAGATGTGTATATTTTTTAATTATACTATGAAGAATTTATTGGAAGGTTCATCAGTCCCTACGGAACGAAGATGAATGGGTCAATTTGTGCTTTAATTAAAAGTAAGGGTTTTTTTCGGTCAATTGGGACCGATAGATGTGTAGTGAAATAAATGTGTCGGATGATATAATATATAGAAGAAATCGGTTAACAAGAAATAGTGTTACAATCTTGAAAAAATATAATATATACTATGTACTTATGATATATGTAGCTTTTACACTCCAAATTCAACCTTTTAAACTCCAATTTAAATCTTTTACAAAATTAAATTGAACCATCGGAAATTTATTTTCATAATTTTTAATCTTTTTCATGAAAAATATACAAGAAAAATTAACTATATAACCGTGATATATATTTTTTTAATTTATTAATAAAAAAATATAACTAATATGCATATAAAAATTTGAAAAAAATCACCAACTGTGATTATCAAAGTCAAATTGAAGAATAGATTGTATTTTATTGATTACTATTACAAAGGTCTTAATAATATTTTTCGATGGTTGAATTTTATTTTTAAAATGTTTAATTTAAGCTTAAAAGGTCGAATTTAATTTGAAAGGGTTTAATTTGGAGCGTAAAAGCTTTGTGGCGTTTAAAATTTAGTTCTTTAAAAAAATATTTAGTTCCCTTCAGCATCGTGTTAAACGTTTTCTAATGTACTAATGTTTCTTTATATCATATGATTTATATTAAAAATGTTTTTTTTTGTAGATTTAAAAAGTATAGGATTTTTTTTATCAATATGGTACATTTTTAAATGATTTCAGATTAATAATACGATATAAGGTCATATACATATTATAGCTTAACCTAAACGATTATCTCATTCGCCAAAACCATCAATATTTATAACACCCTATCTCAAACTCATTTCATTAGACAGCACCGATTTACATCATCTATAATATATAAAAACTTATTTTCCACTCGCTCGCGAAGTTTCTTTCCCTCTTCCGATTTATTATTTCATATTTTCCTCGAGCAACAATGAAAAACTTTTGAAGCGGTCTGAGAGGAAAAAAGTACGTATCAAAAACTTTTGTGTTCGAAGCGCATGTAGAGGAAATAAATCGCATATGAAATTTTCATTGTTGTCGCTCAACATGAAAGCTCTTGTTGGCTTCCCGTCGGGAATTATATAAATGTGAATTTGTCGGTTTTTCATCAAATCGAATCGAACGAGTAATTTGCTTCACGTGTTCATGTAATGAAACTGAGTTTGGCGAAATGGTGTTACGAAAGCTTTGTGCGTGGAATTGGGAGAAAAAAAAAGCTTTTAGTTTGAATATTTCAGTGTATAATCATAGATTTGAGTGTTGAATATTGTGTTATATAAACTGGCCATTTTTCTCGGTGGAAATAATGGTTATTTTATGTAGTCGGTTATGATAACTTTATTATGGTATAGTTTGCTATTATTCTTCTTGTATGAGAAAGAGTAATAATGAAAATTATTCGTATATGATGAAATATTAGTGCCTTCTGTATATATTATTATTATTTTAAGCTCTGATTGTTACATATAAGACTCTGACATATAATAAATAATAATGAGTGGTTCTGAACGTTAATAAATCATAATTGAATTTTTTTTAATACAAAATATCAGATTATAATCGTTTCAGCAATATGGTATTATAACCGATCAATTTCATCATAATAAAACACATAAAAATAGACTTTTATATTACTAATAATACCGTTAATTTAAAATAACCTATCACAAAATTGTCGCACTTAAAATTAATTAATTTCGCAAAACTGCCAACCTTTCATTCCAATACCATAAACGATACGCAACATTAACTCAGCAACCGCGAAATCTCCATAAAACTGCGAAATCTCCATAAAACCTCCATACACGACTACCAACATTAAACAGGCACTTTCCGTCATTTCAGCACATCGAAAATCCCGAATAACGAGCTTATTTCAAAACACACGAAACGACATAAACGTCTGATAAACACAAATTAATTATAGCGTTCTTGGGGGCACAAGACGGAGGCTTTAACGGAATAATTTAGCCCCGTGTTTATACGCAGGCACGCGATAAATTATAAACTGCTCCATACGACGGTTAATTGCTTCGGATATGCGAGAGTTGCTCACATTTCGGAATATTGAGGAATTTATGGGAGTCTTTGAACTTGGCCGGGAATCCTCGGGATGTATCAAAAAGGAATATTTGAAACGCTTTGTGTTGGGTGTTTTTTTGTGGAAGGCTCCTTGTCGCGTTGTTTGAGGAAGTTTTTTGAGATGAGTTCTTGGGTGTTTGATGGTTGGATGGGTTTTTTTAATTATTGTTCGTTCCGGGTTTTTGAAGTGTGTTTTGTGGTTTATATTTAGATTTTTGTTTAATGAATGAGAATTTTTTTGGACTTGATTTTGGTCGGAGTGATGGTGAGATAGATTGTGATTTTTTTTTCATAATAACGATTAAAATATAATATTTTTCATTGAGAAATTTCGGTTGATATATATTTTTTTATTTATTAACGTATTTTGGATATTGTCAGTTTCTCAATTTAGAAACGTGTGACATTATTACTAAGTACATATTTAAATAATTTCTCAATGTAAGGCGAAAATAATAATAGTTTAATTTAACTTTTATTCCTTAGGGATATGAAGATTAGTAAGTACTATATTAATTTTATACATGGTACTATAATATTATAAGTACATGGTTCTTCATTAAAAATTAGTTAATTGTGTCATATAAAATTTATGAAAGATTATTTGATAGTATCAAGTTGATACTATAATATAAAACGTACTTACATTTTAATTTTTTAATAACTTTTACATTTTTTATTCTTCTTATTGAAAAAAATATATTTATAGTATTCCCTTTCATCAAATGAACCCATTTCTATTGAATATAGAAGTTAAGATTAGATGAAATCATTATTAAATAGACAAAAATTCAGTTGAATCTAATTTCTCGTTTCCATTTCAGAACATATTTAAACTTTAAACATCACATCACGTACATATGATGATTTATATTGCACACAAATGAACCGAATTCTCTTAATCACTTCGAAAAACAATGAAAACGTTCAATGTAAATAAAACTGAAGCATTTGAAATTGAAAGCGTTCCAATTCTACACTTCTGTATATAAACGTATTGTGTTACCGTTCCACATTTCAGGCGACATTCCAAGTCCCTGCTAATGACTTTTTCGAGTTCATAACAGAACTTGTTAAACTCAGCAGCTTCGCAAACTGTTAATTCGAAGAAGAAAGTCAAAAGGAAATAGAACGAGGCTCAGGTTGATAAATGCGCGTCTTCAAAGAATTTAGAAACCATTCTCAATATTAAAAACAGTAAACGCGTCACAATTCCAAATGAAAAAATCTATCTCAATTAATATTCAGTAATGCATCATAAGCTCATTAATCAAACCTGACGTAAACCAATACGAAAACCTCACTTTCCAATATGTTGACTAAAAAAAAAACCGATCAAAAACCGATTTCGATACGAAGCTTAGTTTCCCGCGATACGAGTTCTTCTTCGGATAGGCCTAATCGGCCGACATTTATCTGGAAAAATTGATAAGTTTCGACGTGTTTTTTTCAATAAAGGCTGGCAAAGGTCGTCCGATATCACAGGAAAATCCATATATAATACAATATGCGTATAATAATAAAATAATAATGTACGTGTGGGAGTGTTTTCCACGTTACAATATGGTGAAAATTGTGCGTGGCGGGCATGCGCGTTTCCAATTTATTTTTTTCTATGGGAACTTTCGGGATTCGTGTGTTTTGATTGATTGGGATTTCGTGTGAGACATGTCGAATCTTTGGTTTTGATTTTTTATTGTGTCGAACTAAATTAATATCAATGCGATGTTATAAATTGTTAATCGATTGGAAATTTTTCAATCTCATATCGAAATTGAAGTTTCTTAATAATATGATTTATTATCGGAGTTTTAAATTACCTTATACTATATTATAGTAGGATATATAATATGTTAGTAGGTGACCTAATTAAATAAAATAATTTATCGATTCATTTAAAAATACCTTTTTTAAGTTGTATAGTCGAATTTGAATTTGTCATTTTCTTTTCGGTTACTTATATTGCTTTGTGTTATGGAACTCAAATAGGTCAGCTCAGAATAGAGGAAATAAAAATATTGAATCGTTTATTTATTGATAACAATTAAATTATAATGTGCGTCCATTAATATTGATTGAATAGTCGAATTTGAATTCCCATTTCCTTGTTGATTGAAGCCGTTCGAGTTGAATTATTAATTGTTGTTCAATACAGCGCGAAATTACAATTATCACAGATTGAATATCGAATATACAGTGTCTCATTTCGAATGATCAAATAAATGATCAAATAAATCTTGTAGATGTTCTTGTATTATATCTTGAATACATTTGACTGTAACATAACTCTATATTAAATATTTATTTCTACGAGACGTTGTTGTATACTATATAATACAATATATACATTCGAAAGTCTTTCAGTATCGTTTTTCTTCATTTTATACTACACAAAGATCGTATTTTCCGCTATACGACACTTTTCCGATCGAAAACTTACTTTGTGCGTCATTTAATTGTTACCTTTTTATTGAAACGTCTCTTTAACGGGCACTTGACATTAACGCTTGACAGTAATCCGTTTACTGCAATAAAGCCGAAGGAAATCTTTATTTTCAAAATATAACAGTATATTCAGAAGGAGATTCACCATAAAATTTCCACTTCGTGCTCCGACTCAATAACTTTGCAACTAACTGATCGGTTATTAGCGACGGTAGCATAATATCGACAATACGACCCTGTCGTATATAAAACGGTACTAATGTGGTGAAAATGGATTATAGATCTCTCCGCGGGGAGCTAGGTAGTTAGCACTTAATTTATGTCTAAGTGGAGGTTCTACAACAATCCTCTAGTATGTTCTGTCTTCATGAGCGTGTTAAGTAAAGAAAAAACGAGTGTAATGCTTTGTTTGGAGGGAAATTCGGGCGGGTCGTTGTGTTTGGTTTGAACTTGAGGGATGGTTTTTGTTTGGGTACTGTGCTTGGTTTGATTTTGTTAGAATGTTTTCAGATATTTTGAAGGTTACGTGTTAAACTTTCAAGATTTTTCTTTTAAATGTCGGATCAAAATCAAATTAAAATATTTCCATATAAATGAAATTTATTTAAGCAGAAAAAAATATGATTTTATTCAAATTTTTAAATTCATAGTTATGTAGGTTGACCTTTTTATTATTTTCTTTGCTCAATCGAAAAGAAACCCACCATTAAAATTCATAAATTTTCCCGAATGGCATTGAACAAAAGAAAAATCAAGTAACTTCTCTTTTTATCAGATCTGATATTCAATAAGACAAAATATTATTTTATTTATCTTACTTTCATGTCGTATATATGTTACTTGTCGTTTGTGAAATTGCTTAGTTCGCGTACGATGCAAAACACTATTACGTCGTATGCGAACAATATAGTGGAATAGCGCTTTATAGATATTTTTCAAAAAAATTTGGACTTCTTCCTTTTCATTGTTTTCTTTTCCACATTTCCTTTCTTTTCATGATCTTGGAAATATATCAATGGTTAGATTAAATTGGATTTGGTTTTTTTTTAGTACAATATTAAACTCTGATTGTTATTTACCAGACTAAAGTTTCGTTATGTGGAAAGAAAGGCAATAAAAAAAGTTCAAATTTCGAGTAATGAAGACGTTAAATTTTGAAAAACATCAACAACGCGCCATCCCACTATATTATTCGTAAACGACGCAAAAATGTTTTGCACCGTACGTGAACTAAGCAATTTCGCAAACTTCGTTTAACACCTACAAACGTATTTGATTAATTCAATCCGTGTTGCAGTAGAAAACGATCACTTTTCAATCAACACCATTCTCGTTCGGTTCGCCATTAAAAAACGTCTCTTTTGAAAGGCTTTATGGCGATTTTATTTCATTGTGTACTTTAATGTAATTACCAGTTGCTCACGAGAGGAGGCAATTAACCGTGGTAGATTGCTTTTTTAATTGCCATCTCCTAGAAATTTGCACTCCTCGACTTGGCCTATTTTATCATCCGTACTTCCGAAGGAGTAATAAAAAAATTATTTAATGCAACGCGTGTCGGCTGAAGAAGAAAAAAATTATAATAAACGCCACTTAAAATGTCGCTTCGTTTTAATTTTTTTTTTCAATTATGCCTTTGAGACTTTTTCCACGAAGAAGTTTTCTAATGGAAAAATAATAAGTCGGGCGCTGAAAGTTAAAACGGTAATTGAATGAAAGGATGACAATTTCAAGTGATGTGCGGTGCTAAATTAAATTTTGAATTAATCATTAGAGTGCTCATTCAATGGAAGTAAGCAATATCTTTCTGTTTTTTTTTTATTAAAAAGTTGAAAAATATATATTTTTATTATCACAATGGACATTACTTAAACTTATACGATGATGATAATGATAACTTAAACGTTGATTCAATATCTATAATAATAATAATAATATTCAATAATATTTAAGTCAAAATAATTTTAGTCGCAATTTTCCATACGAGTATATAATATTTGATATTATCATTTTATATAATATCATAATTTATATGTTTACATTATCATTTTATATAACATGTAAATACATTGACATTTATATAATATACGAAACTCTTGCGATTCCTTTGTACTATTATTAGTTGGGTGAATATTTCATTGATAAAATTATATAAATAAAATCAAATCTCAGTTAATACCATTACTAACTTTCTTAAAACATTGTGAAGATTGTTATCATATGAATTAAAAATAATTCAAAGATAAATTTTATATAAAATAAAATTATTGTCGATTTCGTTTCATCGTAATATCAATCAACTAATTAATCCAACCGAACACTTTTCCACACGAATAGACACAAATTACACCGAAAAAGCCACAAACCTAGACAACCGTCCATTCAACAGTCCAAAAATAACCCACACAATTAAAAAACAATGAACACCCAAATTATTATATTGCGAAAAGTTGGCGCGTATTATTTGAATTTATGATTATGTGCGAGACATCGTCGAGACGTGCAAACACGGGTCCGTTTTAAAAGGGTTTTGCCGTCCCAGGGCAAGGATCAAAGGGCTCGTTAAATTAATTGTGGAAAATATGGATGCCATTTCGCAGATTCTTGTTCACAATCTAACGGTTCGTTAAGCTATGTTGCGGTAACGGAGGATCGCGATTAAATATGTAGTTTATTCCTGCCTCTATTAGTGCGTGAGTTGGCGGATTTTAATGAGGAAGAACTCGGATGAGGTTTATGGTTATGGGTTTTTATTGCTGGAGGATCGATCGTGTGTTAGGGCCCCTTAAACACACCCCTAACCTAGGGGTGTGTTTTTCGAGGAAAATAGTTTTTTTTTTCGAAGAAAATGTCACGGAGAATCTTAATTTTTGTTTGAAGTACGCTGAATAAGTGAGGATCAAAGAACAGTCTGTGGGTCGTTTAAATATTGAGAGATGATTCTTAAATTTGAAAAACTTTGTTCGAAATTGAAATTTTATTTATCAAATTAATATTTTTTAAAGTCTGTTAAGTACGCCTTTTATTGTTTAATTCATTAAAAAAGAAGTTCATTTATTTACTGAGTGGTAGTTCATTTTGTATTCTAAATGAAAATATTATATTAATAAGAATTCGCGTCACGTATTTAACAAATCCTCTAAAGATAATATAATATAACTGTATACACATATTTTTCTTCATATTATAATATAAAGTAACACACCAGTGGTTGGTCATGTACCAGTAATTAACCGCTTCTCAGAAAAACGTAAAATTTAAGATTTTTAAAGATGATAATCTTTCGGAAAGGATACGATAGATTAACTGTTAATTACATTTTATCTATCGCATCCTTTCCGAAAGATTATCATCTTTAAAAACCTTAATTTTTACGATTTTCTGAGAAGTGGTCAACCACAGGTAAATACGTAGTCAACCACTGGTGTCGTTATCTTAATGGTGTTACAACTATTATTATACTTTAATTAAATGAATGTTCTAATAATAACTCTAACGATTCATGCACTTAACCGTTCGAAAAGCGAATAATTTATAAAATATAATAATTTTATTATTTTTTTAATCTTCATTTTTCATTTTTTTTTTCAGGTTCTGGGATCTGATTCTGAATTCCATTTCACCCATCGTGCCCTTCCGCATGCACGCACACGTAGAAGTGTACCGCATATGAGATTACTGAAAAAAGACCCTGAGGTAATTTTTGTATACTTTTTCATGAATTTTACGTGCTTTATGTAACGACGTAGAGGTAAAAATTACGTAAGATAATTAAGCAGAGAGCTTACAACCTCAGGTGTGTACAAAGTTTGGAACAATCCAACACTAGTTGAGTTTATAGCTCAAACATCAAGGAACAAAACCGTAAAGTAACTTTGTCTTGAATAAAGAAGATGGGCATTGTATAAATTTTGTATAAAAAAGAGATCTTATTAATTAATTTTATTATTCTGAAGTTAATAATATATTTTAATTAATTTCGATAATATTCACCAGACGGATAGAATTTTGCATTTTATACTACTTCGCTCCAATTTGTGTACCATGTAAATATTTCCTGAATAAGAAATTCTCGAGCTAAAAGCTTTCATTATTAATTGACCCTTTGGAATACTAAACTCGACGAACATTATAATATTGCGAACTCAATTATTAATGCAGAAACGAGAGAAAATCGAAAGCACAACGACGGGTAAATTTTCGATTTTGACACGAAGGAAAATCCACATTTATATTTATACAATTTCCGCAATATGGCCGTCGACTTTTACTTTTTACTATATACGTAAAGAAAAACCTTTTCCGTCGCACAATTACATTAGTGCTTTCAGCCTACCACTTATTTGCGGGAAACATTTTTTATTAACATCGTGACCTTTGGGGTCATACATTGAATTAACTTTCGGGGAGCTGAAAATCCGCCATAAGTCTTGCTGAAGCGTATCTCCTAATCTAATGTATATAAATATAAGGCACACTTTCGGTTAAACTTTCACCACTTGTTTATTACGATGTCAAGATGTTACAGAACTACCGCAGATGTTGCGGAATTTACATTATATTAAAAGTTGTGGGTGATAAGATTGTGGAGCGATGTTGGTATTGTGGAAAATGCGAATATTTGACCTCGTTCAGTGTTTTATGTGAAGAAAGATGTTTTGTGAGGAAAATATAGTCGCATGTGATGAGTTATTAGTGCCATCTATGTGGTTTAAAAAAAATCTTTTATTGATAAAATATTTAAAGTCCTGATTAAAAAAATGAACAAATTTTAGTAAGGATGCAAATTAAATTTTGAATAAAATATTCACATTTTCATTTTCGAATTTCATTTATAAAAATTCATCTAAAATTGCGTCTTACAATTAAATTATTCAGAAAAACCGATGTATTAAACATTGTATAGTAAAAATATAAATCAATAATTTTATTAATTATTAGAAAGTCCACAAATAGTTCATCGAGTGGGAGTATTTTCTTATTATCTTCCATTTTCTTAATTTTTCATCTATAAAAAGATTTCCAGTTATAGAACACTAAGAATGGTTACATGAAATAATATATATTAAAATAATAAATCCGAATTTCATGCCACATTCTAATAAATACGTAAAATATTTACCAATACCACGAAATTTTCATTTACCACCCTTTAACTTTTGGGCCTCAGGCACAAAATCAACTTAATACACCCCTGACGTGTTATTTACGCGAAAATGGAGAAGGCGTATAACGCCCACATGCGCTTGTCAAACGTAAAACTATACATTTTCGATACAACAGGAAAATTACACACTAAACTGTAACTTTATCTCTCTAGAGTGAAGGTTATGTGTGTGTAGGTTGGTGGTGATTCTGTAAATGCGAGATCGTATCAATTTGATGGAAATACATAATATTGTTGAAAGTGAACTAGTTTTATTGCTGGAAAAATTGAAATTGAGTTCCACATACAAAAATACTTTTTCATGAGAATTTTTATTAAAAATTTTAATTAAAAAACTCGACAACTTTTCATGGAAATGCGCTTGTTGTGTAAAATTAATAACTAGAGTTTCACTTTAGGAAAATGTGAATAAATTTGAACCTTGAACTGCATGGTGTAATTTCAAAGCATATGAACATTGACATAATTAAGTTTATTTAATCTAATTTACGATTAAACTCACTACAAAAATTTTAGCATAAATGTATTTTTCAGATACACATATACAACGATAATATAATATAACATTTTTCATACACTAAATATAAACTTTCTTCACACATTTTTCAAGGAAAAATTTCACATTTTAAAATTTCAATAACGTCACTTCACATCGATATTTTTCTATAAAACATTATATCATTAGTTATTTCATTAAAGCGTGGTGAATACATGCGATAAAATACTGCTCAAACTGTCAACACTACTTACAATTAGTTGATGAAAACTTGTACCACAGTGACGTTTTACGGTTAATAGTGATGATGATGATAATCATTATATCATTGTATTATATCACTGTATCATTATATTATAGATCATTATACCATTATATCATTATACCACTATACCATTATATCATTAGATAATTATACCATTAGATCATTATAGTAAACTTCAAATGACTAACAGTGAGTAAGTACAGGGTCTTCCCCGGGACTTTGATAACTTCTAATCGGATTTAAAGTGACTTAGAGTCATGATAGAGAAGTGAGAATGATACCATTCCGAATGAAATTGGCTACAATTTTTTTAAATTTTTTTTTAAAGGGGGAGAGGTAAAATTTGAGGGGGGGGGGGTAAAAATGAAAAATAAATTGTAGCCGATTTTATTCGGAATGGTATCACTCTCACTTCTCTATCATGACTCTAAGTCACTTTAAATCCGATTAGAAGTTATAAAAGTCCCGGGGAAGACCTGTATAATATATTAAAACGATTTCTAACATTTCGCCACTTTTCAGGTTCATTCTGCTGTACAGCAAGCAGGATTCGCCCGGGTCAAAAGGGGCTACAGGCCACTGGGCCTTAAAACCGTGAATGGGCCCAGCGTAGAAGCTCTTCCACCACCATCCGATCCCTACTTCCCCCTGCAATGGTATCTGAAAAACACCGGTCAAAATGGCGGCAAGGCGAGGCTGGACCTCAACGTGGAAGCTGCATGGGCTCAGGGTGTCACCGGGAAAAATGTCACCACGGCCATTATGGATGACGGTGAGTTTTCTTTTTGATATTTTTGAAATTTTATTAGATTATATAAATGTTAGGCGATGTAATCGCGTTTTTTTAAACGCTGAAAATCTTGCGTTTTTGTGAAATCTAATCAGCATTTGATATTTGTATCAAAGTTATAATATTTTTTCAACTGCCAAATCTCCGACTCTCATCTTCTAGAACGAGCTCATTTATGACTTATAAAGCCGAGTCTTTGATCAAAACCATTTTCCCAGCTCTAATATTGACCTTGTTTCCTCTAAATCCGCCTTTCGTGCGTTCTACACCTTTGCTAAGTAGTGACAGTTCGCAAAAATACATTTTCCGATGAATTTTCTTCGTTTCGGAACTCTGTATGCCTTTTGGAAAGCAGTCCTTTGCGGTTATTTTGATAAAAGTTAAATGTGGAATTCTCAGTAAATGTGGCACCTGTAATTTAGCTAATTGCAAGCTTACTCAGGAAGATGGCAGGTAACAGGCGGGATGGTAGACGATCTACATTAAAAAAATATTTTTATTGATCATTTGATGTGGCAAAACATGTGTAAAAGAACTCACGGTGATTATCCAGAAAAAAATCGTGAACGGCAGATCTATCATTAATTTTAAATTTGATCAACTGTCGATTAAAAAAATACACGAAATTTTCCGTAGAGTAATTAAACGATTAATACAATCGAAAGAAGCATTTTAATATCGGCACGTGTTATTTTTCAAGCTTTTTATTATTTTTATACACTCAATTATAAGAAATCCATTTTATTGATTGAAGAACAACCTTGTGTATCAACTGATCGACCAAATAAACTTGTGTATCAACTGATCACCAATAAATAAACATTCAAGTTAATAAAAAGCTTGAAAAAAAACATTTTTCGACAATAAAAGAGATCGAAAAAGGTCAAAATTTGAAGATAGTGAAAATAAACTCGGTACATATTGACTTTTATGATATCTTTCGAACGTATAAATAATTCCTTCTATCTGTATATTCGATCATTTAACATTCCATATTCAGAATGTAAATATTTAAAAAGCTCAAATAAAGCCGTACAATATATTATTTTCTTTATGGCGGCGTATTCGCCAAAAATCGCTATTAGAAGCGATACACGTCGTAATACGTTCTCATATCTTCAAATAAAACAAAAATACACACGAAACGAATTTTCCTCAATACAAAAAATAAACATATTCATATTCAACCCAAAAAAAGGTAATCCAATTAAACGCATTCGAAATTGGATTCTCACTTAATTATTACATTTCGCAAGCACAACCCTTTCAACAACGTGTATTATTGGAATATTTCGGTTTGCTCTTATCAACGTTTCAACGTCGACAAGCAACATCTCGTCGTTTATGAAATGTCAAAAGCTGGAAGGCGTGAAAGCCTTCCCGGCTGTCTGTCTTTGGACGTACAATTGTTGAGTGTGTTGGGTGAAAACTTTCGCCATTACGAACATTGGAACGAAAGCTCTTTGCAGATGTGGAATATTGTTATGAGGGTATGTTGTGTTGTTTTTATTGTGAGTACGCAAAAGTATATATTCGTCCATATTTAGTTTCGTTTTTGCGTAACGAAAATAATAATAATCCGTTTCGAGTACGATGTAATATCAAATTATATGAAAGCTTAGCGTAATCCGAATTCAATATGGTGTTCTGTGCGAAATGTATAGAAACCAATTTGTTGTTTAATCATTATTGAATAATGAATTAATTTCATTTTTAATTGAATAATTTAACATTTAAATTCTTGAACGTATTAGTTTCTATCGAAATTAAGCGAAAAATTATAAAATCAGTAGACGGATTCGATTAAATGTTATTAATATGAAACTAACCCAATCCTCTTTTTACACGGTTCAAAGAAGAAGAATCGATTTTTTTTTTCACTTAAACACGGTATAAAAATGTATTATTATGCCCCAATGTATCATTGGGGCATAATAATAGATTCACTTCCGGTCAGTATACAATTATAGTTATTAAATAAAAAAAAATCGATGTTTTTGACGATTTCACATGGCAAAATTTTTCCATATAACACATTTTTCATAAATTACATACATATGTTCAAATGAATGTTCTATCCAAATATACTGATGGAACCTATCACCAATTTTTATAAGGTCACCATACTTTTTTCACACGTTATTTTTGCACGGTAGTTTCTGGAACTGGAACGTATCCCCCAAGTAAAAAAAGGATTGGGTGTATTTGAAAAATGATAGTTTTATATGTATAAATTCTTTGAAATTCACCTTTTTCTTATGAAATAATATAAAAACGATTTCGAAACATTTAAAAAAAAAAATATGAATGAGCGAACCAAATGAACGAAAATACAAAAACGAATCAAGAAATACGTATATTTCTAATTTACTCACATTAACAGCATCACTCGTAACTCACGAGATACCCTTAAGTTTACGCTCACCATGGAGACTCACCCTAATATAGATGAAAAGATTCAATCAGGTACATTCATTCATACGAATCCACAGAACCGTGAAAATAATCTGCGCCACGTCCGGACTCGATCCATTAGTCGTACATCGCACAATTTCGTCCGAACATTCAAATTCACGATTCCAATTTCCCGAGAGCTGAAGGCTTCGATTTCGACGCAATTTTGGCGGGAATTTTCACGTATTTCAGACATAATCGACGAATTCGGCCTGCGCAAACATCACAGTCCCCGGACGGGAATTGTTTCTGCGTCGTGCAAATATTGACTCTGTTCTCTTTTCAATCGGGCAAAAAAACACGCGTTCACATTTGCCGATAGTCCAAAAAGAATCCTTAGGGAGATGCTAAAGGATTCAAGAATTCCTTTAGCTGAGAGCTTTTTGGAGAATGCTGAAAAAATTGTGGAAGTCCGTCCGATTATTGATCCGCTAAAATATTTTTTATCCGAATCGGATTTGTTTGATGTTTCGTCATGTTTTGTTATTTTTTGGATTGGAAAATGTTTTCATTTATTCATTTTATATATGAAATTTTGATGGAAAATGATTCATCGATTGCCTAAATAATTTTTGAATAGAAAGTTTGAAAAATAGATCATAATAAACTGTGCGTTGTTCTAAAATAAAATATGACATAATATAAGATAATAATATTTTTAAAATGATTGATAACGACACTTATCTTTATTATCGTCTTTATATATAATTTTCTTACAAAATTTTCATTGGTATGATATATAGGTGTTTAACAAGTTTGAATTCGATTTTTTTTTAGAAATAAGTTGAGGAAAAAAAACTGAACATAAATTTGAACGGTATTCGAAATTGATAATCTACAATTTATCAGTTACAAAATAAAATATTTCAAATATAAGAATCGAATAATTCAAAGATTATCTCTTCATGAATTCATTATATATTTTTTTATAAAAATTCAATTGAATTCGAAAAAAAGTTAATAATCTTGAATAGAACATAAAAAATATTATATCTTACAATATAAATCAAACAATTCAAAGATCATCTCTTTGTGAATCGATCACATTTTTTCACGCTCGAACAAAACAATCTTCCTCAAAAATAATCCTCAATAGACATCGGTAGAACCTAAAAAAATAAAATAATGAGACACTAATGGCGTAAATAAAAACTCGTCGACTAATCCGCGAAAACGAACGGCGCATAAATAAAGCTCCGGGCAAAAGCTCGAAGACAGTCAAATCCCTACTTTCTTTATTCGAATTTTCATACAATATTCGCATCGCGAAACGTAATAAATCTCCGCGGACGTTTCATTATTATATTCGTGACTTTTTCGGCCATTTGATGATATTGCCGAAACGGGAGCCGGATCGCTTCGAAAATTAATACTGTTCGGGACGCCATTTTGTAATGAATGAAAGCGAATTAAATTGGGATCTTATTGATCGGCTGATAGAAGGTTTAATTTTCGTGTACGATACCGTACAAGGTTTATTGTAATTAGTGAAAATTCTTTTTCATGGCCGATTTTTTAAATTGCTCTTTTCATATTGATTTTTGATTGTTTTCTTTACAGGCGTCGACTACATGCATCCGGATCTGAAATATAACTATGTAAGTATATATATTTTTATAATTTTTTTCTAATACATAATATAATACAGGTGGCCCCTGAAAGACTGAAGCATTTGGAAAGTTCATATTATAACTTGTTCATTTTCAATTTTTCTTATTTTATTTTTTAAAGGTTATATAGAAATCTTTGGAGATTAAAATGGCTGCGTATGATCTCTGGAAATGGGTAAAACTCATTGGGTTTTTCTATTTCAGTGGAAGAAATTCATAAAATATTGCCGATATTTTCTCTATGTTTCATCAATAGATATTTCATTCGAAAAGAAAAACGTAATGTGTTGAAACGGTTGCTGAACATCATATACAGCCATTTCAATTTCCAAAAGATACTTTTTTACCTGTGAAAAAAATAAAATAATATATATTGAAAATGAACAAATTATGACTTTTCCAAATCCTCCAGTCTTTCAGTATCCACCCTATATAATTTTATTCAAAATTATACAAATATCATACAAATCTTTTAATCTTCTTTGTTTCGAAAAATATAAAATTTATACCATGAATAATACATTGACCTTTCCGTGTTTTTAACAAAGATATATGAGATCGTTTTTGCTTAATTCCTTAAGCCTCTTTGTACAATTCGTAATCGTTCGTTCGCGAATTTCCCAATCAGTTTTCATTAAAGATTCAACGAATCGATGCTTATAAAAAAGGTTGTAAAAATAGCTCGCAATTACAATTTTATCATCATTCATTGTCTGATTTTAAATGATGAATAATTTTTATTACCGAAAACGAAACAAATCGTGGGGGTAAAGGGAGAAGATCACAATTTTCCTTTGAATAGACGTCATTTGAGACGTTTTGTTTATTTTCTTTTCGGTCCCAGACGTATTTTCAATTTTTTTTTCAGCCCGCGGCTGAACGAAAGTAACAATCGTAATGAATTAATGATTTCGTCGCGAGATGAGTTCTCAGAAATTTGATATAAAAATATTTGTTTTATTTTCGTAATAATTTCAATGTTAACGTGGAATCGGATGAAAAGTGTAAAATAATATCTGCGATTGTAAATCTGATCTGTCTGTGTTTACGTGATCTAAAATAAAATATATTTAATATTTAATTTTGTTTTCCGAAAATTAGATATTGAAAATCGATTGTATAACTTATTGAATAATTTTGTGATAAGATTATAATGAAAAGTTACCCAATATATATTTAAGTTAAATTCTGAATACATAATGATGTTAATACTAACTTAATTAATTATTAATACAATTTAAACTCCTAGCTTATTTAACTTAACTTATTGTTAGAGTAACTTCACTTATTTAACCTAATCTAAACATTCATGCTATGTTTAACTTAATGCGATTAGTACTTGTTTAATTGTAATTAATTATTCCAGTTTTTCCCATATATATTTTTATATATCGAGTACAAAATATATCATCATTGTGAGCCAGAAATTAATTTACTTTCGTAACAAGTCGTAATTACAAAAATATATCAAAAAGTTTGACACATTAATCATACAACCCACCGAACTTTGATTATTACCGATGATATATTATTCTAACAAATATGAAACCATTTTAATCATTATACTCACTGAAATATAGACCGATTACAATTGTTAGTTATAAATTATTTCAATATATTCACCGAAACCGTCAAACGTATAAAATTCGAAAGCATCCATTGAAATAAATTGATACACTTGATTCGTTCAGAAATTATATATTTTTTTACAACGTATAAATCTTATATGACTTCAAAACGATCTTAAATTGTGAAATTATAAAAAAATTTGAAAAAAATAAATTTAGATATGCAATGAAACATTGAAAACTGACGTGCAATGAAACATTGAAAATTTTTAAAACGCAAAACATCATTTGTCATCATTAAAAATTTCAAAACATATTTGATAATTAATTAAATTTTCTGCATTATATTTTAAAATTTTTTACAATTTAATTTTATTGTTTTATTTAAAAAAAAAATTATTTTTAGAACGTAGAAACGTCATATGAATTCACCCAGCATGAAACAACTTAAATTTATCAAACAATTTTCCATATGAAAAATGACAATTTTTTTTAAATTTTCACACTTTTCACACCACCAAATCACAATAAATCATTCACAATCAAAATTCAAATATTATAAAACACTTTTCCATTGAAAATTTCCAGAACGCAGAAGCGTCATACGACTTCAGCAGCAACGATCCGTTCCCCTACCCACGCTACACGGACGACTGGTTTAACAGGTAAGAATCGATTTCGATTCCTGTCCCGATTGTCTTTTCGCAGGATCTTCGCAGAATTCCAATCAGCCCCATCCCCTTCAGCACCGCCTACCCTGAAAGCCTTTTCAGGCGATGCGAAAATAGCAAACCGCGACTCGGAAATCGAGACGGCTTTGCACCCAATTAGCCTTCGTATGCTAATGGTATCGCGTTCTCGTATTTGGTGTTTTTCTTGGATGGTTATCGTTTTGATGTTGAAGTAATATGAGGATGTACGACCCCTTTTAAGGATAATGAGTCGCGTGGGTGGGTTTTTATTGCGTTTCGGATGTGGGTTGATTCGGTTTTGTAGATGAAAGTGGTGAACGTCTGCGATTTTTTAATTAAACATAAAAAGAAATAAAATATATTATATTTCATTATGATAAAATACAAAATTTTCATTTAAATTCTTCGAAGTTGTGCGCTGAAAAATCAATAGTTAGTTTCAAACTGAAGATTAATATTCGACAGCGTGACAACTGCGAAAAGTTGGTCTTACGATGTTATCACTTTTTCACGTGTTCGGTGAAAATTTCAAAGGAATATTAGCCTTTGTGAATTTCAAGTATGTAAGGTTATCTTTGAAATATGTAATCAATTTATATGTGCTTCTCGAAAATGGTGGAATTAAATGAAAATGTGATTCATCAAGCAAATCTCCCGTGCGAAATTTCAATGTTTCATACTAAGCACGAAAATTAAGCGGCCGTAAAATACGAAATCACGCAACTTAAATAATTTCCATACTAAATTATCCTAAATATTAAGCATTTTCGTAAAATGGTCAGAATTTAATAAATTTTTAACCTTCTACTATTATTAGTATAGAATTTTAATTTTCCAGATGGCTGAATCCTTAATTTTCGTTACGCGATTACAAAAAAACAGGACCCTGAATGGTCTGGACCTTTTTAAACATAAAACTATACGACCTGACAAAGTTTCAACTTGCAAAATTTTACCATAAAATTAGCCAAAAAACCATTTTCTCTTATCAGTTTCCTTCACCAAAACGTAGCCGAAACCAAACTGGGTCGGCTCAAATTTCGCCATTACTGACCAATACCAATAATACTATTGAAAAACCAATCATCCCTTTTTCAAACCTAATGAAAAAATATATAATCATTGAAAGGCCAAATATCATATGTAGTCAAAAAATACATATATGAGTACAGGTTTTATACTTCAAACTCAACCTTTTAAACTTCAAATTCAACCTTTTGAACTTCGTGAATTTTTCATTGATTACTATACGTCTTACAGTTTTTACAAGTCAAATTTAACAAATAAACAAGAATTCATATACATATATATTTTTTAATTTTCATTGGCTATGATGATAATGATCTTAATAATACTTTTCTATAGTTGAATTTGAAGATCAAAAGGTTGAATTTGGAGTGTAAAATGTTGAATTTAAAGTGTGAAACGTTAAATTTGAAGTGTTTAACGTTGAGTTTGAAGTATAAAACGTTGAATTTGAATGTACATATTATATTATATTAACTTGAAGTGTAAAACGTTGAATTTTAAGCGTGAAAACCGTAATAATACTTTCCGATGATGGAATTTGAACTATAATTTGAAATTCAAAGGGTCGAATTTGAAGTTTTAAAAGGATGAATTCAAAACATAAACCTGTGTTATATTTAAAACGTTTGAATATCAAAATTCATAACTCAAAACTCCAATCGGACCGACACCGCGCAATCGCATCCATTCACTGACCGCACCGCTCATCCCTCAACTTCCACGACCGACAGCAAAATCCCAAAAACACAAACACACACACAAAAATCGGTATGAGCCGAAAAGCGAAACGTGCGCATATGCGGGATCGATCCCGAACAGTTTAACTTTCACTTGCGAAATCGTTACCGAGCGTAGTGTGTACTCCGCTCATTTGTTTGCTTATTTATTTCTGTCGCTCGGTTCGTTTTTTTTAATTCGTTTCCAATTTTATTTGCGGAACGAAGCCCGCATGTGGCTTTTTCGTATATTTTTTTCGCGGCAAATAATGTTGCCGCCGGTACATTTTTCATTTCGCTAAACGATCACGTCGTAATCGGGGCGGTTAATCTGCCGATGGAGGCGAAAGAGTTTTCTTTTATTGAATTGTAACGATTGGTAGGAAATTTATGGTAGTTTAATATATATGTTTGGGTAGATGTTGAAAGGTTCGTTTTTTTTGTTATATTGGTCGGTTGGTGTTGTAAATGATGAATTATGTATGATAATGTTTTGAAAGGTTACGGTTTTTATTAAATTTATTATTTTTTTGAAAGAGTAATATATAATACAGCTTTTAGACTCGAAATAAAATCTTTTGGACTTCAAATTTAACCTTTTAAACTTCAAATTAAACCTTTTACGAATCGAATTCAACCATCGAAAAGTATTACTACATATAACCCTTAAATAATACTTTTAGATGGTTGAATTTGATTTATAAAAGGTTGAATTAGAAGTTTAAAAGGATTTAATTTGAAGTGGTAAAACTGTAATAAGATGAAATGTACCAAAGTTGAACGATGTCGAATAATATTATGTTTAATAATAAATAAATATTTATTCAAATGGTCATTATTATCAAAAAGAGATTTTCTTCATTCGTCCCCACTTTTATTTGATCAGTAATTGGTTCATTTTTTTTTAACAGTAAATGATTTTTTTGTTTGTAATATATAAAAATGATCAGTTTATGAACAATCAGAATAGCCACTGATCGGTTTACATACGGCCAGTAGAAAAAACGATAGAT
Organism: Hydropsyche tenuis; assembly: GCA_009617725.1. Taxonomy (NCBI): domain Eukaryota; kingdom Metazoa; phylum Arthropoda; class Insecta; order Trichoptera; family Hydropsychidae; genus Hydropsyche; species Hydropsyche tenuis. Next base: position 232,926 of record VTON01000066.1, read on the forward strand.
AAAAATGGTTAGTAGGTTATATAAAAAGGTCAGATTTTAAATTAAATAGTTGGAAATTAAAAAAAAATGCAATTTTATTTGTACAATTTGTAAATATGTAAGGTTGCCACATGTTATTATCAAAATCAACTCCAACTTCTTACAAAACGCATATTAATATTTTTATAATAAAAGTTATTCAACAAATAATTAGTTGCTCTTTATAAATATTAAAAAAAATTGTCTATTTTCAAAATTAATATTATAATATTTAGTTTGGATTTGACGACGAAAAAAATATTGTTGCAAAATTTATTCATGATTAATCCAGAAACAATTTATAATCATAATATCTTTTCAACCCTTGTTATTATTACATTTCAAGAAGCGTTATAGAAAATTTAATCAAACATTGAGCGGCATAAATAGAAAGCTAATCCCGAAAAAGTATTTACGAAAAACGCCCTCGCATATTTTTTCCACGGCCGGCTTTTCAGCCAAACTTGGATTGAAAATATAATAAAAATACCTGAAAAAAAACGTTCTTTTTTGAGTTTCGTTAAAATATTCACCTCCGCGAAGAAATTTCTTGTACGCTAATATTATATTAAAATTGGAAGCCCGACACCTCGACCCCGTGTATTTCATTGCTTTTGATTAAAATGCTAATAATCTCGGCTCGTTTTTTGTTAATAAAAAAAACTTTGCACGTTTTGAATTATTAATTTAATTCAATTATGCTGGATTGATAAATATTCTCCTAATTTTACAGCCACGGAACAAGATGTGCCGGAGAAGTTGCAGCAGCTCGAGACAACGGAGTTTGCGGAGTCGGAGTTGCGTACGATTCGAAAATTGCAGGTAAATCGTTAAAAATTAAAAATTTTATATAAATGCATATATTTTCTAAATTTAAAACCAACCGAGCGTTTGCTTTGTGAGTTCGCGTTTTCAAATATCGCATTTTGTAGTGAACACATTAACGGTTGATGGCTGGGGGCGGTTCGTTCGTCGGCCAAAAACGTTGCCCGCTCTTTTTTTTAGTAAAATTCAAATTTGCTTACGACGAATTTAATTTGGCCTTTAGAAGGTTCGACGAGGCGATTTCGCGTCGAGCAGAAAACTTTTACTCGTTTTCCGCTTTTGAATTTCACATTTTTTACTGTATAATTTATTCTTCGGATCGATTCTTTTCATGAATTTTTGAAGTTGAAGTTGAAGGTTGAAGTTTTTTTACATAATTTATATTTGGTTATATAAACGGTATTATTTTTCCTTATATTCATTTTAGTAAAAAATTAATAGACAGATTGCTTCATTACTCACTCACTAATTATATAAGCCTAGATAATTTTAATCTCAAGAACTTAGGCTTTATTTTTAAAAGTGTGCGTCTACTATACAATCCGCATGATTAAAAGCTTAACTTCGTTACATAAAAGCTGCAGTTTCACATAAACTCACGACAATTTTCCGAGTACAGACAAAAATAATTCCATTCGTACAAAAAACGTTTTCTCACAATGAAATAAACACCAAAATGACATTTGAATGAAAACGACCATAAAAGTCCCGCGGAATTTCAACCAAAAATTTTACGATCATTCCGCTCAGAATTCCATAAAAAAAATCACAGCTAAATTTGAAACTCGGCCGAGAATTTCTTTAACCTTTTTCGCATTTTTATTTTTACCTTTTTCGCATTTTTTGACCTTTTCCCCAATTGTATTTGACCTCAGGCATAAGGATGCTCGACCAGCCGTACATGACGGATCTGATAGAGGCGAATTCTATGGGGCATGAGCCTCATAAAATCGACATTTATAGCGCCTCTTGGGGACCCACTGATGATGGAAAAACTGTCGACGGACCCAGGAATGCTACTATGAGAGCCATCGTCAGAGGAGTAAATGAGGTACGTCGGGTTTTATGGATTTGTTAGGCTTTAATGGATCGTTGGAAATATATATTGTTATGACCTGGAAAATCCCGGAATAATTATCTTTAATCGTATGAATAGGATTACAGCCGAATTCGCTTATCCTCTTTATTGTTTCGAGATAATAAGCTCGGTTTTGATGATAATGATGACGAATAGATCAATAATAATGAGTTTATTGTGATGGATTTGATGCATGTTCGTAAAAGCGTTATTTCGTGTTTGAATTAATTGGTTTTTTTTGCTATTTTTAGGGAAGGAATGGTTTGGGAAATATCTACGTTTGGGCAAGTGGTGACGGTGGTGAAGATGATGATTGCAATTGCGATGGTTATGCTGCTTCAATGTGGACTGTTTCAATTAACAGGTTTGTTGATTTTTATTTTAAATATGAATAACTGATTTCGTGTACATATTTTAAATTGGTTACGAGACTATTATTTGCATGTCTGACAACTTTTGCTGAAGCCATATTTTACATAACCCCGAACCGTTTGGAGCTGAATTTATAATTCACTTAGTGTACCTTCAGTGTATCATATAAGTGTATGTACATTGAAAAATATACATAGTAAGACTAATAGAATTGACCTTTCAATCTAAATAAAAAATTATAACTAAACTCAATAAAAGCAAATTCATACAAAACGAAAATCATTTTTACTGCACTTCAATTTCAAATTAACATAATAATCACTAATCATACATTATCTGGCTAGATTATTAGCTTTCTTTTGTATGATAAAAATACACAGATAAGCTTTTAATAAAAAAAAATCACAATCCCATGAATAATTTTTTTTATATCTTTCAGCGCTATCAATGATGGCCAGAATGCCCACTATGATGAATCATGCTCCAGCACCTTGGCCAGTACTTTCAGCAATGGAGCCAAAGATCCAGCAACAGGAGTAGCTACAACAGATCTTTATGGTAAATGCACAACAACTCATTCTGGAACTAGTGCGGCTGCACCTGAAGCCGCAGGAGTGTTTGCTCTCGCTTTAGAAGCTAAGTAAGTGTACTCTAATGAAAAACTTCTTTATTTTGTAATATTAGATCACCAATTGTAAATTTAATCCTTTGTTTGCAGTCCTACTCTGACATGGAGAGATATTCAACATCTAACTGTCTTAACGTCGAAGAGAAACTCACTGTTTGATGCTAAAGTAATTGGAAATAATATTATATTAAGACGTTAATTTAGAAATGTAATGAGTAATTCATGTCATAATTTAGGGTCGTTTTCATTGGACAATGAACGGAGTCGGCTTAGAATTCAATCATTTGTTTGGATTTGGAGTTTTGGATGCTGGAGCAATGGTTACTTTGGCTAAACCATGGAAAACCGTTCCTGCAAGATACCACTGTGAAGCAGGATCTCTTATCGGATCGCAGTAATTGCTTTTAATGTTTTTCTTTTTAATTAAATTTTTTGTATTATATGTTAATTCTGATTATACAATTCCAGCGAAATACCATCAGGAAGATCTCTTTTATTGAAAATTAAAACAAATGCTTGCTTTGGTAAAGATACAGCTGTAAAATATTTAGAACATGTTCAGGCTGTTGTAACTGCAAATGCTACTCGACGAGGAGATCTTGAACTTTTCTTGACAAGTCCTATGGGAACCAGGTAAATCTAATATTGTTTACATTTGATAAAAATCATTATTTTTTAAGTTCAACTATTTATATGTGATATTTATATTATATATTAAATTTTAAATACATCATATAATCTTAACTTTTCAGATCAATGATTTTGAGCAGACGAGCAAACGATGACGATAGCCGAGATGGATTCACCAAATGGCCCTTCATGACCACGCATACTTGGGGCGAATATCCTCAAGGAACATGGCTTTTGGAAGTAGGGCATTTTTAATCAACCTAATGAAACCACTATGAATAAAATATTAATAAAAAATATAATAATTCTTCTCAGGCAAGCTTCAACTCTAAAACTCCACAACGTGGATGGTTGCGCGAATGGTCATTGGTGCTTCATGGCACACGAGCTGCTCCATACCAGGGTTTGATAGCTGCTGATCCACATTCCAAGCTTGCCATTGTGAAGAAGGCACATGAAGAAAGAGCAGTTATATAAAATGATTTCGAATTTTATGTTATCTTCTATCATTTGTATTTTTTTTGTTAATTTACCTGTAATTTATTAGGGACTGTTTTGTTTTTGAAAAGGATTTTTTTTAAATATGATATTCTCAAGCTTTCTTGCTGCTATTTTATTACTTTATGAGTGTTTTGGTTATACTTTCGACATTCCATTTTGTAAATTCGCATAATTAAATATCAAATTTTATGTGTGCATGTTATCAATCAAGTCATGCACTTTTAATATGGACCAAGTTCAGATATATTAATTTTAATGATTTTTAATTGAAATTTGAATTTGCATTGAAGTTTGTTTAAAAAACTGAATTTTATTTTTTACTAAGAAAAAACCATTCCGTTCCATTATTGTAAACCCTCTACTAATTTGAAAATCTTACACTGCTATATATTCAGTTAATGATAATTTTCTTTACAAAGTTTACATGATCATTAATTCCAAATTAGCGATATTGCTGAGTTTTCAGAAGAGGTAAAAGGTACAATAAAATAAAACATGATAATTAGTATTTATAAATATAATGGCAGCGAATGTTTGAAAGTATATTAACGAGGTAAAAAGAGGGTTAATTATATTTTTATTTTATTTGAACATATTGAATTTATATATTTCTACATACATTTATTGTATGACGATGGGTCGAAGATACATATGATAAACGAAAATGCTGCAACGGTGGACAAGAAAAAATACAAATTCTATGCACAATTGAAAAATTTATTGAGAATTATTTTATTTTATTTAAGTAATGGCATGGGGTGTAAACCTTCATAAGAATGAAAACATAAAGAGGAATATTCATTGAAATAAAATAAAACTTTAAAATCAACACAAGCATTTTCCGCCTAAAAACGGTGATTTGCTTCATTTAACATTTAAAATAATTAATATTTATCTAACCATATGTGTACTTGCTTCTTAAGCTCCAACAAATGTAGAATTCATGTAACTGTAAAAATGTAGTAATGTCCAAATTTCATACTCAACTTGATTTCTTTCTTCTAAAACTTAATATCGTACATATTACAAAATAATTGATTGAAATTATCGATGTGAAGTGAATTAACAATGATTGGTGTGTATATCTTTAAAATAATATTCACTTGAAATTTCTACTAAATTATAAACTTTTACTTCAACAAAGAATTGAATTCTCATATTTTAAACTATGCTTAGATGTGCAGAATCCATGAATCATAAATATGACACCAAAAACCAATATATTTGCAAAAATATAATAACTAAATTCATGGAATATATCAAAATCAGCAAATCAATAAGAAGCGAACGATATTTCCACATATCTACTTAACTTCCCTGAAATATCTTGATTTTTCACATTAATACAAGATCTCATCCTTCTGTCGAAACATTCCACTCACTGCCATTGAAAATATTTCAAACCATTTTTTATTTTTGCATCTAAAACGTTTTCTGTACTGTTCAAAAACTTAGTCAAGTCTTTATATGTGTATTAGTTTTGTGAAACTTAGTGATTCTAAAGGATGTCTTTTGAATCTGTCGTGTGACTTGAAATTATCATCACAGAGCTTCATTTCATCGTATTTGTACCGTACCTTATGTAATCTCAACCAGCCACATGATCACATAAGATACTCTACAAATATCGACTAGTGTTTTTAGTGGCAATTGTGTATAATACGTGTTACATTTAATTTTTTAGTTGGCTCCATACGATGAAAAATTGTAAAATATTTGATTAATGTTATTATAAAGAGAAATTAACAGAATTTTTTTTCGTTATTATTTTTTATGATAAAAAATATATATCAATACGATTCTTATTTTTTTAAACGATAATTTAAATTATTATTGATGTGCGTGTTTGTTTTATCACAAGATTTACATGCATATGAATAAATAATATACAAATATGTATGTGTATGTGCAAAAAAATATATACGTATATATTTGCTTATGTATCTACAAATTTAACTGACCAAGGAACTTTGAATTTAATATATAAGCAATCAAATCAGTCCATTTTCATTTACACAAGTTGATAATTCTTTTCGTTACATTTTTACATGATGGAAAAAAATACAATTTATAGAGAAAAATTACGATATGTACAATTCTTAAAAATGACGATGAACATGTTGACGGTTATGTAATCAAATATTTAAATATTAAAAAAAAAATATGTATCTGAATCTAATATTTATTCTCGTAGTTAATTATTGAAATATTATACATGTGTTTAGACATTGCTCTGCATAATAACATTTAATTTTTTATTCAGATATAAGTATTGTAAGTAAAGTTGAATTAATAAAATTATTTATATAATATATCATAAAATTTAAGTAAATGATCATTAAATAAGAGAATAAAATAAATTTATTAATCATACTGTGTAAGTAAATTGAGTACATGCAGCAAAACACAATGTTTCCTTGTTATTTATTTAAACTCCTGAAAAAAATATTATTTCATTTTTATTTGTTGAATATTTGACCCTTAATTTTCAAAAATAACACAATCCCTTTTTAGATATTAACATAAGTTTTATTTAAAAACTTCTTAGAATAAAGGATACACTAACATTTACATATTGGAAAAAAAAGGTTTCTTTAACTGAAATTGATTTTTTCTATAAATCTTGTGGTTATACGACTTTCATAAAAAAATGGTCAGTATCTTATTAGGTCTACATAAATGAATACAATAAGATACTGATATAGTTTAGTTTTTCTCATTTCAAAACATCACGAAGATCATCGCCATCCCAGATTTTATTTGCAAATTAACTTTTTATGCTGACCAACATACAAGGTTAAATTATTTTGGTAAATATATGTGCATTATCAATGACATAGAAATCTGACTATAACGTGACTACATTTTATCGAAAACTTGCAAATATAATAGATAATTTTTGTTACTGAAATGTTACTTAGAATTTGACAGTAAAATAATGGTTTTATTGATTTTAGATAAAAAGAGTAATTATTATACAATGGTGAAAAAATAAGAAAGAGTAAGTATTTGTTATTTATAAATAAAAAATAGGATATACATACATACATATTTGAAGAATTTGTGTTGATTTATTTTTTTAAATAAAATAACTTCTTTTTGAACATTCTATAGTTGATATCTTTATGCAAATGTTATTCAGTTAGAAAAATACATACTGCATCTGATTCGGTTCTCAGTTGTTTGTGAACTTCCATCTGAGGCTGTCACACTTTCAAATAATATTCAAAAGAAAAATTCAATCAGTTAACCAGTTAATCAGTCAATCAGTTATGTATTGAAAATCATAAAAATATATTTTGATTGTTCTAAACAAAACAATCCAGGTAAGAAACATTGATTTAATATATAATTTTAATTACGATTTTTTTCGTTATTATTCATATTTACAATAGTGGAATTATTGATTTAACCTCATTTAAAAACCGGCCAAACAAGTCAATCAAATATAATTATACTATTGTATTATTTTATTATATCCAAAACATCGAAATTTATGTTTACTTTCGAAATCATTATTAACCAATTGACTTTTCAACCTTAGATTAGATAATGAAAATAATTCATCGTTTTCAACTATCGAGTTCAACTTTCGATTATTTAAAATGACATAGACCCATATTCGAATCACTACCTTCTAGCCATGTGGTGGCGTCTGCAGAAGCTGCTGATGCTACGACCGAAGCAGCATCAGCCCAGCAGCAAGATGGTAGTTCTTGTGAGTGGTTGTGACAGTGGTTTAGGATTGAAAATAGCAACTACAGCCTGCAAATCTGGTCTCACTGTGGTAGCGGGCTTACTGAAAGGCCCAGAAAGCGAAGGAGGACGTTTCCTCAGAGGCAGTTGCCCTCTTCACCAACAGCCTCATTTGGTCCAGTTGGACATCACTAATAGGGATAGCGTTTTGAATTGTGTTAAATACATCGAGGGGATTATCGAGAAGGATCCGCAGTGTTGTGAGTATTTATACGTGTATAGTTCATTTTTCAGTCAATAAGGTCAATAAACAATCGCAATAACGTCTCGTTAATATTGAAGTAATTTGAAAATATTTTCGTATTATACATGAATTTCGAATTCGCATAATTGAGATTGATTACAATTTTCTTAATAAAATTTTTAAAAATATATACGCGACAAACTTTGATTATTTTTTCATCCATCAAATTCGTTTTCATGCTGACTTTTTGATACAAAGTTAATATGTGTTTCATTAGATTCTCGGTAGTTTAATTTATGGAATGGATAACCCGCTTAATCTATTTTCCACATTTCTCATTTCGAAATGCATTTTGAGCAGAATTTTTTTGCATACTAATTCAACTGCAGTAATATGCATTTTACTGTGTAAACTTTTCCATATAAAAATACAATACATCGAAATTCATAATTTAATACACATTTTTTTTAAATAAAATATTATAGTTTTGCATGCCGTCATTAATAATGCTGGAGTGATGGTATTCGGTGGATTCGAATGGCAAACTGAACGTCAAGTAGAATCCCAATTAAATGTCAATGTTATGGGCACATGGCGACTTTCGAGAGAAACTCTTCCTCTACTTCGCAAATCTGCAGAAAGAAACATTTTTGAAAAGATATATCCGAGATTAATAACAGTGGAAAGTCATTGTTCGATTCAACCTTTGCCATTGTTATCATTTTATGGTGCTACTAAATTTGCTTTGAAGGGTTGGAGGGAAGCTCTTACTATGGAGTTGAGATCTACCGGAGTGAATATTGTCTCTATAATTCCAGGTTGGTTAAATTTTTCTTTTCTTCAATTTTAAAATATTTTTTAATGTTTTCATTATAATTTTAGGTTCTTTCCCAACAAATACATCGATTGCCGATAAACAAAAAGAATACTCAGAAGAAATGAAAAAATCTTTCCCTCCGGAAAGATGGGAAACGCACAAAGATGATTTTGATAGGTTATTGACTAATTTTTTGGATAAACTTTCGTTTCCGAAGAAAGACCTTTTGATTAAAGACGAAATTTTTGCGGAAAAAGCGATGGCTGCCATTTTGGATACTACCCCAGATGTCGTTTATAAACATCAACCATGGCGATATGCAATTTATCACTTCTTATTTGGTTTAGCACCAATGCGAATTCGGCACTGGTTAGTGAATAAATTTGTTGGTTATCCACCGAAAACGTATTAAATACACATAAATTTTCAAAATAATGGCACGATCCCATATTAAGCGTATCAAATGAGAACATTCCAGAAGAATGAGTGAAAACGCAAGAACGTATGCGTACACTTTCATTTTACTCGCAATTAACATATAAGATACGCTTACGTTTACGCTCACTATGTGACATTTCCTTAATGTATACATAATTTATATTACAAAATATTTTTATTATATTAGCAGTCGAAATCTTATTTTATTTTAATATTTCTGTTATTAAATGACTTATCGTTCGATGTGAATTATACAATAAATAATAATTTTTTAACAACACTAAAAAATAATAAACATAAAAATCTAAATGTATATTTATTTTTATTGATTCAATGACCATATTGAAAATTAGCAAAATAATTTATTGATCTAATTTTATCTCACATTCATCAAGTGAGCCGTTCAGTGCACAGACTGATTAACTTCACTTTTTGAAAAATCTTGAATTTAAGTATTAAAGCACTTGGTATAGTCATAACTATTTATGTTTAAAATAACTTTCCTGAATAATGAAGATTAACATAAAAAAACGACAACATTTTTTTGGCCATTGAGATAATAAATAATTTATTTCAGGGCCATTTTGATTAATTCCATACTCTAATGTAAATCATTGCAATAATGCAACTCAAATGCATTAAACCTGTATTTATGCATTCTACAATATTTATTTGAATTTATATTATAAAGGGAATTTAAAAAAACAATAAACATAGTTTCATCGATTTTCTCAACATTTTGCTTTATGGGGTTAGTCATTGGCACTGAACGGCTCAATTATTGATAATCTTCGAATTTTTTATTTGATTCAATTTTTCAATCATGAAAAAATCAAGAAAATCCAAACGGATTACACAAAAATCGGACATTCCATTGTGGTAAGTCGTAAAACGTCCACGTAGCGCCATCAACAATGGTGGCGCTGCAGTCGAGAAAAGTGGTTCGATCCAACGCGTCGATTTGTCGACCATATCGACCGCGCCATAAGATCCATGAATCCTCGTTCGCGCGGCGGCCACGTGTGCGCCCTCAACAATGGCGGCGCTGCAGTCGCCTGATCGAGCTTAAATAAACACGTTGGCCGCGGCCACACCGGGTATTTTTAAACGCCGGGAGCCGATCGTGCCCCATTATGCCGCTCGCCAACGCTTTCGCTGGTTGCCAAAGTGTGGGGAGCTTTGTGGTGTTACGTATGAACCCCTCTGTTGCTTGTTTAGGCTCCATAATGAGCGCGAGTAAATGATTTTTTTGAAGGAAGAAGTGTTTTTGTGATTTGCATGAATTTTCGCTATTAGAAAATTCACAGAACGAATATTAATCCCCAAAATTTGACCCCCAATAGATCACCCCTGAAAGTTGAATTTTGAAAGTTAACCCTTGAAAGTTGAGCCCTGAAAGTTAACTTCAATAGTTTCCCTCGCAGAATCATTTTCACCACAAAAAGTTTTCACTCCGCATAATTTTCATCCCCTAGATTTTCCCTTCCTAAATCCCCCCGCTCAGATCATTTCAAAATACTGACATTAAGCGATTCATTATTCATCATTTCATATAATTGTTTATTTTATGAGCAAAAATGGTAAATGAAGTACTAAGAACAATTGGTCGAAAAAAGATCTCCACGAGTATAAACCTAGGCGGGGGAGGGGGAGGGGGGGGAGGAATTTGGGAGAGAAAACGATGCGGAGGGAGAGTAAAAGTGTGGGAGACAACTTCTAGAGACGAAAATTCATTTTATGAATTTTCTAGAAGCGGATATTCGTGGCAACATTTTTATATGTTCATTTTGGTTATATGAACGCTCACACTCAGTCTAGGGATGTCAGATTTACTATAATTTTCATATACCGGTAATCCGGTTTTCTTTTAGTAATTACCGGTTTAACCAATTAAATAACCAATTTAACCAATTTGACAACTGTAAATTAAATTTCAAATAAAAACCGAAAATTAATATAAAAAAGCCGTAAAAACCGCAAAACCAAAAATATTTGACTAACAGAAACCATAGACTACATTAGATGAGAGTATCCATTTAATGTTTGTGCATATTGACGTTAAAGAACTTCGCGTTATCAATAAAATGTTAATATTAATCGATAACGACTTTTATCTGTAAAAAACACGGTTGTAAAGAAATTTTGGACAAGTTTGTCGAATTATTGATACTGTCAATCAGTGAAATTAAGACCAATCGTTTATGCACAAATTGAAAAATGGTTTATATAATATAATACAAATCCACATCCATTCGAAACGGCAGTAAGAAAAAAGTATTTTTTATCAAAACGAAAGATTAAAATTAATATGTAAGTATTTTTTTGTATATTTCGGAATGTTTGTCATTTTAGACACCTATGCAATAAGAAATTTGATAATTTTCTTACTATTTGCCTAGTCGAGTTAGTACTTTTTTAACTGACATCACTTGTGTCTTTCGAAAAATTGTGCTTTTCGGATATTTTTCGCCTGCAGATTGCGCAGAAATTCGTAAGAGTTTTTTTATGTTAATTTATTTTCCATATATTCAAAAATTTCCCTAAAAGAATAAACAAAGATAAACAACTACCACCCCTTCCCCCCTTTGTTCACAAAAACGCATTTGGGCCCTTCACTCTCAAAAACTCCAACCATTACACATTTTTCAAAATCGCTAACGGACCCTAGCAATTCACCCTCCCCTCTCACCACCCACAGACAAACCCCCCTCAAAATCCCCACAACAACATTTGCCACCATAAACCCCAAAAAAATCCCAAACCCCCCAACCTCCAAACGCACAATCACCCGCCGCGCGCCACAGTTGAAACCAGCGAAGTGTCCCTGCCTAAAATTAGCCACCGTCGAGAGCAGCGCCGCTCAGGAAGACAGTTTTCCGCGATGGGCCCGTCCCCCGGTCCGGCCCCGCTTCCAGCGCGCGCGAGAGCCTCCGCGTGACCGGGCCCAGCTGGGGATCCCCAGTGGACGGCGGATGGCCGCTGGGGACATGCGCCCGCGCGAACTAGGTCACGTTTGACGTTGCGAAGTTGGGCCGCGGTGAGTTTCGAAAGGACCGCGGGTTCAACGATCGTGGATTTTTTGTGCCAGTGATTGGTTTTTGGGATTTGGTTTTAAGTGGATTTTGGTTTTTTTTTGTGTTTAGGTTGTGGTTGTTTTGGTAGGTCTGTTTTGCGGATTTTTTCTGATTTTTTTTTATTGTGAAAACGATGAGTTGGTTTAGTCTAGATCAGGCTTGTCCAAAATTTCAGTATGCGGGGGCCACTTGCAAATTTCAAATTTCAAAATTTCAATTATTGTAAATTTAAAACGTAATAAGTATTAAAATATTGATAAAGTTATTTATTTCCTTTATAAAACTATTTCGATGAGTACATTTCGGAATAAATTCTGTATTTTAAGTGGATTTTGTTTTTTTTTGTGTTTAAGTTGTGGTTGTTTTGGTAGGTCTGTTTTGCGGATTTTTTTTATTGTGAAAACGATGAGTTGGTTTAGTCTAGATCAGGCTTGTCCAAAATTTCAGTATGCGGGGGCCACTTGCAAATTTCAATTGTTGTAAAGTCAAAACGTAATAAGTATTAAAATATTGATGAAGTTATTTATTTCCTTTATAAAACTATTTCGATGAGTACGTTTCGGAATAAATTCTGTAATTAAAGTGGATTTTGTTTTTTTTTGTGTTTAAGTTGTGGTTGTTTTGGTAGGTCTGTTTTGCGGATTTTTTCTGATTTTTTTTTATTGTGAAAACGATGAGTTGGTTTAGTCTAGATCAGGCTTGTCCAAAATTTCAGTATGCGGGGGCCACTTGCAAATTTCAATTGTTGTAAATTCAAAACGTAATAAGTATTAAAATATTGATGAAGTTATTTATTTCCTTTATAAAACTATTTCGATGAGTACGTTTCGGAATAAATTCTGTAATTAAAGTGGATTTTGTTTTTTTTTGTGTTTAAGTTGTGGTTGTTTTGGTAGGTCTGTTTTGCGGATTTTTTCTGATTTTTTTTTATTGTGAAAACGATGAGTTGGTTTAGTCTAGATCAGGCTTGTCCAAAATTTCAGTATGCGGGGGCCACTTGCAAATTTCAAATCTCAAAATTTCAATATTGTAAATTTAAAACGTAATAAATCAATCGTAAGTATTAAATCAGTGGCGGCTCGTCCTAATAATTAAATGGCTCACTGTATAAAATATTTTTTTTAATTCTTATACGCAACTAATTATTTGGCTGGTTAATAATAACTAAAATGATCAGTAAAAAATGTTAAATGATCAATTAGGTTATGTTAGGTTAGGTTTAGGTTAGGTTAGGTTAGGTTAGGTTACTACTACGTATGACTACACTGAGACTTGTTTCAACAAGTTCAAATAGGTTTCCACGTGCACAGAACCGAATAACAACCATATACTTTGTTTTTACTGATCAAAATAGGATCTTTTAACTGATCAATTAAATACAGGCCATTCTTATATTCGTCTTGTATAGGTGCATAAATGCAATAAATATTTTGATTCTTGTATGTGTTGATGATGGCGTTTTCGTATTTTTTACATGAAAACATGTGTTCTATTTTCAATTTCATTGTTGCAGCCCCTCCATTACAAATTTTCACGAGCCGCCACTGATTAAAATATTGATAAAGTTATTTATTTCCGTTATAAAACTATTTCGATGAGTACATTTCGGAATAAATGCTGTTTGTTATGTTTGTTTTTGTGTGAAAAGTGGGGGCCACTTTGGCACCGTGGTGGCCCTTTGGACAAGCCTGGTCTAGATAAATGATAGAAAATGTTTAACAAGGGAACAATTTTAACGTGCATTAAATTAAATAAATGTGTATTAATCTTGAGAATTAAATGAAATAAGTGTGCATTAAAAAAAATAACGGTGCATTTTGCACGTGCGCATTATAAAAAATATCTGTACCTTAAAACATTCATAAACGTGCATTAGAACAGGGTGGAATACCAACCGCATGACCATTATTCATAACTTTCATAATATTATAATCGATTCGCAATAAACCAAATTCAAACAAAATCAACATTGATAAGAAAATGGACCAAATTGTTTAAATGTATTGTACTGCGTTTAGAGATTGACTTTACTCCGACGTCGTTGTCATTCTAATGCACAAAATATTCATTCTATTGAAAATTTCATATTTATTTAATGCTCACTTTATACTACACAATTTTTTTTTCTATTGCCCACTATGAATAAAATAATGCTCAATACGAGATTCTTTAATGCACCAAAAATAATGCATATCATATATTTTTCTAATGCACAAGTAATTCGTTTTAAAGTATTTATTGTGCCTTAGCACAATAAATACTTTTTGAAAGCACAGTCAAATCGCACCCTTTTAATAATATATGAATTAGTAAACATAACCTAAAATAATTTCGGTTCATTTTTAATAATTAGTATGAAAAACAAAAATATAAGGTTAATCTTATAAAAATATTGACATAACCTAAATTTGATGTTCTAGATTAGGTGTATAGTATTATTTATATTCACTTTTTAGAGATATCTTCAAAGTTATATAAAATTTAAATTATTTCAATTCATGCAATATAAATGAAAATAAACGTGAAAACACAAAAATATTAACCTAACCTAAATACTATACAATGTATTGCCCAATCAAAACATCAGACTAGGTCAACCTAACCTCAAACGGGATATTTTTAAACGTCCACAATTCGAACCACAATATCGAACTATTACATAAAAACGACAAAACGCGTTCGCAGCACAAAACTCAAAAAACGCAAATTCGACTCTTCCAAAAGAGAACAGAACATTGCAGCGAATCGACGGCTCAACACTATTAATGGCCTGTGCAACAACTTTTAAAAATAAAACGTCTTATCCTCGTCGTCATTGGTATGCTTTCTCCGAAGTGATTTCGTGTGAAAAAGTTGCATGTGTTAAATGTAAAAATATTCTGAAAATGCTGTAAACAAAATATAAAAAAAACGCTCCCGGATACGAAGCTGAGAAGTAAAACAAATCGGAATTTGTATGTGAGATCTAAATCGAAGATGTCGAATTTTGTAAGATCTGTTAAATATTGGTATCAATTTAGTTTTTTATGATTTTATAATATTATATATTTTTGGAAATGTTGTGAAATGTACTATCAGTGAAAGTATATTTTTATTGACCGTGAAAAAAGTTAAATTGGGTTAAGTTAGAGTTTTTTTTTCGATAAAGTGTTAGAAGTTTGTTAAAGTGTATTTCGACAAGGGTCTCAAATACAAATACAAATTCCCCATAACATATATTATACTTTCACTGTATATTTATATTTTCACTATACATATTCATATGTTACATTTCTCTGTTCCTGTTCGTATTACTAGTATATTATCAGTGAAAGTATATTTTTACACTATAAAAATAAAACAAATCTAACATAACCTAATTTAATCGAACTTTTTTAAACGATCCGGAAATATATACACCCAAAACTCTTTTTGCACGGTTTCTAAATAATACGATTAAAGAAAAAGACCGATTTTTTTAAATGAAAATTTACGATACTCGTAGATAATTTCACATGACGAAATTTTGTCACATTATTCATCTTTTATAAAGTATATTTGGATGGAATTCTCATCCAAATATATTGATGGAACCTATCTCCAATTTTTATATGGTCACCATACATTTGTTTTTTATAACGTATCCCCGTTTATAAAGAGACTTGAGTGTACTTTCACTGATAATATAGTACATTTTCACTATAACATATACAAAAACATTTTATAATAGAATAAACTTCGAACTTTCGACAAATTAAACATTTAACAATATGTACACAACAATTATATTTTGAATCATACAAAATTGCATTGCGCACTTCTTCGACTTCATCGAAAAGCAATTTCCCGTTGAAAATACCAGAATGCGAATTCACATTTCCCGGAATGCGTTCGCGATTTGCAAAAATGCATCCAGAGCGGATGCATATGCATTTTTTTTGTATTCGATTTGCAAAATATCGGAATTGGACGTTACAAAGTTCTTTGTGAAATCGCTTTGAATCATCGACGCGGATATCGAAAAAAAATCAAAAGCGAAATTATTATATGTTACTCGCATAAACGATTCGCTTGAGTGGAATGATTCACCAGTTGAAAGGAAAATTATCCAGATTCTTTCAGCGTTCCAAACAAATCGTTGTTTATTTTTGTAAAATGTGTTTTGAACGTTAAGTCTTTTTAGAAGGAATTCAAAAAAATCTTATATATAATTATAAAAATTAAATTATTATTATTGCATAATTCTTGATTATATTATATAATATCAATCTACGATCGTTTTCATAATAAAAAAAAATTATATTATATTATAAAGTCAATATATATTTCCTATTTGTTCAAATAAAGAAAAACATTTTTCTTTTCATACGATACGTTCGGATATGTGAAACAAGAGTTTAAATTGATTTGAAAAAAAAAACAATAGGAACTCGCAATCAATAGAAGAGACAATGAAAACTCTATGGACATACATTTCATGTGATGTACTTTGATGAAAGTGCAGAACTCAATAGAACTGAATTGGATTCGAGTGAATGTCAACATTTGTTTGTTTTATTAAAAAATTGTATAATGATGAAAAAAATTAGATTTAAATATAAATTTTTCAAAATTTCAGTTCTGTTGGTTTGTTTTGAGTAATAATTGCTAATTTAAATATTAAAAAATTAAATTTAAGGAAAATTTATCGTTAATGCCATCTAGCGTCTCTTAATTCAATTAATTGTTTTCCGTGTTTATTTTTGAAGTGCTTAAGATTTTTCCGGAATAAAATGATGATTTCATTTCAGTGCAAAGTTTTAAAAAGAAAACCATTAAAATCTCGTTTTATTTGAGGATTTTAACGACCGATTTATTTAGTTCCGGAATGTATTTCAATGGAAGCCAATGGAAAATTTATAATTTTCACGCTCGATTTTACATTTTCCCAAATATTTTCGCGGTTACGTAGTAAAAGTATTTGAGTCACTTACATCTTGCTAAAATTTATATAAGATGATCTGAATATTTAAAAATATATTTCAATTAAAAATGATACACATTAGAAAAAGGCTCTATATTTGGTCACGTTTTCGCTTACGCTTATGTCCACTGTAGAGCCTTACCCTATTTTCAAGCCTTTATTTATGATATGAAAACCAATATATTCTTATCATTGAAAACATATCATAAAGCATTTGGATTCAACAATTTGGTTCAAAATTTTATATAATATAACATCTACAAGATATGAAAAAATCAACTTTTAACAATAATTAATTTATATTTTTATCTTAACGTTTGAGAACATATCAAAGTCAATAAACAAAACTCGTCTATAACATACGCAGCAAATTTAACTTTTCCAACAAAGAATTTCATTTTATTTTCACGTTACGACTTGAAATAAATATGAAAAAAAACTCATTCATTCAACACTTTTATTGCAGCCAAACTTCAATCATCCACCATTTTTATGATCTATCAATTTTCATTAAATGTCAGAACAATTTTGATAATTCACATAACGTGCGTGTCTCCCACATTAATCGCTCACGTTACATCATATGTATTGTATTGAATATTCAGGTCATGAATAATTTAATAAAGCAAAAATGCCAAAAGAACAAATCAATTTTATATATCCCAATGAATATATCCGATTATTTAAAAACTATCCGTATTTTTTTAAGTTTACTGTATTAATTATTTTTTTAAATATATATTTTTTAATATCAAAAAGTAAGCGTACATTTTTGAAATGATTCCGTGTACTTTCAGAACATCTGTACGTGAAAAAAATAAACAAAAAATAAATAAATTCGCGTCTCGAAACATGACGAGAATGTCAGGTGGTCCCATACATACGGATATAGTGGCGTGACTCAAATTTATATATCATGGTTGTTGGCCTCGTTCGAGGAGACCAGCCAGGGTTATCAGCATGCTAATTATGTATGCTGAAAACGAAAAATAAATATGATAAAAACACAAAAAGCTCGTAAGATCTTACGAAGATCGAGATAACGCGCTTTCAAGATCGCACAGATTCAAAATCGACTTTCTCATACATTTTTTCAATAATTTCGATCATATTAATCATCTACAATATAAAGATAATATAAAAGTATAAAAGAAAAGTATAAAAGGGAAAAAGTAAACGCATATCGCATAAATCATTATCGCCATCTAAATAATTAATCAAAAAAATAGTAAAAAAAACGATTCTTGTGTTTGTAAATAGGGGCTTTGAAAAGTATGGGTTTCGCTTTGTAAAATGATAGTGAAATGTCAGAGTTTAATTGCATATCAATAATGAAGTTATTGTTATTCAGTTTCTTACGTGTTCCAATTTCAGCTTGTTGTAGATATCGATCATGTAAAAGAAAATGTCATGTAGGAAAACGTCTACGTGATGAAAGTGTTGTGAAAAATTGTATTCGAAATAGAAATATAATTACTAACTACATAAAAAAAATTTATATATTAAATTCAATAAAAACTATATACATATTTTTACTATCTTCACAAAACAATAATTTTCCGATGTTAACATAATTAAATTTGTATTTTGAATTATTCATATAAAACTTTAATTGATTCTTTACTTATTTACAAAAGATTTAGAATTCATTTTAACAGTTTTTCCAAGAAAAAATTCGTTTCTATTCAATCCTATCAACACATTTTGCAATTAACCATTAGAAAATGTTCCAATTTCGATTGTCATCGTGTCCAAATTTAAATTTCGTTACAATAGTTAGCTGAAAATATTCTCATGAATCACCTGTGCGAATAACAACCACACACCACTTAGCAAACATCATTAAATACTCACGCATAACTAAAAACGAAAAAATGATCGAAAACCCAATTAACGCATCGACCATATATTTTCCGATAATAAAAATAATCCCGTTATCGCTATCTAAACGCGAATTATCGCATATACAAAAATTTCATGAATGAAAATCGATCCTGCCGACGGAGTTATTGACCAGGAGTGCTCTTCGGCGGCGAAAACGTCATGTTTTTCCCGGAAAATTCGTTAGTTTTTGGCCGTGAGCGAGCTTCCGGCGAGCATGTGCTTTCGCGACCGCAGCGCCGCCCCGTGGCGGCGCTTTCAGTCGCCTGAGGCGTGGCGTCACGGTCAGATGTCGTAAACATTTTTTGATGGCACAAATAAACGTGTTTGTTAGCAGTACGTGGAGTCTGTCTGGAATTTCTTGGTAAATATAAAATGTTGGCTGTTGGTTTGTTTGTGTGAAATGATTGATGGGTTTTCGCAGTAAGCGGGATGCTAGTTTGTTTTGTAGTTTGTATAAAGAGTTTGATTGTTTTTATTTGAAGTTTTTTTTAAATGTAAGTTTGTATTTAAATTCGTGAATACTATTTTGAAATTTTGCAATTATTAAGGTTAGTTTAGAAGGTTTGTGTAAATATGCAAATATTGTGTATTATTGTATTGTGTATTAATCCATAAATATTTATAAAAACTTCCATATCGACACAAAACTATTCGGTTCTTCAGATTATTTGATGCAATGTGTTGGTAGTGCAATAACTAAAGCAGCCATAACAAAATGAGTAAAAAGATCAAGATTCTCTTCATAATCCATAAAAATACTTAATCTTATTGTTAGATTTATTTTTAAGATTTAATTATTATTAAAAGCATGTCAATGAAATTGATAGTTTCGAATATTTTTTCTGAGAAAGAAAAAAGTATACATATGCTTATGATAAGACGATTGCACTATCTAAATGTCAACTGTCAATGTTTCTGTCATGATAAGTCTTTTGATCTCTCCAAGTTTTGTTCTTTTAAAGGCAGTGTGACTAATAAGATGTTCTTCTTATCTGTCATGAATGCTGCTAAATTTAGATTGTTATTAGGTATGCTTCGAATATTTCTAGATATGAACAAAAAAAACAATTAAAAGTTATACGTATATTTTCAAAGTATTATATAGGTATATCGCATTTGTTATTAAATTATCACATGTTGAATATGTATAGGGACATAATGACAGTAATATATAATGCACAAACTATTCATTCTATTGCACATTTCATATTTTTTTAATGCTTACATTATCTAGCACAACATTTTTTTTCTATTGCACACTACGAATAAAATAATTTGCAATACGAGATTATTTATAGAAATAATGCACATCGTATATTTTTCTAATGCACAAGTGATTCGTTTTAACCTCCTCAGGCCTGACTTTTTTTTCATAAAAATAATTTTTTTTTTCATTTCGTTTTTATAGCATTGAAGATGCATAAAAAGATTTTTTTTCTTTTATGAATTATTTATCTATCTAAATCACATAATAATGACTAATTATTTGAAAATAAAAAATACTGCTGAAGTGACAAAAATGACCCTTCAGACCAAATTTACGTTCTAATGTACATTCGTGTTTGATGTCAAATTATGATATGATACATTACAACATACAATAAAATTTTGGTTTCAATCGATAAAAGCAGTCTTCTTTTTAAATATCGCACCATAATAATGTTATGTGAGTGGATTTTTAATAACAAAATATTGAAAATAAAACATGACTTATCGCGACGTCGTTGAGATGTCAAGCAAAACTGGCATATAACAAAAATTTCGCGCCCCATATTTCAAAACAGACAAAATTAAACAAAATAACATAGTTTATACAATAATTTACAAAAAGCTCCGATAAAAATAAATCTAAAATAGCTTCAAAAAACGGTAACAAAGTCTATGTACATTGTAATGTGCACAGGGCTTGAGGAGGTTAAGGCGCAATTTATTTATTTTCAATGCACAGTTAAATCGCACTTTAAAAAAAAACACAAAAAAACCATCCCAAAACCTAAAAAAAAAAAAAAAGATTGACCACCCCTCAACCCCCCAAAACCTGGGGGGTACCCATGCGCGCGCACAGCCACCACCGCCTGGCCGACATTCGTGCGGCTTTCGCGATGGTAAACACGGCGGTGGTGGGGCGCGGCCGCAGCGGGTAGCGCTCCGCCCCCGGCGCCCCCAGCGCCGCTCGCCCCCGATGAGGCTGCGCCCCGGGCCCCAGCCCGCGCAAGGGCCCCGGCCGCGCCTACGCCCCGAGGCGCACTCCTTCGACGGCAGCGCGATTGTTGTTAACGCATCCAACCGCTCGCCCTTTGGCCGCCCGCTGAACGCGAGGGCCTCGCCGAATTCGTCCCCCTGTTGCACTTATTGTGTTAGAATGTGATAGATGTTTAATCGGTGACTTTCTCGTTTTGTTTATTTCGCGCGCGTGTGGTTCGGTGTTGAATAGTGGACGTTGACTCGATTGTGCAAATACCTGGTTTATCACATAACTGTTCCGGATCGTGGAGGTTTTTCCTAGATAGTATACAACCAATTAACACTAAGGATTGGTAAATATTTTTGTTTGTAATGAGGTTGTTGTTGTGCATATGGCTGCACTGTGCGTCGATTTTCCGTCGGTTTTTCCGGCGCGCGGCGAGCTTTCGGGAGGGAGCTTTTCGTTTTTCAGACGTCAACGGTCGTCACGCATATGCTTATTCATATTGTATGTGCCTAATTGTATTCGTATGAAAGTACGTCGTAATAATGTAATGAGCGTGCGTACGTGCGTGCGTGTCCAAATATGAAAGGTTCGTTATACACGGGCTGCAAATTGGTTGTGAAATTGTTGTTTTTTTTATCACGGTCGTATTCGTGTGACAAATCGTTTTGAGTGTATTGTATTTTTCATTTTGTGACTTTAATTGATAATTTATTATTATTTTTCATTTTATTATGCCTATTTAAATCCGAGAAAATTCTTTCATGTTAGATTCAAATATTTTTATCATGATTTATTTTGTAGTCATACAAAATTTTTTTTCATAAAAATTGCGTGCAGTTTTTGTTTAAAATTTAGGACGTTTCATAATTTTAATCAGTCATTTAGTTCTGACAAACACATTGATTGTCAAAAGTTTACGACACGTAGAACAACGTGGCTTTTGACAGGTAAACATATCTTTAAAAAAAACAAATCATTTTGGTCTGTTTACCAATATTTGATTTATTTTATTATCTTCAGAAAACATTGATTTTACACATTTGAAGCTGGAAACATTTTTTTTTAAATTGAAGTTAATCGTTATCTTTATTCTAATCATCCTTTTTTCTCAACCTATAAATCTATCTTAAAACTTTTAATCAATTCTAAAAATATTATATATATTACGCAACATTTGTGTGATTGCGTTCTCTATGATAAACGCAAAAAAATCTTGCGGTTTTTTTATAAAATTCAACGTCATCTATCGGTGTGTTGTCCCCCTTGGTTGGTATTATTAAAATAAATAAATAATATCATCTGTCAAATATGACAGTTGACGTGTCTTACAATATACCTTTGAAAAGCCGGAAAACATTTGCATTGCCGACGTGTCGCAATGTAATCAACAAGGGCGCTAAGGATCACAAACGTAAGGATCGACTATGTTAATCACAAAAGAGAACATTCTAGAAAAGACTTGTCCAAAGGGCCACTACGGTGCCAAACTGGCCCCCAGTGCTCGCGCTACTGGCCCCCACTTTTCATACATAACAATTTACGAATTTTGCTCTAATTTGTATTATTTTTTTGAATTATTGATGAATCGAATTTTTCAAGTACATTCTAATCAAAATATATGTATTTTATCGTTAAATTAAAAAAAAATGCAAATCGACGACGTTCGTGAATGACCGTGAAGTGGCCCCTCGCATACCGAAATGTTGAACAAGCCTGTTCTAGAAGATGCGAGTTAGGGAGTCGCTAGTCAAAAAATCATTTTGATACAGATATCAAATTAGGGCTTGCAATTTACCGTCAAATTTCGATTACCGGTAAACGGTAAATAATTGGTCCCGTTACCGGTTTACCGGTAAATTACCGGTAAATGAAAAAAATAAATTTATGTAAATTAAATGATTAAAGTATGACTTTATGTGGCTACTTTTACTAAAAAATAGTATTCTTGATTAAAATCTAAACAATATGTAAAATATACCTATAAAAATCCATGGGGGGGGGGTTAGTAATCATTTTTTCTAGTTTCAGCGAAAGTCACATTATATAAAATATATGTTTGGAAATCCATGGGGAGGTATAGGTATGGAAATCCATCATGTTATATATAATGTGACTTTCGGTGCTGAAACTACAATAAATAATTACTACTACCCCCCCCCCCAGGTTCATAAAACCATAGTGGCGCCTCTCACACCCATAAAAACACCCTAATTTTTTTCTGCAATAATATGTCTATATTTACCCTTAATTCGCAATAAAATCGTTTCCGGTAATTACCGGTAATTTTTTCAATTTACAGGTAATTACCGTAGGCATATTTTAGGCGGTTTACCGGAATTGCAAGCCCTATATCAAATGTTACTTCAATTTTGTATTTATTTCACAAAAAATACAAAAATTTTGCATTTTTTCACATTAAAACGCAATCACACAAACGTTGCTAAATCTTTCCCTTACGGTGCTAAAAACTGGCAAGCGCTGCTATAATGTAACTTTACTACACAATATGAAAAAGTGATTTAAAACCCGAAAAAATTGAATATTTTTAAATATTGTTTTTAGTGACCATAATTGAAGTTGAAATGTAACAATTTTTGTAATGTTAGCTCCTGAAAAGTGTCTAAAAAAAAAACATCGTAAATTTTGGACAACACCGGCGACAACCATCTCATCCCGACTCCCGTCGCCCACTAGATACGCATATGCAATGACGCACGCTATAAATGACGCGTCGGGCAGGAAGTCAAATAGTGGTTTTAAACATTTTAAAAATATTTTTCGTTTAACAAACACACAAACCACCATTCGCCCAACATCCCCGAATCGGCGGCCCGTGTACGCCGACCCGCGAAGCGCGCAGTCACGCCGCTTTAATGCAAATATTGAAAAAGTAATGAGCCGGCGGTTTGTTTCCTTGGCCGACCTTCGCCATCAATGATGCAGCGGGACGAGCAGTTTAACGCGAGTCGTAGATTGGCCCGGGCCGGCTCCCGAGGGGCGCCATAACGCCGGGACGCAAAGCGCCCGAGCCCGGCACGAAAGTGTTAATAAGCCGGCGCATTGCACCCGGGAGTATGGCCGCGTTAACTTCTCGTATTGGCCTTGTTGAAGTTTCGTCTTGCTCTGGCCGGTTGATGCTGAATGCGTGATGGTGTGAAGGTGGGAATGGCGTTTGTGATGGTTGTGGGTAGGGAGGTTTTACCGGTAAATGATTTAAAATTTAGATCATTTACCGGTAAACATTAGCGGTACAGCGTTTCCAAAACTAATCCAAATATTTAGACTCAACTGATGAAATCCAAAATTCTATTTTTTTAAAGGATGAAATTTTAACTATCGTATTAAAAATGGTAATGCTTTTTCCTTGCAATGATAAATTGACATCATTGCATTTAGTGAAAATATTCACCAAATATGCAAGTTGTATTAACCAGGAAGGATTTGTTAATATAATAATTCAATAAAATGTTTTTTCTCGTCGTTTCACGTCAGTATGTAAAGTGCATTATGTCCACTACCCATTTCATCGCGCAAAATTTTAAATAATCTGAATTGAAGTGGTCTGGATGTTACATAATTTATCATATTCACGGCTTCGTCTATTACATTTTTTAAGTTTATGGAAATTTTTTTAATCAACAGTGCATGCCTATGCAAAATACAATGACTATACTGGTAGCTCTTGTAACTACTTTCAGGATACGTGATACAACACCTTTCATTTTTCCTACCATTGCTCGAGCACCATTTATACAAATATCAATACACTTTTCCCAACCTATCTCTTTTTTAGTAATTAATCGTTAATACAATTGAATATACATATCTTCTTCAGTAGTTTTTCCATGTAGATATGCACACGTGAGTAAATCTTCTTCAATGCTTTTATAATATGTGTAACGAATAAATACTAATAGTATTATATGAAATAGTATAAATACTTTAGTACCGCTAGTCCTGCGACATCTGTAGATTCATCCATTTGATATACAATACATATTCACTGCAAAGTT
The DNA here is from genome assembly GCA_009617725.1 of Hydropsyche tenuis. Classification (NCBI taxonomy): domain Eukaryota; kingdom Metazoa; phylum Arthropoda; class Insecta; order Trichoptera; family Hydropsychidae; genus Hydropsyche; species Hydropsyche tenuis. Next base: position 258,277 of record VTON01000066.1, read on the forward strand.
CAAGTCAACGAATTAATTCTTTCTCTATGCTAGTAGAAATATCTTTAATGCGTTGTGAAACAGTATTATTAGATAATTGTATTGCTTCTATTTTTTTTAGTAGCCTGCTCATTAAGAGCACGTGACACCATGTCTTTCGCGCATGACTTGATAAGTGTCTCTCCAATTGTATGAGCTTCACCAGTAGGGTTTCTTCTCGAGAAAGAACTCCTGAAAGTTTCTCGAGAAAAATGCCGAAATTGAGAATTCTCACTTCTCAAGATATTTAGTAGATTTCTCGAGAATTTTCATAGTAATATTTTTATCATTATACATAAAATTAATACAAATATAATATTTGAAAATATGCATACTTTTAAAAGATTTTAACTCTTTGAAAATTTTTTATAAAGATATTCGAACAAAAATATATTATTTTTATTATTCTGTTGGGTAAGAAGCATTGATTTATGATCGATTAAAAAAACCGGTACAGTTCAGGTGGACAACGGTCAACTTGACAACGGTCGGGTGGCCGACCGCAGCTCACCGACGGTCAGGCGGACAACGGTCAGGTGGACAACGGTCAACTTGACAACGGTCGGGTTGACAACGGTCAGGTCGACAACGATTTATTTAAAATAACGATATAAATAACGTCATAAATATATATTCAAACGACGAAATACAATTGCAAACGTATGTTTTTATTTGCAAGTTACGTGCATTCCAATGAGAATATTAACCGCGACGAAGAAATATCGATGTACGGATATAATGACCAACGAACGTTCTTTTGCGAACTTTTACACGTTAATTACTCTGTACCTAGTAGTATCTTCATTTATTTATGATTCCTTTGGACATACCCAAATTCCATATAGGAAAAACTTTTCCTATATGGAATACTATACTTATATATTGTACAACAGAATCGTTTAATTAGATCGTTTTGAACCTCGAGCAATTTTCTATTAGAATCCATCGCCTTGCTATGAATACATTTTTTTCTTAATTTTATTATAACGAAAGGGATGTTATACTCATCTCAAATTAACATGCTAGTCATCTAATTAGCGAACTAACTTGTATATCTGTCCATAATCATAGATAATTACTACATAATTTTAAAACACCTACATCATTTCGAACGAACGTTCGTTAACGAACGAACGAACGAACGAACGAACGAACGTTAACGAACTTTTTAAATCCTTTTTTCATTTATATATGACACTTTCCTGTATGACATCTATTATCTCAATAAATTTTGTCTATTTTTCATGTTTCATTTGATATTTTATCATATTAAATAAATGACTGTATATTAATTAATTAATTAAGCATTTTATTTAAATTTCCTTAATGTCTTTTGTCATTTTTTTAATATTGTGCTGTAACTGGCTATTGCTACGATTCTGAATCATATCAGAGAAAACAAGATAAATATATATATAAATATGAAATAAAAGTTTTCATATGCTTATAGCAAAACTGCTTATGTCCACATTATAAAGTGAGTTTAATTTATATCGAACGACCACTTACTTATACGACTATGTTAATCAATTTAAATAGTACTAAATATGCAATATTATAATATAGAGTTTAAGTATTTTCATTTGGTTTTAATTAATTTAAAATATAAACGTTGTTATTCACAATACTTTTACGCAAATCGCTATGAAAAAAATGATTATTCGACATTTTAAATAACTATAAGAAGTATTGTGTATTTAATTATATCCATACATCCACATACATAAAAAAAATATACCATATGATGTTAGTCAATAAGGAAAAGACTTAGATCATCCCCGGTTAAGACATGATTCATAGTTCAAATGATCCAAATGTTAGTTTAAATTCATTCTCGAATCTACAATGAAGAAGCTACTGCCACGAATTTTTTTTTTATTAATTTAAGGATAATATAAGAGGTGACCCGCAAAAATGTGCCGGGCGGTTTGTTTTCGAGAACAGGAATTATTAGCTAAAACGATACTTGAATAGATCGAAATTAGAGGTACAATAAGAGACCATCGTGTGATTAATTTTAATTGAATTGATTTAAGATATAATTATACTTTACCTACACACTCCTCATCACCCAATTCACGGCATGCTAGATACAGAGTATTTTGGTTGTTAAAAGTCGATTTAAAATTATAAGGTAATTATTTTCTCTAATTTTAGTCAGATTTACAAAGTAGTTTTTTTCAAATTCTATTTATTCTACTTTACTTTGTTCGTAATGTTCGTCGTTATTAAATTATTATATGTCATTTATAAAGTATGGTAGTTGAAATGATGTAGGTGTTTTAAAATTATGTAGTAATTATCTATGATTATGGACAGATATACAAGTTAGTTCGCTAATTAGATGACTAGCATGTTAATTTGAGATGAGTATAACATCCCTTTCGTTATAATAAAATTAAGAAAAATGTATTCATAGCAAGGCGATGGATTCTAATAGAAAATTGCTCGAGGTTCAAAACGATCTAATTAAACGATTCTGTTGTACAATATATAGTATAGTATTCCATATAGGAAAAGTTTTCCTATATGGAATTTGGGTATGTCCAAAGGAATCATAAATAAATGAAGATACTACTAGGTACAGAGTAATTAACGTGTAAAAGTTCGCAAAAGAACGTTCGTTGGTCATTATATCCGTACATCGATATTTCTTCGTCGCGGTTAATATTCTCATTGGAATGCACGTAACTTGCAAATAAAAACATACGTTTGCAATTGTATTTCGTCGTTTGAATATATATTTATGACGTTATTTATATCGTTATTTTAAATAAATCGTTGTCGACCTGACCGTTGTCAACCCGACCGTTGTCAAGTTGACCGTTGTCCACCTGACCGGTGTCCGCCTGACCGTCGGTGAGCTGCGGTCGGCCACCCGACCGTTGTCAAGTTGACCGTTGTCCACCTGACGTGTTTCGAAAAAAACCTACACATTTTTTTAATTGAATATATAAAAATTAGTTAGTTGATGAACAAAATTAGCCAACGACATTTAAAATAGATAAACATCTTGAGAAACAAAACACAGAGTGTTTGAACAATGTCACATATCACTACGATATTTTATTTTATAAATTTTTACACAATAATATAATTATGATAATTATAATAAACATAAAATAATATATTATACACAAAAGTTTATTCCCACGGCTTCGGTTTAACCAACATGTGGACATTGTATTAGATCGTCCCGAAATTGATCTCGTTTTTTTCCATATGCAATTTCAACTCACAATCAGTTGTATTCGGTTCGTTGGACGGTAATGACGTGAGTTGTATTTTTTTTTCATCTTAGTGATCCCTAACCTTCCTTTTAAACAAAAAATTTTTTTTTACCCTATCTAGAAAAAATGGAGGAGACGACCGATTTTTTGGAGTCACATGTATGGAAATGTTTGCTGTTTATGACTATTGCAACGCAAGTAAAGGAATTCATTTGTGATGTTTATAAAAAGAATAAAAAATGGATACGGCGGCAGGCTAAGCGTTTCAGGCGCAAGATATTTTAAAGGCCCCCCTCCACTAATTATAAAGTGACCATTTTTTTTTTCAATTGTGAATTGTAGATACGTACATTATAAGAAAAACGTGTGTTATTTTATATTTACAATTGTTTATTAAATGATATAAAATTATTTACCAACTTATACAAACAAAAAATTATATATTATACAAACAATTATATAAAAAAATCATCTATTACAAATTTATACAAACAAATAAGAAAAAAGGAAAACATTTTAAATTGCGATTTTTCGAGCTTTTGATGCTGCAAATTTATCTATTATGTTATTTACAATCTAATAAATGCACCACATCATTTTCAATAAACATCATCGATAAATTACTTAAATTGTTCTGATTTAACGAATTCCTTTTTAATACGTTTTAAAACGGGAAACGAACGTTCGCCACTTGCATTACTTATAGGAAGTGTTAAAAATATTCTTAAAATTGTTTCAACATTTGGAAACGTTGGTTTCAAACCTCCAATTAATAATTTATAAATATCGACAGGATTCGTAATGTTTTCGCTTTTGATATGTGCTATAAAATGTACAACTTCATCTTTAAAATATTTGGAGTCAATATCATTATTATATTTTGAAATTATTCTTTCAACACATTCTTTAAATTCATCAGAGCTTATTTCAAAATTAAAAAAAACAATTGAAAATCTTTAATCAAATTATCATAAATTGAGCTTCTTCTTGATATTTCTGAAATTAATGCATCACAGATAATGTTATAAATATTTACTCTAATGTTTTCTTTTTGATTAAAATTAACTTCATCGCATATCTCTCCAAATTGCAATTTCCTTTTTCAAGCTTTTTTTTACGTCTAATTTCTTTATATTCATGATTTTTAGTTAAAATATTAGCATCTTTTTCCATTTCATCAAATTCACTTCTTGTCTTTTGAACAAATTCTAAAATGGATTTTATCAATTTTGTTCCCAACAACAAATTGTGCTGCATATTTTGTAAGGATTTATTTGTCGCATTGATGCGTTGCAACAATTTATCCCACAAAGTAGTTAGTAATGCAGTCTCATATTCATCGAAAAAATTTGCTAATTTTTTTGGCTCCAGTTTTCCCATTGCTTTTCCAAATTCGGACATACTGATTTTAATCAAAGCTTCTTTAATATTATGATACATAGTTTGATTTTAAAGCAAAAACAGCGTCTGCTCTAGACACCCATCGCGTGCTATTTATTCTTTTTAAATGCTCGTTATTCAAAATGTTACTTAAAAAAATATTCCATCGTCGAGTCGATGATGAAAAAAAAACATAGAAATTTTGAACAAAATTAAAATAATATAGCTCACCGAATAACTACCATTTGTTCCGCTCTTTATCATCCCATTTTAAGGGAAAAAAAATTAACAGTATTGAAGAAGTCAAATCAGCTCTCTCGGGGTTCTTCGAATCTAAACCCAAAGAGTTTTATGAGAAGGGTATTTTAGATTTAGTCAATGGCAGAAAGTAATAGTTAATAATGGAAACTATTTTGTTTGAAAAAAATAAATGTTATAATTGAAAAATTTAAGTTTGAGTTTTACTAATAAAATACGAGATCAATTCCGGGATATTTTTATATTAACATATATGATAATTTCAATATAATAAAAGTAAATTAAAAGGGCAAAAAACAGTTGATAGGCTTCAAAAAAATTTTCGAAACAGATATTTAATCTGACTTATACTGGTGGTAGTACCCGGGTACTAGCGGTAGTACCCGGAATTTTCCCGGGATTTTTGGGGTTTTCCAGTTGTTTTTTTTTCTTCTGAAAAGTCACGACGAAAGATAAATGTAAACTGAAAAAACGAAACCAATCGATTGTTTTATGAAAAATATTTTGGTAGGCCCTTCGGGCCCACCCTCCCCCCCTACCCTGGCTACACAACCAAATCCACTAATATTAAGTTATAGAAATAAATATCTATTTAAAATAAAAATAAAAATATTTATCGAAAAAAACGTATTTTGAAAACATTTATTATTTTAATATGATTTATTGAAACTAAATCTAAAAAAAAATCGATATTAGACTTCGTATTGCGAAAATATAAAAATTAAAAAAAATCATTAAAACTTTATAAAAAAGTTTGAGAACCGCACGTTTTTTTATTATTTCGTGTCGAATTTTTTGTATCGTATGAATCGTTGCAATCGAATGTATGACTTATTAGTATGTCAATAGATACCGTTTTGGCATATGTATTGATATACCTGAATGTTTTCCCATACAGATGGGAACGATTTGTTCGAAAGCAAAATGGCGGCGTGAATTTCATCTTAAGTTTCGAATCTTTACGCATTCGATTTCATATACATATTTCAATAAAGATCGCACTCCCGTCCGAAATATGAAACAGATCGTCATGGAAGAACCGATAGCAAGAAAATTCGACACTAAAATCACACCCAACAGTGAAAAAATCAAACATGGCACCTAATAATTCCGATAAATTTTCAATTGATTAATTTAGTTTGCCAGTACTTAAAAAATTATTTGTTTACCGGTAATTGAAACTTACGGTAAATTTTGACCCCCTAATGTTGGGTCGTTGTTTGTTTGGCCTGTTACTAATTCATGTTTTTGATTATTTCGGTCAAAATGATCAGTGAATATTGTATAATAAATAATCAGTAAGTTTTGTAAATAGTCAGTGCGTATTAATATATAAATAGTCAGTAAATTTTTTAAATGGTCAGTGAATATTGCAAATAGTCAGTAAGTTTTGGTCAGTGCGTATTATAGATGGTTAGAGAGTATTACAAACGGTCAGTAGCCACTGGTTAGTGTGAATCTGGATAGTCATGAAATGAAACAACTGGATTTTGAATAAAATAGTTCTTCGACGATTCTTAACGATTCTTAGAAATCGACAATTTCATTTGATGTCTCGTAAATATTTAGATTTAGAATATTTATGTTTGGTTTCGTCCGGCAACGCTGCCAATCGAAAGCTCGTTAATTGTTTTGAAATTACTATTTGTGTACTTAGTTACTGACCAAATTAGTTCTAAAAGATTCTTCGCATATTATCCATTTATCATTGTCATCTATTATCGTTTAATATAAATTTTATGTCATTTCAAAAACTCGACTTTTTGAAGAACGATAATTTTATGAAAAATAATCCGCGCATATTATACACTTATCAGCGCCATCTATTAGCGTATAAAACAAGCTTTTTTCGATCTTTTGACCATAAAGATAAAATTTCACAATGAAATCTCACCCTTAATCTAGTTTGATACATAAAATATAATAATTGGATTGAATCGTACATAAAAATGTAATTTTCCGTTCTTTTCAAACTTGAAAGTGTAGTATATTATTCAATGGGTGACGGAGTACTATTGTAGTCTGAAGAATGCCCATGTTGACTTCTTGAATCATTCAATGTTCGCCTCGTACACTCTCATCAAATTATTTTTTGATGTTGGTCTATGTTTAGATTCTAATTATGCGATATAAGGGGAATGAAGTCCTAAAAGAGCTACATCGTTTATATTATATTATTTTTTTATTTTATTTTATTTACTTATACGAGGGATGTTTCAATTTTTCAATCAAAAATATGATTATTTAAACATTAACATTTAATTTCATCAACATTAAGATATCAAAAATTTATTATTATGCTATAAAATATTTGATATAATTTTTTTTCGTATACAAAAATCTATCTTTTATCGAGATATTATATAGTCTATGTTTATGGTATAATTTAGCCGATGTTATAAATTTATTTTCTTATCAGTCTAATGTTTAAGATCAAAATGTATGATATGGCGAGGTTGAAGCCGTAAAAGTGCTATATTTTGTCCTATGTGGATATTGACGTGTCAGTGTTTGGTCTATCGTTGTTCGATTCTATTAATTATTTATAAAGAGAAGTTCCGCAGTAATTTACTGGTGATAAAATAAAATTGATGTTTTCACTTCGAAATATAATAATAAAAAAAAAGATTTTCGTTATACAATATTAAGAAAAGTAGCAAATTTTTAATATGTAACATTGAAAGATGCAAGCAATTTGATGAAAGGAAACTTTTTAATCAAGATTTTTCTATACAAAATTTAATACTGGAAATATTTTATATTCTTTTCACTTATCAAATAATTAGATTATTACTAGTTTAAATATTCATTTGAAATTATATCACTGACTTTTTATTATACATTTTCATTACTTATAATAATTTTTGTTATTTTTTTCTTTTCAGGGACCATTTTTAGAAAAATACAAGAAACCATTAAACAATTAACGACATTAGAATAATTTTCGACTTTTTCTGTATAAACCGAATCGCACAGCCGTTCGTCGAAAGAAAGTATTATACGAATGAAATTTTTCATTCTCGTATTAAAAAACTCTAAAGTAATTTATTTATATGAAAAAAATATAAAAATATATAGTAGGAAATTATACGCATAAGAACACATTATACATTAATATAAATATTCAAAAGTTTATACACAAATAACACAACGCGAAGTCGAGCGGCCAAAATAAATAATTATTAATTTAACAATTTGAACGTTTAAATTTACACTATCGATAAATAAAAATATGTAAAACTGTGAGACCAAACACGTCGCTTAGTATATGATTAATTGATGAAAATCGTCTTAGCTGAGGCCGAAACTGTGCTTCGTGAACTCCGAAGGATACGTTCAAATAAATAAATAAATTAATCATTAAATAAATAATTAATATTTGAAGAGAGATAACCGGAACGAATTCAAGTCGCATGGAAGTGACGAAGGAACTTTTCCACTTTCTGAACTACAACTACGGCCCGTTTACGGTTTTTAGAAGAATTTCCGAAAATAGGTGAGCATTTTTATTTTTCAATACAAGAATGAAATAATTATTTAAATTATTTTTCATTTAACTCCGTTTGTGGAAAAATATTTTCGCTATGCTAATCATGTACATTATTACTCGTATTTGTTCACTATTTTTTTTTATTTGATGTTTTTATAAAATATATATTATAGCCTTAATAAATAAAGTGTGCTTTTTACTACCTATATATATATATATATATATATATATATATATATATATATATATATATATATATATATATATATATATATATATATATATATATATATAGAAATACACTTTATCTAAATACGCTTTATCTAACTTCTAACATTTCATAAAAAAACCTAATCTAACTTAACCCTAATCTTTAACTTAACCACTATTTGTTATAGTAAAAATGAATTATCAGTGAAAGTGTATTTTTACTATAAGAAATCTGTACAGAAATAAAAATTCCTTTGTACAAATACTCTTTACCTAACTTCTAAATTTGACAAAAAAAGATAATCTATCTTATTGTTAACCTAACTCAATCCAACCTTTTTTATACGAAGAACAAAAATACACTTTCACTGTAACTTATTAAAAATTAATCTGCTATATTCTAAGTGTATTATCAGTAAAAGTCTATTCTTGTTTCTTTGTATAGAAAGGTTGGGTTGTGTTAAGTTAGGTTAAGTATTTTTTTATGAAATTTTAAAAGTTAAATAAAATGTATTTCAACAAGGGAAATCTATAGATAGATTCCTTATAGTAAAAATATACTTTTACTGTAACATATACAAAATCAATCTGCCATATTCTAAACTCTAAAAACTTCTATTTCATTATAAATTAATATAAAAAGATCAATTCTCTTTTTTTGATACGATATTTAGATTTTCTCTGCAAAACATTCAGCTTACAATTAGTGAAGCCCCAGGTCAAAATTTAACATCGCCAAATTAACGAATCGTTTTCGATATTTAACAAAAAAAAACGCTTTCAAGTTAATTTTATTGAGCGAATCTAAAGTCGACGATTACACGGCCATTAATTACGGTATTTTTATTAAGTAAATCTTAAATAAATATTGTTACGTAATTTGCATATAATATCGCGGAACATCAGTAATATGTAAATACCAAATTCAACCGCGTAATAAGCAAACCGCTACATGAGTTTTCTTTGATAAATTAGCTTTAATTATGTATAACCGCGTTTCTCAAACATCATTAAGCGGGAAAATTACTTTTCGTTTTATTAAGAAGTGTTGGTTTCATAATTTGATTTTTTACATGCCGTAATTATGAATTAAGCTGATCACTCTTTATGTGGTAAAATATTTTTTTTCACCAAAAATTTATTCGAAATGAGACATGAAATTTTAATGAACAATAAAAACAAAAGCTTATATCCATTTTGTGAAAAACATCGGTTTCTACATTACCCATGTACGGATGTTTTACCCTCTTCAATGGAAAGTTCCCCAACAGGAATATTATATAAACCACGCGAATTAACTAATTAATATAACACACTCACAAATACAAAATTAATACACAGTCGAAAGTGTTCATCGCTAAAATTATATTTTCGATATTGAAATTTTCGTTATGTTTTATCGTGTATTGTTTTTTTATATGAAATAAAAGTTGCTTATTCATTGTTTGGGCTCATATAAAATTTAATCAATATTCATACTATTCTCAGTATTTGTGGTGTTAAATGTAATTATTGAAATAGTTCATTATGAAAAATTATATAATCAAATGATAACATGTTCGAAATTAGAATTAATTACTTTGGCTTCTGAATTGCTCATGTTTTTGTTTGAAATAAAAAATAATTCGTTATAAAAGATAACTGAATCGTTAACGTTCTCCTCGAACTAATTTGACTGTTAATTGAAATGTCTCATACATAAAATCGATACTTTTTTAACAATAACACAAAAATCAAACGAAACTTTTTGTCAAATTTGTGATATTCGATATGATTATCTTTTATACGCTAAATTAGTTTCGACCGATCCATCTTCGTAGAAATATTTAATTTTCACATTAAAAGTATGTAAATATAAAACGAAAACAAATCGAAATCTCGAATCAATAATTACCGTAAAAATTATTCTCAATATGTGTATTGAATATAATGATTTTGGTTTGTTAAGTTATGAAATATTTTAGTTTATATAATTCAAACACTAACGAAGATAAAAAATAAATAAAACATGTTTGTTATTTAGTAATTGAAAAAATATATCGGAATTCAACTAGGCCAGCTTATTGTTAGTATTGTTGGTACATACAATATTAAAGAATATATAATAAAAAAGTCACCTTTCATTAAATAGCCTAATACAGTGGTGGCTAACTTTTTTCGTTCATGTGCCAAAATTCCGAATATTTTTTACTGAATTTTAGGCGTGCCAAGGAAATTTTAATGATTAAAAAAACCTTTAAAATGTTATTGATCAAACGATACGTTTGAATTTGCTTCAAATTCTTTGATCAAAACTATCGTTTTGTTAATGCCTTAAAAATTTTGATATTGATTAACTGACTATTTTCCATGACATTTTCATACTAGAAAAAAACCTAATTTGTCAATACAAATGACAAACCTTCAAAAAACTTTTCCACGATTTAAGAATTGCAAAATATTGTACGTAAATTAAATATTTATATACCGAATTCACTTCATTTAATAATTCAAAAAATTTCCATTTTCCATCACCAATACAAAAAAAAAGCAAATCCATCACGTACCAATAAAATTTTTGTACGTGCCATATCTGACGCGCGTGCCCCAAGTTCACCATCGCTGGCTTAATAGATCAAATTAACCTAACCCAGTTGAAACAGCACAAAATTCATGTAAAATACAAGTAACGATAATTTGAAAATGTTTTCAGCAGAACACGATGAGTACGGTAGCGGGGGCAGGAGCGGGGGCCGCATCGACGGTGGGTGGCGCAGCCCCTGGGGGCACTGGGGCCCCGGGGGCCCCGGGGGCAGCCGCCAAGCCCTCCCCGGCGGCCCGCAAGCCAGCCAGGCGAGGGGGCAAGCCACAACCTGAGCGGCCCCAAAGGGCACTCTTCTGTCTAGGACTCAAGAATCCCCTGCGCAAGCTTTGTATCGAAATCGTCGAATGGAAGTATCCTTTTTGAAGAGCCGTGAAGTTTGGTGGGTCGGTTCGGTTGTGTGTCGGTAGGTGGCATCGTTTGCGGTATGTATGAATGCTGTTAAGTGTGCTTGTTCTTGTGAAGTTTGTTTACAAGTGTGGCTGTTGGATGGGTGTGATTGTTGAATGGGTGGGATTGTTGGACGGGTGTGATTGTGTTTTGTCAAATTGAAGTCGATTGGAATGAGTGGATTTTGATAGGGGAATGTCTGTTTGAATGTTCTATGTGGTAAAAGATATTTGCTAAATTTCAACAAGTTTATTTTCTAGTTTCATATTAAAAAAAATATCATAAAAAATATATTTTCCTTAATAAAATGTCAGGCCTTTTGAATGGATGATATTGACAACAATCTTTGCAAACTGTATTGCGCTGGCTGTTTACACTCCATACCCAAACAGTGATTCCAACGTTACTAATTCTTATTTGGTAAATTGAACGATAATAATTGAAATCAAATACAATCGTACAAAGTGCTTATATTAATGAAAATTATTTGATGGTTTCAGGAAAAAATTGAATACATTTTCTTAGTAATATTTACAGCCGAATGTGTTATGAAGATCATAGCATATGGTTTTGCAATGCATGCAGGTGCCTATTTACGAAACGGCTGGAACATGTTAGATTTTACAATAGTCGTTATAGGGTGAGCACAAAATATTATACGAATCATTTAATAACCATAATTTTTTATGAGAAAAATAAACTTTTTTTATTTATTATGAAATCCAGAATGATAAGTACAGTGCTATCAAATATAATGAAGGAAGGGTTCGATGTAAAAGCCCTGAGAGCTTTTAGGGTATTGAGACCTCTTCGATTAGTGTCCGGTGTACCAAGTAAGATTTTAACAAATAGTTTTATACTAACACATTTTTTCAGCTGATTATTTATACTTATAATCCATTTATAGGTTTGCAAGTGGTCCTTAATTCAATTTTACGAGCTATGGTGCCTTTATTTCACATCGCTTTGCTTGTACTTTTCGTCATCATCATCTACGCTATTATTGGACTCGAACTGTTTTCTGGAAAATTGCATAAATCGTGTTTCTACAATAATACAGGTATTAATCGACTAGATTAGATCGAATCATTCGTCTTTACAAATAATTATAGAACTGAATTTCATTTTTAGACGAATTGATGGAAGATCCTCATCCTTGTGGAGAAAATGGTTATATATGCGATGAAGGCATGGTCTGTAAATTGTTCTGGCAAGGTCCTAATTCTGGGATAACAAATTTCGACAACTTCGGCTTGAGTATGCTGACAGTCTTCCAGTGTATCACTCTCGAGGGTTGGACTGATGTTTTGTATTATGTGAGTCATTACGATTCTTTCAATCACTAAATTTTAATATTATAAATATTATTTAATACATTTTTTATATTAAACAGATTCAGGATGCCATGGGTAGCAGTTGGCAGTGGATATACTTCATTTCTATGGTAATACTTGGTGCCTTTTTTGTAATGAACCTAATTCTTGGTGTGTTGTCTGGGTATGTGATTATATTTATATTCTCTTCAATTATAATAATTAATAAAAAGCTAAAACGATGCATTTTATTTCCAATTTCTAGAGAGTTTTCTAAAGAAAGAGAAAAAGCAAAAGCTCGAGGTGATTTCCAAAAGTTGCGAGAAAAGCAACAAATAGAAGAAGATCTTAGAGGGTATCTCGACTGGATCACACAAGCCGAAGATATAGAACCTGAAAAAGATGATAGACAAACTGCTCAAGACGGTATTATTCGATATATTCTAAAATATTTAAATTTACAAATGGCCCATTGATATGTTTTTTATTTAAATGAAGGTAAAGCACAAAATTTAGGAGATTCTACAGATGGTTTAGAACCAGATGGTGAAACAGCTCAAGAGTCGTGTTTTAAAATGTGGAAAAAAGACATGGATAAAGTCAATAGACGAATGAGAAGAGCGTGTCGAAAAGCTGTAAAATCACAAGCATTTTATTGGTTGATTATTGTTTTGGTTTTTCTAAATACTGGAGTACTCGCTAGTGAACATTATAAGTAATTTGAGAATAGTTTTGAATGTCACGAAAAAATCCTAATGGAAAAATCAATAATGATTCTATTTTTTTTATAGACAACCACCGTGGCTAGATGATTTCCAAGAATACACAAACACGTTTTTCGTAGCATTATTCACGTTGGAAATGTTACTGAAAATGTACAGTTTAGGTTTTCAAGTCAGTATTGTACCATTTTCAAATAAACTTTTCGAGCTTGAATATGATTTTATGAATTTTTATGTTTCAGGGGTATTTTGTTTCATTATTCAATCGTTTCGATTGTTTTGTCGTAATCGGCTCAATAGGAGAAATGGTTTTGACCAAAACCAAAGTGATGCCTCCTCTGGGTGTATCTGTACTTCGTTGCGTTCGATTATTGAGAGTCTTCAAAGTCACCAAGTAAGTAGTTTTGTCTTTTGATATTAGTGAAAATATTCGATAACTTCAGTATATGATAAATTTTAATTTTTCAATTTGCAGATATTGGAGATCACTTTCAAATTTAGTAGCGTCTTTATTGAATTCAATTCAGTCAATTGCTTCGCTTTTGTTGCTGCTGTTTCTCTTCATTGTAATCTTTGCTCTTCTTGGAATGCAAGTTTTTGGCGGAAAGTTCAACTTTGAAGACAATAAAGAAAAACCTAGATCTAATTTTGATAGTTTTTGGCAGGCTCTACTTACAGTATTTCAGGTTTGAAATATTAAATATACAGTGAAACTCTGTTCTTACGCTTTTGAAGAGACCGAAAAAGTTATTAGAGGGAAAACGTATATTGGAAGTTTAAATTCATAAATTTGGGTTTTTGGGACTGCAAAAATCGAGTGCAAGTAGCGGAAAAACGTGAATTCCCAAGCACGTAAAATCGGGGTTTCATTGTATTATATATTCGAATTGAATTCAAGCAATTAAATTAACAAAATACTAACCAATTTTATTTTTGTAGATATTGACAGGTGAAGATTGGAACGCAGTTATGTATGATGGTATTCGAGCTCATGGAGGAGTCGCATCAATCGGCATTTTAGCTTGCATTTATTTCATCATTCTTTTCATCTGTGGTAATTGTATCCTTTGAAAATTTAAGATTTATTAAACAAATGTTTAAATTACGTAATTACAGTAGAACCTCGATTATCTGGATTAAACGGAGATGCAGATTGCAAAAAATCCAGATAATCGGAGTTTCCACTGTATCCGAATATTTTTAAAATAATATTTTTCCTGACACTGAGTACAATAGACATCTTGCTAAACGTCTTCTTGGCTATCGCTGTCGATAATTTAGCCGATGCAGAATCACTAACAGCCATTGAAAAAGAAGCAGAAGATGGTGATGTAAGTAAATTTGGTTTCAACGGAAAATCTGTTTCGGTTTTTGGATAAAATATTAGTCCAGTATATTTGGATGAAAATTTAATTTTTTTATAGGAAGAGGAGAAAAAATCACACAGTCCAACTCCGATTGGAGCTGGAGGAGATGCTGGAGATACAATAAGAGGAGACACTGATGAAGAATATCAAAATGAAGACATGTACGATACAGAAAAGTAACTAATCAATCATTAAATTCATATACATATAATATATTTTGGTAGAATTTAAATAACTATTATCTTTCAATACAGTTCAGAGCGTGATGAATATGATGAAACTGGATCAGAAGCAATGGTTCGACTCGACGAAGATGAAGAACCACTAGAAGAAGATATAGAGGACCAAGAACAAAACGAAGAAGGTAATGATATCATTCTTCACATACGACTCATTTACATTTCTCAATATATGATATATGAATTATTAAAAAGAAAGTTCAACATAATTTTTCATGATCCATGCAATTATGAATAAAGTAAACGAAAGGTTTTTATTTTTTGCGTGACACTCAATTGTATGTAGATGAGAAAACTGTTAAAACATCAGCGAGACCTAGGAGACTGTCAAATGTAGATATTGCGAATCAGAAGAAACCGATTCCTGAAGGAAGTTCCTTCTTTATCTTCTCGAAAACAAACAGGTACCATGGCGATTGCACTGGCACGCCGAGGTTTAACATCTGTGTGAATGTCTCGAGGAAAATACTATCACTCAAAATTAACTTTTTCAATTCTTTTTTTTTTGTTTTAACAACATAAAACAATATCAACATCATAAACTTTTTTGATATTATTATGTATGTTTTTTAAACATTTTGTATAACTTTGTCTATGTATGAAATTTTCAGCACTGTGTTTTGAAAAATTTTATAATACTAATTGTAAGCGAGTTTAATTTTAATTAAAACAATTTATATTCACATTTTTTTGTCGAGGTTAGAGGTTATACTTGAAGGTTTTTGAAAAAATATTTTTTAAACAAATAATATATGTGATTTTATATGTTATTAATACAAACTATTTGAAAGAAGAAAAATTCTGAAGATGATATATTGATTGGTTTTGTGCGACACGTCGATTTAACTATAATTTTGCATTAACAACTGCTTATTGTCCTTGTCTACATGTTTTGCGTCTAACCAATCACATCGTCATATTTTCAATGGCATCGGAAACAGAAGATGCAGGAGGTGTGACTGTATCAGCTCGTCCACGAAGAGTATCTGAAGTCAATATGAGTAATCAAAAACAACCGATACCTCCTGCCAGTAGTTTCTTCGTATTTTCGCAAACAAACAGGTGAAAAAAATTGTCTTATTTTATTAGAAGATATCTCAAGTTTGTAAAATTTTATGCACTTGTCAAATATTTTTTATTGAAAACTGGAACTAAAATTTACTATATATAAATATTTTCTATTCCTTTAAAAAAGAAAGGGAAAATTTCTAATTGATTAATCAAATTTAAATGTGGTTTTATTTTAAATAACGGTCTCATAATATCATTTCATTTTTGTTTTATTATAATTGAGTTTCTATGTTTTTCTTTTTGTCTCATATATTTTTCAACTTCATCGTTGTAATCGATATACAATATTTTTTCAGATTTCGTGTTTTCTGTCACTGGTTGTGTAATCATTCAGTATTCGGAAACATTATTCTCGTATGTATTATGTTTTCTTCGGCTATGTTAGCCGCAGAAGATCCTTTACAAGCAACATCTGCTAGAAATCTTGTAAGCATATTACATAGTTTTAATTGTACTTGAATTCTTAATTTTCTTTATGAATAAATTTATTTTTTCAATTTTAGATACTCAATCACTTTGATTACTTCTTCACAACAGTTTTTACAATTGAATTAATGCTAAAACTAATAACATACGGTTTTATATTTCACAAAGGTGCTTTCTGTAGATCGGCATTTAATCTACTTGATTTGTTAGTCGTTTGTGTATCATTGATATCCATGTTCTTCAGGTATTTTGAAAATGTTATTAGATTAGACAAAAATAAATACAATTTCTGAAATTTATATATTGAATTTCAGCTCTGGTGCTATTTCAGTAGTAAAAATTTTGAGGGTGTTAAGAGTATTAAGACCTCTCAGAGCCATCAACAGAGCAAAGGGCTTAAAGGTCGGTTTTATATATAATTATTTACTTTTTAAATGAAATATATTTTAATTTAATATACTTAATATATTTTTTTAAATTAAATAGTTAGAAAATATAATGAAAAAAATTACTCATTTTATGTTTTCAGAAAATTATTTACGTTTTTATGTAAATTTTTTAATTATATAAGATTAGAGTTTTAGTTATAGGTAGTTTCGTAAATGAAACATTTTTCACGATAATACCCATAGTAAAATGAAACATTCGCAACAAGAGAGCATTTAATTTATTTTTATTTCACTTTATGTTTGTTGTATAGCATGTAGTACAATGTGTGATTGTTGCCGTAAAAACAATTGGCAACATAGTTCTGGTCACATGCTTACTCCAGTTTATGTTCGCCGTAATGGGCGTTCAAATGTTCAAGGTAAGGGGGCACCGAGATTCCATTTATTTTAATCATCATTTCTTTCATTTTAAAAATTCGGCTCAGTTAAAATATGAAATAAAATAAGATACAAAATATACTTTCGACAAATTACACATCATTTTCACTATTAATTTTGTTTTGTCATACAAATGCACCTTTGGGTTTTGAGCATTAATCTTTATATACTTATATAGTTTTGTACGACAATGTATGTAATATGTACAAACACTTTATTGTTTTCTTTTTCTGAACTGAAATATTGTACAGCAAAATTATTCAATAATTTCAAGCATGAGATATATAATATATTTCCATATTTATTTCGATTTCTGCAATCGTTTTTATCTTTTTTGAATATAAAGAAAAAAATACAATCAATTCCTCAAATCCCAAAAATGTTTGGTTTTTATATAATAATCATTTTGTAACTCATTGTCATTGAGATATTATTTTTCATATTGGAAGGTATGTAAATGTTATTTTTGATATCACACAAATATATTATACACTTTCAACGACTACCATTTTCAAAACTATAGTACCTTTTCTGTTATATAAAAACATTGATTTGAAACGAAAGGTACTGCAGTTTCAATTTTCATTCATTTAATTAACTCAAGTCATCCTGACCACATTTTTAAAATTAGCTGCATGCAAACAATTTTTTCAATTTGATTTGTAGTTTCGTCCCTTTTGTATTTTTAGTAACTTATGAAAAAAAATTTTGGAAATACCATACAGATTTTACAAAATTCACAATCTACCCAATTGAATTTTGGTCAATTTAATTTAAATATTCTATTAGATTAACAACATGTTCTTAACATTCAACATTTTGTATCTAAACTTCAAGTACTTTTTTTACTCGTGTTTTTATAATCGAATTTAAATTCTTCATATTGGTTAACTATTTCTATCTCGAAATTTATATGACTTTTTCTATTACACAGTTTTTTAATATTCTTGATGCATCCGATATTTCTTCGACATTGTTCTAATATATTATATGTTAAATTAATTGTAATTATCATTGCTTTACCACCCAAAGGTGCCAGGGATATCCAAAATTGTTTTTCATTGTTTTTGTGGTATTTTGTTATTTGTTTCATTTATACAATATGTATAATATTTTCATAGAGTTTCTTCTGTTTTTTTATTTGTTTACAAAACTTGTTTTTTTTTGTTGATGTGCCCCTTATCTTATTGAACATATTAACAAATTGGGTGTATTTTAGATTTTGTGTTTTGTAGAACACTAATTTAATTTGTTGAATTTGAAAAAGTAGTTCTTGTCAAATATTCCAATTCTACATCTAATTCTTTGTTATCAAAGTTAGATAAATATAATACGAGTTTATATAATTTATTTTATTTTAACAAAATATATATTTTTTTTAATATAAATATATTCTGAAAATAGCCAATTATTTAAAAACTAATAAGAAATGTTTCAATTTACTGATTTTAGAATTAAATAGAATACATTATTTTTTATAAAATACTTTTGATTACTTTTTTTAACATAGAACAATAAGAAGTCTATAATCAAATATATTCAAATGAAAATTATTGCAGTGTTCCGTGACTCAAAAAAAAATTACAAGCAATTCACATATATTGATAAGAGATATTTAATATTATATTTTCTAGTATGAATCTGTAGATTTGATTAGATGTGATGAATTTGAAAATTTTTACTTAATCCGTGGACTCGATCCAGTTGCGGAACACTGAACGAACGAATAACATTACAATATATAACATGTTAGTGTTTTCTTTTTCTTGTTCTGTTTTTGCTGCCATAAACAACAATCGTGTGGTGTGCCTGCACGGATATTATCACCTGTGGAATTCTGCGTCACAATCCCCTGACTATAACCCCTGTGTGACTGTACCGTCGCTATGTCCCGGCTTATACCATTTGTCCTTCGAGTGTGTCAATCGAATCATAACTGTTTTGTGTGACTTTTAAACCATAACTCGGGCTTTCGTCATTTGGTTTGTATCACCTTGCCTCTACCATTTTGACAATATACGATGGTTGTGTTGTTTTTTTTTTTCTTGTTATTTCATCGAACTTTGTGATATTTTACCGAAATAGTATGTGGTAAAATGTGTGATTGTTGCTATAAAAACTATCGGTAACATAATGTTAGTGACTTACCTCCTCCAGTTCATGTTTGCCGTCATTGGTGTTCAACTTTTTAAGGTATTTAAAACATTATTTCATTTTATATACATACACATTAAATATAGTAACATACACAAATAACAAAATATTCAAATATACTAAATTCGTTTCCATATATACTAATGCATTTACATATCAAATTTTCATACTATAACTTTAATTATTTTCACAAAAATACCATTCAACCAATAAAATTTGTAACATAACTCTGTAAGAAATAGTGAAAAGTACAAATGTGCAAATAATATTGTATGTATATGGGAACATACTCATACATTTTTTTTATGTAAATATTTTTTTACTTTAAATGGAGCTCTTTAAACCCACAAGAAACAAGTTTTTCTAAATTCTAGTAATTTAAAAAATATATAAATAATAAGGAACATTCTTCCAAAATAATTGTTATATGTAAAAAAACTTTATAAGACAAAATACTGAATTAATAAGTATAAGAGCTCGGCTGCAAAATATTCTACAGATTTAAAAAATATTCTATTACTACCCAAAAATGATTCATATTCCATATTATATGAATATTTATTTTTAGGGGAAATTTTTCTCTTGTTCGGATGGCTCAAAAATGATAGAACCTGAATGCCGGTAAGTATCGCATTACAATTTTTTAAATGATAAGTAATATTTATTTTAATAACATGCTTACCATTTAAAATAAATTTTCAGAGGTACCTATTTAGTATTTGATGATGGTGATATAAACCAACCGGAAATGAAAGAAAGAAGCTGGTCAAGATATAAATTTCATTTCGACGATGTTTTGAAAGGAATGCTTACCCTTTTCACGGTTTCCACTTTTGAAGGATGGCCAAGGTAAATTTTTTTCAGGATCTCATTTTATTCTTAGCTTTATTCAATCCATATTTAATTATTTTTATATTTCAGCCTTTTGCATACATCTATAGATTCCAATGATGAAGATTATGGTCCAATTCACAATTTCCGTCCAATCGTAGCTGCGTATTATATTATTTACATTATCATCATTGCTTTCTTTATGGTATGCATACTTCAAATTTATATATAATATATAATTGATAACATATTTAAATAATACTTTTCCAGGTCAACATATTCGTAGGTTTTGTCATCGTTACATTTCAAAATGAAGGTGAACAAGAGTACAAGAACTGTGAGCTCGATAAAAATCAACGTAATTGTATAGAATTTGCATTAAAAGCAAAACCCGTTAGAAGGTAAATTAAATAATAAAAAAATATTGAAATATATATTGTAATATACACTCAAATAATTTTTTTTTTAAAGATATATTCCGAAACATAGAATACAATATAAAGTGTGGTGGTTTGTTACGTCGCAGCCATTCGAATACACAATATTTATTCTAATTATGATAAACACAATCACACTAGCGATGAAATTTTATAGACAACCTCAGTTGTACACGGAGGCATTAGATATTCTCAATATGATATTCACTGCCGTATTCGCATTAGAATTTGTATTCAAATTAGCCGCTTTCCGATTTAAGGTAATTGATTGCTATTATTTGTGTATCATAGTATAAAAGTTATTAGAAATATTCTTTTTCAATAATATAATAGCAATATATTTTCATTTATGATAATAAAACATGTTGTAATGTTTCAGAACTATTTTGGAGACGCATGGAATGTGTTTGACTTTATTATTGTATTGGGAAGTTTCATCGACATAGTCTATTCAGAAGTGAACGTAAGCAAAGGCATGAAGGTCGGTATTGGATTATAGTCTATTAAGAGTTGGTTATGTTGCAAAACGCACGTGGTGTGATATGATGTCGTTCACTAACTGTTTTATTTTACTACTTTATGATGTGCCTTTACTACTTCTGTATATGTAAACTACTTCACTGACCTTTTCTGGATTTGTCTAAAGTACAAATGATGTATTATATGTGACAAAATAATTATTGACGTTCAGAAGTTTAAAGTTTGCTTGGATTTTTATTTTTATTATTGCAATTTTTTTGCAAAATACGTATATGCTTATCGTGTGTGGTCGCTTTAAAAACAAAAAGAATAATTCAAATATGAAATTTGTGTATTCGTATTCATCGTATTTCTTCGTATCTAGATTTTATATTTTTTATATGATTTGCATTTTTCACATGCTTTTTATATATTTAAGTGACTTTATTTTTTAATCTATTATTTTCTTGTATGTTTACATATAATTTTTTTTAATTATCTAATGAGAACAATCTAATCAAATTTCATAGTATGAAAATAACATTTGGAAATCGAAGAAATACGATTGATTATATGAAAGAAATATCATTTTCATAAAGTTTTCGTTGAAGCATGCTCAAAAAATTAACACAATCATTTAACTCATCATGCATCTGTGTCCATAATGTATTTAAGGTGTGATTAATTTTGCAGTATGATATTTTGCTGCCAAGCGCCTACTTAAATAGATGAGCTATTTTTGATAACAATAAATTGAAGAAAAAATCTGTATTAGAAATATTTCGATTAAAGTGAAACAATCTGGCTATTAATAATTCGAAAATATCATTCCACTTTCTAACAAAATTTGTTAAGCTGTAACCAACTAACGCTATAATCCTTACTAACCTGGGCCATTCCAAATTTATTTTTCCAATATTTTATTATATAATTAATTAAGGATTTTAATATAATCAGTATTATAGATTTTATAAAACAAAAAGATTTTCATCAAAGAGCTTTTGTTACAACGAACTTTCTTTTCTTTCAATATATTTCTCTTCATTTCATTGTGCTGATATTATTTATGTATTGTTTTCTTTTGTGTTAAAAATGTACATATACTTTGATGATGTTTTTACTTTAAAAATGGGAATTATTTAATATATTATACATTTAATTAATTTTTGCATTGATTGTATTTTTCAGCCAGGGTCATCGATAATTTCTATAAACTTTTTTCGACTTTTTCGTGTTATGAGACTCGTCAAACTTCTATCCAAAGGCGAGGGTATACGAACGTTACTTTGGACGTTTATAAAATCCTTCCAAGCTTTGCCTTACGTAGCACTTTTGATTGTTATGTTGTTTTTCATTTATGCTGTAATTGGGATGCAAGTGAGTAAAAAAATTATAAAAGAATACATTTTCATAGTTTAAAAATATGTTAAAATATCATTACCTTTCAGGTATTCGGAAAAATTGCTCTAAATCCAGATACTACGATTACAAGAAACAATAACTTTCAAACATTCCCACAAGCTGTACTAGTTTTATTTAGATCTGCTACGGGTATATTATTTATTCCATTTTTCAAATTACCGTCAATTTTAAAACGAAAAAAAAAATTAAAAACTAATCCAATTAAACAGGTGAAGCATGGCAAGATATTATGCTTGATTGCACATCTCGTCCCGGTGAAGTGAAATGTGATGATAATTCCGACGACAAAGATTTGTGGGAAGGTTGCGGAAGCAGCATAGCATTTCCATATTTCATCTCGTTTTATGTTTTGTGTTCTTTCCTGGTATACCAACAACCCTTATTTATTCTGATTGATCTTTTTGATCAATTCAAATATGTATAATTTGATTATTTCAGATTATAAACTTGTTCGTGGCTGTTATTATGGATAATTTCGATTATTTAACAAGAGATTGGTCTATTTTGGGGCCTCATCATTTAGATGAGTTTATTAGGTAATTTAAAAATATTGATTATAAATGATTTTTAATGTATTAATACATACATACATAAATTCATACATTAAATTAAATACATACATAAATTTGAAATATAATTTCAGACTATGGAGTGAGTACGACCCAGATGCAAAAGGAAGAATCAAACATTTAGATGTAGTCACACTTTTGCGTAAAATAAGTCCACCGTTAGGTAAATATTTCATTTGATATTGAAAATTTATGATAAATGAAATTATTTTATTTAAAATAATATTATTATTTTTAGGTTTTGGTAAGCTTTGCCCTCATAGAGTAGCTTGTAAAAGACTCGTATCTATGAATATGCCGTTAAACAGTGATGGAACGGTATTGTTTAATGCCACCTTATTTGCTGTTGTACGAACGTCTTTAAAAATAAAAGTTGAAGGTAAATGAAATTTGATTGTAGAGCCTTTAAATTAGACTCATCTAGATTTTATTACAATTTAAATTTAATTAATAAATCTTCATATTGTAACATGACAACTACTTTTGAATTCAGGCAATATCGATGATTGCAATGCAGAACTTAGAGCAGTTATTAGAAAAATATGGAAAAGAACATCGCCTAAGCTTCTTGATCAAGTTGTTCCACCACCAGGTATAGATGATGAAGTCACAGTCGGAAAGTTCTATGCAACTTTCCTCATCCAAGACTACTTCAGAAGGTATTGAGAATATTATATTTTTGATATATGAAAATACATTTTTATTAAATGTATCGATTGATTCATTTCAATTGATACTACATTTATTATATAGGTTTTATACAATAAGGAAAAAGTTGATTATTATTTTATCAGGCTGAAATATAACTGATGTTTGTGATTGCATATGATTTACATCGATGTGTAGAAATTAGATTGTATGAATTGTTCAAGTATAAATTATTTTAAAAAAATCGGAAAAATTACATATTCAAATTAAAATTAGTTAACTAGAATTATTATCTGTTTTCTATTTCGTATTTTTATTGAATATATAATTTTTTCGTTTAGTTTTAGATTACAAATTTAATTTATTAACTATGTAACACGTAGTACAAGTTGGAAAAAAACTACTGTTCATACATTATTAATCAAATTGATATAAAAATTTTTTTTTATTAGAAATTGTTGTTTTGTGTGAACTGTAGTATTGCAATATAATTATTTATTGATTTGGCTTCTTATTTTAATTTTAAACTTCGATGTACTACCAAATATATATTAGTTAGATAAAATTTATTTTTAATTGACTTTCCAAATGATTGAAATTTTATGAGCGAAACTTCATATTTGAAACGTTTCATCAGAAAGTCAAATAAAAATAAAAATAAATTAATTTATATATTATACATAGTTAATTCCAAATAGATGTCACAATCAGTATTTTAATTGATGTTAATAATTTGTCCAATGATTATTTTCCGTTGCTTCTTTTTTGGTTTCTGTCTGTTTTTTTCATAGGAATCACGCGTAAGTAGATGTGCCACGTCGCTTAGTCTATGCCCGATGTGTCAATATATCAATTTATCTCCTACACCTTGGTAAAAAGCGAAAGCATTGAAAATTTGCTGTAAACTACTCTAATTTGACTCCCCCTGGCCTACACATACTCATATCCGTGCGCATTCTCTGCATATGTATCGTATATGCACTTGAATGTGCGCATCCATTGCCATTGTTTTCTTTTTTTCTTTTGGAGAGTGCATTTTCGCCTTTGACAATACAGTTTTTTCTTTCATTAAACACAACTTGTTATATTTTCGACAGGTGTTACCTTATAACATTCTTATCTTGTACATATTCACATGAACCATATACTTAATACTGCACAGGAATGATCATCAGATTAAAAATTGATCCAAATTGTACAGTCCAACATTTTTTTGTTGAAAGTGACACGAGAATACTAAATTTCAAATGGATTTATATGTTTTTTTATCTATTTCTATTGTCATGTTTGTTTTTTTTTTTTTATTTGTGATAACATCTGTCAAAATTTTATACACAAAAAATAAAAAAAAATCCCATACTTAAAAAAATTACCTCCATTTCAGGACACAAAATTTAATATTTTTGATTTTGAGCTATTACAATTGACATTTATTTGGATAAAATAATTACTCACATCCATAAAGCGAGCTTTGTGTTTTACATTTTAATCTAAAATCGATTGAAGCATATGAGAACATTATATGTATCTGGATCGAAAAAATTCATAAATATATTCTTTCATATTGAAAGGTTTTTTTTACAAATAACAAACAATGCTTTTTCTTTCATTTCTCAGCTTTCCAATATGTTGTCTATTAAAAGAATGCAGGCTGTTGAATAATTATAATACTGTGCAAAAACTCTTGTGCAAATTTTCTGATTGTACAAATCATACGAAATTTTGTTGTATTGAAATTTCTTTAAATTTGCTTATCGCACTGATCTTGCTCACATTTTTTTCAGATTTTGTATAAAACTCATTCACGAGCTTGAACTGTCATTAAAGGAATTTTTATAGTGACGTGTTTTGAAAATAATGCATATAAAAATGGCTAATGAAATGAAAAGAAACAATAACAAATCTTAAAATAAATTTGAATAGATCAGCTAACGATTTTAAGTATAATTTTTTTTTTCTTTTCATTTCGAAGAATTTACATAGAAAGTTTCATCTTTTCAAAATCTGTTGTAAATGTAGAAAAATTTGATCTCGACACACAGTAAATTTTCTTTTTTTTTTAACTTTTCCGACAAATTTCCTAATAAAAACGGATATAAAAAGATGAACCTTCCTCCGGGGCATTTTGATCATTTGATAAACTTGTCATCCTTGTGTTGCTTGTCATATGATATACATATTCTTATGCAAAAGAACTGTACTTGTCCGCTTGTGGTTGACCGTCCACGCCCGTTGCGCACGCGCACACTTTCAGCGCAAATGCGCATTCGCACAGCGACAAGTGCGCACGCGCGACGGGCGCGCATGATGACAAATTCACACGCGGTGACACGGCATAAAATGTGGTGGTCAGGTTCAAGAAGCGCAAGGAGCAGGAGGCTCGCGAAGGGGAGATGGGTGCTTCGGCTGCAGCCGTTACTTTGCAGGCTGGGCTGCGCACTCTGCACGAGGCTGGGCCTGAGCTGAAGAGGGCCATTTCTGGCACTCTTGATGATACCGTCGATGACTGTCCGGAGCCTATGCATAGGGTGAGTATCCATTGGTTTTAATCAATAATTTATTATTGTTTTAGATATCGGCCATTAATGTTAAATAATTGGTGAGATAAATCAATGGATTTGAACTTCCCGGCATTCTGTATGCCTCCTGGGAAGCAATCCTTCGCGGTCGCTTAGATGAAAGTTAAGTGTAGAATTCCCAGTAAATGTAAATGTGGTGCCTGTAGTTTCGTATAGTGTAATTGATACCCCCAATTAGCAATAAGCCAGCTCAGAAAGCTGACATAGAGTGGGGTTCGTGTAACAGGCGGGATGGTGGGCTTTTCTTCGATATGTGAACTTATGTCAGAGTTACCACAGTTTAAAATGTTTATTTTTTTGTCTAAATATGATTATTTGTTTATAACAGAGAAATCATTCCTTGTTTGGTGGTGTGTGGTCGTCGATGAAGAAACGCGGAGTAACGAGAGGTGGAAATCGTGGAAAGAGAGGTGGTCCTGGACAGAATCCTTTAGGAGGTAAATATTGCTTATGTTTATTAAATTAAAAACAACGTTTTTGATATAATACACACAAGTCTCTTTTTACGCTGGAGAGACATTCCGGAAACTACCATGTAAAAAAATGTATGGTGACCATATCAAAATTGCAGATAGGTTTTATCAGTATGTACTTGAATGGAATTTTCATCCAAATAATATATAATACATTTTCTTTTCACACCGCGTTAAAGAGAATAAAATATTTGGTTTATTTTTCTTGAACTGTATTATTTCGAAACCATGTAAAAAAATTCGTGTATAAAAAGTTTTGATTGTATCAAAATGTTTGTTTTATAGATGGAGCCAGGAATCATTTGAGTAGCATGATGCAAAGGGAATTAGGAATTGGCGGACCCTTACCAACAACACCCAATAATATGTAATTATAATTTTAAAACTAAACTGCATAATTTAAAATCAACAACAATTTTCAATTTCCAATAAATTTTCAGATTCCCCGGTCAAAACGGTGACGGATTCTACGGACATCCAGTTCCAAATAATCCCAACGTCAACTCAAACAACCAAAACTATTTGCAGAGCAATCAAGAACAGATACCGATGAGACCTCTCATCGTCAACGGTGATTCGGAGAAAATTTATCAAGTGCTAGAGTGAGTAGAACATTTCTTTATACTTCTTTGAAATAAAATATTAGACTTTCGTAACTTTAGACCATTTTAAAGAACTATACAAACCGGTGCATCGACCACAATCAGTAATTTTATTCAGAAGATTTTCTACAAATTTTTGATAAGTTTACTGAAAAGCAATACTGATTTGATATTAACGTATAAATGCATTGATTTGTGCGGTTCTTTGGGCGAAAATAAAAATGCATGTAATCATATACTTAATCGAAATTTAAATCAACATAGGGGATAATTATCTCTTACGCTGTTTGTCAGTTAATAACTTAGGTATGATAATAATTGAATGATTGTGCTGTAGTTGGGTATTTAAATGAAACAAATGATATCAGTAGAGGTACTGAAAATGTGTCACGCTTTTTACGTATAATTTATGTGGTTGCTTTTCAGAAAAACAACAGCAGATTTTCTCAATGTTTACTCTAATAATAGTAAGTGTGCAAATTACAATCAACGGTGTGTCGAACCTTACTCACAACACTAATCAGTAGCGTTTGCTACTTCACTTTGTTTTAGAAATAGCATCGAGTTTTCATATTATTTTGAGTCGCAGGATACCATTGTTTGAATCTATATAAGATTGATACATTTTTAATTTTGTTGTATTAAAAAAATCAGATTGTAGTGTCCTGCGACGCATTGTTTGAACTGTCCATTAATTAATAAAAACCAAATGCATCGATTTTAATTTACCGTCCTTAGTTAACATTTGTATATATATTTATACATGACTAACATTGAAATAAAACCTAATATGATCGTGTTTTCTTCTTATTGCTGCCTATCGTTTGGATTGGATTTGTTTGGTACACATTGCATGACGTGTTCGGTTTCGAAACAAACTGTCAAATCGTACAAGCAGTTCTCAAAAGTCGAACTATCCCGAAATGCTGGGCCAAATAGGCTTAGCATTCGGCTGCATGAATTACTTGTCGCAAAACAACCAAAAACTACAACAACAACAACAACAACAACAACAACAGCAGCAGCAGCAGCAGCAGCAGCAACAACAATCAGTGAATCAATTACAGACGACCGATTTCACTATGTATCTCCCACCGACACCAGTATCCGGCGGCTCTAAGAAGCAAATACATCCAGAAGGAGGTGAAAGCTTGACATCTTCGAACGAAAAGATAACTATATCTGGTAGATCGCCGAACAAATCTCCAATACAAAACGGAGGCCAGTTAACACCGAGCCACCTACAACAGCCACAACCGAAGATTTCACCATTACTAAACGTGAAATTCGACGTATTGAACGAGACCCATCAACCGAACAACAACCCATACGGATATAACGCAGCAGCCAACATCCCATATGCATTCTCACATCAGCCCTCACCAACGCACAGAACAACCTCGCTCAGATCAACGTGCAAGCCGAAAAATAAATCGAACAGCTTAGAAAGAGACTGCAGAAGAGACATGAACACAAGCAGCGTCCGAAAACGAGCTCAATTCCAGCAGCAGCAGAACAAGAACTTCCTATTCAGGCAACAGCAGTCGCCGAGTCCTCCTCCGTCGTCGAACCTCCGCGTGAAAGTGAAAGACGCGATCGAGCTGCTGAGCGCGGACAACCTGCGCAAGTCTTCGCTGAGGATGAAAGGTCAGTGGTTGCCGAAGAGCGCGTCGTCCGCGTTCGCAGCCATGTCGCAGCCGAGGCCGGGCGTGCTGCGAACGAGCAGCTCGCTGCGCAGCCACCGCGGCCACGCCTGCTGTCTGTTGCACCAGGCTTCGGGCGAGTCCACGGAGTGCCTGCTGCGGCCGAACGCTTCGTCTTCTTCGCCTTCTTGCGAGGACGCTTGTCGCATGCATGCATTCGCGCCGCTTTGGCAGGGGGCGGAGGCGCCGGCGCCACCACGACCGGGGGGCAGAAGGTCTGATCCTTGCCCCGCGGTCGACACAGGCAGAGGTGCGCCTCTCACACACATCACTGTCCCTTTTGTATCCCTTGGCTGTGTTTTGGTCGGAGGTGTGCACGTGGACCAATATCGGCGCCCAACTTGCCCTTTGATTGTTGCCAGAGATGGTCTATGATGGAACTTTTATGTTTTCGATGGTTTTGATATTGGTTATCAATTTCTTTTACTTTCCTCATTTGTTTCTAAATGAATGGGATGAGTTGGAAATAGGTATGATCGTTAGGATCAGCTCCCGTGGTGAAGATTAACGTGAGCATGAGCATTTTTTATGTTCACCATGGAGTCTTACGTTAAGTCTGTGATCATTTGAGATCAAATTTCTTTTAATAATGAAAATTACTATACATCCCTTTCCGATCGTTTGGCGCAGTGGGTGCACCAGGGTTTCATCTGTTTATAGCTCGGAATTTTATCTGGGTGCACCATTTACAAAATACGAAATATAATGCCGATTCTATAAGTTTACCTACAAATATTTTACATTGAATTGAATGCATATTGTAAATAAAATCCTGGAAAATGATCATCGGCATTGCTGAAAAGTCTCGCGAGCGGAAAGGGTTAACAATATCGAAAAGGCTTTGTCTTGTAATGAAATGTCATATTCCATCTCTGAGTTAAATCAGTGTGAATTCAAGCGAATATTTTGATTGGTTATGTGCCGCCTCTATCTGAATATTGCTGAAGTCCAATTATTTTGTTATAGGTGCATAGGCGGATGCATTAATGTATTATGTCTAATTTTCAGTTTGATCACCATATTTTCGAAAATTTACCAATATTATTCGAAATGAAATCTTGATGAAGCGCAAAAAGGATTCAATTCAATTACTAGAAAATCGATTTTATTAATAGTTTTATAGACAAAATCATCATTCCTTTTATATTTTCACAAAAAAATATTAAAAATTCATCAAATACTTATTCAATTAAATAAAAATCTGCGTACGCCTATGAACCAGTGATGTGGTATCGTTCAGTTGCACGACAACCGCAAATCTCGGGTATGCCAAATCTCACCATTTCCGAAGCATACCGCAGCGGTAAAGCCTCCGTGCAACTTCTCGACACCACAACACTCATCAAAACCCCTCCCCCTGTCTGTTCGTGTGGTGTGCGTTCAACTCAGCATGATGGACGTTGTTCGTTCGTTCGTTGTGGCGACAGTGCCCACTCGCCCTCGCATTTGCTTAAATCAAAGTAGTGTAGGTTCACTTTAGTCCCCTCCAAGGGTGGATCTGATGTTAGATTCGGGTTTTGAGTGAATTTTTTTGAATCGTTGGGAACCGTTCAGAGCGATGCGGTTGACGGCTGCGGTTGCGCTTGCTTGTAAGTGGGTAGTAATTGCGGTTTATCAATTCGTACTGTGCGGTTCTTGAAAGGTTGAAAAAAAACTTTTTTCAGATCCATTCTTAATGTCAGTGATATTATTTTCAATATTGGTAATTGTTAAAATTTACGTATTGTTAAATTATAAAAAAAATGTTGATTTTTATTTATAAATATTGAAAAAAATTTTGCTGATACTATCATTGATTTTTTTATATAAAAACATAAGTTTTTATGATTGATTAAATTTAATTAGAAAATAGTAGAAAATGCTCAAAAATAACAAATATTCTATTTTTTTTCATTCACCGTAAATGCTCGTGAAAGGAGATTTAATCTTTTCGCAAAAATTTATAGGTAATTTTTTATATATAAATCTGAACATGAAATATTTTCCTGACGTGAGTATATAATGATTAAAAAATATAATAGTTAGCACTTCAGTAGTGATTATAAAATTTATATCACCTCAAATATAATAGAAACAAGAAACTTTTTTTCCGTTTCACTTTCTCATTTATTACACGAAGCAAAAACTTATCCAAGCCTTATTTATTTTATCGCAGCTACTTTTTCATGATAAAATATAACAATAACAAATAATTTATTTATAATTTTTTAGAGTTTAGTTAACATAGTAGAATAGAAATGCTTGTTAGACCCGATATTTAGATTCCACAAAAATTTATATAACAGATTAACTGCATGCCCATAGATTATTGAGATAACCCATTAATCCATCTGTTATTGATTTTATATGAATTTTTCTGTAACAGAAAAAATATGCTATCCTCGGTAGTTTGTAAATGTTAAATTCAGTATTTTTATATAATAATTATGCAAATTTTTAATCGATTCATATTTATTTCGATGTATAGCTGGAGTTGGACAAGGAGCCAGATTGGCTCAGTCGCTTCCAGGAAGCCCAGCTGATAAAAGAATAAATTCTCTTGGAGTGGTGGGTTCTGCGGAAAGCTTAGTCGGAAGAGTCAGTATATTTCTTTTATTATAAAATATAAATTTTGGTATAAAAAATATTAAATAAACAATAATAATTTATAGGTGTTGGTAGAGCAAGGTTTAGGTAAATATTGCGATCCAGAATTTATTAAAACTACCTCAAGAGAGATGCAAGAGGCTTTAGACATGACCCAAGAAGAGATGGATAAGTAATATTTTTAATATAAATCAATTTTTTTTTTTTAATAAATATGTATATGTATATTAATGGTTTTATCAAAAAACAGGGCAGCCCACCAATTATTACTACAGGAGAAACAGAGGAAACAAAACCAACTTCAACAAATCCAACAAAACATGGTTACACAACACATAACTTCGGTATATATTCATTTTTATTGTATTTTTATATGTTTTTGATTTTTTATCAATATATTTTCAACTTAAATAGGGCTATGGACAACAAGACATTCAATCCCAATACACTGGAAGTCCAACGTGGTCTCCAGGGGGACAAGGAGGTGGCTTATAGCGGGCCCTACAAAAATTTATATTATTTACAAGACAATCAAAAGGACATGTAGCAAATTTTCCATCCAGTTATCTGAAAATCTCGATGGGAAATGTTTGAAACGTATTTCAATGCCTGATCGCAATGATAGAGACTATATACGGTTACGATTATGATTTGTTATATATGAAAGTTATAATATTATATTTAACTATGTACATTTATATATTACATAATTTTTTGATATGAATAAACTCAATTTGTATTTTTAAGGTGTATAAAAATGAAAAAAAAAATGAGATTTTCACTATTGATAGTCCATGACGTCGGTATTGTTGGAAAATGTTTTGAACAATTCAGTGATCGTATTTACAGGGAATAAAATCAGAAATGGCGCCGAAAATTTTGGAATTGTATGTGTGTGTAAATATGTTTATTATTTTGTTCGTTTTTTCTTCTTTGAATACTTTTATTGAATCGTTTTTCGTTTCGACCAAATGTGTATGAAACTAAACAATGGAAACATTTAACATATATAACGATTATTTTTTTTATTTAATAATAGATGAATTTGTTTTAAAAATAGTGAATTTTTATTATATTTTGAACCAATTCAATTAGTGATGAATTTTTGATGAAGCTCATACTGCACTTGCAACATTCGATTTGCAAATGTATATTAATTGATTTTTTTTGAACTTGGTGTCGAGTTTAGGTGCCTTCGTTATACTAATGTATTAATAAAACATTTGAAAAAAATTACGGTGATATTATGAAGAACCACTGTTTTCTACAATGTTATATTCTAATATTGATTTATTTATGTTGATTTTTGTCGCAAGTGGTATGACATGCCAAAATATTATATTATATGTTTATTAATATACTTAAATATTGGCATAAAAAACTATTTAAATATTGGATACCGGGCTATAGTGTCAATCTAGAAAATATTTATACTATGCTATAGTTTTCCTAGTTTTCAGACTTCAATCTGTATCTAATATCTATAAACGAATCTTATTTCTGTAAATTACTGAAAAAAAAAATTCACAAAATAATTGTTTAATTGAATAATTAGCAAATTAATATGTGCAACATTTCTGTTGGAACAAAGTCTTAATATAATTAATATGTGTATGGATTTTTGCTTTAAACATAATAATGCCAAAATCGACGAGTATTTCAATTTAAAACTTAATCAAGTATCATTTTAGTATAAATAATGATGTTGACCATTGTATTAAGTGAAAAACATTTAAAATCATCGTGAATATTGTTTGAAATTTAAAAAATGTATTCCTCTCGTAATATTCTAATATGAAATATTCAATTTCGTTACGTTTAAAAATTCTAATGACAAAAAAAAATTGCTTACGATTTTGATTTCATTCGAATACAATTCGCTAACTACGATCAAGAAATTTTCCAAAATGTATATTATACTTTGAAACCGTATATGACAAAAAATTACTATAATAAAACAAATCAGGGTAATTTTACATTTGTGGCTTTATGTAGTAAAAAATCCTCATTACATTGTATAAATAACGTCACACTCATTTCAAAACTGTAAAATTTCTGATAGACCCATCTACTTCCGATGATTTATGACGAAATCGGTTTATTGTTCATTAGAATTAAGAATTTATGGACCATGGACTGTAGAATCACACTTTAAACTGAACTTTTTTGGTCTGACTGCTTCAAATTTTCTTATTCTTGTCATAGTTGGCTCCTTATTGTAAACACATAGTTATTTTCAGTATTAAAGACCTTTTATGGAAGATCTATTAAACATTTTCTTCCAATTATACGATAAGGGGTTGATGAAGATAATTTTCGATCACATTCTATTGCACAAGCTGCCAAAAATGGAAATGCAATTCTATTAAAACCTTTCCATGAATAACCAAGTGCTAACTTGTATGCCAATTAACTTTTAAACGTTTTTTTTTTTTTATATTTTCGAATATTTTTTTTTATAGTAGTGAAATTATGCGACTACATATTTTTATTGTTGTAGTTTCATTGTGAAATATTTTTGTTACATTTTGGAGAATTTAATGAATTTATGTGAAAGTTATGGATAATTTTTAAGATTTTTACTGTAAATAATATATACGGTTATTTATACTTTATATTGATGCCTTCCAAAAAAACTTATTCAGGTAGTCAATTTTTTTTAATTTTTAAAGTTGTGAAATTTAAAAATGATTACATATAAAAAATGTATATGTGTGTGTATGTTTTATATATGTTATACATAGTATTATATATTCAAATACCAAGATTACTGTTTTGGAGTCTTTCCCTTTTTTGAAAATGCATACATTTTGTCTTTTTGAATAAAAAAAATGTTGGCATGTTTTTGCATATATTTCCTAATAAATCCTAAAACGATAATTTTAATAATACTGTAACAAATTTTCTCGACCAAATAACTTTTGATTTTTTTTATATATATTAATGAGAAATTGAAATTTTTATATATTTACAATTTTTCGATGAAAATTGTAAGATCATTGTCTCCAAAATGCCAACTTTTCCATATACATTTTGAACTTTTAATAATTTTTTGTAGTTTTTCTCGGCAAATTTATTAAGCAACGTAATTGCGAAAAGACCTAATTTTTAATTTTTCTACTTCTCCTATATTTACACATTTGTATGTTACTGTAAATTTTGTACGAAACTAAAATATTCATAGTTGATAAACAATTAAAAAAGAATTGTCTTAAAAGTTATATTAAAGATATTGACTGGATTTTTTTAATAAGTAGTTTTGTGAACTTACTTGCCATTAAAAGAATTTTCGCTGAAATTTTCTCAGCTTTTTTGTCATTTTAATAAATTGCTTTGAAATTTCTTAAAAACTACACAATAACATATATGTACAATCTGTATATAAAAAAATTGTTCTACAAAAATTTAACACATTCTTTCAGTGGCAAATGGTAAAAACACTAAATTAACTACCAACATTTACAGTAACTAATAAAATGTATACCTATGTAATAAAAATCATTTTCTTACAATATTAATAAAAAAAAACGATATTCAGATCCATTTGTTTAATTTTCACTTGAACTAAATAACCAATTTTGTTTTTCAGAAGAACATTTCATTTTTTATTGAATGAAAATACGTTTTTCTCATCCTGAATCCGAACACAAAATATTATATTACATACACGATTATATGTAAGAAGGACAAAAGGACAGGACAAAGGACCACAGGGGGAT
Source organism: Hydropsyche tenuis (assembly GCA_009617725.1). Lineage (NCBI taxonomy): Eukaryota > Metazoa > Arthropoda > Insecta > Trichoptera > Hydropsychidae > Hydropsyche > Hydropsyche tenuis. The sequence goes on from VTON01000066.1 coordinate 293,981, forward strand.
GGGGGGGTTATAAAAGGACATTTTCTGTTTATATGATATGTATCCTTAATATTCAAAATTTTGATAAACTTCGTTAACGATGTTCATCATTATGAAACTTTGAACGATATATCAAAATTTATCAATACAAGATTTTTGAATGAAAACTTTGTATGATTTTCCGATGAAAATTATTATTATTATTATTATTATTATTAATAAAATAATGCTATTATTTGAATTTAAAATACTAATTGTAAGTATAAGCCTACAAGCCTCATTTTTTGAAAGTGAAAGTGTTTTCAATTTTTCCAAAAGTTAGGTCCATTTTCGGAAAAATTGAAAATGTTCATTCTGGTTAGACATAGCAATAGCAAAACCGTTATAACCGTCGTAACCATTATATCTAACTGAATGAATATCAACTCATTTTTTCCGATAATGGACTTATGTCACTTTAAAAAAAAATACTCATATGCTTAATTTTCCATACAAAAAAGTTTTTCATCGAAGAAAAACGAAAAGTTTTTCTACAAACGAATAACTTCATATAAAAACAAATCACATTTCAATAAAAAAAATCCAATCATTATCACCACAAAACAAATCAACGACAATAAATCTTGAAAACATGGTCAACGACCGCGCTCTTACGACACTTCCGAAAATGGCGCCCGCTTTGCGAAAATCGCGCGCGCTGTCAACGCCCCTCTCACCTTTCCGATTCCGGCCCTGGAAAAAAAGGCGGCCGCACAAAACCTCGGGATCCATCGCATGACTTTTTCAGCCCTAGATCGGCGCCACTTATCGCCATTGTTTAACTATTTAGAAACGGGAAAGATGCGCGGCAAGGACGCCCACCGTCTCTTTCGCGCCATCTGCCGGTGACGCAATTCTGACGCGTGCGAGCAAGATGGCGCTTTTCGCGTCCCGGAATAACGTAACAGTTCCTTATGCGCTATGGAGGTTAGGAGACCGGCGCGGCTATTGGCCTGCCAGGGGTTTGGAATCGGGGTTCGCGGTTTGGGTTGTTTGTTTGGTTTTTTTGGAACAAAGGATTTTTGGGGGTGTGCTTGTTTTGAGAGGCTAGGGGATGGATTGGGGTTAAAATTGTGATGTTTTGATGATGGTGATGATTTTTGTATATTAGGATAATAGGATTGTGTATGTTTGAAAATTATGAATGAGGGTGTATGGAAAAAATATATAATTATGTATGTCAATAATTTAGTTTTCAATTGGATTTTTTAGGCACTCAATGTCTCTGTATTTTGTATGTTCCCCGAAAAGCAGTCTTTTGAGGTTGTTTGTTAGATAAAAGTTATGTGTAAATTTTCCAGTAAATTTAAATGTGGCGTCTGTACTTTTGCTTAATGTTGCTGGTATCCAGCTAAGCCGGTTCAGGAAGCTGGAATTGAGGGGGGGGTGTATGTAATAGACAGGATAGTGGGTTTTCTTTCGAATTTTTATGATTTTTGTTAATTCCTCGCCATGGAATTACGTATGCCATCCAGAAAATAGTCTTTCGGGGTTGTTTTGATAAAAGATAAATGAAAATTTCCTAGTAAATGTAAATATGGCGACCGAAGTTTCGCCTAATTTTGCTGATATCCAACTAATTGTAAGCCAGTTCAGAAAGCTGACATAGAGCGGGGTATATTTAATAAACGGGATGATAAGCACCGTTTCATCCCCTTAAAAATTTTCTCGTTTACTTTAAATTTTTAGAAATAACAATAAAAATAAATATTAAGTTGATTTTTTTTCTGATCAAGGAAAATATTCCAAATTCCATTTATACTAAAAAATCCTTTCCCTTTAAATGGAAACAAGAAGAAAATGCACACGATAACAGTCAAAGATTTAATTCTGTCAATATTTAAGCTAATTTTTATGCGATTAAAACAATCAGTGGAAATCGTTTACTTACAAAACAAAAACGCTCCACATGAAAAAAAAGTTAAAAAATAACACTGCACTCCTACCAAAACAACACTTAAAATAAAACTTAAAAAAATTCAACCCCTCAAACCTCACATTAAACAACCTCCACTACATTCCAACCAATTTCTTCCCCAAAAAATAAACCCTCCAAACCTCCAACCCCCAACACCCCAAAAATTGACAACCCCTACACGAAAAGCGCCCCAGTATTGATTTTAGCGCCCCCCCGTAGAGCGAGTGCGGCACCGGCGACATACGCAGTACGCGGAGGCGCACCGGCGCGAGCGGCCCTGCCCCACCCCAGTGCGCCCCTGGCCGGACGCCGGACATAACCTGCCCGCTGCGGCACGGCCCCGACGCCACGGTTCGCGCCCATACACCCGGATCACACCGATCCATTGATCATCCCATCGATCTTTAACTCACTTTTTTTTGTGTGATTTTATTTATTTTATAACGATTTTTATTTTTATTTTTTATTATTCGATAATTTTATAGATATTTTAACAAGGTCATTTTTAAAACCATTTTAGATCTAAACATTATTATTTTCTACAATTTTTTTATTATAACATAAAATCAGTGTTCATTATGCGGATCATTCTATAAAAAAATTTAAAAAATCCAATCATTACCTATTTTAAGATCTTACTTTAAATCATTTAATATAATATGTATTATAGCGAATTATATCGTGCCGCAGTTCGATTGAACAATCAGCTGGTTTTGTTGACGCATGCGCGTTTGTCGATTTGCACCTTTTTTGCGGCATTTTACAAATTTAAACATTCGCCGGCGAAAATGTGGATCGTACAAAATTGTTGTTGTTGCGGGTTTTATCCGCGTGATATTTAAAACGGAAAGTGTTACGATCGATCCGCTCGTTTTTCTTTTTTTCGAACAAGATCGATAGCTTCCGCCATTTGATAGGTCGTATAGTTTAATGATTTCGTTTCGTGGTTTTTATGAGACTATAAACTATGTTTAGATTGTTTGGTTCGAATGATTTTATTGTACTTGTACGAAATCCCGGGAATTTTTTTGATATTGCGGTTTTTCCAAAATTTCTCCCATATGGATCTTTTATGTTTTTGAAAGAGATACAAGTTTCAATATTTAATTATACATTTTCTTCTTGTTGCAGTTTCCATCGCCCCTGAATAATCCGACTTAGTATTTCAATAGATAAACTTCTATTGATCATTGAAAAAAACTCTATATTTAAAAAATGACGTTAAAGTTTATTTAGAAAAACTGTTTTTATATTGAAAATATAATATATATATATTTCGATTTTTAAAATACCGTGAACAACGAAGCCATCAAAATGATTGGGTCGTTTTGGAATCTGTGCAGAGCATGTCCTTCCATGCCGGTGGACAAGGTGAGTTTTTTTTCAATTTTTATATTTGAATTGAATAAGAGTTGTTATTTTTGAAAAATTTCTATGTTACATTTTGACTAAAATATGATTTGAGTCAAATTTGTTTAGTCGATTCTTGTATAATGCTCTACTAGAGATAAAGAGGTCATTGGTCCAAATATAATTTATAAGTAGTATTTTTTTTATTTAGTCGAAAACAACAGAAATTTAAAAGTTACTTATTATGTTATAATACATCAAATATAATTTTTTTTTAATATGAAAATTTTCGACTTGTATCGTTCTCGAAAATAACAGCTCACATTTTACGTATAGATAAAACAAAAAAATATGAATGCAACGTTTTAAATGAGAATCCGTTTTTTTTTAATTTTGTACACGCATTCGTTGAACGAAAAATTGCGGTAAAAATAGCATGTAAGTAAAATTTTATTTACATCAAAATCACGTATAATTCGTTCACGTATATTTCCAAACTTTGAAATCACTCGAAATCACCATACAATTAGATATCCTTTCAAAAAGAAAATCCATTTTCATAATTGACGACATGGCCAGATTTCAATAAGCCCACGACACACATTCGCCATTTTATGTGATTTCAAAAGCGCTACATATAAAAAATGCACAGCCCGACACAAGTTTATGCCCCATAAAAGCCGTTCGACGGCCGTTTTATTAAATTTTCACAAAAACCCGCCGAAAAACGGCACTTACGCCCGATCCGTATAAGTAGGCTGCGGTACATGGCCGCGATAATGTCTCTTTTTTTCCTGTGCGAAGGGACGGTGTGACGTTCGGCAGTGTTGCCAATCCGCAGCATCCGAACCGCACGATTTATCCGCGTACGGCCATTATTTACAGATCATTTATCTTTAACGAAGATGTCATCGCATGGATGCGAGTTTCGGACGTGACATCATTTCTGGGTTGTTTATGTTGGTATTGGATGTGAGTGGACGGATGCAACCCGCTTTTTTTGGGAGGGTATTTTTTTTTTTGAAAAATTTTTTTGTTTCATTTTGTACAGAATTAGTTTAAATTTTAGATGTGATATAGATTTTTGGTTGTTTGATGTGAGAAAACGAATACAATATGTTTTATGAAAAGAAAATTTTATATATTTGATTTGTTGAATACGATTTTTTTTTTTTAAAGGAATAATATTTTTCCGAGAAAATGATCAAATTTTTTTATACGTTTATAAGAAAATTGAGAGAAAATTATATTTCAAACAAAAATATTAATAATATTTTTATATATTAAAAATTCCCAGTATCGGAAAATTCTAAGTTAAAAAAATTTTTCATTCAAATTATCTCAATTTTTTATTGAACGATTTTCATTTGACAAACTAATCTAAGTACTATAATTGTGATTTATATAAACCGTTATATTTTAAGTTTGAACAATAATAGAGAAAATTCACGAAACGGATTTTATAAACGGAAAATTTTCCGATATAGTTTAGTAGAACTGATATAAAATATTCATCCGCGGATAAAAATAGGATCGATGGAAACATTGCATTATTTATTCGCACTTTCCATTGCTTCTGTTTTGATTGACGTATCACATAGAGGCGCAGTAACATAATTCGTGCAGCATTTCCCAAATAATTTTCCAACAGTTTTCCCAACTTTTCCATTATTTTATTTCAAATAAAATTTTCGAGCAGATATAAACACTCAATACCTATGAAAAATGACCCACATTTTCAAGCGATTCAAATCTGGAAAATTCAGTATAATAATAGAGAACATTTAGATAGCAAACTCCTCCAATATCGCCATAATGAAAAAATAAACTCGAAACGCTTAGAATACGTGACAGACGAAAAATAAACGAAATTTTTCAAAGTACTAAATTATACCGGTACGTGCCGCGAATAGGAAGCACAAAGTCAGCTGCTTTCATAACACTTTTGCGAAAACGCCTTTGCCATTGTGTTTTGCTGAAATACTGAAATTTTCCGAGTTTTTCCTATTGCGAATACTAATGCTTTGCTGAATTCGATACGTGTGAAACTTTTATCACGTTTTTGTAAATATAATAGTATTTTATAACATTTTTATATCAAATTTATAACTATATAAATATAGACTATATAAATTTACATATACATATAGTTTTTCCGATGATATATGAAAATAATATAAATAGATAGTTGAAACAATATTTTTTCTTTGACAAGAATAGTTTAAAGAAAAAAAGTTATATTTTTGAAAAAATACATCATCCTTAAATTTTCTTTCCTTTATTGAAAATATAATATAATATAATCACATCAGTCTTGTTATATCTTTGTAGCACTCAACACAATTTTATATATTTAATTGTAATTTATAGTAAAAATATAGTATATTATTAAAAAAATCTAACCTAATTGTTTTGTAATTAGCAAAATATATTTTTACTGATAATACATTTTCACTATACCATATATATTTTTCATTCTATCGAAGGAAAAATATCCAAAAACATATACAACAAAGTTAAGTGACTTATAAAACGGGCAATATACAAGCAGATGATAACTTTACATTAAACAAAATATAATACATTTCAATCATTCATTTCCTCGAAATTTTGCTTAAATGACATCTCCCTACACACTTACGAGTATAACACAAATTCAGACGATACAGTTTGAGAAGCACCGAATCTTGACGAGAAGCCCATACAGTGGGCGTCCATTATGCATTATATGGTCAATGCGGGCCAGTACTTCGATGTTTTCCCACTGGATTTTATTTTGCTCTGAAGAGGTATACGTGTTCTCATTTTGATGTATTTTGTATCGAATATTCATCCGCTTTTCTCTAACGCTTTCCTACCTTTTAAATATTTCGGATATCTGTAGTGCTCGGCGGGAAAAAAGTATATGTATTTATTATTTAGAATATCCATTATACTTCGGGCTTTTAAAAAGTGGAAAATTTTTAATGATTTCATTTTTTTTTATTACAGTAGTTCATAGAATGATAGAATAATTTAAAATGATGGAGTCATTGACTTGAATGTTTAAATATAATAGCAATTTTTTATACAGATCATGTAATCTATATTTATATATTTAAATAGTATAAAATTAAAAATATTTTTATAAATATGAGTACATACTAACTTTTAATATAAGTACTTAAGTATATATTAATATTCGATATTCTCGCATTTCCCGGCAACAATGTATGTAAATAATCGTGGCTATTTTCTAATATAATAATTCGTTACAGACACGCGACAGCAATAATACACACACGATATTCACAAATATCATAAAATGAACGAACAACTCAATAAAATTACCAAACTCAATCTTCGAACGAATTGGAAAAGAAATATCACATCGAATCGAAATTTGTCTTCGAAATGACAATGTTTATTCGGCAACAATTGTTTATCACTCCGGAACAAACAAATAATGATCTTACAAATCGGTTTATGGCCGTGTTTCTAATTTTTACGCAAATCTCGAATCGTTCGGCTCTAGTCGGCGCAAAAGTCAGCCATCTGTCACGCTCTGTCACTTTCTGTATTTTTCTTTTTTGTTTGTATTATAGCCGACAATGAATCTTTCCGATTTCTAATTCTGATTCTGCGTTTTTTATTTAATTTAAATCAATCATTTAAGTCGAATATAAATCTTGATTATACTTTATATTGATATTATAGTGAAAATGTATTATCGGTGAAAGTATATTTTCACTGGTCATTAAATATCGGGTTGGGTTAGGTTAGGTTCTTTTGTAAAGCGTTAGAAATTATAATAGATCAAGTGTACTTTGACAAGGAAATCATTATTTCCGTATAGATTCAAAATATACTTTCACTGATAATATATTTTCACTATAACATCGACGTCAAATTATTATTTTTTAAGTGGACTAATTATTCGGTCAATAACTTAAACAAATTGTACATAAAATGTCAGTAGTCGTTTATAAAAACGATCGGTTAAATAAATATGAATGAAAAACAGTATTGATGATGTTGAAATAAAATTTACAATAAATCACTTACAGTTCAGTTTAAAATCCAACCGTTTTTTATAACTAATTGACCATTTAATTTAGTAACTGGTGACATAGATACCGACCAGAGGTTATTAACCGCTAATAATAATACTTACTAACCGTTTTGTTACAATTTTTACATTCCAAATTCAGCCTTTTACAAATTAAATTCACCCGTTGGAAATGTATATTTTACATATATTTTTTGTAGGTTATAATTATGTTTTAGGGCAATAAGACAAAAAATCATATTTTTGTTATTTTAATGTAAAAATCGCCAATTGAAATAATCAATGTCAAATTGAAGAATGGGTTATATTTCATCGATAACGGTCTTAATAATACATTTCCGATAATTGAATTTGATTTGAAAAAGGTCAAATTTGATTTGAAAAAGGTTGAATTCGATTTGTAAAAGGTTGAATTCAGAGTGTAAAAACTGTATATAAACAGAAAACTAACTTAATTTACTGACTAAACAATGACAAATCATTTTACGATATCGTCAAACATTCATCAATGAATGAATTAAGCTCCAAATTATATTATTCATGGATTAATAAGCAGTTAATGCTCAAATAATTCCCATATTCCCTACTTCTATTATATTCCCTAACAAAGGAATCGTGAATTAGTAACAAGAACACACACACACTGAAATCGTTTTCAAATTAACGCACTCATGAATAACAAACGCACTCAAAACTTTCCGACATATGACAGTTAATTATTATAAATTTTGATATATAACAATTTTCCGCCTGTTTCGTGTCCGAGCAAAAATTTCAAGAAATAATACAACTTTGCATAATGGACTATGAGATTCAAAGGCATGCGTGTTTTTCGAATGCGCTTTTTTTGCGAATGATGTATTTAACAGACGTCGTTTGAAAAACGTAGACGGAGCACGTGTAACCTATATTACGCCATTAGTAATGCAAGGGGTTGTCAAGTGCATGGTGGAATATAATTATTTGGTGTGGTATATTTTTTTTATTGCGATCGATGAATGGGTATTGAAGGTACATATGTATGTATGTTGAAAAATTTAGTAGAAAGTGAAGTTTTGTGAATTCAAAATTTGAAGGGTTCAAAATGTATTTTTCTTTATTAATAAAGTTATAGAATCATCACGGATATATAAATTTATATCGTTTATCAGTAGAACCTCGATTGTCTGGATTAAACGAAAATTAAGGTGGTTCAGATAATCGAAAATCCGGATAATCGAGATTCTGCTGTATTATGATAATATTATATTATGAAATCAAAAAGTATTTATTTTTTTTTACGTTAGAAATTCGGAAAATCTTTGTTGTTTTAAAATTGATTAAATTCCCCGTTGAAAATCTTCCAAATTATTTAATAAAATTTCTTAAAATAACTCATTACGAAAATATTAGATTTTCCCGAACAAACACCTCAATTTCGCTTCAAACGAATTTTCCGAGTCTTCATCAAGACGATAAATTATTTGAAATATAAAAGACTTACATTTCAAATAATTCATAACACTTTCAAATACATAACGAATTATTAATTTTCAATTTCACTTCAAATCCAATTAAAAAAAATCAAACCATTCTATTTAAAAACTAACCTTAAATTCCAATAACCCAAAAACAACCACACCTAAAAAACACGCACCCCCAAAAAAGATCTCAATCTCAAAAATTCGCACGCGATTAAAAAAAAAACAATTTCCCAATCAGGTGGTGGCGAAGAGGCGCGGCCGGAGTCCGACGCGCACGCGCCAAAACCCTCTCTTTCCCGCCCATGGCCGCCAACGTGCGCGACAGAGACGGCACGCTCATGCGCGTCCGTTCTCCGCTTTTCGGCCAGCAGTCCGCGTGCGCGCGCCCCCTTTTTAACCTCATCGACTGACGCGTTCCCGCTTTTCTAGGTTAACTATACACAAAACAATTCGTCTGAGATTTTACAGTTTCGAATTCGATCGGCTCTGGGCGGATCAGTGCGTTTTTTGACCCAACAGTGTATGGTCGTGCAACGTCGCGTTATGGGCGTCCAAGGGAAAAGCGCGAAGAGGGTGTGTCGGTGACGTCAGCGGATTCCGTTTTTCGCCATTAAATTTTCAATTTTTTATATGGATGTTATTTATAGTTTTACGACTAAAATCAAAATTTTTATTCGAATTTTATATTCAAATTTTGTCATATTATTGAATCTGATGTATTTTTATATTTAAAAATTGTATTGAATGTATTAAGAAATTTATAAGGAAATGTGTTGGAAAATACATCGGAAAATGTATTGGGGAATGAGTTTTCTCAATGGTTATCGTTTGGTGTGTTGCCAGGTTCGGAAAATTGGTCGATCGTAATCGAAACGTATTTTCTCGTATTGAATCGCGTTTTTAATTAATTTTCTCGTATATATTCTGAAAGATAAGGTGTTTTGTGGGTGGAAATCGAGCCACGAAAGCCTCAGTATTGATCTGAAAGTATAGCGGACGCGTTGTGTGATCTAATCGTTGTGGAAAAAACTCGGAAAATTCCCACTTGAAAATTGTGAAATTGTGTTTTTTTTACTATAATATTTGTGTGAAATTTATTCAAAGAAAACGTGTCAAATATAAATAGATTTTCATGTATTATTATTTGAATCAGAATCGGTTTCATCATATTCTGAAAAAACCCATTGTAATTCAATACAATGATTCATTTTATACATAAAAAACAAATTTTGTTTATACATGTGTTCGTTCTACAATTAATTTAATTGTCTTATCGTTTTTTACAACCAAGATTCGTCATATCTCAAAAAAATCTCAGCGAATAAATAGAAAGATGATTACGCGTTCTATTTCAGTACTTGAAACATCGCGTGCTTTATAACGAAACCGAAAAAAAATAAAAGCCTTATCTCACACTTGAAAGAAATTGAAATAACGAAACACTTTCATCATGAAATATTTATACGGCTTTCTCGCTGGAAAGAAACCGCATTTCTCTAAAAGATCTATTCAATTTAGATTGATTTATCATATATTATACATATACATATATTAAAAAACCAATTTTTTGTATATCTTTCGAACGCTCCGTCGATTTTGTAAATCGCCTACAGTGCATCGAACTCGGTCGGTCCGTTTGAAGAATTCTTAGTTTGTTTTCAATATGGAAGTGCCATGTTTTATTCTAAACGTAGCGACGATTTGCATATTGCAGTAGTTTTATACAACGATCACGTAATCGAAGATTTTTATAAGAATTTTTATATATACGTATTAAGACTGTGATAAGGGAAAGTGATGGTGTTTCTAGTCTATAGTGTATGATCGAAATCCTGTCAAGATGATGTCCTCTTTCGAAAGACGGGTATGTTCATTTTTAACGATTTTTATTTATGATTGATGTATGTTGTGTGTCAATTTTCTGACCTTTACCGAAATCGGATCTGACGATTATTTTGAAGAAAAATGATCCGTTTTATTATTTTGTTATTTTTTTGTAGTGTATTTGATCCACCTTTGATATGTCTAATAAAAAATGAAATATAATGGTTCAAATATCATATTAAATATCATTGTTTTATTCATGTTGATTTTGGATCAAAATACTAAGGGAATTCTATAGAACTGAAGAATTATCAATATGTTTTTTATTAAGTTTTATATATGTTACGCAATGTTCGTGTAATCGCGTAAAAAATCTTCCATTTTTCATGAAATTTAACGTCACCTGTTAGAGCGTTGCCTCATTTTGTTGATGTTTTTAAAAAATTAAATGTTTAACGTCATCTGTCAAATATGATAGCTGTCGTGTCTTACAATATACCTATAGAAGACTGGGAAAAACTTGTGTTGCTGTCGCCATAGTATCGCAATGTGGTTGAAAAGGGCATTGAGGGCTATAAATACAAGGCTCAGTTTTGCAAATCATAAAAAAAGCTTATTCTAGAAGATGAGGGTCATTCGGAAAAATCATTTTAATATGAATGTCAAATATTTGCTTAATATTGTTTAAATTTCACAAAAAAACGCAATATTTTTTGCGTTTTTCACGAAAAACACAATTACACAAACGTTGCGTAACAATATGATCAGTAAATTCATGAATAAATTAAAAATCACGATTTACTATACATATATATTTTTAAAATATTATTTATTCAATTAGGATGTTTGTGCCATTGCAATTGTTCAAACGGGATGCATAGACTTTAACACGAAAATTACTATGGGACCATAATGCAATTCATATCTCACTACACATTGAATTTTATTCAAACAAAACTTTATTCAACAACCCGATACCCTCATAAACAAAAAACTTCCGACATTATCTACCTGAATTTATTTTTCCCCGAAAACTTTTTGTCCAATTAAAGTTAATCCGATCCTTCGACGTCATCGATCGGCAATAAAGTATGGGATTCGACAGAGAGATGTTTTATCATTGTTCGCCGTAGACATTTTCCCAACAAATTACATACATCGGATAAAACCGTCACGTTCGACCCATATAAATTGGTTCTAATTAATCTCATGCAATGGACGATTTCCACAAATGTACGTGGAGGAAATTCAAGTCTGAACGAATCACGAATTTGCGGTATTCGAATAAATTCCGTTGATTTTTTTAGTTTTGAAAATATTCGGCGATTGCGTGAGGAGTGATTAAAACGTGGACGAGTCGTTTTTGTGTACTTTGGATTTGAAATATATGAATATTTGTGTTTTATATTTTAATATTTGATTTAATGTTTAAATAATAATTTGTATTGATGATAAAAATTTTATGATTCGATTTTATATATGATTTTCAATGTTATTACACAAATTTGAATTAGTTCAATAAACAAATTTATCTATCATTAATTCAATTTTAAAAATCATGTTAGTTAATCAACTAATTCGAATCATCTTTTTAATTCGATAATTAGAACAAAATATACAAAACTATATTCAGTTTGTTAGAAATTATTCATAATTATGAATATATAATAATGGATTAAACTCATTAATCATGCTACGTACATATTTAATCAACATCAAAATATTCGATTAGGACAAAACTCCATGATTAACGTAAACGTATTTTATAAACCGAGCATGAACACATGCGTATATCATTATTTCAATCGCACTTACATCATTTCCCCTGACTCATGAGACATACTCAAACTTATGCTCGCCACGGATTTCACCCTCATAACAATCACTGATATAATAAGCAAATTAATACAATATAATTAACTGTAATCTCAATTTCGTTCGCATTTTCGCCTTTGACTCATGAGATGTGAATATGAACAAAATTACGCTCATCATGAATTTCATCCTCGTAATAATAACTAGATTAATATGATCTCAATTTCATTCAAACTTACAGCTTCACCTCTGGGTCATGAGATATGTTTAAACTTATGGAACTCCATGGAGATTCAACCCCATAATAATAACCAGATTAATTTAACGAACTATAATCTCAATTTCATTCGCACTTACAGCGTCACTTCTGACTCATAAGTACACTTACGTTCTTGCTCACTATAGAGTTTCACCCTCATAACAATCACTAATATAATAACTAGGTTGATATGATATAATCAACTGTATCACCATGGAGTTTCACCCTTAAAATAAACACTAATAACTAGGCATATATAATAACATAGATTGATATTATATAATCAATTGCAATTTCAATATTGTCCACACTTTAACTTCACCTCAAAGATATGTAAATATGTAAAACTTACGGTTATCTTGAAAACTCACCCCAAAAACAATAACTTTTTACAAATGCCATCAAGATTTTCGTATATCCCTCTCCAAAAAACGATCAAAAAAACTTACCACACTCAAAACGTATCGTCCCATACTATCTTCCACATAACCTAACCCCATTTTCCAACCACTTTTCCGAAACACACCCCATTACGAACGAACACCCTCATTACTTCCAAGCATGACTCTCCATTGTACCGACATGCTCATTGTACAAATTTCACGATACGTGTCATGCCCATATACAAATATTCGTATGTGTAACGGTGGAGGCTTTTCCTTTTTCACGTTATGTGAAAATCGATGGTGTTGCCAGCGGGGGCACATTAAAATTAGATCAACGACTTTCATCCATTATTCGTGTGTTTTTCGGTACATTTTTTCGAACAAATCGAATGGATTATGAGCGACGTGTAATGTTTTAGAAGGAGGTTTCTTTGTCGTGATGTTTTATTTATGTGTTTTTTGAATTGGGGAAGGATTCGATTTTTATTCGATTTTTATTGTGTGATAGTTTTTTTCGTCGTGTGAAATTTTTGTTGAGAATGTGTGGTTGTAATGGTGCAGTGATTATTGTGTGAATTAGATTTGGTTATCTAAATTATTCTGTTGATGTAATTGCGATTGTTGTTTACATATGATTTTCATTATGTGTTATTAAAAAAAATTAAATTAGATTGCGATTTCTAATAAATATGCGGATAGTGTGGTTTAATGTGATGTTAGAACTCTTCAGTTTTTAAAATATATGTATTAATTAATTAATTATATTTAAAAAACTGCTTTTTGTTACTGTACTGAGATTTTACGTTTACGTTCATAAAATTGTTATAGAAAAATAAAGTTATCTTAAATTTTCACACGTTTTTTTAAGATTTTCCCATATTACGGATTACAAATTATAATTCCTGGGAATTTTTGGTGATTTTACAAAAGATAAAATAATTTTGCTAGACTTTTCAATATCATTCTAATCATCTTTTTTTCTCTTCAATAATTATTTTTTTATATAATATAATAAATTCAAATTTTTCATATTTCTGTCACAAAAATAAGGAAAAAACTTGAACTTCAATATTTATAAAATTTCAATACTGAAAAATCCTAATTACAAACTATAATATTTATCATCTCAGCGACTTAATAATATAAAATTCCCAAAAAAACAAACATTTTTATCTACTGAAATAAATAAAAACGTCTCACTTATTTAATTTGTTTGTTTTTTTACAATGTCCGGTTTCAATTTCAATTAGCGTCATTGAAGTCACGTTTCTCAGACAACCTTGTATTCCTTAAAGTACAATTATTAATTATAAACACTCATTAGATTGTATTAAAAGTATTATTTTGTAACAGCAGCAGACGAACAAAACCGTTTCGAATACGTGAACCGAAACGCGACGAATCACTCATTTAGTATGCAAACGGTTTTTCTTGAACTATAAAAAAACGTACTTTTATTACAAAAATTGAAATATTACTTATATAATATAATATATTGTATCACAACGTTATTTATATGCTAATTGTGTTTTGAGATTAATTTGATTTTTTTTTATTATTTTACCATGTACTTTTTTTACATTATGGTGAAATTCGATATTGCACTAAGTTTATCGTTTCGTTTTTTATATTTATAGAACGATTTTTCATGATAATGAATTTTTAAATGACGTTAATTATACGTGCGTTTTAATAGGTTTTTTCGAATCGATATTCGTTCCATTTTCATTTTTGACAGAAATGCGTGTCGGAAATTTCCATATAAAAACAAACATTTTGCATAATATTTAACTCAAACATGAATTGTTCCATAACCACAAAACAAACGTTATAAAATACAGCTTATTGAAGCATCACTCATTATATAAATTTACATTTTTTATTCGGTTTAAACTAATAAGATATATTCGTATAAAATACGGTACGAAAATAGGATTGCGAAAAATAAGTCGAAGTCTCAAAAAAATGTCATGATTGATCGTTGTTATATGAAGGATTTTTTGCAACATTTCCATTATATTATATAAGTATGAAGTTTCTAACTTGTAAGTTGAGTAATATAACTTGTATGTAATACTTTATCCTAAAAAGTACTTTCAATAAGTGTATTTTTATCGCTCGCATGAAACACACAGCTGATAAACTGCTTATGTGTAATTACCACAATTTTCTCAATTATTCATTATTTCCTGCAATGTTGCATTTAGTACAAAGTAAATGTAGTCTATACAACAAAAATACACCATCAATACTCTAACGATAAAACGGTTCAATTTATTTAACTTTAACTTACGCAAACTTCGATTTCAACTTATTCGATACCCATTCAAAAACATCTTCGTTTCCGTCTTACCGCATAGCCTTAAGCTGAAATTCCCGATTCTAGCGAAACCCGATCGAAAAACACACAAAAAAATCCGCAAACGCGACTATTTGCTCACTAGAAGAGCCAATTTTTCCGCTGCGAAAGTAGTAAAGTTGGCAGTCCTGCGGCCGCAGTGCGGCAGCTGAAGGAAAGGGGGGCTGAGCCCCCCAAGACTCCTGCGCCCCCCGAGACTCCTTTGGCACCCTGGCCGTCTTCTCGGATAGTTATCGTAGACTTAAGTAGCGGTTCTCAAACTTTTCAATGAACTGTAGTGGTATGCCTGATTTGGTATAAAGGCGGTTTTCAAATTGTTATTTATTCTGTTTATAGAAACACATAATGTTGATAAAATTGTTTGAATGTAAATGATAGGGTTAATTTTGATGAAATGTGTTTTCTTTTGGGGATTGAAATGATGTTTTCATAGTGGTTGAATATTAGTGTCGAATATTATGTGTAAATGGCACTATTAGTACTAATATGCATGTTTTTTTTTTGATTATTTCTTCTAAAAAATCATGACGATTTTTTTAATATTTTATTCGAAACTAAGTAAATAGTAAACATGAATTGATTTAATAATTACGAAAATTTAAAAAAAATTAATTGATAGAAAAACTATGATGATAGAATCAAACATATTATTTTTTAAGGTATTTAAAATTAAATCATTTTGCTATTAAGGTAATGCACCAGTGGTTGACCATGTACCAGTAATTGACCACCGCTTCTCAGAAAAATATAAAAATTAGGTTTTTCAAAGACAATAATCTTTCGGAAAGGGTGCGATAGATTAGCCATTTATTACATCGTACCTTTTTCGAAAGATTATCGTCTTTCAAAAACCTTAATTTTTACGTTTTTTTTGAGAAGTGTCATTACCACTACTGGTGTCATTACCTTATATTTAAAAAAAAAACTAAATTTCATTCGAGAAAACTTGCATTATTCTAACATGAAAAATTTCACTTTAATTCCTCAAAAAATAATAATTTTCTTCATAAATTTACGTAGGAAACTCATTCACGTCTTGATAATAAAAAAGTTTGTTATCCGCTGCTCTAAACCATATCATATATGAGCCCTAGGCAACTTTTAGCAAATTCTCATTATTAACGTTAACCCGTCGCACACCAGAATGTCATCTTGTCGCGTAATGAAACGTTAATAAGGGTTAACGAAACGGTACATTCGAGTCCATAATATGAGGGGAGTCTCACCATATAGTGAAATGTTTATCGAAAAATCCCCCCTGCAATATGAACAATCAAAATTAATGGAACGCTCGAGTGTTGATTCAATGAATATTCGAGTTATGTACTGAAAATTACATAATGTGATGAAGTTGAGCGAGATATCACATTAAACGGATGTGATTTGGTCGAAGCTATTTGAAATATTATAGGAGGAAACTCGGGTAAATCCGTGATATGGAAGATTCCGTAGTAGTTTGAATTAAGTCGATTTTTTTTTTAAACAATACCAACGTTTTGCAAAAATTATATGTATTGGAAGCTTGTCATTTATTCATGCTGAAAGAATTTAGGAATAACTGTCTATATGTGATGCTATTATAGATATGTTTTGCGATGGGTTTTAGGTTTTTCATCGTATGGCAGAAAATAAAATAGAATTTAGGATTTAGAATTTTCATCATGAATCAGATAAATAAAATAAGGCTTTCGTTCTGCATAAAAAAATATTGTAATAGACTATATGTAATTTTTTTTTAATTTTCTTATTAAAATATCTAAAGGAATGAAAATGATTAAAGGATTTAAATTAACTGCAGCATTACGATATTAGACTATAGGGATTTCATTACCAATAATTGATCCAAATAACAGTTCGGTAAATACCGGTCAATTTTCAATATTTACCCTTAATTAAAAAAAAAAAATTTTCGTTTCAAATATTTTCGAAAAGTATCTGATATCCTTAGTACCAGATTTGATAATTTGAGATGTCACATAAAATTAAAGATTCCATTATCCATAAATAATATTATATTTCGGTGCAAAAGAATGTACATATGTAGATGCTTTGTGTTAGCATACTTTTTATCATAATTATTTTATATTAGAATACAAAATAATGACAACGAACATTTAATATCACCGAATTACCCAAGTTTCCCCTACTTAAAATTTCAGACATCTCAATTTTTTTTAAACCAACACATTTGATAAGGATGAATTTTAATATTTGATTAAAAACATTTTTTCATATTTAGCAATACCTTGAACAATGCCATAAAATTTTATCCTTCAACAAATATACTTACATAACAAAACACACATTCTCAAAGATCCAACCCACCACTCCTATCAAACGTACCGGAAACCCAGAACCTTTCGAATTTATTAGATCCAATTTCTAAAAAAACCACGAATACCCATCGCAAATCTCCATGTCATCGTCGTGTACTTCGATTTTTCCACAAGGTGGTTTCGTATCCACTTTCCTGGCTCCGTTCGTGCGGAAAACTCATTCGGTTACGCTCCATCATCCATGAAAAGATGTTTCACGGAGACGTTGGGACGTTAATCCGGGACGAGGTCTCCAAATTGATAATCAACGGCGGTTTTTACGTGTTTCCATTTTCGGTTATTATTTCGGATTCATCTTGCTTTGATTAAGGTACGAAACGAAAGTGGATGTTCAGATTGTATATGAAGATTGATGTGTGGAGTAGATTTGATGAGATTTTCTCGAAATTGATAAGAGTATTGGATGAGTTTTCAGGTTTGATGACCTTGCATAATGATTGCATATTATTTGAATGGATTAATTTTTTTATTCAGTTTCATATCGATCTTTTTTTGTATACCTAATGACACACAAATTGGTTTTTAATGAATCTAAAACGTATTCATTTTCAGAAGTACAATTTCACTTTTTCAATTAAATATCCGACCCCATCAAATTCAATTAACAACAAAACAACCCTTAACCTTCATCTAACAAAAAAAACTTCACTTTTTTTCCAACTGACACGTCAACCTTTCAAAGGTTGACATGACGTAACTGATCAATACGTACCCTTTACACGCTTAATCCAACATGTCAATTAACCTGGGCTATTTCTAACCCTGATTACCTTCGAGGTGGTTCAGGAAGGCTGTCGGGGTCGCCGTACCTTCGGGGGTCATCGACTTTGCAGCTATTGTGACCTTGACAACGATGCAAATTGCACTGTGTCGCCGCAATGCACTTTTAGAGATATGCATTTGCTTCGTGTAACGATTCTAGTTTGTATAAGGGGGTGTGTCTAGGAACGAGGGGTTTATAACTTTGCTGTTTTTCTTGGAAATTTATTGCATCTGAGTAATCTGGATGGTTTCTATTATACATATTTGTTGTGTTTTGAGATGAAAATAAATGTATATATCGAGACTGCTTTTGTCGTTTCTAATATAAACTTTTCATATACAAATGGCTTTTGCTGTTTTTTTTTTGGAAATGTCAATTTCGAAAGCATGTTCAGTGGATTGCATCTCAGAAAAATATAAAATATAAAAGCTTAATGTATGTACGCATTCACCAGCCACTATGCGAATGTTGCAACAGGCTTATAACCGTCGAAAGCACTTGTTCAATCTAACCTTTTACTCCCCTTGTATTGTATTGAAAGTATAGGTATTGTGTTGTGAATTCACCATATGTTACCTAACGGAAAGGTAAAACTACCCTTAACTTTTTTTATATCTTGTTGTCTAGACGTTACGCATAGCCCAAAATGCCAATATATTTTTGTGTGTGTGTAGCTCATATTTATTCATCATTCCCAACTTATGCTAGAACGTATTCATATTGTTCGAACGTATAATTAAGGAATATTCATCATAAGTTACTATGCTAAAAAAATAGATATCATACAAAATCAGTAAGATATCGTGAATTCATAACACATCAAAAAAATCGCTATCACCATCACCGAAAAGCATGATAAATCACAAAAGTGGACTACCATAGATTTTACAACAAAAAAATCAAATTATCATCGCTTTTCCCAACCCGTCCTTAATAAAAAATATATATAATTCAACGGCTTCCCAACAGATGGCGCTAAATCAAACCCACCACCGACACGACTCACCTTTCAATGAATAATTAAATTGGTCTTGTTGCAGCTGCACTCGGAGTACCGCAGCACGTATAGATGGCACGAGTACAGGGGCGGCAGCGGGGTGCAGGCGGCGACCCAAGGGGGGCCCCCGCCTGGGGACTCCGCCCCGGCGCCCCCGCCCGCAGCACCCCCGGCCGTAGTGAGGAGGGCGCCTCTGCCCTCACAAACCAATCCGCCGAGAGGTAAGGGTATCTTGAGTTCATCGACTTTGTGCTGCTTGAGTTTTAGAGATGCTGAATATGCAATTTGATAAATTATGTTAAATGGATAAGTTTTTTATTTTTTATTTTTCCATAGCACCAAGCATCGAACCGGCAATGCCTCGTCGCAAGAAATATCCTGGTCTTGCATACAAAACGAACGAGATTTTCGAAGCAGCAGCAGCTGGTCTGCCTTCGGGGATGTCCAGCTCTGGGATGTCCTCCTTCGGTGGTGTGCACACTTTGGATAGAGCTAGGGTAATTATTTGATAAATCCAATCAAAAACTATAATTTCAAGTTTTTTGTTATTTTATTGATACATAGATGGCTCTGATAACTAATCATATGCGTTGATTTTTATAATTTTCTTAAAATTCCATTTTGTATTGACTTTAAAAAATAAAAAATCATTATTTTTTATATTTTTGAAGTCTATGGAACGCACAAAATATTTGGCCAGTCGTGGGGAAAGACGCAGCAAATCGGAAGGTCCTCGCACTGCCCAATCTGGACCAAGAAACTGGACTGATACTGTAGAAGACAAGGTAGGTTGTTTTTTTTTAATTAAAATTACTTTTCCGATATTTTTTATACGGCTATAAATTAATTTTAGTACGCAAATTAAGGATATTAAAAATTAAATTAAATTAAAAAAATATTTCGGTTAGTTTACGAGATTTGCGCATGTAAAATTTATATCGTATTAAATGCGAGAAAAAATATTTAATGGAAAGATTAAAGCAAACAATTTTATGTGTTTCGAGCGGGATTAAAGTGATGTATAGTTTTATTCTTGTTTGTGCCTTAAAGCTTCGAGCCTTTGATTTATGTGTTGACGGAAAACTTTTTCCTTAAAATTTATTATGTGATACTTAATTTAGGTAGCAGACATGTTCTTATGTCAAAAATTTAATTAATGGACATCCTTAAACATAATACATCATGTGATTATAATAAAATGAATATAGAAATACATTTTGTAATAAAATTTTGCTTATATTACTATTCTACAACAAAGTAATGCTTTGAAATAATCTTAATGAAAATGTTTTTTGAACTGGAAATCCTCTTTCTCAGAATTTTGCTTTGATTCAACTTCAAATTTTACGAAAATGTCATTTTTTAATAATAATTATTTAAAAAATTATACTTGAAGTTAACTTTATTTTTTTATTGTATACAATTTTCAGAAAATGGTTTTGAATATTATAAAATATCATTAACCGTTGCTATACGGAGTTTAAAAACATAACAAGCTTTCGAAGAGGGTTAAAAAAGAACCCTTAGATTTTTTTCATATTAACTCATTAAAATTAAAAGATACGTGTATTTGTATCTAATTCATTATTATATTTATAAACATCAGATGTTTGGTATTTTAAGGAATTTTAGGGTATTTTAATGTAAATTACGGGTTAGATAGATCAATTAATTATCGAGTTATCGTGAAAATTGTGAACATGGAGTTTTTGTCACACTCAATAAAAGAAAAGTTATGCTATATGAACATATTTCATGTCTACGAAAAAAGAAAATTCTCTAATTTTACAAAAATATCGAATCGATCAAAATAAATCAAAATTTCCCAAAAAACCCAAAACAATCAACAAAACAAACCGACAAATCCACAGCTCACCGCCTCCACTCTAACAACTCCATCGAAAATCGAAACTCATCAATACAAAAGCCCGTCGCATCAGGGGCGGACTTAGGGTGCCGATTCGGCCGTTTTGCGAAATGCCAAAACCGTTGCCAATTTGATAATTGATACGGGCCCTGAGCCAATTCGATTCGAGGATCGTTTGCATAACACGGAGGGGCCCCATGCCGAATTATCGGGGCCATATTTTCGTTTTGGCCCCCGGAGAATCCGGTTTTATGTGTTTGGCTGTGCGAGATGTTGTGTGGATTTTTTGGAAGTTGTGCTTTGTTGTTCGGGGGAAATTGCGCTTTTTTATGTGATGTGATAAAATGGAGTTTTTGTAGTGGTTTTATGGTGGTTCAAAATAGAATTGGTGCGTAAAACGGTGGGGTGTTTTAAAAGGGTTTTTTAAATAGTATGTAAAACTATTTTTATTATGTAAAAATTTAATTAAAATAAATGGATATTTATTAAAATATAATATAGCATATGCTATGCAACGTTTATATAATCACGTTTTCCATGAAAAACGCAAAATGTCTTGTAGTTTTTGTGAAATTTAACGCCATCTGTTGATGTGTTATCCCCCTTTGTTGGTGTTATTAAAAGAATAAATGTTTAACGATATCTATCAAATATGACAGTTGACGTGTCTTACGATATATCTATGGAAGGCTGAGAAAGACTTGTATTGCTGACGTCAGAGTTTCATGGTGTGGTTACAAAGGGCATCGAGGACCACAAACACAAAGCTCGACTTTGAAATTATAAAAAAGCTCATTTTAGAATATGAGAGTCAGGGCATTTCCAGTTGAAAAAATGATTTTGATACAGATGTCAAATGTTGCTAAGCAGCATGCCAATGTTGTTTAAATTTCACAAAATATGTAAGATTTTTTCCCGTTTTTCATAGATAATACAATTACTTAGTTAATGAATTAATTCGAAAAAAGTTTGCTAGGAACGTTACCATAAATAGACCGAAGTTGATTATTATATATAATATAATACAATATTATAAAGATATATCAGAATTAAAGTTTGAAAAGCGGAATGAAACTGTCAATATCATTACAGCGAAAACGAATTACATTACCGAATAAAAATATACTTTGACTAGTCAGTATATATCTGATACGCTTCGTTCTTTAACTGTACAATGAATATTGGAAAAGTTTAAATTTTATTCGCGCAATTCCCAGGCAACATCTCCATCGATAGCTGAGAAGAAGGCCAGCACCGAATATCGTAACCAATTCGTAGCATGGCCAAGAGATGGAGATGGTGTGGCAGCTGCTGGAGGAGCAGGAGGTCCCGAGGGACAGCCTCGTAAGAGCGCTTCTATGGGGGCTCTTAAGGCTGCTCAGCAAAATGCTAAGAAACGACCTGGAGATGGTGAGAGAGTCATATTAATCAAAAATGTTTTTCTTTTGATATTTAGATGGCGCTAATGAATTATTATATACGAAAAAAATCTTTTTTTTAATTTTTATTATAATTTTTATGTGAAATTTATTATAAAAAATATTTTATTAGGTGGTACTACTGAATTGGAGCCGCTGATGAATCACGCAGACGATGACGATGACCGCAAGAAGTACATCGAAGATTACATGAAAGAAGGAGACGCACCTGCAGTTCACAGGTTAGTGAATTTTCCGAAAATTCCAGTCGTGTTTTCTTTTTTTTGTCAATTTACTAACACCTCACATTGCTTGCTAGTTAGGTTAATTTCTAAGTCGGTCATCAAGTCGAACAGCTTCTACATAGGTTCAATGTCTGTTTTGTTTTGTTTGTTTTCGATTTTTTTTGGAAGATAATTTTAATGTTCAATGCTTCTTTATCATGAATATATTAAATATTTTCATTTTCGAAACGCATTGAATTGATTTATTATTTTTGAAGCAGGTGAGTTTTAGAAAAAAATTGAAATTTACAATTATGCTTTCTCTGTTGTTTCACGCTTTTTCTCTAAAGTTTCAATTTTGTTTATATATCATGTAAACGCATGTGCGACTTTGCTTTTGAACAAAATAAAAATTAACAAACAAGGGTTTTTGATTTTTAAAAAATGCTTTCGGGAACAAAATTAATGTGAAAAATAAAACTAATATTTCGCCATTATGAGATTCATTCGATTCATTTTCTTTTTCAAATGGGTTTATAAATTCACATTCTATTTTGTAAAATTTTAACACTCACTTGGTGACAATATTGGTTTTAATATGTGTATTATATATGTATTTTTCTATTTTTTGTAATTGAACAATACATATTGCTACGTGTTTGAACGAACTTGTGTGTGTATGAATGTACTAAAGAAATGAATAAAACATCATTTTTCATTTTACGAGCTTTTATTACTATTTCCGACGAATAATTTTCCACTGAACTGGTCTACAAATATATATATAAAAAACGTGAAACGAAGAGAAATGTCTAAAAATCTTTTTGGTATTTGCTCCTTTCATTGAACATAAAAAAACGAACAATCTGCTAAATATTGTATACTCCTCCGTCGGGAAACATAAATTTCTTTTTTGTTAGTGAATATTTTAAATGGCACATATTTCACTGAACACGAATAAGTATTAATTTATACAATATATAACAAATTACATTTATGTCATATACATGTGCAATAGGCCAGTTAGCGCTATAATAGAATCATGAATGGTTTATTTGGTCCATTTTTTAATAAGTGTTTTTGTATCGCACTCTAAATGTGTACAGTCGTGTTTTTTTATTGAATATCTAGGAAATAGTTTTCTCATATTACCTCCTTATCCTTTCTTTATCTTTATATATATTTATATATATACTCATTTCTAGTGTTTAAGTGTTTACAAACCTTTTTTGTACTGACACAACTCTCGATGTCTTTAACACAAGTCTCAAGTTTATATAATAAAAGTTTAATTCGCTAGTAATTGTCGTTCGCTAGAATAGAAGCGATGGCTCTTTTGATTGGCTTATTTTTTTAACTTCAAACGCATGGGTTTTACATCTGATCAAAACCATATTTGCTTACTTAAAAAAAAATGTTTTTCCAAAAAAAAAATCTTCATGTTTACTAACACCTCAGCACCCAACTAATGTTTTTAATTTTAAAATTACTCAAATATTCTTAAGTGGTTTATATTATAATATAACTTAAGTATTAAGTCCATATATTATATGAGACCACCATTTTGGCTTAATTTATTTTCAAATAGTTTCTCTCAACCGACGAAAGATTTTCACTTATTGTGAACGTCGATCAAAACTCGAGTTTACGTTGAGAGGTTTCGAACTCAACACGTTCACTTCGAATTTGATTATCCCAATTTTCTCAATAGAAACTTTCCGATATAGTTAATTTATTAAAAAAAAAACTGCCGCGCACATGAATAGACAAAATGAAATCAACCTCTCAAATGAATTTTTCTTAAAGTATTATTTTGCTCGACCTTCACTGTTCGCTTTGGAGAAATATATAGATAACGGTGATTGTACAATAAAAAAACGAGCACCAAATAAATTACCTCAAAATGTGTGGACGCCCTAAAGCTAAGTCCAAAAAAAACGATGCAAAGAATATTTAATATATTGAATATTAAGTGGGCCTGACTAAAGCGTTTGCTGAAATGATATTTGCAGAAAGATCACCTTTCGTAGCGCGATAGCGCCGTTCAAAAGGGACGAAACGAAACAAAACGTCGAGCCGCGGAAGGGCTACAAGAGCGAATACAAAAAGAAATTTAGACCGTTCTCGCATTACGTGTACGAGGCCTCTAAAGGCACATTTACCAAATGCAGGGAGCTCAAGGCAAAGTCGAGGGGGGCGAAGGCACCTGCGGACCCTGCCGCGGAGGCCATGCTGCCCAAGGCTCCAGCTGCTAACGGAGTGCCCGTAGGAGCTGGGGCTCCACCAGCTCCTGGTGGTCTCGGAGGTCCTGGAGGTCCTGGAGGTCCTGGAGGCTTCGGCAACCAGGACGTCGCTGACGGTGGACCCAGGCACGCGCTGGCCGAGAGCATTGCCGATTCGTGGTACAAGGAGGTGCTGGATCTGAGGAAGAGGGCTGGAGAGTATAAGGTACGTCTTAGAATCGGTTGCGGGTGTTTGGATGCTTTACGCTTGTATTATAGGGTTTTTGAGAAGTGATGGTATTAGGTCGTAACATATGAAGTGGCTTTTTTGTAAAAAATAAAAGGCTATAATTTTTATTAAATATCAAAATTGATTTATTAAAATAGGATCGATTTACACCAAAAGTCTTTTGCCAACGATTTGGTAACGAGTTATAGGTGGAACGTGACTTTTATTGAAATTACCAATTATAATGAATTTTTATAGCTCTGCTCCGCCCTCTTTTAATAAATATCGAAATTTTTTAGTAAAAAACAGTTTTTGAATTGAATATTCTATAAAATAAAAGTTATATAATTCTTATATATGTAACTCAAGCGTGAACGAAACGTTTCGAATTTTCAGACCGTAACGATTAAAGTACTCGACTCTACGAAATTGAAAGTTTATTTAAAGAAAGGTCGATATTTTCAATTACAATCCACTATTCACCGTCAAGGATTGTATGAAACATCACAAATAGAACCCGCTTCTAATGAAATAATCGAAAAAAAATCCGATGACAATGGAGGCGCATTTCAAAAGCGTTCTAAACCTCTTTTTTTCAGTACCGCGGATGGGGCACAGAATTAGCCCCTGAACACATCACCGAAATATATAGCAAACAGATGGAACTGTGGTACCAAGTGTCCAGAAGGTCTTCTTTATCTGCCCTGTCTTTGGCTACGACAAATCATAGGTAATTCTGACGATTTTCTACCAATTATTAACTGCCAGTAGTTGTAAGGATTGTGTATTGGTTGACACGCGCTTATTACATTTGCATCCGATTTCATGATCGAGCTTATCATTTTTTTGTATACCGCGGAAGACAGAAGCTTGCTATCATCATTGGAAATGTTCATGAAGGTCATAAATTCAATGATTGTTATGAAAAACTGCATTCGACTCACTGCTTCTGTAATCAAATTTTTTTTCATGAAAATCTCATACATTATCATGGAAAATTATATTAAAATCATGATGAATTTTTGTTTGTTGATTAAAATATAATAAGTGTAGTATAGATCTTTTATATCTATATGAAAATTTATTCTTCAATATAAATATATAATAGTAAACACTTAAATAAAAAAGTTCGAACTTAAATTGATGCATTTGAAAAGCTTTGTATTGTTGTGGATATTGAATAGATTGCATATAATGACAATGATGATGATTTAGATATAGAACTATTTTTATTTATTTTTACAAGATATAACAAAAAAATCTTCATTAAATTAATTACTAACAAAAAACTGTACTACACTTAACAATATAAATGTTCTCAAACTAAAAATTAAATATTATAATTTTACTCCAGAGCCATTAGTAAAGAAGAAAAAGAGACCGAAAACAAGAACAAGACATCCCCGAAGAAGCCAAAGTCCTTCAAATCAGCACCTCATCAATCGATACATGCCAAGCTGCAGGAAACCCGTGCTCTGGAGACTCTTACTCAGAAAAACCAACGCAAAAAGCTGCAAGGTCATAGTTTCGACAACACCTCCGTGTCCGAGGGTCAGTATATTAACCGTTTTATCTTTGCTCTCGAGTCGGGGTGAAGGGTCATTTGTGTGACCCTTGAAAACAACCCGGGCCGTTTATATTATAGATTTGTCGCTTATGTTCACTGGTCCAGTCGATGTTTTGACGTGATGTTTTAATTAAAGCTATTTTGAAATTAATGTCATTATTGAAAAGAAAGCTTTTAAAATTTAGTAGATTATTTTGTATATAATTTCCTAGTAATTTTTCTTTTTAATGTGACATTGATATCAGAATTACTGTCTACTGATATTTTAAATGTTCAAATTAATATAATTTAAAATAAATGGATATTTATGCACTGTAAAGCATGTTGTGCTATTTGTTAAGTTTTTCTGAATATAAATACGACTTGAATAATAATTTTGATAAAGAAAAGTCTATGGACTTTATGCAAATAAATCGATGCTGCTAAATAAATTTTGTTGTATATAGAATTAAAATATATTCAAATATATACAATAAATGTTTCAAGGATAATTTATAAGTTAAATAGGTACAATACTCCATCAAAATGTAATATAGAAGACGTAGAGGTGTTTCAACAAAAGGCTTATCTGAAAGACACCACAAAATACCGAGAAGCATGGAAAATTCTTTATGTAGTGTTTTTACGTTTTCCTTCTATCTATTTTATGATTTGTTGCTTATCGATGTAAGTATCCATTATTTATTTATTTATATTTATTTCTGAAAAGCAATTCGCTACAATCACATAATCCATGAAGAACATTGACATTGAAAAAAATTATCGAGCTTTATTCATGCTTTTGAAATTTTAAACATTTTAAATTAATAAAAAACACATTGGTAAGTATTCATATAAAGGTATGTATATTTCGCTTCACTTTCCGTTTTGTTTATGTGCTATACATTATGAATTGAAAATGATATTTATTTACAAAAGATTATTCAAAATGTTTTTGCTCAATTTGAAATATAAACAAGTATAAACAAATCATAACAGCGCTTACATAAAAAAAAAATATAAAATCACCATTTAACCATTATAAAACAAAGCTTACATAGTTGAAATTAAAACAACATCGAATCATCAAGTAGACAACTGAACACTAAAACGGCCCAACTGACCAGAAAAATTGTTCGGTTTTCAGGTAAAGCGGGTGCTAACCGCACAAGTGCCCGCACCAGCCCAAGAAAGCAATTGAATCTTGTTATAGGTGGGCGAGGGTCTTCAGTGGAGCCAGCCAGCGGTGTGGACGGTCCTCGTTCCCTGGAGTACCGGTCCCCTAAGCGCAGGCCCAGGTCGGCCGACCCGAAACCACACCAGCCGCTGCCCAACGGGCCGTTGGAGGACAAGAGACGCCCGAGCAAGCCTAGCGGTCAGTTCAGACCACGCAAATAATAAGCCATTTCGCACCCGTTCATCCCACTTAAGATCATGATACGATTGCTTCAATCAGTACGGCACTTATGATCGATACCGGCATGCGTACGTTCTTTCCGTTACGTTTATATATTTATATGCGAGATGATTTTGATTGAAATTTCGTTTTGGGTATGTTGTTATGTTTGGTTTGTTAATGGAAAATGGACGTTTATTTGAATTTACGTTCCGTATTATACAGAAGACTGGGTAATAAATAATCTACGTGCCAAAGATGTACAAATAAAAATTTTAGACCAAAGTTATCGTTAAATTATTCTACATTGAGGTTGATGATTTTCGTTGAACGTTAGCCATTGTTTTAGTCTTTTATTTGTTTAGTTTATGTTTCTACGATGATATTAACAAAATAGTCGTTTTATGTATTATATGTGAATCATTAGTGGAAAACAAGTCTATATGTTTTTCATTTGTAGTTTTTATAATGCATATAAGTAGTCTTTGGGCGGTAAATATTTTTTTTAGATACTCTAGAATATAAAAACTATATTTTCATTATTATAACCACTAGAATATATTCCATTTTACAAATTTCATTCACGAATTGATAGAAAAGATTTAATTCTTCGAAAAAAAATTCATTACATCTATTACTGACAAGAATTACAAATATAGAAAAAAAATTTGCTTTAAATTATTACCATTTTAAAAATATTTAAAGTTCCAAAAAAAAATTATGTTTGACACTTTATCAGTAACAATTTGTAAATATTATATAGGAAAAATGTGATTTGGGCATTTCATATAAATGTACATGTTGTAAATAATGCGACAAATATAATATTTGGTTATTAAAAAGATATCTATTTAAAGATCATTTTAATAATAAATTATATTTTGAAAAAAAAATTATATTTATTATAACTAATAACTAATTTTAAATAACGCACCAGAGCGCCATTCAAATAGTACAAATTTGAAGAGTACAAAATGTATAGTATTTAAAATAGCATATAACAAAGTATATTTAATAAAATAACTTTTTATACCTTAATATTGATATGAAAATAATATTTTTTCAGAAATGCTTAATAAATAAAAACCTAGCATTTGCTATAAGAATAAATTTTCATACATTTACGTGTAAGATGATTCCTATATTAATTTGGGAGATGCTTTAGGTGTATTTTCAAAATTTCTAACTGATTTTTATTGATGTATAGCTTTAGCTAATTGTATTATATAATTGGCATATTAGTGAATAATGTTTTCAAAAAATAATAAATACAACTAATTTCAGTCAAATACAAGAAAATTTCATTTTGCATATTTTCACCATCATCATCACTGCCATTTAATTGTGCAACTCCTTTTTCTCCCTTTAAATTAACAATTAACATAATTTCGCACCACTTCCATAATTAACGCTCCTAGTATGTAAATTTGCACCCTTAACATTTTCACATAAATTCGATTAACAATTAAATCTAGTATATTTTCATATGTAGAATATTTTTTAGAAAATTATGTACTTTCATCAAAATAACTCATTTAATATTCATTATTTAAAAAAAACATGTTAGTATCATAAATTTTATATGTATAATTCATTCAAATTTACATCAAAAACTTTATTTTCATTTTATTTATAACGCTTGCATTTTTGCTGTTTCCCTAATCTGACATTACGCATGAATAGCAAATCTCTCTATCTATAAACTTTTTACTATTTCTATTGAGTTCAATTTATTTTCATTTCAATACTGTGTCATTATTAAAATATTATAAGCCTTTTCCTTTAATTTCCTTATGTGTATCAGTACGAGATGCTTATGTAGCTTAAATATTAATCGATGGGCTTTCTTGAACGCATGAGCTGATTGAGGGCTAAAAGTAACCCACTTTTTGTAAATTTATCTGTTAATTACTTTGAATTATATAGAAAAGTATGACCTGATTAATAAATATATGTGAAAAATGTATTGTATGAAAGAAAAGTGAAAAACTTATGAAAAAGTGGGAAAACATTTTCTTTAATGGATAATGAATGTTTACGTATATGATGATGATTGTACTTATTAGAACGGCCCTTCAATATATGCTCAGTCAGTCCGCCTGCGACGGGATTAACAGCCTTATTTTTTCTCAGTTACATGTTGCTTTTTTGCGTACTGTCAAACAAAAACCCCTTTCAAAATTACATGTATCATATTTTATAACTTCTAACCATAGCTTGTGGTTTGGCATTTTCCACGCTATCTGTTCGATTCAGGGCTACCGCTAAACTCGAGCAATAAGTACAGTCCTAGTGAAACAGGGACGTATGGAAAAGACAAAAAGTCGAGTCCTTCAGCCCTGACTGCCTCGCCCAAGAGGAAATGCGTCAGGGCCAAAGTTGGCATCACAATAGGTACATATTCATCTGGAGAATGCTTTGTAAAAAAAAAACACAAAGAGGACCCGCTTGCCACCCGTTTGTTTTTGTGATTGTCCGCTTCTGTGTTTTGTGCGCTTAAACTGTTTAATAAAAGCTGTTTTGATCATCATCAATTCGAAATCTATTCAATTCTACCAGAATTTTTACTTTTGAATTAACATAGCTATATTTATATTTTATCACAATTAGTAATTTATTGAATAGATTTTGAATATTTTGCTGTTTTCTTATTTTTTATTTGATAATATGGTTCCTCTTCGTGTGTTGTTTTAGATTTTATAGGTTTATTCAAATATCTCTATAATTTTTCCAATAGAGATACGTTTATCAACTATTAATGGTTGTGTTATATTTATCATAATAGTTTAAATATTACCAACAATCATTTTATGAATCTAACACATTATTTCATAGTGAAATATCAAAATATTTCACTAAGGCCAAATAAGATGAATATATTATATTTCAACTGATTTGGTACACTATTTAAAAACTATCCACTAAATTTGTAATACTTCAAAATTTGTTTTTTAAAACCATCAATTATTTAAATGTTGTTTTTCCACACTAACTTTTGTGTATATTGCAATTTTGTAAAGATTGTGTTAATTGATATTTGTATTTTGTGTGAAGAATTTTTATTGTGAAAAAATTACTTCAGAAATAAAATAAATATCACATTTCGCACTTATTAGAAATGAGAATAAAGCACATTTGTGTTTTTGAAATCTGTGAATATTTTACCAAACAATTAAATTCCACTTATTTGTTGTTTGTAGTCCGTATTTTATAAATTACATATATTTTTTGGCCTATAATTACTATTGAAAAAATAATATAAAAAAAAAAATTTTCTGAAAAAATGAAAGTAATTAAAAAGCTAAAAAATATTAATTTTTCCAAAACTGTGATGGAAAATGTGTGAAATTCTATTGATTTACAAATCATCAGAATTCCACATTCTCATAGTTACATAATATTGCATGAAGTAATTGTTAAGAAGTTCGTATGTTTTTATACAGATGAAGATGTGGTGCCACTGCGCAGCGGATCTGCATTCCGAGATCCTCGCTTATTAGACGACTCACCGGTAGTGAAAAGCCCACCAGAACCAACTCGAGTCAAGTCTCCGGAGCAGATGAATATGCGATCGCCTGATCCAGTCAACTGGACGGTGCCTTTGGATACAGGCAAAACCTTCACAGTAACACAAAATGTGAAAAGTGGTAAAGAGAATACTTCTTTTGTCACATTGTACAGGTGTCTAAAAAATTGGCAAAACATGTATTTTTAGATTTTCATTCTATTTCAATGATGGATAATATGATACAATGTTTTCTTACGACATTCAACATCTTTTGAGATTATTGAAACTTGAAAGGAATCTAAAAAGAAAATCTTCATCTATTTTCGAAACACCTGTATGAATTTCAAAATGTTGAAAGTATTAAATTTAACATTGGCAATGTTCACAGATGATTTAATCAAACGGCCCGGTTCCGATTTCAAAGGCACATGGGGTGCCGATGACCAACACTCGACATCAATTTCGGCACCCCTGGAGACTGACGATGGCACCACGTCAGCTCCCCGATCACTGCAGCAAGGTACGCTCCCGGCTCCGCTCCCAGCCCCGGCCACTGCCCCGGCCTCTGCCCTGGCCTCTGCCCCGGCCACTGCTCCGGACTCTGCTCCGACCCCATCTACAGATATACATGCGAGTCCCAGCACGGCCTAAACGACAGTCACCAGTGCATTCAATCAACCATTTCAATTCGACGCCATCTCGATATACGCAAAGAATGTTGCTCTCATCATCCGGTGCTGATCACACAAACACACTAAATGATACATTCACATTACATACATACAGTTCCAAATGTTTGCATATAAGTATCAATATACATATGTAGTTCTTTTCCGTTTTGTTTCTTGGAAGTCATAGTGCTTTTATGTGCTTGTTCGTTTGTTTTGTGCGCATGGTTATTCAACGATACGTTGTTTCGATTCTTGACTTTTTTCCTAGTGGAGAAAGTGTCCGACTCTGTCCTGAAACTCAAACCGCCCATAGTTTACTGAATTTTTGCTAATGAAATTTTCAAAACTTAATCATGTACTTATTTGGAAGAAATAAATAGCTTAATTTTTGTATCAAAGTAATATAAATGGTATTCAATAATGTAAAAGAACATTGATAATTTTGGTATCTGTATTTTCAATTAGAAACATCAAATATTTTGGTGGAAAATTAAAAATATTCTACTATTTTTGATTCAACACTTTAACTAGATACAGCGTTTTGCAAAGCACAATACCTTTTTTTATTTAGTTTATTTTAGTAAAAATTATTCTTATATTTGAATTACTCTTTCATTTCATCATCATTGCAGCCTAAGTATTGTCCACTGAAGGACAAGGCCTTTCCAATATATCATTGGGAAATTAAACATTTTCTTTGAAAGGTAACTCTTGAAGAGTCTCAGTTCGAAAAACCATTTTTTTCGAATTATTGCAGGCCAACGGTACGCGATCACAGCTATATACTGTCTGCATCGCTTATCGCTCAACTTATAAAGCTAAACTGTTGACACTTTTCATATATCATCCATATTCGCGATAAAACTATTGGTTTAAATTCATCCAAAATGCTTAGATATCACACCTATGATAATTTAACTCACATTCAAACAAAAATATTAATTTCACTTAATTTCAATAATTGGATTATTATTCATCACATGTCTTAATTACGATCACTTTTCAAAATTTTTCTATATAGTAATAGACTATAGGAACTGGACTAATGTGCATGCCATAACATCTATATGTGTACAAAATGTCCCTCTAAATTTTCTTTTTAGATGTAACTTGTTTTTTGCTTTTTATCCCTGTCAGTTACGTTCTATTTAGTGCAGAGGTTCTTAACCCATAAGTCGCGACCCAAAAGTGGATCGCAATAACGTCTCATAAATAAAACGTACTTAATACAAATTCATGAACCTTTCAAAGCAACAGTAATACGAATAGGAGAGATATATATATAATCGAAAAATATCAGTTATGTAGTTAATTTTGGGTCGTGGCCGGCAAAGACGGTTAAGAATCCCTGGTTTAGTGGAATACATTGAACACAATACATTTTCAGAACTAGCTTCTGTACACCAGCTGACCAAATCCGACGCGGTCCCACCAAAATCAGTGGAAATATCGCAGAGAGCCACGGTGACCAATCTAAAACAGGCCAAAACACCCACGAGCCCTCCAAACCTAACTCCGATAGATGAAATGAAAGTGTTAGATATTTCCAAACCAATAGTGAACGGAGGAGGTTCCTCCAGTTCAGAAACCCATCCTTCTCCAGTAGCTCCAGAGGTCAGAGGAGTACCTTCAGGTCCAGTCTGCCTGGAGGACCCTTCATTCGAAATGGCTTCGCTGATGACCCCAGTCATATCCGGTGACACTTTCAAGCCAACAGAAGCCACACAGAAAAGCCACGGAGGAGTCGATACTTCGATTGTATCTCCAACAGCACAAGCTTCGGTCGCTGCTGAAGTATTGGAGAAGGCTAGAACTCGGTTCGATCAGTTTTGGGGGAAGAAGGACGGAGGCAACGATAGCGTATAAGATATAATCAAAATTTAGATCAGAAACGCTTTCAATGTAGATGTTTTATTTTTTCTATCATCAATGATCAAATGAAAACGCCTGTTAGGATATAAATTTAGCACTTGCACATATGCATGCGAATGCAAACTGTTCGGTTTGGTCGTGTGAATATGTGTAACGATTGTGGAAGCCAACATCATCATAATTAGAATTTTCATATAATGGGTTTGAATTAAGATGAGAAATTTTGCACACAATTACACAAATCTATGCATTGGAAACTAATTGCTTCCAATTATATTATAGCTAAGCAATATCGCGTTGATCCCGAAACCCAGCAGGGAATGTTTAATTTTGCCGCAATAATGTGCTTTAAAATTGAGTGTTTTGACTGCCACTTTCTATTCTTTCTATATTGAAAAAATTTCTTTTCAATGATTTGGACTTCCACAAAATATTTTTCAAGATATGATGACATGAACTAGATTAAATAATATTTTTATGCTTTAGGTGATATGAAATGTTTCCCCAAAGTTTTCAATATTTGTTCGAAAATTGTTCCTATATTTGAAGAAAAGTTTCAATTTTATTTTCGAATTAATACACGTTTCAAATGCATAGTTCCTATAGCCGAAAAATTGTTGTTTATTTATGTGTTTTAATTTATTATTTACACCCTACTAAGCGCACAACTATATTTAATTCACATGCTTTACTCCTACATAAAAATTTGCACACACGCACAAATTTTATGTCTTGAAATGATTTATTAAAAAATATATAAATAACCATACAAGTTAGCATTATTAAATATTTTCATATGCTTCTATAATGAAATTAAACATACTTCTTTCTAAATGATGTTTCAAAAAAATTATAAATATGTACTTTCAACAATTTATTTTATTGTAATTACCAAAGATTATTCTTTATGTGACAAAAATTATACTTTTCAATATCATAAATATGTGCGTGTGTGTGTATTTAATATTCGACTATAATAAACGTAAAAATAATGATTTAGTTTCAAATAAAATGTCCATTTTATAGAAAATTAACATTGTCATATGGTTTTTGTAAATAACAATGAGATATTTGAAATTATAGTAAACTCGGTGATATGCTGATGATATTGGTATGACTGAATTTTTTTCAAAAAAAGTAAAAAATGCGGCTCCTCCTAGAGGCGTCGATGGGACTGAGAATAGATTAATGCGTGACAATGTGAGCTATAAGATTAGTTAAGATTCAGCTTATAAGTTCATTATCAATATTTAATACAATAATCATTCCAAATTATTATATAGTTCATTATTAAAATGCCACGAAACATTCCACCGAGACATAAACCAAGTCCAAAATAGGTCATGTGAATATTTTTGTTATCGTGAAAACCTTGTTTATTTATTTATTAGCAACGATGAAGGATACGAAATTTTTTTGTATGGTAAATATCGCTTCTGCTTCTTCGATGACACTAATTTGATAATTTGACTGATTGCTTATAATTTATAAAACTATTTCATTGGAAAAATTGCCTAGGCTTATTAGATATTGAAAAAAATGTGAAATATGTGGGGTTTGCTATATATCAACGTGCAAGAACAATATTATATTCGTAAAGAGTAATTAAATTACATTATCCTCGGAAAGTCTTAAAATGAAACTTTTGATTGAAAACATATTTTATTTTCACCACTAGTCTAGTAAAGTAAGCTAAAAACACCGATCAAAAATTTGTATTGTTTAGATTTTTGTAATTTTCTAATTTGTTTGTAACTCGAACATGTAACAGATTCATCCGAACGAAAATTTGAAAATAAAAATATGCTTGTGTATATCAAAAGTTCTCATAATATGCAATTTTAATCATCGTTTAGTATTTCGAAGAAGAGTGTTTTAAGTGTGATTTCTTCCCACTACATATGCAAGGCTTAAAAAACCTCATTCGTATGTGAATCTTATAGAAATATAAAAAAAATGAAAGTTTGTTATCCATATTGTATCGATTCGTATCCAAATCTGATTGGATGTAATCCAAATTGTGTCTATTTCATAATAGAAAACAATATAATCATTAATTAATTAAAAAAAAAATACCATTATACCAATATTGAATGTTGTTATATATTTGGATAAAAATCTTTTGATATCATAACTTTTAATCAATGTAAATGAGATTTTAGAGAAAACTGATTTTATCAAAAGATTTATCTCGAAAATAGTTTATCGAATTAGTTTGCTGATATCGCCGTTTTAAAGTACGGCGGCAAAGTTGATACATTAGTTGATTGAATTCAAATTCATTTATGAAATTCATTTAAAGTTGTTTTCTGTCATAAAAAGTTTAATGAATATTATGTGACAACTGTCATTTACCCTCACAAGAGCTTTCTAAAAAATTGTATTTATTAATTATTGAAAAATAAAAACGGATATTTCAAAACACTGACTTTCATTCTGATTGTAATTTAATATGCATTATCTTTGTCATTTTCAGGTTTTTACTGTTCATCCTTCAAAAATTCATCCTCTATTTAGAAGATAAAGAAAAGTTAGTACGAAAAACATATAAAATCAATAATATAAATTGCACAATTAAATTTGCATATTCATAAATGAGGCAAAAAAAGAAACAAAGTCGTTTATTCACAAAACTTTATTTTTTTTTCATTACCCAAAAGTAACTTAACCCATGAAGGATTAATATATGATTTTTATCTATACATTATAGATTATAAGTTAGAATTAAAAATAATAAAAAATACAACGCAACATGTAGTTTCAATTATAATAGTTTTTATTGTAAATACTATTGTACATAATCTGTGTCCGTGATGTGTGCACATGCCGATTGCGCATGCGTATATTTAATTCAACTTCAAAATTACTTATAATTAAGTCAATCAAAGGAAGACTATAACGCAAAATCCATATCTATTTTAGTGATATAAATTAAAAGCATACTTTTGAAGCCACCACCGAATAAATCATATTACGTTATCCTGGATTTCGCAACTTAAAATAGAAAAATAAATAAACAACTAAATTAAGTGCCTGAACAATTTTACGTTTAAAAAAAAATTATATATGGCAGTAATATGACTGAAGTCTTCTGATACATAGGAAATTCAACTTAACGTTAAAAAATGTTAACATAAGGGAAAAATATGAAAACGAGCAAAACAGTAGTAAATGTCTATGGTGTGCGTGTAGAATATATAACTTATGTACCTTATTCAATAATATTTTTATTTACAAGAACTAAATATTCTCAGATTCAAAGTATGTGTATTTTAATTATATTATTTAATATACATTGAATTCCTAGGTGAGATTTAAACTCCTTAAGAATAATCTAAACATTCTTTTTATAACTATCATTCTTACATTACAAATGTTAGAATATAGCTCGTGATGCGTACGATATACCAGCAATGAACACATAAAATTAATACCGAATCGTGTTTTAATATATCAAAAAAAATTAATTAAACGAGTTTCGACAAATAACCAGCAACTGGCAAGAACATATAGGATTACGCGAGTTACAACATATGAAAAAAAAATAAACAATCACGAATATATTCGGTTAGGTGTTTTGATGACTGAAACATTGACTTAGAATTAAAATAATATTAAAGCTAATAAATGCATTAGCTTTCGAGTTGTAATCCAAACAAGTAGTTAAATCAAAATAAATATATGATTTTCGATGAGGAAATGAAGGCGTATTAAAACTTTTTGAATAAATAATACAATTGCACAAATAGGATACAAATTCAATTCATAATAAATAACTCATGATATCGTCGATTTTATTGATTGTGTGTGAGATCAATTAAAATAATCATATAACATATATCGCCGTCAAATTATTCAAGAAATTTACATATAAAATTTAACGCCAAAGAGTAATTTACTTAAAAATGATATCTAAATTTTAAAAATCAGTCTACAGTCTAAATTCAAATTGACATGTGAACTTATTTTTCAGAATTATAAACTATTCAACTGGTTAATGAGTAAAATCTCACAGATTACATTTTGGAAATTAATTAACTGAACATTAAAATTGATATTCATATATATATAAATATAATCCTATTCAACAAAAAAAAACTATAATCGATTATGTACATACATACGTGATGTGAATGAACGCAGCCGAGAGAAGCACAAAATATTTATGCACGAGAGTACATTTATACAAACTTTCATAATATTTGCCGATACCACCAAAAGCACAACCCTGAATTATCATAGTGAAAATTGATTGTTTTATTTTATGTACTCTATCATGAAGACTATGTACAATGGAGAAACAATTAAAGAGCATGTTTTGACGCACACTCGCAGATCATTTGTATTATAATTGTGTAATACTGACGTAACATTTGAAGAAATCAGGACGATCCGAAATCGCAAATCTACACGCGGAAGTGCAGATCTGGTGCATGCATTGCACCGTTCAATCAAGCATTTTTAATTTATACATGTTGACTATCGATTCTAAAGTTCCAACGATATTATTGCTTACTCAGTGCACCGAAAGAGAATGTTCGAAAATTAACAGCACATTTAATTTTACCGAAAGTTTATAATAATTCCATATGCACACGGGCATATATGTGGATGCATGTTTCCATCAACTACCGCACTCCGTTTACAGTCAGCGGTTCGATTTATTCATGCCGAAAAAATAATTATCTAACGAATATTCAAGCATTAAAATACATTTAACTATTAATCCAGCAGTGTAAATACTGACACGTTACAAAATTAACAGTATAAATATATAATTTAATAAGTCCACAATAGAGCATCACGAAAAATTTACTGTAATATTAGTATATTAACACTTAAAATCTAAATTTAGTTTATTTGAGGCTACTTAGGCATATAACCGGGATAATGAGGTCCGGGCTGTGCCTGAGAACGGTTTCCCGTAGCGTACAATTGCTGTTGGAAATTGTGGTACTGTTGAGCATAGTTAGGGTCCGTCGTCGATGGCACGACAAAATTTTGGGAACTCTTAAAGCTACCGGGTCCTCCCATCGAGGCTGGCAAAGGCTGCGACGTAGTCGGCGCTCCCATGCGCATCGGCCCACCCTTCATCATGGCCGGCCGAAAATTGGGATTGCACATCATGCCCGGATTGGGACCCATGCCCGACGAGAAGGGATCGTTCATCTTCGGTGGGGAGTTGAACCCTCCTGGATAGTGAGACATGCGGAGCATCCCCGGGCCTCCTCTCATGGGCCCCATCATCGGACCTTGAGGTCGCATGGGGCCCATCGGCCCCATCTGATCACTCATGTCCATACGTGGACCCATGTTCGGAGACCCACTGTGTCCCATGGGTCCCCCGCAGGGGCCTCCGGAGAAGTACTGCATGTTTATGTTCGATTGTTTTGATGCATCCATGTGCATTGGGTTAGTCACTCTTTGTAAAAAATCTAAACTGGGTGGACCGCGCGGTCCCGCGTTACAAGGGATTTGCGGTCTCGTTGGAAGATATTGTATAGTGTTAGGAGCACTGGCTTTTACTTGAACATTAGCACCATTGAATGGAGGCATTTTTCCGCCCATTCTTGGGCCCATCATCGATGGATCTGGTCCCATCGGAACCATCGGACCCATAGGCCCGCCCCCCATTTTGGGACTCATATTCATCTCGGGAGAAAAGTCGTTCGGACCCATCATGTTGTCCATGGGGCCCATTCCTGCGTTCATACCGTCGATATGACAACCTGGAATGAATAACAAATTCAATTGATGATTTGATTGAAAACATTTAAATGCATAAATCAAAAAGATAATTACTCATATCCTGCATTAATAAAGCAGCATGGTGATGAGGATGAGGATGTCCATGAGGATGGGTCGGTCCACCAGTTAATTGTTGAGACATTTGTGTAAGTGACGATATAGGATCGAAACCTGAACCGCTGCCTCCACCGGGAACCAAAGGAGCATGTTCTCTATTCATATTACCACCCTACAAAGAGAAAAACGTTCAATTAAATTGTGTACTCGTATATTTTGTTGAATAGTATATATTAAATAGAACACGATAATAACCTCTGCCGCTCCTTGAATGTTTCCAGGTGTATTCGACATCCCTGTTGGACTATCGTCCAATCCACTGGGTATTTTAGCTCCCATTCCGATTCCTCCAGGATTATTAACATTACTTAAGCTACCAGAAGTATTTACATTAGACGAATTTACACTTGAAGGTACAGACACCGCACCAGTCACAACTTTATTATTGCTAAAATTATTGGGCCCACTGTTGTTGCCAGCAGGATTATTGAGACTATTAGGATTACTTATATTACTGGGATTATTCAAATTATTAGGATTGCTAAGGCTATTAGGATTATTATTTAAAGAATTAGGATTATTTGTAAGACTACTGGGATTATTATTTAGACTATTTGGATTATTATTAATATTATTCGGATTATTAGAATGATTAGTCATCATTACATGACTAGGAGATGTCATTGAAGGATTAGCGGATTGATTTGAGGGATTGGGGGCGTATGGTCCTTGATTGAGTCCTTGTGAAGGAGTGTTAGGACCCATTGAATCTCTCACTGGTGTTTTAGAATTTGAGTCCTGCGATGATCTATTCGATGAAGGACTAGGTCTTTGCTTATCATCTGAAAAAGTAAAATAAAACATAATAATTACGTTAATAAATTATATCGGAGATATTTATAATATCTTACTGGGCGTAATGTTAGAATTAGGTGTTTGAGGATTGTTTGAACCAGGAAAACCAGGACTGTGATCCAGAGAATATCGACCTGCTCTTTCTAGCATTGGTCCACTATTATTATTGCTATTACTAGTATTATGACTCTCCGGTGTCCCCGGCATCATTCTGAAAAATTTAGTGTTCAAAATTTTAAAATAATTTTCAAAAAATAATAATGGATTAAGAAATTAAATCCATACCCTGGTGATTTTTGATTTGATGATGCTCCTTCTTTGAGTGATGTATTAGGTTGCTTTTGAATAGTTAATTCTTGCCCTAGAAAAAATATCAATGTTAAATAAAATTTCTCAGTGCATTGTATGAAATGTAAATAAATTGCATTTAAAAGCCTTTTATGAGGACAATCTAAATATTTTTCAGTGAAAACGAAAAATTTATTTTCTTGAACTCATGATTATGAAAAAAAATTCAACATGCGAAAAAAAAAAAATGGTAATGAATATTATCATGCAGAAGAAAAAAAAATAGAAAAAAATGTGATTGTGCCGGCCACCAAAACCTTTCAGGACTTCTGGATAAAGAAATTGCTAAATATGAAATTAAAAATATAATCAAAATGAAAACATATCGAAAAAAAACATTTAACAATAAAAAAAAAATCGACACATATCCAACAGTCCTAGAAGATTATTATCCATTGTTGATCTCCAAAACCATGTTTACCTTCAAAAGTATTCAAATATTGTATCTGCTGTGGGGAAGGCACCGGCATCAAATTAGCCTCTTTAACAGGACCGGACTGCTGCTTCTGTTGCTGCGCTGCTAAGCACTGAAGCGTTCTCACGAACATGCCTTCTTCTATTCCGCAGTTTGGTATGTTAACAATATTCATATCCGTTTCATAGGTCCAGCATTTTATGTATAGTATGTGGCCGGCACACAGTACAGGGCAAACACAAAGCACACACAAGACAAAAAAAAAGAAAAAATAAAATGACTAAATATTACGTAAAATAAATAAATAATTAAGCTCAAAACATTTATAATTTAATATAAAATTATTATAATTGTTAAATTTGCTAATGAAAATAATATTAAAATGTGAATAAAAAAAAACTACAGAACATAATTTTTGGACATGCAATAAAAAAATCATTAATCGATTTAAAAAAAAAAGTAAAAGAATTCAAAATTATACACTTTTGAGTGGACAATATTTACAAAAATAATTTATTATTAAAAACGAGTAAAAATGAATATAAACATACCGGGTCCACCTTCGAGAGGATTTTTAGGAAGTCCTTTATGAGGAGCAGTTCCCGCAGATCCAGGCGCAGGTCCAGTAGGCG
Organism: Hydropsyche tenuis; assembly: GCA_009617725.1. Lineage (NCBI taxonomy): Eukaryota > Metazoa > Arthropoda > Insecta > Trichoptera > Hydropsychidae > Hydropsyche > Hydropsyche tenuis. The sequence continues at coordinate 336,525 of VTON01000066.1, forward strand.
CTCGCGTTGTTCCACATTCGGCTGGACTATTTAAAGCAGAACTAGCACGAGACGCTTCTGCTGACATCGGCATTTGTATATTAGAACATTGACTAGGTGATTGTGTAGCTAATTAAAACGAATATTTCATCAAATATTGTATTAAATATTGAACATTATCAACGTCTATAATGAAATACTCACCTATAGGTACTGAAGCAGATCTATGTAAAGGAGATGCTCCATACGGTGGAGGTGGCAAACATCCGCCGGAAGTCATACCGCCTCTTTCACTGCATGGAGATTTTACTTGACCTCCTGAATATAAAAAAAATACAATGTAGAGATGTATTGAATCGGAGAAATTGTGATTTCAAAAATAAAGACGTGCCTATTTCTCCATCCATGTTGGGTTTGTGTTCATGATCAAAAAACTGATGGTGCAGTTTTTGCCAGTCTAAGTCGGCACCGCCAGGACTTCTTGGACTTCGAAGGCCGAGCTTATTGTGTCCATCGTTTGGATTATTGTTGCCGCCCATCTGATAATACATATTTTTATTGAAAATTGCAGTTAACCCTAAATAGCAAGAATATTTTCAAATAAAGCAGACTGATATTTGACAAATATTTAATTTTGAATAAATCTAACTATAAATCCTCTCGTGAAGAATTTCATATAGTTTATTAAGTTATTTATAAATAGAAATAGAAATATTATAAATATCAATATCTAAGTTCAACAATCTATTTTAATAACTCACATTTCGACCTCTAACAAAATCTTCACATAAAGGACCTGATAATCCCATCGGATGGTCATTAGGTCCTCCGCTATTGCCACACTCGTTCATAACGCCACCATCCATCATTATGCCGCCTGCAAAAATAAAACGAAAATAAGAAAACAGATTCGATATAAGCATATTTTAAATAACAACATTTACCATTCATGGCATTGATATTAGCACCAGGCATCATTCGTGGACCCCCCATCATACAGGGCTTCATCCCTCCCATAGGATTCATCCGCTAATGAAAAAAAAACAATATTAATAATTTATTTTGTTGATACCTTCACAACACATGATAATTTATTACATACATTCATAGGTCCAGAACAAGGTCTGTTCATATGCATATCGTTGCACATAGATTGTTTCATATCAGACCCTCCACATGCAGAATTTCTCATTCCACTTTTCATACAGTTCCCCATAGATCCCATTCCCATTCCTGATCCCATCGGGCCGTTGGGGCCCATCATTCCACCAGGACCCATAGGTCCATTAGGCCCCATTCCACCCATTCCACCGTTGGGGCCGATGGGTCCGTTAGGACCCATAGGTCCGTTTGGGCCCATCGGACCGTTTGGACCCATTGGTCCGTTGGGTCCCATAGGTCCATTGGGTCCCATTTGAACATTACCACCCATGGGTCCCATTGGATTGTTGTGATTCATTGGACCGTTTCCGCCCATCGGGCCGTTTGGGCCCATCGCACAACTAGGTCCATTGGGACCCATCGGCCCGTTTGGGCCCATTGGTCCATTTGGACCCATTGGGCCTGAATTTCCCATTGGACCCATGCTTCCTGGGCCCATAGGGCAGTTAGAACCCATTGAATTCATTTGATTCGGATTGAAACCAATAGGAACATTGTTAGGGTTCAACCCTGGTCCGCCGGCATTCGAATTGGGCGGCATATTAGGATTGTTCCCCATTGAATTTTGATCATTTGGGTTTTGTGAGGGATCCATCATTTGTCCTTGGTTGGGTCCACCGGGCAGGATCCCTGTTTCAGGAAATAACATCTGGTGCATTTTTCTTATTGTAGCCAATTGTTCTTCTCTATGAGCCCTTTGCTGAGGAGTTAAGTTTTCATCAGGTATTTTTACACCTGTTAATGAAAAAATACAAACCATTAAAATATGATGAATCAAATGGGAAAATAATAAAATAAAACAACTTCACAAAATTAACACAATCACCTCACTAATGAAAAGCTACTAAAATATGTGCCAATGTGGGAAAAAAAAACAACATGAAATGACAAACTTAATAAATATACAAAGCAAAAAGAAAAAGTACTTAATTTTCAATAACATAAAAATATCAATGTATAAAATAAAATAATCCTTAGGAATAAATAAATTTTAAGTGTCTGAAAGGACAGTCATCATAGATAAATAAATAATAAATTTAACAATTTGTTTTAGATAATTAACAATTTAAACATCATATATGTATGTTTAAAATGCCAGGAAAATCATGCAAAAAAATTTTCATTAAAAAATAAAAACATTGATGAAGTAAATGAAAATGTGCTATAAGCCTAAAACGAATATTAGTATGATTATGAGACAAACGTGTGTCAGACGAGTGGTGGGCATTAAGCAGACTAGGATGTGTCAGGAAGCGTATGAGAGGCGCCCCATGATATGCTCCCACGCCTGCCACAAAGATATACATTCAAAATATTTAGGTTTATAATTAATATCCAAAAGTGTATCCAAGATATTTATAAGCTGCAGAACTGCAATTATGTATAGGAATTAACAGTACCAATAAAATTTAAACAAAAACGTACCTTGCAAATTAGGAAGTTTCAATAAATCGGCTGGACTTCCACCGCCTCGTCCTCCTGAACATTCCTGGGCAGAAGATACCGAGGGTGGACCGCCTTGAGATACTCCTTCAGATCCTGATCCTATGTGAGATCCATTTCCTCCATTGTTACCATTTCCGACATTATTGATTCCGTTGGGATGCATCGAGTTTTTCTAAACACCAAAAATTTATTATTAACCATTTTAATAGAACAATTGTGAAACAAAATAAGAATTATAATACATACCGATTCCCACGGTAAATCCCCTTCTCCACCAATACCATCCATCACACCACAAGGTCCATTGTTGCCAGGAAACCCATCCATCGGACTCATCCCTGGGCCCATTCCTCCGGGTCCCATCCCGCTCATTTGATTATTATTACCCTTCATCATCATCATTTGGTTTCCCTGGCCAGGACCAGCCATTCTATTGGGACCCATTTGGCCCATGTTAGGCCCCATTGGATTCATGTTTGGGCCCATTTGTCCCATGTTTGGTCCCATATGCATGTTGTTCATGGGACCTCCACCCATCATTGGCATCTGCGAATGATTAGGAGGACCGCAGTTTGGGCCGGACATCATATTGGGGCCCATGTTAGGTCCTCCGGACCCTCTGATTGCTCCTCGGTTTTTTACCATGGCTAAATTGTTTAACCACTGAGCTGGGTTTTGCTTGTTAAATTGGCCCATTTTTAAAGGGTTTTTCTGTGAATTAAATAAGTATTAATATTTGAATTGAGAAAAATGTTATGTGAAATTTTTGTGATATGTACCTCTAAATACTTTTTTGTCCCTGGTTGTGCACAATGATACGCTATTATCGATGGAAAATGCCCTTGAAGAACGGCTTCTGCGCCTTTGTTTGCGAGCATTGTTGAAAACACAAATATCTGCGACTGCTGTTGTGAATACTAAAAAATAAAACAATTTGTATTTTTACAAAATCCATGGTAAACTCGTGAAACACAATATTGACGATCGATAATATAAAACAAACAAAACCCACCTCCATATTACTGGGTTGCTTAGAAATAACATTAGACGGTAGAGGCTGAACACCTTCGGAAGTACGACACGAAAGACCGTCATTGACGTTTCCACTTCCTGCCCGTTGACAACTCTCCTACAAAATCCAAAACAAAAACAATATTAAATCGACAATTCTTAATTCAACACATTCAATACCATATCATTACATTACCTGCATGGGTAACGACGAACCGCGAAGTCCAGTTTGTGGATCGAGGATATCGTTTGAGTCCGACGATAAACGTTCTGATTTCAATGATCCAGGGCCGACCATGTCACAGGAAGGAGACTTTGTAGGATCACCTTCACAATAATGAGAATGTTAAAAATCGAACTATCCAAATCGAAACACGAAGATTGTGCTTCTGTTACCTTCAGAATCAATGAGACCATCCATTTCAGTTTTAATGTCTGAGGTGGGCAGTTCACTGGCGTCGTCTCCTCTTTCTAGTTTCACTCGGGGAGCTTCGTCGGCCTCTTTAAGCCCCCCGGATCCACTACTCGAGCTTCCGCTGCCGGGCGCTCCCGCTCGGGAGACATGGCCTATCACAACACGTTTATATATTTATGTATATGAATGTTATATAAAAAAAAAAGTCAAAATTGTTAATTTACCGGCGTCGGCATCGGGAATCTCTTCCTTGATGGTATTCCTGTTGCCGCCTACCTTGTCTCCCTTATCCTTTATCATACCTCTGCGTGCCTTCGCCAATTTGACTATAATAAAAACACGATTGAAGTTAGATAATAGAAAAATATTCATTGGTGGTTTACAAAAGGATGTACAGTACTATAAGACGGTGAACGAAGTAAATTTTTAATTAGTCGTCAATTATCACAAAAACTGAAACTTTTTTATCACTTTCTATTCACTGTTAAAGATAGAGTCGATTACAACTTTAACCTGGCATACTGTGTTGCACTAATTTTTAGATTGTTGTGAACTGCCGACGTTCAATAGTACAAAGTATATATTGTGCAAAACGTTCGACAGACAAACGTCCTGACATTTTGAACTGCACTTATGTATTCAGATGGGATCACGAGTGACTAAATAAACAAGGGGAAAAACAAACTAAATGGAGATTTTCAAAGGGACAATAATGGTTTTTCCTGACGAGTCACAAACGTAAAAAGTGTGAAAGTAAAGACATGCATTCCATAAAAAGGTAATTAAACAAGCCAAATAAGATTAAAATAAACGTATCGTAAGTAGTTGAATCAAATAACGTATAAATGAGTTATTTTAGTTGATGAATACGATCAGCATGCACGTAAAAACGGAATGGGACACATTATGAATCGAAAAACAGAATTTAAATGGAATTTTGAGGATGTGGCAAGATAGATGGATATTGAATAGTTGAATTGATGAAGATAGAAATGAGTGTTGTTAGATGATGAAAACGTATACAATTAGCACATGTGGAAAATAAAATGGGACAGATCATGAATTTGAAAAAGGGATATGAATGAAACGTTGAAGATGTGACAAAACTGACTGATATTGGATAGTCATATCGAAGAGGTTAAAAATGAGAGTTTTGTTAGATAATGAAAATGTACATGATCATTGGCATGTAAAAAAGAAATGAGACAGATTATGAAATGGAAAACAGGATACAAATGTAACTTTGAAGATGTAGCAAGATAGATGGATATTGAATACTTGAATTATGAAAATACAAATGAGAGTTATGTTAGAAGGAAAACGTTGGAAACATACACGATCGGGATGCACATAAAAACGGAACGGGACAGATTATGGTTAGGAAAACAGGACACAAACGAAACGTCAAGGATGTGGCAAAAACAGACAGATATTGAATAGTTTGAATCTTGAAGATACAAATGAAAGTTATGTTAGATGGGAAGCGTACACAATCGGGAAGCACATAAAAATGGAACAGAACAGATAATGAATGGGAAAATGGGATTCATATGTAACTTTGACGATGTGGCTAAATAGATGGATATTGAACGTTTGAATCTCGAAGATACAAATGAGAGTTATGCTAGATGGGAAATGAACACAATCAGGAAGCACATAAAAACTGAACGGGACAGCTTACGAATTGGAAAACAAGATTCATATGCATCTTTTGACAACGTAGATATTCAAGGATATGACAAAACAGACAGGAAACGTCCACGAATCAAATCCGTGTCGACGCAAGGACTACAAAAAAACAAAAAAAAAAATACGAACGAGGCATCGCTACTACTAGAGGTGACGAGAGGCATCCAATAGGCAGGCGCGACAGAAGCAAAAAGGATCAAAAGGAGCCGGACACCCTTCGACCCTCCAAAGGACCCGAAGATGCGCCGAGGACCTGAAAGGACCCGGGGGGCACGCGGGGCCTGGACCCCAGCGGACTGTGGATGAAGGTATTGTGGATGGTGGATGAAGGTAGAAGGTGGATGGTGGATGAAGGTAGAAGGTGGATTGTGGATTAAGGTAGATTGTGGGTGAAGGTAGATTGTGGATGAAGGTAGATTGTGGATGAAGGTAGATTGTGGATGAAGGTAGATTGTGGATGGAGGTAGATTGTGGATGAAGGTAGATTGTGGATGGAGGTAGATTGTGGACGAAGGTAGACTGTGGATGGTGGACGAAGGTAGACTGTGGATGAAGGTAGAGGGTGGACTATGGATGAAGGTAGAAAGTGGATTGTGGACGAAGGTAGACGACGGACGAAGGTAGACGGTGGACGGCGTCCCGACGACGGTGCAGCAGACCTGCGTGTAGTGGCGCGGCGGCGTCACATGGAGCCGCGCGCCTCCGCCTCCGCCTCGGCCCCCTTCTGCCTCGCGGGCCTGGGGCCCCCTTTCGCCCCTTCGCGCGAACCGAAGCGCCTGGCGCTCCGCCCCTGCAGCCCTGAGACGCGAGCGTACGCCGTCCGCCCTCGCACACCGACACAACACCGCCACTATTTTCTTCGCATTGTTTCGCGGTCGTAATGTGTGCAAGGTGGGTGACCAGTTCTGGCGAGGTGGGATTGGGGTTTTTGTTGGTTTTGGGGTGTTTTGGGTGTTTGTTTGATGTGTTGTGTGGTAATCGATTGTGTAATTTGGATGATTTGTTTGTGCGTGATGTGCGAAATTATGCAATTTTTTTTTTGGTTACGTTGCAATTTGGTTGATTGTAAGCGAATTTTTGTGTTGTTTTTGTTTTTGTTTTAGTATTATTGCAGGCAGAGTTTGTTGGAGGTTCCGCGGGAGCTCGGAAAGAAAGTTCGAAAAAAAATTAAATTTTGAAAAGAAATTGAGAACAGCCAAAATTTAGTATTGTTGCAGGCAGAGTTGGTTGGAGGTTGCGCAGGAGCTCGGAAAGAAAGTTCGAAAAAAAAATTAAATTTTGAAAAGAAATAGGGAACAGCCGAAAAAAGCGTAAAACCAAAATTACTTTCAAAACAAGTTAATAAAAGCTTAGCAAGTTAATGAAAGCTTGAAAAAACAACAACATTTTCTTCAAAAATCGACTTTCGATATTAAACAATTTTTGTTAAAAAAGAAAAAAATCATTTTTACAAAATTGATGCGTAATAAATATAAGCTTGGAAAATGAAAAATATCAATGAACATGTTTGAATTGATCGATTTTAAGAATCAATCTATCGAAATCAATCAATCGACACAATTTATCAGAACAATTAGAATGAATCGTTCCCACATAATATACAAAATTACACAATATTTTTTCGTTTACTTTTCAGTTCATTTGTTTCTAAGCGTATTTTTGAATTATTTTTGTTCTAATATCATACAAACGATCGTATTTATCGAAATTAATTCATTTTTCGTACAAAATTGTAAAAAATAAATTTTTTTTTTTTTTAAATTGTCGCGTAATAAAATCTAAAAAAATTAAAAACATCAATGAACGTATTTGAATCGATCGATTTTATGAACCAATCGATCTAAATCGATCAAATTCCCCAGAATCGTGCGTGTAAATAAAGTCGCGTTGACGTAGGGCGTGCGGGCCGCGGCGAGACGTTCGCGTCTGTTGTCTGTTGCGGTGGCAGCGGCCGCCGCACGTCTGACAGCCGCCCCCCTCCGCCCCGCGCGATCAGGGCGTCGCGCGTCGCCCCCGGCGCCTCCGCCCCCGCCCCTGCGGCCCCCAGGCCCCGGCATGAACCCCGGAGCGGAGCGCGCGCATGGTTGCCGCTGACGGGGGCGCGACGCCCCCCGCCGCCCCGGCGGACCCCGCCGCCCCCCGCGCCCCCAGGCCCGTCTGCGAGGCGCCCGCGCCCCCCCGGGCCCCCAGGTGAGCGTGCGCCCCCAGCCCCCCCGCGCAGGCCGTCGCGGCCCCTCCGAAGCCCCGCCCGCCATGTTATTGTCGACTGAGGTGGCATCGTCCGGGCGAGCTTTTCCGAGCTGAAGTTTGGAGTTTCTGGCGTTTTTCAGGAGTCTGAAAGCGGCGGTGTTTTGCGAATGTGCTACGTAAATGAGTTGCGGAATTCCGGGTTTCAGTTTGGGAAAGTGGATGCGGCTTTTGATGTCTGTTAGGAATGTTGTGTTTGCCTGTTTTGTGGATGGTCATCGCTGACGATTTTGACATTCAGTACTTTTCCAAATGTTGCATCTTGTAAACATCGAAGGTTTTAACATGGATGCGTTAAAAGTTGCGACGGATTCTAAGCTTGTGATGAAATGTGTTCTGTGGTAAACGTGAAAAATGAAATCTCTGTTGCATTTCCGAAACGTCGATCTGTTGTAACGTGCACTAAATGTTTTGAAAGGTGATGACGGATCCTAAACTAGATGTTCGTTATTTTCAAAAGTGATGTGTGACTCGTTTTTCATAGTAAGTGTGAAACATGAATTGCCTTGCGCATTTCCAAAACGTCGATGCTTTCATGTAATGTGCACAAAATGTTTAAAATGTAATAACTGATCATAAATTCGTGACATTCAAAATTTTAAAATACGAATTTTATCTTATTCTCAATAGTAAAGATAAAGCATGGCATCTTTTTCACGTTTTCGAAACATCAATGCCATTTTGTAACATACACTAAATTTTTGAAATGTAATAACTGATCGTAAACTTGTGATGTTCTTGATTTTGAGAAATAAAATTTGATCTGTTTTTTTTCATAGTGAACATGAAATCTCTCACATTTTTCAAATGCTTAAAATAATCATTGTATGTATACGTCTTTTCTTGATGCTCATAAAACATAAATCTACCCTAAATAGATATATTCTCAAATTTTCAGATAATATTCCAAACATAAATTTGTATATGTATTGAAACATCGTTATCATATTTTATTTACATGCCTTCAGTTACATGTGTTATTTGTTCAGCAAAATATCGTAGACATAAACATCATCGGTGACAAGCCGTCTGGCGTATAGTTTCATAGATATCCCATTACCTTGCCTTTTGAATTGTCAGCAATATAATTTTTTTGAAAATAACAACAGTTTATCGTTTCGATTTTCAGATCGAGGCCCTGAAAAATTTAACACCTAATGATAAATTAAACACTTTATTATGTTCGTGGCAAGTGGTGACGACGTCTTCGACGGAAAAAGGATTTTTGAACAATTTGTATAGAAAAACATTGCATTTCCTTCTGCAGGTAATATTTTCGTTATCTCATAGATCATTTTCCTCACTCATAGTTCACATAATAGTTCTGAAATTACTAATTTCAGAATGAATGGTCACACATGGAGAAAAGTTTACGCAACAATCTCATACAAAGCCTAGAAAAATGTAGTGATGTGTTTAGACAAGTGCAAGCTAAAGAAGTTCAACGCATTCGCTACTTGGTTCTCGTCGCTAACGATCCATGGCACCATCCAGTATTGAAGGATATAATGAATGGGATCCAGCCCGAATTGGAAAAAGGTACTTTTTTCTAATCTTGTTCTGTTTTTATCGCTATTTTTCTCATAAATATACCATAATGTGTTTTCGTGTCAACAGTGCGATCGTGGATAGAGGAAGAGGGAAGCAGCGGTGCAGCCGAAAGGTTGAAACAACTCTGTGCAGCTGGAGGAAAGTTGGAATCGGCAGCTCTACGTTTGGCTCATGCTCTTACGCCTCCACCACCAACTCCTCAAGTTCTTACGTCGTGTATTCATTCTTTTGCTATTGAAGCTCTTTTAGTTCTGTTGTTGCGCGCACGACAGACTTCAGAATGTATTACTCAAGTAAGAAAATCATACCCGAGTGTTTTCTTTTACAAAGGTTGTTCTTCGTATTTACATTTTCGATTTACAGATAAAAGCTTTGGAAATAAACGAAGCGATAGGAATCATTCGAAGGTTAGCGAAACGGAACAAAAGCCACGGTCGCATATGGAAAAATGCACATGACACTGCGTTGCTATGTGGCCAAGTATAAATATATATTTTTTTCTATATAATTATGTACATGTGTACTTTAGCTAATCTTGATTTTGTTTAAGGTTCTTGTTGCGACGAGCTTAGTGAAGGTGTTAGAAGATAATCAACTCTATAATTTGGCAGTTCTCCTCGCTTCTTTATATTCAAAATGTCCCGAGGAATTAGCTCCGACGTTTCGAAAATTATTACAATCGGCAGATACGGCAACTCACATTTATATTGTGTGCAAAGCAGTCCAATATCAGGTTGTTGTTTAATTTATAAGTTCGTCTCGAATTGCATTAACTATTTCATTACACAAAATTTTTGTTTTTAGTGTTTCACCACCATGAAGCCATTCATTTGTGAACTTTATATTCGTGCTTTGACAACAGGTGTCAATGAATTAGAACGCTTAAAGTTACAAGACGAAGGAAGTGCTACTACGTCGAGTACGTCGCATAAATTAGCACATTGGTTTATTTCGTTGGCCGATCTTTTATCGCCTAATCCAACTGTTAGTGCAGAGTGTGTCCTTACGGCGTTTTCTTTACACCCGTCAAAGTTTTACTATGAGCAAGTGGAGAAGTGTTCATTAAATTTTAAAAATCAAAAGCCTACTAAGAGTTCCTGTGATTATAATGTTTCGATATCGCAAAATAATTCATATCATAATAATTCTACTAACGCTATCAATGATCTCAAAAATGACGTATATAAATTGAATATTCTAAATAATAACCAAGAGGTTCGACATGGTGTCGGTGACAAACCTATAAAATTGAGTGTTTCTTCGGAAGTTAGTGTCGATCCGAGTAAAGATGAAGTATCGGCTCAGGCTTTAATATCTTCCGCTGTTTTGGAAGGAGAAGGCTTAGAGCTAAGTACAGATCTTTGTAGAGATCTCGTAGTATTATTAAGTGGTCCACGTTTGAAATCCCTTACTTGGGACTTGAGTTGGTGAGATGTTTTCTTTTTATATTTCAAATTATTTGATCAAATATGTTCATGGTTGTGTATAAGTTGAATCGATGAAAATTAATGATATCTTAAATTTTTAGGGACAAACTTTCTCAAAATTGTTTATCATATATGGCTGATACCGAAGAAGGAACTAAAACTGTAACAACAGAACTCAAATATGTTCACCTGGATTATAGTCAATATGAAATAAAGGAACCTGAAATACACGATATTTATTTCGGCATTGAGAAAGGTTATTTTTTATTATTTCGACTATAATATGTTTGAATATTCATTATCTAATATTTCCTTCCTTTTCAGGCTATGAACACCATTTAGAGATTGACGATTCAGAAGATGAAATTATCGACGACATGACGACTGACAGTCCTACATATGATTCGACGTCGTATAATAGTAATTATGATAAAGATGTGAAATATGTTAAGAAAAAGTCTTCCAAAAAGCGCCAGGATAACAAGCAAAAATTATCGAACAATGAACAGTTCAAAGATGAATGTATCAGAAGTAAAACAGTAGCTTTGAAAAGTGAAAGGAAAATTACCAACATATATGAAAATAAGGGTAACAGTTCTGGTCAATCGAGCGAATCTCATAGTATTTATGGTGCAGTTAATGAAAATCTTAATTTTGCGAGTACAAAACCGTTACCGTCGAGTCAAAATCGGAAGGTGTACAGAAACACGCAGTCTGTCTCGAAAAGAGTTCCATCAAATATGCAGTCGTATGACTTGGAAAACAGAGATGAACTTAACAATCGTTCTCCTCATGCTTCTTTTTATAGAAAGCAAATGGAGCTACATGAAGCTAGTAAAAAAGAATTGGAAAAAGTGTTATTTGGAGACAACCAAATGTTTTACAATGAAGAAAAAGTTTATCAGAACGATACAAATCAAATACCTAGAGCAAATTCTAAAACGAGTAGTTTGGTTTCAAACAATTTGACATATCATGAAGGACACAAAGAAAATTTAAAAAATTACCGTGATATTGCCGAATGTGATAAAGATGTAAAGAAATGCCCTCAAAACCTTCCACATATTCCTGATAATAGCAATAGTTACATAAATAATTCAACTAGCAAATCAAGTCTAATTTCATATCGTAAACAGAGTATGAAAAAATGTGCATCCACTACTGACCAACATGTGCAAAGTTCAATTAATACAGATTGGGAGAAAGTAATCAATGATAGTGTGTATACATTTAACCCATCTAATGAGTTATTAACACATTTTGATTCTCAAAAACCTGCAAGCTACAAATATCCATATGATTATATAAAATCTTTGAATATGCAACAAACTAAATTACCCTCCAATGTAAATGAAAAGGTCTCGTCACATGCACAAGAGTCGTCTTCAAAAGTGGCGAGATCGAACGGTTCTGAAATACTCTTGAAATTATTGAAAGAAACGAATATGCCGAAATGTTATGTTCCTCAAAACAAGGGTTCAAAAAATGTCGGTCCTAAAACACAATCGCACAAATTACCAAGTGCGTCGAATTTGCCGAAACCTGTTGTGCCACATAATGTTCCAATATCACAGAATTTACCCAAATCAAGTGCAGAAAATAAACCACCGTTTCAGTGTATGTTATCATATAAAACTGATATTTACGATTCTTTTAAAGAAATCACAAAGATTCCCCAGACATTCAACCAAACTTCGAGTCATAGTCGAAGTCAAGACGTCAAAAAGGAATGTTTTGATTCAAACGCACATGTTCAATTGGATATGCTCCTATCTAAAAATGAACCAACTTACAGTACAATGAATTCTCCAAAAGTTACTAGCACTATTGTTCAGTCAAAAGATGATAGTATAAATTCTAATTTAGATATTAACATTTTGCAAGATTTTAATAATTTACTTTCTGAAGTAAACTTATATCATAATGAAAGTGGAGTGCCAGTCAAAGCAGTCTTTCCAAATTCATGCTTTTCTTCTATACCACAAGATTTTAATCAGTATCCTCAAGATGTGATTTACAGAAACAGAGTTTCATCAGAAAATCGTTACGTTGTAGAAGCTAAAACCTCTCATTCTCATTCACGTCATCCATCTGTCAAACATCAAAAGAGACTTGCACAAATGAAGGATACTCATATTGATAATACTGGAATTAATAACCAAGACAATAAATCTCGAAAATGTGAAACTCCTGTTACTAAAATCAAATGTGAAAATACCTCGATAAATCAAGCTTTCAAGAATACACGAAAAGAAACAGTTCAGAGAAACCTTTATTCTAAAAATGAAAATTTATCGGTTAAGCCACCTGTAAAAAATATTGCTAATTTAGTGTGCTCTGATGCAGGGCTTGATTTAAAATTCCATGAAAATGTTTCTCAAAAAAATCAAAACAGTTTTAAGGGAAATAATATAAATATTTCAACCATGATTAAAAACCAAAGGCAACAATGTAAACAAAGTTTGGATGATCTCTTAGCTCTCAACACAGCGAAAGCTATTAAAAATGAGCAACAACAAATTGCTTATAATTATGACGGAAGAATTGTTAAAAAAGAACTACCAAGTGATAAAATAGTTTGTAATACTAGTATTAACAAACCAGGAAGAATATCAAATGAAATTGCACTCAAGAAAGAAGTTGAATATTTTGGTGATTCTGATAGTAAAAAATCATTGTTGATTAAAAATACAAGTATAACAACTTGTGCCAAGCCTATAAAAAATACGCAGAAACCTCTACAATCCCAGACAACCAACAATACAAAACATTTGTTGGCTGAATTTCCTGTTAACAATTTGGAAACAGTCGAAATGAAAGACGAAATTAGCCATAATGTAGAAGATGCCTTTTTGAAGGATTTATTCAATGCTGTTAACGCTGGGTTGGAGAATCCGAATGAAAAACTCGTTTATAAAACACAAGCAGATCGAGAACCCGACAATACTGATTCAATATATGAAGAATTTCTAGCAGAACTTCAATCGTCTGTAAACGCAGGAACTTCCCAATTACCCACGAATGTCAGTAAATCCAGTCCGAATTCTCCGAGTTTTATAGCCAAACAAATACCTCAAAATTCAAAAACATTTACTGACAAATCATTTGCGACACATTCACGATCTCAAACTAAAGAAACGATCAAACTGTTGTTATGTTCGTCACCTTTGGTACACAGCGAGCAGATCAAAGATGTTTCACATATGGCCAGTACTAGTCAGAGTGGAACAAAAGTGTCCATGGTGAACACTTCAAATCAGAAAATGAGTGCGCAAAATATTCCAACTGTTAAGTCTGCAGAGATGAAGTTCTGTGATAAAAAATTAGCAAAAAATAGTGTTTTAAGTAAAAGTCATCCGAAAATGTGTAGTCTACTATCACAAAAATCTGAAAACTTGAAAAGTTTACAAGCCAATAGTATAAGTGGTGATTTATTGCATAAAGATAGAGAATTAATTTCTGACGTGTTGGCACTATCTAAAATTGAACACAATTCAAACAGACTAGATAAATGCTTTAAGAGCAATAAACTTACTGAAATAAAAAAGGTAGTAGATAATTCCGCTTTAGCAAAAACTATAATTGAAAATGTGAATTCACCAAAATCACCTAATAAAAATATAAATGATTTGTTATCGAAAATCACTTGCAGAAATGACATAATTGTAAAAGTCGGTAAAAATTCTGCCAATACAACATCTAGTACAAATTCCAAAGATTCGTTAGAAAGGTCGAAAGAACCTGTCCCTCAAACTATCATTGGGCATTCTAAGGAATATTCAGATAAATCTATCAAGACCAGTAATAATTCCAATTCAAATATAAAGATTCCTGATATTGCAAACACAGAAACATTGCCTGTGTCGTGTTCGACGAGTATCTTGAAAACATTCTTTGATAGTTCCATCATTCAAAATAAGCACACATCTCAGCAGCCTTTGTGTACGTTGACCGAGAACAAGGATTGTCCTTTGAGAAGTGAAACAAATAGAATATTGAACCCTATTTTTTCAAATGATTTGTTGCCGTTGCTCAAAAATGAGGATATTGTGGAGTCTCTTCCATTAGTAAATATTTCCAATTCTGATTCTCTGATTGATAAAAACCAGAGTAATTTTGAGGCTGTACATTCTCCACATAATACAGAAATAGATTGTATTCCGAGTCAAAACTCAAATAATCTCACTTTGAAAACGGAGAAAAATAAAAAATTGAAAATTGAATTAAATTCTTCAAATAAAGCAGCTGAATTGTCTATAAACAAACAAATAGTTAACATTGAACCGGATATGTTGGAAGAAAATTTTAATGCTGAAGATAGAAGTGTGTTATCTTTCAAAATTTTGTGTAATTCGAGTAAAAATGTTTTGCAAGAATTGAAATTAGTTTCTACTGAGAAATGTTCGATAGAATCTGTAGAAGAAAACAATTTTGATGATAGTGAACAAATTGATTTTGAAAGTGCTATCGCTTTAAACGTTATTGCTCCAAAACAAAGAAATCTGGACGAAACTATAGTTAAAAAAGAGAATTCCACAAATGACAAGAATGAATTAAATTGTACCAAAAATAACAATCTTGATTTACTACGTTTGATGGATTCAGTATCTACAGATACCACAGAAAATGAATGTACTGATCTCAGGAAAACCACAACATTTAATCAACAAGAAATTGATATGAAAGACTGCACAAACCAGCATGATAGTATATCTAGTGACCCAATAATAGAGTCTAATAAATCTGTTACCACATCTCAAATTTCTGATAATCCCAAATCTGATAATGATGAGGATAAATTAAGCACGGTTAATAAAAAATGCAGTAAAAAGGAAGCAAAATTTCTTCCTGTATCCAAAAAACCAAAAATATCGCTCGATTCAAAATCTGAAAATCACAATCCTTCTAATAGTGATTCTGACAGTTCTAAGTGCAATGCCCTTACTGTTGATGAAAAATCTAGTGAAAAACAAACAGAAATGATTCCTGCATGTGAAGTTTTAAGGACTGTGGATAATGTCAAAATTAACGATGAAAAGAAATATTCTGAAAATTCTGATCCACTTAATACTTCTGATTCTTTAACTGATTCAAAAATTGATGTAAAATGTTCAAATTCTTCACGCTCACCGAAAGGCAATCCAAATACATTATGCAAAAGATTTGCAGTAATAAAACGGGTAGTTCATAATAATAGGATCGTTCGAAAAGTCATTTATGCAAATTCATCAACAGGGAAACGTTTGGTTCATAAAAAAACAAACCAAAAAAATAAAGAAGCAAATAAAATTAATAAAGAAACAAACCAGGTTGATGAAGTAAATCAAATTCATAAAGAAGCTAATTCTAATGGTGAATTTGTTACTCCTGTTTTGGTGAATAAACAATGTCCGAAAAATATACGTAATAATGATTTGGTCATAGACATTACACTAGACGATTCTGATGATACCAAATCGTCTAGAGTTAAAAATGATGTGATTGAAATTTCATCAGACGAGGAGAATGAGATTGATTCGAGTGATGTAGAAATTGTTTCTACAAATGATCCGATAGCCATAGATACTCAATCATTTATTTCTGAACAAAAAACTAATGAAAATGACTACATTTTGTCATCTGCTGTGCCAATGTTCTTTACTCATGTGCCTAACATCCTTCGGAAAAACATCACCAAACGAAAGTATAAAAAAAAGTCTAGTATGATTCTAGAACAGAATCAAAGGCAGAGCCCTAGAGTTAATTCTCAATCCATATTTATAATAAAGAATGATGCGACTGGAATGATGAAAACTGATAAAATACCACCTGCAGATTTAGAGAAATTAAAATTACCATGTGCAGTTAGATTGGATAGAATAAATACAGATTATATGGAAAATGTTTCTTCTCCTAGCAAACTTTCTAAATGTTCAAGTGCTTCACCTAAAAAGAAAATTGCAAAAAATATTCGTAAAAAAATTGGTCCGAAAAAAACCAAAGTTGTTAAAATTCATAGAAAAACCATTCACAATCAAGTAAGCTCCATCAATACAAGAAACAGTTCAAAGTTATGTCATGAAAATATTGAATTAAGTGACAGCATAGAAGATCTTCACGATAAAACTGATGATAATCATAATCCTGATGGTGATATTTTACTCAATGAAATAAAAAAAGAAGCCGACGATGATTCAGAATATTCAGTTGATAAATTGATTGACATAAAATTAGAAATAAAAGATGAAAACATACAACATGATCCAAGTGATGTAGATAAAAATAATTCTATCATAGACGAGCCTGATTTTGACCATACTGATGAAAAACAAGATTCCGACTCACTGAAAGATAAAGAAAATAACTGTCCTGACGTGTTAGACAATCATAGTATGGCTGGTTTTGAGGATCAACACGATAAATCTAATAGAACACCTACCGACGATTTGAAAAATGAAATATCACCTGGTAATGAATCTTTACCAAACGATGCATTACAGCCTGATATTTTGTATCAATCAAATTCTATTATTTCTCGTGATTATGCGTCGAAAACGTTTCGTCGATATTTAAACGACAATGCTTGTGAGCCCAGCACAAGATCTAATAAAATCAAAAGGACATCGCCAGTAAACGTTATTCAATGCTCAAGTATTTGTCCAGATCTGTTAAATAAAACTGACGATAAAAACACGTATGTTACGATGCAACAACCTGATATTGTTTTAAGTAATGATAAAAAACATATCAGCTTGTCTAATTTGCCATCTTTAGTGAACAGTAACATTTTTAATGGATCTGATGATGATGATGATGATAAAATGGATGTATCTTCCAATAGTTGTTTCAAAACATATCAAAAAAGTCATTATCATAAAAATAAACGAAAATCAGACATGACAACTACCAATTCTCTGAAAAAATTTCGTACCGATTCCAAAATAGATCTACCCGAAGTTTCGCAAGATGATATCAATCTCATTACACACGATGATTTTTCTCTTGAAGTCGAAAGATTGTTAATGCAAGGCTCCGATTCAGTTGAACTATTTTGGAACGACGATCCCGTAAAAGAAAACTTGGATATCGACATATCGGGACTTGACTTGGAATATAAATTCGATTTTTTATCGAAAAATCCTAATTTAAAAATCGACGAATGTTCAAGAAATTCATTTTATTCACCCATATTCAACGAATGCGAAACAGACTCTGCGATTGAGAGTTATATTGAGAAATGTGAAAATCACGAAATAATTGAAAGCAACGATGAAAAGAAGACAAACAAACATTCAAGGCAGGGGAAGGGTTTTGGTGTTAGGTCCGACAGAGGGAATTTGAAGGACTCAATCAGAGGTCGCCCGGAGGGTCCGGCTGCCGTGCTGTCGGACACATTCACCACTCGGCCGCCCCTCGCTTTACATAATTTTTCTGTTAAAAATAAAAACAAAGACTGTGTAACATTGTATGCAGAAGAAATTACACAAAAAGGAAATGTGAATGATAATAAATTCACGAATTTGTTGGGACACGTTGAAAAAGAAATGAATAACAATTCGCTCTGTAGAACGCCTAAAATTAGCAAATCTGTTCTTAAACAATTTTTCAATCGTATTAATGAAAATGGGGAGTTTGAAAGTTCGCTCATCTCAAGGGAAAAATTGTATGATACTAAAAAAGACACGAGTATGAAATTGAAAAATTCAGATTTTTCGTTCAAATATGAAAAGCAGCACAAAATCAGCAGATGTGATAATATTTTTTCTCGTGTCCCAGGATTAGAAGATTTAGATTTTATGAGACCGCCTCCCTCCACTGCAATTGTGCAGGTAGTTCAATTAGGGCAGTCGCCGGTAACATCTGCTCAACAAAATCAACTTACGACATTGCCTACAGTTTCGCAAACGAATACCAATGAATATGCAGATGTCTCCACTAATAATTCTGGAGAATATCAATCTCTTTCAAACGAAGACTCTCGACAATCAAATAGTAATGAAGTTAATGCATCAGATGCGAAAGAAAATGACAATTCAGAAGAAAAGCAAGAAGTCAATGATAGCGGTAATAAAAAGTCTGATGAAAACACTTCTTTATCCCTATCTTGTGAAATTTCTGATGCTGAAACTAATCAATTACAAATATCTCCAACTTCTGATCCTGCTAATTCTTCATCAGATATTGGAAATTTAGATCAAATTGCAATAGATAAATCAAATTCTCTAAATTTCAACGAGCATGTGCCGAGCCAATCAAACTATTCTGACAATATCCAAGCGGAAGAAAAAGATAGTACGACAACTGAACCTCTTATTGAAAATCAAATAAGTAATGCACCGTCTAGTTCAGCTAATTTTATTTCTACAAATAGAGGGCAAACTCTTGTAAATTTGTTGTCACAGAAAATAATTCATTCACCAGTAGGAGGACAACATGTACAGATGACAACCTTTCCAAAAGGAACTATAAACGCTTTATCACTTCAACAAGCTTTGGCTCAAATACTACCACCACCTTTAAGTCAAGCTTCCAACGAGAGTGTAATCCAATCTGCAAATCATTCCTCTGGACCTCAAGTAGTTCATATAGTTCAAGGCAAAAGTGGATCACAAAACAACAATTCGTTTAGTAGTTTGCTCGTCGACAATGGTCAGTCTTCAGTCATGAATAATCCAGGTTCTGCTCAAGTTCTTCATATTGTCCAAGGAAAGTCGACTCCCAATACCAGCACTGCTTCAATACTCAGTCAATCTCAAATCGGTGGAACTACTTTCAGTGGACTTTCACTAGTTGATTCTAATTCACAACAATCGGGAAATCAAGTTTTGCATATTGTCAATGCTGGCATGCAATCGAAAAATAATACAGCTCAAGTTTTGAAAAGAGTGAACCTTCTTACAAGTATTACAAATCCCCAAGGAAATAACGAACAAAAAATGGTCCAGTTTGTTTGTAAATCTTCAGATGGCAAACCTATTCAGCTGAACGCTCAACATCAAAGAGGTATGGTTCTGAGACTGCAACCTATTGATAATTCTACTTTTGCAACACCTAAATCAGAAAATCAAACAATGAATACTAATATTTCTTCAGTTCAATCAACAATAAAACCTCAGAACGATCAAGGTCAAGAGCTTAAATCAAGATCTGTCTATGAAGAAAATTATGCAAAATTTATTCAGAATTCGAGCCAAATACCTTCCAGTCCAGAAAAGTCTACCACTTTGCCTAAATTCAATCAAGCATTTGGAAAATCTGTGTTTCAAGATAATGCTGTATCTAAAAATAGTGATAATATAGATCAATCACAAAATATCGCCGTAACAGTGTCAAATGAACAAAATTCACAAGATATTTCAAACACTCTAAACTTAAGTCAGTTGGGACACATGAATAATCCTCCATTGTTGATACGTAAAAATCCACAATCGAATATTGTACATCAAAATGTTGTACAACAAATGAAACAATCTATTGCTCCAATGAATATACAAACTATACATGGAGGTGTTATATATACTAGACAGATTCCAGTAAATACAATTAATCTCATCACAGTTCCCAGCCAGGATATGTTAGACGAAGTTCAATTGCAGCAGTCCATACAAAAACAAAATCAAGAAAAGACCAGTGTTGGAGAATCACATTTAGAATCTCAAGTTGTGAAGATTGTTTCGCAAGATCAACCTCAAACTAATAATACGATTTGTCAAATGGAATCACCGTCTGAAGAATCAAACTCCAACTTCACTGAACAAAACCAGAATAATGTCAATACACATCCTCTTTTGACACAAATGCGAATAAAAATGCCTATGTTGAGTAAGGGCAACAGTCAAATGGTTACTGGAGCTCGTGTCGTCAGACCAGTTTTACAAATACAACGAAATTTAATTCCAGGAACTAATCCAGCTGTGTATCAACAATTAGTTCTTACAACAGCTCCCACGTTACGACAACCTGTTCCTACAACTCCAACAACAAACGTTCGTCCGAGTAGACCGAGTACGGCTACACCTCAAGAGTCTAATATGAGTACGTCAACTCTTGAACAACTCAGAGAATTCGATATGGTTTTGGAACAAGTGAAAGAAAGAAGTACTGTTCAACCAGGAAGTAATAGCAATTCTACTTTTTCTGATACTTCCCCTCAACGTCATGTCATAGACAATAATACTGAATTAGATTCGTCACAGTCCAATGTTGTTCATTCTCCAGCACAAAGAGAAGTACTGTATTCTATTGGACCTAATCAAACTGTGAATGTTACATATGTCAATCAAAAAGTTATCTCAAAAACACCGACTGTTCTGACAACTACGTATACTTCGTCTGATTCGAATATTTCGAGCATCTCATCTCAAAATTCTCCATCTAATCAAATAACTCATGGCCTTGTCAATACAATAAGCCATTCAAAACCTTGCTCAAATACTCCAACAAAAGTGAACTCGAAATCTATCAAAGCCAAACCTAGCAAACCGACAAATCCATCCAGTAGTAGTGCTTCAAAACCGAATCCTGTGGCTGCTAAAACGTCATTACAAAAACCTTTAGAAGATGAACAAACTACACAAAGAATTTTGTATATATTAGCAGAATATAAAGAGCAAGTTGAGAACTCACCAGACAAAGATAAACCTGCTCCTAGACGACGCTCAAATCCACCGACAAATCCAACTACTTCTTCAAAACGAAAGAAAGGATCTAGCGGAAATTCGAAGAAAAGCAGCAGCGGACAAAGCTTACAAGAAATGAGTCCACTCGGTGGAGAAGACGCTGGCCATACCATGGGATCTGAAGATAGTTCTTGTGGATTATCACAAGGAGAATGCACCGATAACAGTATTCAAGGAACAGACAATCAATCACCTCAAGCAAGTCCTCAAAAAGCTGCTAAAAAGTTATTATTTCAACCGGACTCTGATATGTCACAATCCACTACACAACTACAACCACAGCAACAATCACAGCCTCAACAACAGAGAAATGTTATAATTGCCGACGGTCAAACTATAGCTATGACCAGGCCAGGAGCTGGAAAAACTACTGCCGTGTTAATGCCTGCTAATTATCTACTTCCAATGTCTATGGTTAAAGGAGGTCAACAAATAACAATTGTTACTAATCAAGGTCCAAAGATTTTAAGTGTTCCTCAAGGAGAAGGAAATGCAACAAATACTCTTTTTCTGCAACGACTTATTAGCCCAACTGGTTTAAAGCCGATGTTAACTAGACCAGGTCAAGTGAGACATGTACGACTTCCGGCAAACACAGTTCAAAATTTACAAGCCTTCAATTTATCACCTAATACTAATGTCAGCTCTCAAGATTCGTCCTGGATTAGTAGTAATTCTTTGAATACAAATCAACCTAAATTAGTTGTTGAATATAATCCTAGTTTGACGAACAATAGTGATCTTAATCCTGATTCAGTGAAGTCGGAAATATCTGATTCTCCATCTCTGAAAGACGATAATGTGTCCTTAAATAATGAAAATGTATCTTGTATAAAACATGAAGATTCCGTTGAAACTAATGAAAGCCGTTTGGATGAAAATATATCGATCGATCAATCACAGTCATCTATTCAAGAATCTAATATTCCAAATTTGTCGGATCATGTTCTTCAGCAAGTACATGTTTCGAAATCATCAACGTTGAATTTGATACAAGTCCATTCCTTGAATTCTCAAGAATGCGGAAAGCTGTTTACCGTTCAGAGTTCTTCAGGTCTGAATTCTTTGATACAGATACCAAATAAATCATTGAATCATTCTTTACACAACTTAAATACTGAAAATGAAAGTATTTCTACAATAGTTTCAGAATCGCCTCAAAATATGTTGCGAAAACAATCTTTGGAGAATCAATTTTTGAACACGATAAAAACTGAAGATGGAGATTCTGATATTAAATTGCCCGATATAAATCAACTGGACGAGAATCTTTCTATTTCTGACGACTTATCAAACAATGGACAACAAAGTTTCGTGTTATCGCATTCAAATCAGCAAAGTAACGATCCTTTGAACAAATGTCATGGAAATAGAGAAACTCACACTCCTTGGAGGTAAATATAAATTTGATCTAACAGTATTTTAAATTTAGCTTTTATTTAACTTTGTTATTTTTTCTTTCAGTACAAACGGCAGCGTTAATAGAGAAGCTTCTCCTAATTTTGGATATGAAAGTTCTCCACATAGACTTTCAAACCAAGAAGAACACCACGATGCGGATTTACCTGAGGTTTTGATTCAATATATTATATATTTGTTTTTTTTTTTTCTTCGCATAATTTTTAAAATTTTATTTTATGTTTTTTCAATCTTTTTAAATTATTTTTATTGTGTACATAGACTGAAGAGGTCCAAGATATGGGTGAGAATGTAACAACAAGAGTACTGAGGCATTCGTATAGTCCGTCATCGTCACCAACTGGTCCTCGACATCTTTACCATAAAATGTTCATATCGGCTCCTGCCAAAAAATCATTCGGATCAGAAATAACAGAACGTTCAGTATCATCAGTGGATGAAGATAAGCAATATGTACAAGTTAGCAAATGTATCTGTTATTCTTTTTACAATTCTAAGAACTGTAATAAATCTATTTTGAAATAATTATAGGTATTAGATATTAGACATCAAGATAGGAAAGCTTGTTCTACAGAATCTGCAGACGTTACGACAACAGTACAAGGAGCTAGAAATTCAATTACATCGAGTTCAACATCTGTACATAACGCTGCTAGCTTGCGACATAAGTATGCGGTAATGGAACACGAACTTAGACTACAAGTGTGTATTTAATTTGCTGATATATTATTCATAATATTCTTATTCACTGATTATTATCCCAAATCTTTTCAAAAACAACAGAAATCTCTTTCTGAAGAATGTGAGGATCTCGGAGTAGATTCACCATCTGCATCAGATTTATTTCCTGAAGCCGAACTTCTATTTGCTGCATCTCCTTCGTCTCAATTTGATCAATCGCAAGATGGATGCATTTTACCTACTAATAATCAAAGCTCCCCGACTGTTGCTCATATAAATCCATCGACACTCAATCATCAAATAGCATCCAGTTCATCGATATCTAATTTGACGAGAGACTCGCGAATATTAAGCGATCAACCCATGGACGTTGCTGAAGAATCTGAATTTGCTAGAATGCATCCGAATACTACATTTCATAGTGGAGAAATTGAATTAGTGAGTGACGATGCCGACGACGCTTCAGTAAATGTATGTATAATTTTCATTGTTGATTTTTCAATTTTTATTTTTTTACATTTTTGTTTAATTACATTTCGTATATTACGACATTTATGATTTTAGATTTCATTTAGACGTTCATCTAATAAAAAATCTATTCCACAATCCCAGGTCTCGTCCAAAAGAGGAGATATTGTTCGCAGTGTAATAGAGGGGATAGGAAGTAGTGGAGGGATCACGACTTTTTCACAGTCTAAAATGTCATCTCAGTTTTCGATGGTAGATCTTTCGAGACGATCAAGAAATACGCTATCATCGCTTCAAAGTTCAGACGATTATTCAGAAGGAGCTGATGATTCGATGAATTCGGCTGAAAGTAAAGAAGGATTGATTAATAATAAAAGTTTAGATGGGATTTTGACAAACGAAATTGTTAAAAGAGACATTAATCTTTCATCGACCGAGTCTTCTGTATGTATGTCCTCGAGTATAATCCAACGAAATGTTACGCAGGTTATTAGGCATTCGAGCAGTGATCAACTTTCTCTTCCTGGTAATGATTCGTCTGATAAATTATGTAGCTCAAACATGTC
The DNA here is from genome assembly GCA_009617725.1 of Hydropsyche tenuis. Classification (NCBI taxonomy): domain Eukaryota; kingdom Metazoa; phylum Arthropoda; class Insecta; order Trichoptera; family Hydropsychidae; genus Hydropsyche; species Hydropsyche tenuis. The sequence continues at coordinate 361,243 of VTON01000066.1, forward strand.
CGAGTTGGCTCCGAATGGCCGAAATTTTCTATTAGAAGGAAGCAACGATGCTAGAACTACCGCCGATACAGGAATCCTCAAATCCATCATGCTAGAAAGAGATGGTAGAGACGCATTGACTTGTTCGTCACCCGAACAACACAGTGAACTCTTTTGGGAATCAAATTCCAATTCTAATCAATCTGAAGAACATTTGCCACAAGCACCCGCAAATCTTTTAGATTTTTCATCGGAAGACAGCAACAAATGTTGCAAAAGCCCCCTTTCTTGCGAAGAAACCAATTCTACCGACAGTAGTAGTTTGGGCGGTCACAATCCCCAATCGCACAATTCTCATCATCCTCTCCGTTTAAATTCCGTTATTAAAACATCTGTGGGCAATTCTAGTGCTGCCGACGGTCCGATACTTCACAATGCTTTGATTTCTAGCACTCCCAACGTAATGAGTCAAGAAATATCGAAAAAGATCCCAATCACGTTAAACAGCATACACAAGAGCGATTCCAACACTTCATCGAGTCCTGAAGAAGACGTCAACAGAACTGGTTCTCTTAGGACTTGGGGTCGTAGCATAAAAACCTCTGGAAGTCGAAAAGTGATTAGCCCTCGATCCTTATCAGCTGAAATCAATATGGGTGCTGAAATCGAAACTAGTAGTTCAGAGGGAGTCAGTATACTTACAAAATCTACAAGTGAGTATCTATGCTTTTAAAATATTGAAGAATATCGAACAATATTGCATGATTGTTGCCTGATTCTTTGTTGTGTTTGGTTGTTGTGAAACGAATCTTTTGTGTGAAAAAATGTATTGAAAACATGGCATTTTTATATTATTTTGAGGTGGGACTTTAATGCACTCGGGAAGCTCAACGCCGGAAGAAGGCAGCGGTAATAACAGGAGAGTGTCGCTGCGCGGATCCGGTGGGATAAAACGTTCCTGTCATTGTTGCGGAGGAGCACCCGCCACTTCTGCTTCTACCAATAATAGTTCTACTTCTAGACGCGCTCGAAGGAGGCCTCCACCGTTACATTGATTTTAAGAGCAATAAAAAAGAATTATGGATATATTGTTTCACGTTGATTTTGACTGAAAACACTATTCTTACTTGTAACATGTTTTGAAATGTTCCGTTTCCAACTTTTGTGACTTCAAAAAATGAATTAAATTCCAAAACAATTAATTTGTGGTATGAATTGTTTGAATAAATTTAATAAAAAGGAACATTTTAATAAATGGTGCAAGAATTTGTACTTATTTAATACTTGATTTTTTCATGTTTGATAACTGATTGCACAAATTTAATTCCGAAATGTAGAAACATGTCCAAATCCACCTTCATTTTTTAGTTATGAATATTCCAATGTTTCTGAATATTTCATACTACAAAAAAGAAATATAATTTACTTATTGAAAGTATTGTTTCTACTTGAAATATAATAAGATTTTACAATTGGAAATAACATAAAGATGCAAAAAGAAATACCTTTAATAATGATTATAACTATTAAACTAATGGATTTACTTTGTCACTATTGTAGCACACCTTTTTTACAATCAGACGAAAGATTTCTATTTGTAAATATTATTACTTTCTCCTCACAAAAGGTAATTTTTTTACTTGTGTAACAGTCTATTTCATTTATAAAATAATTAATATTAATATTCTCGGTCTTGCAAGTCTACAAAGTTGGTATTTTTATGATAAATTTTTGAAAATCTATTCAAGTGTTTAATAAAAAAGTTTGATGAACTTTCTTTTTTATAAAAATAATTGTTCATGTTCGCAATATATCGATTATTTATAAGTAAACTTGTGAGACGGTTTATTTTCCATGGAATAGAAGTGATCATTATATGTGTATTCATTAAATGTAACACCTTGGTGAATGTGTTTTTGAAATCATGATTTTCTAGTCACAAATTGTAAAAAGTTTTGATAAAACGTACATTGTCATGTTTTTAAGAATGCCAGTTTAAAATATAGTTATAGATTACTAAGACATTTTTTTATCTTGTATATATATATATTGAACGGTATTATTGAAATAATATAAATTGTTTATAGAGAATAATTAAATATAAGAAGAGAATGTAAATAACATAAATGTGTAAGAACAGTTGTCGCCATCTTAGTACTTGTACAATACCAAAACGTAGACATAATTGTAATTATTTTCATTTGCTACTTAGGGTATGATGATGATTGTTGCTTCCACTAAAAACAGTTTAAACGACAGTAGTTATTTGTTTATTATTTATTTTCGATTACGGTGATTTTGCAAACGGTAAATCTGTACGAATTTGTGATAATTATTTTAATTGTTTCCCACGGGATATATTTGATAAAAAATATTTAACTTTCGTTTCGTAGAGTCCGATCACGTTTCCGCATTGACTTTGTACAAATCACCATTTCAGTATTACGATGTTTGTTTGTATCCTTACAAGTACAACAATTATTGAATTGTATCTCTTATTTTGCGCGGACGGCGGACGTCGCGTCTGCTGTCCGACGGAAGATTTTTAATTTTTAAATGACTGATAATTTTAATATTAACGTATATAAAGTTCTCGTTTGTATTTTTGATGGAATATGTAAATTTTCAAATCGTGTCTATCCGCTTCATTTGTATTTTTATGAACCCATATGTAATTGATCGCACCACTTACCATTTACCATTTGAGACCTGATTAAAACGAAAGAATGTCAAAATACAACACTCGGATTGTCTTTACGGTGTTTAGAGAATTCTAAACGTATCTGTTTCTTGAATATTATTTTTTAAACCTAAATAAGTCATGTTGTGAACTGTTATGAAATATGCTTGTACGCACATTGTTATATTTCTTCGGAAAAACTCGTATAGTGCTATAATGACATATTATTAACCATATTATTATCTCTATAGTATATTTATTACTTTAAATTATTTTTGAAAAGTTTTCTGTAACGGTTTTTTTATTTTTTATTCGTTTATGAATGTAGATACATCCAAGTGTGCAATTTTTTTTTTTAACGAATACTTAAAAGATAATTAATTCCTTTAAGTATTTTCCATGTTCATATGTAAAAATGTTTCTTTGAAGAAATGTTTAGATGTGTTATCCCGATTATGCATAAATTATTATTTTGTGATAATACAATTTTATTGTATTAGATGTGCATTTGATTGACGTAAATTTTGTGGCTGTAAAACATATAAATTTACTTTTAATACAAAAAAAGTAATTCTATAATGTCACTTAAAATTGCGCTGTATAGTATAAATTTAATAAAATAAATGAAATGTGTAAAAATTAGTTTAATTTAATGAAAGTAATCGTAACTTTGTTATTAGCTAATTTGATTATTGACTCATTATAGTTTTATTCTACTCAAAAAAATGAAAATTTCCTTTCACGATAGGAAACAGAATGCTAGTCGTTCTTGTAATTAAACTGAGGATAGTTTTTAATCCAGTGAGATAACCGTATTTAAAATAACTGGCGCGGAACCCGCGCCCTTGAACAATAGTGAATGTACCTATTTTTGCAGTACAAAAGTTGTAATTTTGTACTTTATAAGTTTTTAAAATAGTGAAAAAAAAAGTTAAAAAGTTGATTTAGCAATGTTGGTGTTCATCTCCAGTATTTTTGATCTCAGATTCGTAACAAGTCCGCGAAGTGCATCCGTTTGTCGGCGGTTGCGCTTTTGTTCGATTCAAATTTGATTGTTGTGTATTTACTTTTTTGGTATTAGTGGTTATGAACGGGACGCTTACCATCATTATCGTACATACAATTATATATTAACGTTTATATGAAGCGTTCAAATGATAGTAGAACTTTTGATGATGATGTAGATGGCTATTTTTACTGTAAATTTTTTTAAACATATTATTTAAAAATTGTGTAATAATACAAAATAAATACATTGAAAACATGTTCTATTTCTTTATTTTTTTCTATTTCTCGATTTGTAATACACGAATCTCAATACCATTTGTATGAAAATTATTTTCTTTTATTTTTAAAAACAGTAATTAATACATATAATATTTTTCCAATAGAAACGTTAGAATGTAGTTATATATTTTATATCAAAATATTTTTAATTCAAAAGCAAATAGCTTTGAATGACAGAATAATGTAGACTATTTGATAATGGACTATGGATAATGTCAGAATATTTTCTGTTCAAATATAATGAATTATGTTCTAAAATATTAAATATTATTACAACCTTCTTCCATACATAAATTGAAATGCTATTGTATTTACAATGGAAATAGTTCAACACGAAACTTAAACTATAGGAGCCGAAATTTTGTTTTGTGTTAAACGTCATATTTAAGATCAAGGCAATGAATAACGACACCAGTGGTTGACCATACCAATAATTGACCGCTTCTCAGAAAAAACGTCAAAATTAAGGTTTTTAAAGACGATAATCTTTCGGAAGTATTACTTACCTAATACCTTACATAGAATTTTGTCGGTACCACAGTATGATTTAGTGTAAACCGATTTTCACGATAAGGGTTTTCGTATAATACGATTTCCACTATATTTTTTAATGCAAAAAGTTTTGACTAAAATAATTGGTTTTTTAACCCCATTTCCGGATAATTCGAATTTCACAAGATTAACACTAATTATAAAATCACCATTTCGTAACGTGACTAGTATTTATCGCTAAACCATGCTAATGTTCCCTCCGCATTCTTATCTAAATCAGTAATTTTCAGCCATTTTCATATCGCGTTGATATAATTTATGGCATCATAGAACATTCACGAATCATCAAATTTTATGAATCGTTAAATTTGCATATTACAAAATACATCCGATTTTTTCATTCTTCATATTTTCTTTTTTTCTTCTGCATATCTTCTTCTACTTTTCTTCTTGTTAATTTTTTTTAATATTTCATTCTTTTTATAACACGTTCCGGTTACCAGTGACTAGAGTTTCCTAATGTTATTTTTTACCTTTATTTTTATTTTTAGCTTTTATTAAGACAGGTCTATACTACGATGTGAAAATGTAGTTTGGAATTTTTTTTAAATTGCGGCTAACATACATATTACATGTTAAGAATTCGGAATTTTTCGTATTTGGAATCGGATATTGATTTGATATTGGAAAATCTTGAAAAATATGGGTATAAATTATTCTATTGTTTATTTTAAAACGTTGTAAATCTTTTCTTTATTTATTTTAATTGACAGTTAACCTCCATAGACGAATGCGCTAGTTTTGAGTTGCGTTATAAATAATTGCAGATAATTGTTTTGAAGACTTTCACACCAATTAGTTTTCTTAAGTTTCGTGGTATTACTGAAAATGATTAAGTATAATATAGATAACTTAATTAAATAAATTATCGTCAACGTATTATAACTATCGATGCAAAACAATGCTTTTCAATCTTATCGAATTTAAAATTTTTTTGTATACCAATAGTTATCCATAGATTATCGCATTCAACTAATGACCACATCAGTGATCGCTTACCTTCAACAACCTGCAAAAGCTAATGCATCCGCAACCGTCGATCGAATATGTATGTATATTGTTATTACAGCTTTTACACTCCAAATTTAGCCTTTACAAATCAAATTCAACTTTTTTCGAATCAAATTCAATATTTTTCATATCAAATTCAACGTTTTACAAATTTAATTCAATCACGGCCGTAGCAAAATTTTTTTGTAGGGGAGGAGGGGGGCGAAATACAACTTTGTATACGAGAAAGTGATTCCAAGCGATATGATATAAATATGCTGTTTTTTTTATTTGAAGTATAATGTGTGTAAAGAATTAATAATAGGCATTCAGAGAATTGATATACATAGATATATCACGATCGAGTGATATATCTAAACATAAATCTCATAATTTAAGTATAATTTGTCAATATTTTCGTGTCCCCCCATTAATTTAACCATCGGATTTGTATTTATTTGTAGAATGGATTTAAATATGTAGAAATAACTAATAATTAGGGCAAAATGATTATCTACTTATAAGCCAACGTGCTCCGTTGATATTGTTAACAAGATCCTATCGAACCGCGTCTAACTCGGCGTTACCGGTGGTGGCCGGCGTCCTTCCTCTGGACCTTCAGGTTCAGGTGAGGGCTGCCGGTTACTGTTTTCGGAAAAATATTGAATTAATAGTGGGTAACGTCCCTATCCGAAGAGGAGAAGACGAAACCTTCGAAGAATTTAAAAAACGCGCGTTTGAGAAAGCCCTGGACGTCTGGCAGGAGAGATGGGATGTGGCTGTGACTGGTCGGCACACTTACTCTTTCTTTCCGGATATCAGGCGGCGTCTGAGTTACACGTGGGTCGTGCCCGATCACTTTGTTTCGCAATATTTGACGGGTCACGGCGCGTTCGCTGCCACGTATCTTGGTTTGCGAAATGACCCTCACTGTGCCTGCGGAGAGATCCAGGACCCGGATCATATCCTGTGGTCTTGCTCTCTGGCAGAAAATGAAAGAAAGGACTTGTTTTCTGGGTTCCCCGACCGCTTGCCTACTTCCAATATAGACCTCGTTTCCTCGAAATTCGCCTTTCGTGCATTCTGCACCTTCGCTAAGAGGGTCAGTTCGCGGAAAGACATATTTCGTTAAATTTTCCTCGCCTGGCATTCCGTATGCCCCCCGGAAAGCAGTCCTTCGCGATTGCTTAGTTAAAATTAAATGTAAAGTTCCCAATAAATGTAAATGTGGCGCCCGTAGTTTCGCCTAGTGTTGCTGGTACCCAGCTAAGCCGGCTCAGGAAGCTGGCATAGAGTGGGGTGCATGTAACAGGCGGGATGGTGGGCTCTTATCGATATCTACTTATAAGACAAAAAAGTTTATATTCTTGTTTGTATGTAAAAATTTGTGAAAAATTACCAACTGATTGTGAGATTGTCAAAATCGAATTGAAGAATACATATATCGTATTTCACTGATTACTATGATAACGTCTTAATACTTTCCGTTAATTGAATTTAATTTGCGAAAAGTTGAATTCGATTCGAAAAAGATTGAATTGGATTTGTAAAAGGTTGAATTGGATTTGTAAAAGGTTGAATTGGATTTGTAAAAGTTGAATTGGATTTGTAAAAGGTTGAATTGGATTTGTAAAGGGTTGAATTTAATTTGAAAAAAATTGAATTCGACTTATAAAAGATTAAATTCGAAATACAAAAGCACCACAAAACAAATTCCCAAAGTTAAGCAACAACTAAGGGCCGATCTTTCAATCGTCGGTTAAGAGTTATTCTCGGAATAAGCCTTTTAGTTTTTTTGGTTATTCGCGGCCGGTCACGGATAAAGTCACGGATAAAGTCACGGATAAAGTCACGGACAACTAGCTTATAGTTGTCCGTGACTTTATACGTGACTTTATCCGTGACCGGCCGCGAATAACCAAAACAACTAAAAAGCTTATTCCGAGAATAACTCTTAACCGACGATTGAAAGATCGGCCCTAAGACAAACAAAAAAATAGCGCATCCACAACTTCAACCCCATCATAAAACTTTCAAAACATTCAACATTCCAATTAATTTCAAATCTCCTTATCACCACTATCCCACTATCAAAAACAGCATCTCATCCACCTCCCACCACACAAAAACCCTTCCAATTTCCCTTCCCCCCAAAAAAACCCCCCCCGAATCCACCAACATCGGCTGAAAACAAAAACGGCGCGAAACTCAAACGTCACCCGTCCACCATGGAGGGGGCACGGTGCCCGCCGCCGCCATATTCGGCATCGAGTCGCCATCGCTGACAGTGCCGAGCGTGGTGTAGCCGCGACCGCTCGCGTCCATTTTGCGCGCCGCTTATATATATAGTGTGCGTGTCGCGACGCCACCCCTCGCCTCGCGCCACCCCTCCGGATAGGCGTAAACACGATTTATTGCGACCAGTACGAACGATATGTGAGTGATGCGTTTTGTTTTATAATAAGTGGATTTTTTTGGGATTTAAATATTAATGGATGTATTGTATGGTTTGTGAGCGGTTAGTGTTTATCGTTAATATTTTTTGTATTGTCGTGGTATTTTTATGAAGGGCGCTTTATTGGGATTTTTTTGAGTGTTATAGATAACGAATTCAATTTTGCAAATTTATGAGTTCGTTGATTAATATTAAACGTGTGATTTGATATTTAATTAATGCTCACAGTAGTAGTTCCCATAATAAATTTAATTGTAAGTTAGATTAGCTAGCATTACTATTATTTATACTGATCATTTAATAAAAGTACTAACCAAATATTTCGTTCTCTTTTTTTATGCTTAAATTTTTAGTTGAGGAAAATGTATTTTTTTACGGTATTAATCTAGTCTACGTAAATTTTATCTATTGATAGTAATTCTCTGATTTTTTTTCAAATAAACAGTTAAGTACTTTTTGATATGCTATCATATTTCGTATGTTGTGTTGATTTTTTCATAACCTTACGATTATTTCAAATAAATATTATAGAATCATCAATAATAGCCAAATTTATCACATCAAATGTCGAATTCTCGACCTTGTTTTTGCAATAAAATAAAAAAAAACCGATTCGCGTTTATTAGATTTTCATATTATTTCCATGTCGACATAAAACTTATATTATCGTCCATAGTTTTTATTTTTATATCGTTTATTCTTAATCGTATCGAACTCGGGACGGTTTCAGCACTTTTTCAGCAGCGCCAAACGATCGCTTTCACCTTTTCGAATTCCCGCGTTCAATTTGGCCATATTCGGGAACAAAACACGACCAGATGGTCGATTAATAAACGAGCCTTCTCCGAGAAAGATGACGTTAATTCAGTACATCTCACAGCATCCGTGGGACGAAACTGGCGTCAGAAATCCCAAACATTTTACGCATACACAACACACATCGACATACGATAAATTTTCATACATTACCGAGCATATAGTTGGGCGTCGCTGTCGCATCCGTTCAAATATTAGATTTACGTAATATTCCGTCGATACGTCTGCCAATAGGTGTATTGAATCGGAAAAAAACTTGTTTGTAATTCTAATTCGTAAAACGTCGGAATGGCCATTTGAGATTCCGCCGCGTCAATGGTCGTGTTTATTCTTTTTTACGACAATGTTGCTCTTTAACGTTCGATTTTCTGAGGTCATTCGAACAGACGCTTCCGTTCGCGCTCTTTTTTCATTTCTAGTGCATTTTCCGACGCTATTTCGGTAGGTTATTCTATAAATATTTCTGATGTGAAAATTCTTTGAAGATTTGTAATCCAGACGCCGTTAATAATGACCAGAGCCGAAACAAAACAAACCGACCGCTGACAGGCATGATCCACGCCTAAACTCGAGCTAGATTATCTTTAATGATTCGGTTATTTTTCTAATTGGCTATTTTTCGGATATTTCATCTCGTTCGACTCGTTTATGCGACTAGATGCGTCGAGCGTTTTAGAAAACGGCAAAATATTACTTCGGAACACGTTTCACTATTTTCTCTTCACTTCAGAATACAATGGAGTAATAAAGATATTCACTTTTTGATTTTTAATGGTCTCTTTGATGGTTGAATGGATTTACAAAAAAGAAAATTCGTCATTTCTTATTGGATAGGAATTTGAGATTAGTTTTTTTTAGTATATGTATGTACATTGGTTGAATTTAATAGATTTTTTTGCAATTTTGTATGAAATAATTCAAATATAATGAATACAACGATATTTATATCAATTATTAAAAGAAAATAATAAAAAAAACTAAATTTTTTGAAAATTTCGGAGATTAGCTTATCCTTTAATATACATATTTAGAAAACAATTCAAAATGTATTGAATACAATATTAACATTATCATATGACGTCGGAAATTTTTCATAACTTCATCAACCAAATTTTTCAACCATGACATAAACTGGGTTATGTTAGATTTTCCTCAATACACTTGTTCAAAACACTCAAATGACATTATCTACGTTAATATTAACATAGCCAATTAACACCAACAAAACTACACTTTTTCCAACAATAGGTTATGTTTACATTTCCATCCACGAGATAAGGTTATGTTTTCCTCAACCGCCATCTTGTCATCTCATTCCACCCAACTACCCAGCACAATATCAATCAACGACGACCGCATTTCCCGGCAACGCCACGAAAATCTCCTTTTAAGACAAAACGTACACAAATCAAAAGTGACATCCCACTCTCGACGTGGCGCGAAGGCGTTGATTTAAACGCCTCCGTTTGAATCCGACGCGTCGTTCTTCGGGTTTATTCAATTCGACGATGGCCACGATTTTCGTAAGATTTGCATATTCAATTTTCGCGCCGGCACGATGGACAACGAAAGCGAATCTTGATGTCGCAGCTGTCGAGTTCCCTTTCGTGATGTTATGTAAATATGTAGGGTGTTTTCGATTCAAGGACGACATTAATTTATCGGTGGGCTACTGTTGGATGTTGGGTTATTATTTTTTATTCAAAAAATGTATGTCTGTGTTTTTTTATGAAATGAGTATGTCTTATTAGAATCTGATGGGTTCAATGTAATTTTTTTAGATTTGTATACAGCGATTTGGATGTTGTGTTATTATTTTTGGGATGTTTGATTTAAAAAAAAAATATATGCCTACGCTTTTGTTATAAAATATTTATTTATATCTTATTAGAATCTCGTTGGATTATTATTAATTATTCAGTTCGTAGAATGATTTGTTAAAGTTAAGAGACAATTTGGACGATTAGTATATACGAGTAGATGAGATTGTTTTGAATATTCTGATTACATTCATTTCATTATGAGTAATAAGAAAAATGTCTGAATTTCTAAATTTATTCAGAAAAGACTTGTTTTGCAATGGATTATTCATGTACATATAATATAACGATGACGAAATTTCCAAATCGAGAATTTTTTTTTTTTTTTTCGGGAATTTTAACATTTTCCTTGTAATGATCAAGGAAAGGTTATTATTTCGAAACCATATCTTGTTAAATAATTGTCTCATATAGTCATATTTATTTATTCATTTACTAACCACGTTATTTATTGCTCAAAGCTAAAACATCGAAAAATTTATTTTTCAAACAACTTATTTCAATTCTAAAATGATTTCAATCTTAAATTAGACTCATTTAATTACTTCCTCAATCGTCATTCAAAACATTATAAAGGTCAGCATCTTCTAACAATAAAACTCAACCAATTTAAACATCCATCCTCAACAAATCAAAACCCTCAACTAATCCACCATTATACCAAACCACAACTTTCATACAACATCCCGAATCACCACAGGCACCCAACCGCTCGAACAACCACCTTCTTAACCTAACCCGTGTCACGTTTTCGACATTCCCTCGCCGTTCAGGTGTTAAGACGAAGCCAGGTCGTCTCCACAGGTCGTTTATGATCTGTCGAGTGAGGTTCGGCTCGATTTAGACGGCGCCGGTTTGTTTTGTACGCCTAGACAGAAATAGACTGTTGGGCATCAGTCGGCTGCCAAACCAACTGGACCAACTCTGCCCACTTCGCGACACGTACCATTGATAATTTTTTCTATAAAAATAAGCCCTTATGAAATTTCAGAATGTGATTCTTCAATAATTGACTCCTTTGTCGACGACATTGACCCTTGTTTTGTTTTTTTTTTGGTCTCAAAGACGAGATCGCTCTTCGTTCGGATTTAGATTGATCCCTCTTGTGTGTTAAGTGAATCTGGGTTTCGTGTTGATGGTTCAAGTACATTAGATGTGTCACTGTCGTTTATTTGATCCTTTCGTATCAAGTTTTCAGTCATTAAACTTATATGTATGTTTTATACTATTTTTTAAAATATTTCATTGGTGAGATAACTTTTTATTTCTTAAATGGAGGTGGAAAATCTTCAAAAGACAACAATTTGATATAATAGGTTATTCGAAAATGGTTATCGTATATTTTGAACGCTCAGGCAGACTTTAAACCAAATGAAGATTTTATCAGAAATTGCATGCTGTTTTAGTTTTTAGGAAAAAACTCTGCACAAACTGCAATACCAAAAAGAAGTGTAAAATTTTTACTGACCTTAACCAACCCAGTACCTTTAGGACTACCAGAATATTACTGCAGGAAAAATAACTTGATTTTATTCATTGCAATAAATAAACACCATATTCTCATTAAAAGAATCTTTAACATTATAAGGACATGATTCGAATCCTTCTTCACTTTTTAATCCATTGGCCGGATTCCATCTTAAGTTGGACGTGTCATCAGAATTTGGGTTTCGGTTCAAGTGCATCGTCGAATGTGTCATTGTCGTGTTTCATTACTTGTTTGTTTATTTACGTTTTTTTTGTTGAGGTTTTGTCACAATGGTGTTTCTCATATTGCCCTTTGTCACTGGTATAAATTGTTTGATTAAGAATGAATGTTGAAGTTGTTTTATTATTATGAAAATGACGTAAGATTCTTTATTTAATATAGTAATGATCGTTTTATTCTCTTGGAATTTATTGTTCATGGTTTTGTTACTGGGAAAAATTACATTTGATTATATTTATAAACAAACTGTTCATTATAAAATTAATGACATTCTTCTCGGTATTTATAAATTGCAGTTATCAATCTAATTTTTTTTTTCAATATTTTCACTGCCACATCATAAAAACACGTTAACGAATATCGATATATAATATGATATGAGACTTACAACACAGTTCTAACATTTCATTTTCTCAACAGTACCTAATTTTTTCAAAAGCATTCCGACATAATCCTTCAGATCCGATTCCGAAACGCGGCCGACATTTGACCGAATCGTGTCCATGTTTGTTCCTTTTTCAGATCTCGAATCCGAGATAAGTCTCCCCATATGGCGACCCTCATTTTTCGCTCCGTTAGTCTTTTCAAAAAAAGAACCCGCCAAAAAAAACCTCTATTGAGCATTCGGCGTTTGTAATTGGACAAGATTCCATCTAGGGGCACGACCTTCCGTAATTACCTTCGCGATAATGTCGAACCGTTCTTAGAAGCGAAAAGCTCATGAGATTACAAAATTAGTTGGCATTTCTATTTGTTAATAATAATAAATCATATGTTAGTATTGGAATGGTATTGAAGTGATTTTAAAAGAAAGCAAGAAAGATCGAGTGGATGAAATCAAAAAGATTTGTAGAGTGAACTGGATGAGAGTTATTAAATTAATGGTAAAGTATCGTTAAGTATTTTATTCAACAATAGACGATGATGCAATCAGTTTTTGTTGCTTTAATAATTGACGCATATGATATGTTATTAGCGCCATCTATGTGTCAATAGAACAGTTAAATTTCTTAACTCAAATTCTTATGGATTAATTTGAACTCAAAGTAAGTGTTAATCTTAACTTCTCAACATGCCAAGATGTCGAGGGCTCCGAATTCAAATTAAACCTGCTTCCACGAAGAGCTCTTCACGTTCGGCTGATTCATTTCTCTGATCTATTCTCGTTAACGAGATTCGAAGACACATTTCTTCGTTTGACTTGTCACGTGAATGAGAATCTATGTTGTATATTTTGCTATACATATGAGAAAAAAGTTTGTCTCGCGTGACCGAGATCGCCATTTTTATTTTTTCCGTTAAAATCTTGTCATTATTCTTCGATTAGCGAAGCGGACACACTTTCGATTTATGGCTCCTTTTTGAAAATCGGTGCACGCGAACTGATCTGCTAATTGCAGCGGCGTGGTTTTGTAATTTGGGTTTTATTTTTGGAAGTGATATATGTAAGTCGACATTTCATGTACAGTATGTACAAACTATTCTTTGAAATGCTTTATTTTTCAAATATTTGATAGAATAAAAATATTTTTGATCTCTAATTGATCACATGACTCAAACCCCTTTTTGAAATGTCTGACTCAATTAATAGAGGTCACTTTGAGTGTTTTACCGGATATGATGATGATAAAGTTTATACGTTTCATCTTTAGCGAAACGACCATCCCAGTTTCAAGGGACAATTTTTCAACATAATTATGTTCTTGTTGATGCAAACCGTTGAGATAAATTAGTTAAAATTATATATAGAACTGAAAAGTATAAAAAAAGAAAAACTTATTTTCCATCGCTAACTAACTCGTGAAAATTTGGAACATTCCCAACCTGGCGTTATCGATTGTGCGATTCAGATTTTAGACGTCAGTTCTGAACTTACAAACATCATTGAAATCATTACATCAGCAGTCTTTTTATCTTGCATATTATTAAACGTGCACATAAATAATTTCGATATTGGCGACCTCACCGTTTAATTGAACCATTCCATATAAAACCCACAATGGTCCCTTCCCAAGGCTGAACAACAAATAATACCACACCCTCGAATCCAATCAAGACCGAAATCATCATCACCTCATTGATGATTTATTCAATGGCGAAGGCGTCGACAATTGTCCGGTTCTTGAAAACCGTTCGACGTGTGCGTTTTTCACAAACGTTTGTCACAACAAACGGTCCCCTGTTCCCACGCATTTGCTCGAATTGTGTGGTCATCGCCGAAGATGTTGAACCATGGCCAACGTGAGTCAATTGCATTTAGTCATTGCGGTTTGTGCGTGTCTTCTTGCAAATTTGCAACTTCGGCAGGAATCCCGAACGAACCTTGATCCACATTACGCCCACGCTATTATTACTCTGGACTTTCCGATTATATGTGTTTGCTTTCAGTTTGTTTTGAAATAATAAACATGCATGAATCTGTTGTTAATCGGAATATTTGATATAAATTTCATTTAAGAATCGGTGGCAGATTCATTTCGCCAGGGGCCTGAGGCGTCACAAATTTTTGGGTATACAGAACCTGAAATAATAAACATGCATGAATCTGTTGATCAAAGTATTTCATATAAATCTCCTCTAATAATCAGTGGCGGATTTATTTCACCATTGGATTAAGGTGTTATAATTTTTGGGGACCCATATACATATGTATAGGACAAGGTTTCGACTTACTTCTCCCATTACTAATAAAATATTAAAATTAGAAAAAAGTAGCGTCACAGGCGATATATATATATATATTTCGTTTATTATTGACAATCGGTTTCATAAAATAAAGGTTGAATGAGCGATTTTTGAAAATACAATTGGTTTTTTTCCAAAAGAATGCCTTTTTTCCTCAAAAATTGATTCAAATTTTATAATATTTAATGGTTTGGTATAGAAAAATTATAATAATTCATTAAAAACTCTAAGGGCCCTTTCCAATTGGGGACCCTGAAGTGAACATTTCCACCGCCTACAGGTAAATCCACCACTGAACATACTCATGCGTCATTAAAATTCAGATGAAAACTTGATGACCCAACGAATTTGCATATGCATGCGATGATCGAAATCAATAAAAATATTATCCTATATAATAGAATTGTCGGTGAGCTTCTAGAAACATCATTGGCGTGCATCGGTCATTGAAAAAAAGCACTCTCGTCTTATTCTAAAGCTGACGAGGTTTAATTTTGATTTCAGTACCGGCCTTGGACGGCAATATTCGTGGATGTTCAAATAGTTACATCATGACGGTGTAATCGGTTAATTCATATGCTCGTCGAATGGGAATTGTTCCATGTTGTCGCATTTGCTTCTACTTATAACGGTGCGCTTGTCATGCGTTCATCAAAAGCGGTACGTGCTTCGAAAGTTGCTTCTGCTGCTTTATTATGCTTATCTCATCTGGATAAGGGCATGAATTTAGATGTGTCATAGTCTTATCCACTCATACGTTCAATAAATCGATCTTTAATATATTAAACTTGTGCCACCTAACTTAGGTATCTGGTTCAATTCGGTCGAACCTAAAATGGTAGCACGATTCGGTGTAAAAACTTCGTGTACCGTACATAATAATAATAAAAAGGTTGAAAAATAGTACGAATTCATTGAATTCACTTATGTAAAACTTTCCTGTTTTGTCATTGCTAATTCGTTCGGTTGCGTTCTGCGGAATCGCCCAGTTATGCAAATCGATGCAAACAAGTATTTTTAACGACATAGTTGACTATCATAGTCCGGCGTAGAACAGGTTTTTTGGCATTTTTTTCTTCTTTGGTATCTCAAAAAAGTTGATGATTTTCTTTTGTTGTGGCTTTGCGGTCGCTGCACAGTTTTTTGGACATGTAATGAATTCGTCATACGTTTACCACGATTCGGCATTGACATTCGATTTTCAGTCATTTTAACCTTTGTACATTTTTCGTATAAATCCATCCTTGGTGATGTGTTTTAGGTAAAATCAGAGATGTCTGAACGACATGGGTAAATGCCTAATGACGGCAAAGTAAATTTAGTAATAAATATTTTCATTTATAAAAACGTATTCCACAAAAAATTAACAAGAGTATTTGTGTTTCGGAGTAAATTTACGACATAGAAATGTAATAGATATTTAGATAGGTGTATTATAGATAGATATTTCAATATCTATCTATAATAGAATTACATATTAAAAAAAGTTGTATGATCTTTGAACTACATTTCTAGAGAAGGTAACATTTTGAACTTTGCCTAACAACGGCACATTGTCTCGGGACGTCACTGGGTAAAATGATGTATGAAACAAATTAAAATTGCATCATGTGTATCAAACGAGGTCAAATGTCATCAGACAAGGTACATAATGATTCTCCATATCGAATATTAGAATTCTTGCCGATTCTGGTCGGGACCTTCTTCGACTTCTCGATGCACCATTGCATCACTGACCGGCCCTTTATTATTCTTTTGTCGCGCAAGAAATTGTGATTTCTCGTCACCACAACGTTTTCCTCTTCATCTCAACCTCACCTGGAGGTATGCGTCCGCGTGGGCGTTCCGATATCCACCATAGAGGTCAAACACCATCTGGCTGCGGCGCCGGCCACGCACTCCAAAGTATCTTCAAAGGCCTTCTTCATCGACGACAAAAAACCCATCCACCGTCAGACCGAGATGACCGTGCCATCACACCAACAAGTCCCCCTTAACACTCGGAGGCTTTTTTTCAGCTGTCTGCTTCCGCGGCGCTATTTTTTAATTGCACATTCTCGTCCGCGTGTAAATCATATGGTGGCGGCGATTCGCGCCCACGTTTTTCGACAACTGGGAAAACGAACCAGTTCACCTTGATGGGTGTACCTCTGGTTGGTCTTTGCCTCTCTCCGCGTCTGCAGATCGTGCTTTGTGTGTGAAACACATCTGCATCGTTGACCTTGAGACGGAACGAGGGCCATTTTGCCAAAAAACGACGATGGCAACCTTAGGATCCTTCGGCGTCGAGAGCCGTGGTTGCCCAAACTTGATGGTTGAAGTTTATTGTGGTTTTAGTGATTTCGAATGATTGGTAGTGATATCTCGTACTTTACAGGATATTTTGTTATGATATATTGCAGGAAGTTTGAGATTGAAAGTGGGTTTACAATTAGTCATTTGACCGGTTGTCTTACTAAATAATATTTTAACTGTTATTCAAACTTTGAATGTATTTCTTTCATATTCAGTTGAATGATGTGTTTTAATATTTTTATAAATCAAAAATATGAAATTTAATATACATTTGCACATAAAATTTCTTGATATTTGAGATTCGTAAGTCTTGGTCCTCCCTTAAATAGATTTTCACATGTCAATAGTTCTAAAAATACTAAATAATCGAATTCAATCGTTTATTGTAAAAATCAAATGTCAAGTACCAGTAATTGACTTCTCATAAAAACGTAAAAATTAAAGTTTTTCAAGACGAAAATCTTTCGAAACAGATGCGATAGATTAGCTGTTTTTTTTCATCTTATCTATCGCACCCTTTCCGAAAGATTATCGTCTTAAAACCCCTAATTTTTACGTTTTTCTGAGAAGTGGTTAACCACTGATATCGTTACCTTATCAAAAGATAGAATCCTTAAAACTTAATCCTCAACCCTTTTTTTCATTTTTTAAAACTCAAATCGAATTTCACAATACAATCGAAATTTCCCATATAAAATCCTCCCAAATGAAGCAATAAAGTTCAAGAACCACATCCAAAACACACACCACAATAAACTACACATCCTCAACAACTCCTGCCCGCCAAAACAACAACATCCACCACAAACCCAGCACACTTTAAGAACCTCACACAGACATCTAACATGGCAAGCCTCTTAAGCAGATGCCTGAATAACCCAGACCCACCTTGCATTTCCATCCATTTTTGAGCCTAGCTAACCTCCACATCTACATAAACTGCACACGCAGTGCACCATACGTACTCCTAGCCTCAACAGCAAACTGCACTTCGTTACGTAATTGATTTTACTACGAAATGACATCATCGGGGTCCAGTTGCATCGGCCGCCATAGTGCGCCCACACGGCTCGACACCGTTTTTCCATCGTTGGGAATGTTAAAACGGAAAAGTTCTTCGAAAAGTTGTCTATGGCTATATTTGGGAACGTCCTGTCCCTCGAGTTTCGATCGGATCTGCTGTTTTTGATTCGGTTTCTACTTTCATATATGTAAAATGACGAAAAGGCCGGTTAAATTTTTATATAAATCAAAAGTTTATTATATCATCGAAGCTTTTATTGATGTTGGGGTATTTAAGTATCAGAAGTATTATTTTTATAGAAAATTTTGTTGAAAATGAATTATGTAAATGGTTATGTTCTAAATTTCCTGTTCTATCGAATGGTTCAATTGGAATTTTGATGAAAAAATTATTTTATGTTAAAAGATTATGTATCAAATTTCGTATCGAAAATTTCTAGTGCCATCTATGTACTAAAACAAATATTTGATTTTTATTAAATTATTGGAAAATGCATGGAATTGATTATATGGCCTTCTAGCTAATTTTATGGTTGTTTTGAGGCTAATTTATATTTCAGATATCCATAAATATATTGAGCAATAAAATATCTAAAGTATTAGTCGTAATATATTTATAGCCGTATTATATAGCGAAAAACTTAACTGAAGCTAAATGTGACATGTGAATAAATTTACATATCCGCTTGACACCGATATTTTTTTATATTTTTCAATACGCTGAAACGTATAATAATTCAATTTCGATGCATAAAAAATCAATTTCAACAATTTTCATACATTAGAAAGTCGCGCTATTAAAAAAATCCATTCATAAACCCCAATATCCCACATAATCATATTCAATCAATACTTTTATCTATTAACACTTCAATTCCACGATTCACTACTATTCCAGCAAAACACAATTTTATCAAAACTCATGGTAGAACCACTATAGTAAAAAGCACCCACAATCTTATCGAAACTACGAACGTAAATAAACCCCCATTCAATTTGACGTCCATCAGATAAAAGCCGCAAGTTCATTACAAAAGAGATCGTCTGTTGGTTGTTCGTATTCATTAAGTATTTACACTCAAATAAGCCATATTTAATTTTGAAGTAAACACCGTACCGAGAACATGACCCCATGATTCACAATAGTGGTTTTATGTGAGTACATCGGTTTCCACTTTCGCGATCTCGGAATGCTTTCTTGGAAACTTTTCCAATGCCAATTTGTGTTTTAAATGCCGTCATCATTATATTCGACCATTTTAATGAATAAGGATATGGGTTTTTTGAGTTTCAGTTCTCTTTTTGGAAGATAACTCTTTAATCCATTGCTAAAATTGTCTCGAATCGATCAAATCATTAATTGATTGTTCTGTATAACTTCAATTATAGATGTATCAACAATGAGTTCAGTTTTTAAAAGCATTAAACCTAATTTTAAAACTGTTTGTATGACTAATTGAGCGTCGTCTCAGTTATTGATACTATCTGATATTTTTAGCGTACAATTTCCGTGTGCAAAAGCGCAAATTTTCGAACGAGCGAAAAGAATATTATATTTCTAAAAATATTTTTTTGTGAAAACAATAGAGAACGGAAACGTATAAAATTTCAAATTCACACTTCAAAATGATAGTTTATATATGAAAAAAATTATAATTTACACAAAATTTTATTATTTATTAGTTTTTAAATTCATTTTATATTGAAAAACATAAAAATTCAACTTATGTTCCGTATAAAAACGCGAATTATGATCACCGCAAATGACGTATCGAGCGCGAAATTCAAATCGGATGCGAAACCCACGCGTACATTGTACAAACAGTTCATACGATACCACTAAGGAAAAAAACGTATAGTCCAATTGTGTCAATGATGTAACTGGTGTAATGTTACGTTTGGTGTGACAGTGATAAGACGAGCCCGTGACTGAATTATCTGTATTTGTTTATTCGCCGAGTTGAACACCTTCGAGGTTCGAAAACATGTTTTGGTTTTGTGTGAATTATATCAAATATCAATAGGAAGTGTGAGAAATTGTGGATATTAGATATATTGATGAAAAAATTTGGAATATTTAAACTATTAATATCACTTGACAAAAAAAAGATCACGTAGTAAAAATTAACTTGATCGAAACGCGTTCATTTGATATCGTACAACTAATTATAACCCGCATTTCATAAATTGTATCCTTCCATTCAGATATACTCAACATTTTATGAGTAAATTTATAAAAATTATAATCACATTCCGAATTTTATGAAACACTCAATTTAACAAATTGTTTAAATTAAATTTATCCGTTTGATCAATATTTATTTTATAAAAATTCCAATAAAAACCAGTTAACTTGAGCATCACTGCAGTACCCCCATCTTCATAATTGTTATTTATTACTCAGCACAGAAGTGACTTATGTTTCTATTAATCCTTCCACAATAGTTTTCATTTGAAAAAATATATGAAAAAATTCTAAACACGTTTTTCGAATCACGAGTGCGATGAACTTTCGAATCTTCCGATTTATGATCGAAATTTACGTGATTCGGAAACAATCCTTTTCGCAAAACTTTTTTTAACGATATCCTGTCTTTTTCAACCTTTTTATTATTGTATTTTTCATCAATAATAAAACGGATATGTAATTTCAGTACATCTGAACTTTAAATTCGCACAATCAATCTCACTTGACGAGTGCAATTAAAATCATATCGTCCATTTTTGAGAATGACGATCTTGTTTTTGAAAGAAGATCTGCACACATAAATCGATCATGGTCAACTTTGTGCCTTTTTTAACTCAATGCTTACGCATTATACATGCACTTATCTGCAATGACACTCAATGTCGCATTATTCAAATTATCTTGCTGACATTTTGCACTTCAACTTGTTTTCGAACGCGCCGATACATAGTAAAATTTGAATTTTTTTCTGACGCCTTGACCTGAAAATTCGCGCCGTTTTTCTATTTAAACATTTGAATTATAGAGTTTACAATCCGAAAATTGAGTGCATTGTAAAGATGAGTCGTTCTATTTATTGGTATGGGTCATCGTTTAGATTTAGAAATGCGCATAAAAGAGCGTTCCAAATTTTTAGTGTTGCCAGTACAATAAATTCGTTCTTTCGCATTCGAAGCCATTATTTTTATATTGTCCAAAATTATTTACGTATTTAGCTGAAAGTGTGTCAAAACAACCGTGACTGAAATAGAAGCATGTGTTTGTTGTTTTGTGCTCTGAATGCATTTGCATCGAATCACAATGTCAAACACGGTGTAAAATCTTTTCTATTACAAATCGTCAGGATTTTTCAAAGTGTGCGATATTATTTTATTTATAAAAATGTTAAAATTCAATTTTTGTTTGGACACTAACAATTAATTTGCTCATTACTTATATTGGACACTGTCAACTGGATTTAATTTTGCACTTTGATCCAATTGGTTTTTGAGTAGTTTGTTTCGTCCAATTTAGTTGTTGATCAGTTGATGAGTATCGTGTTTATATAGAAATTAATCTATAAAATTTAAATGGTTTAAATTAACTTTAATTAAAATATGCTTTTGCTAAAATTAAACAGTTACCTTCTCTTCATCATTTCTATATTTATATTGGAAAAATGCTTGAAATTTTAATTGTATCATATTATAAAAGCTTTGTCTTGCAATGCATGTTTTGATGATGAATGTATCTCACCTTTTTATGACCAAAGTTCAAAACCTCTGCAATAAATCGGCGGTAAAAGCTTCCGAATGTGAAATCGATTCGACACTTTTACCGCTTTCAGAATCGGTCATCGCGGAAAATACACTTTGCGTCATTTCTTTCAGAAATAATTTACTAGCAGCGAAATTCATTTGATATGCACAGTTCACTGTCGGTGTCAGACGATAATATAAATACCGATGCTTTCATTAAAAAGTATACAATAATTATTTATATTATTTAACATTTTAATGGTCGCTGATGTCATCGATGTCTCGAATATTCATCGCTTCGAAAATCTGCATAATATTTCATGGTGCATTACGAATATTTTTTACGAATTTCCGCATATGGAGGTGTGGTTTTTTTTTAAATGCCATCTTCACATTGCGAAACGTTCGAGAATTGATTAACCAACCAACCGACTAATGACAAACGTAAATATTTAGATAAAGCACATAGGTTCAGAACATAGAATACGAGAAAATTTCTTAATCAATCGTTCAACACAAATCCATAATCATATCACGATCACGCGTTTCTAACTGGTCCACATCATTTATCGGAATCGAATCGCGATGTTGATGATGGCGAGGCCATTGTGTCACTTTCCACTTGATTTATAGATCCATGGATATCGATACATCGGTACTGAATCGCGCTTAATTAAATAATGGTCTTATTTTTCAATGGGAATGGCGCCATTGCGATTGTTTGGACGCTTTGTCCATTTTATGCGTCCTTACCGAGATTTATTTCGCTTTGATACTTTAGTGCTGTTTAATGAGAGTTTTTTAAATGTTCTTTTGAAAGTTTTACGACTCGTTTGGCCTGCTAGAATCTCGCTGGATGCACATGTATATTTCTAGACATTGAATAAACAAGTCTTGCTGGGTGTATCATCGATTCTGCTATTTTTACACAAGTCCGAAATATCATTTTCGAATAACAAAAACTGTAACACAAAACCAGCATGTTTCTAAACGTATAATTTTAGCGATAATTTATAATATAACATCGTTTTGATGACCTTTTTATCTATAGAAAGTCACGTTTGGCAAAGTCTGTTTTTTTTTTTTGAAAATTCGCACCAAATTTGGAGTCTGATGTGTTAACCGTGTCAAGGTTGTTCTTCGAGAAGACCGGTTCACATATAATGTAACCTTAGGTATTTTCAATGTGAGTACGTTGATCCATTGAAAACGTCTTGCACTTGTGCATAATGGTGCATAAGCACTTTCGTTCAATGTCGTCTAAAGCTCATTGTGCACCTTGAAATGTTGTCCTGTTCAATGGTTTAATTTATGGTATAATAAATCTGCATGTAATTGTTTAATGTGCAATGAAATATTGCTTAGACGATGTGAAAATTATTTTTTTTCTAACTTTTTTTAATGAAATATTTATTATCCATTGTACTAAATTTAATTTCTTGCGAATATAATTTAATGTATTAAAACATTTGATCTTATAATAATTACTTTTTATCTTCCACAGATATACTAACATGGCTCAAAAAACTTACGCTAAGCACAGTGAATACAAAACATATTCAACCAAAGGAACTTTCGATGATAAAGGCTTCGGTAATTAGAATATTCAATTGAAATATATTTTTATTTTGAAATTTTCATTGATCAACTGATTTTTGATTTTAGATTCCATGAAAACCGAACTTTTGCCGGCTAAATATGGTAGTCTTATTCAGCCAGGCAACGGTGCGCCAGGTAAAAAGGGTTTGTTATTTTCGAAATAGTTTAAATTTATATGTGTTAATTGTGAATTAATTATATTTTATTTATAGGTGCAAATAAAGAATTTTATTACGAGTATAAAGAAGAAAAGAATCCTGCAGGAACATATGACAGAAAAGATTTGCATACAGTTGAGGTATTAAATTTATAAACATTTTGTATTTCTATCAAATAATTGTGTGTGATATTAATTTAATTTACAAAATTTCAGCAATACGATTTTAACAACGCTGGTGACTCTGGCTACAATTATAACAGTCCTCCGAGAATTACTAATACAACCGTTACTACAACCACAAACCGTGATCTTTCTCATAATATAGAAGAGTTGGATTCCTTACTTGACGATCTGCAAAAAGATCAAGAAAGAAAACTTTACAAAAGTACTATACTTTATATTATATAAATATTCCATATTTATCTTTTATACCAATTTTTTTATTGATTAGGTGGATATACATCAGATGTAATGGAATCATCGTCGTTTGATTATAAACCTACGTAAGTTCGCAAACATATTTAATAAATAAATTAGATTGATATGCAAATATATTTATCATATTGTGTTTCAGAACTCCACTTAAATCTACTGGATACAGTTCACTCAGTAGAGTTGAGAGAGATTTGGTTTCTGCAGCTCCAACTGTTTCAAGAGAAGTTAACCGTGAAGTTGTCAGAAATTATGTCACTGGTAATAAAATATTTCCATTACATTCAATATCCCTACATACTTATATATTGATTAATGGATTTTCCTATTCCAGAATCTCATGTAATTCCGTCGCACGTATCTCCAGTGGCTCCGCAATCGGTTCCTGCAGTAGTTTGTGGAAAATGTCAAGGACATTCTAATGTAAATATATATTTTTATTGTAACTTTATTATAATTTATGAGAAATTTAGTTTAATATTTGAATCATTTTAGACGGGAACTCCCATGAATAAAGTAACGACCACTGTCAAAACATACACGTACGAAGTTCCAGCAGACCAAGATCCTACAACAATCCCAATACCAGGTACAACTCCACCAAACACCAGCGTATCTGAAAAATATCTTACCACTGATCGTAACTACATTCAAGAAAATCATGAACATCGCACCTATGCCAACACTCATTTCAATACATCAACACCTGTCAAGTAAGTCAAATACGCATACTCATTTCAATAAATTTCCATTCAATATATTTTTTTAACATTTTTGATTGAAATATTTTCAGGCAACCGCCACCACCACCATCGCCGCAACCGAGTTGTCAATATTGCAGCCACTGTAATTCTTGCATTACAACCACTAAAACTACTGCTTTGGCTGGATCACCACTGCCTCAACACCACCATCATCCATCACCCCATGGGACAGATGCTACTAAAGTTACTACTAGAACCACTCATTACACTACTTCTACATCTGGTTATCCCGACAATAAAGGACCACCTTATCCCAATGATCATAGTCCTACCTATGCCATTCCAGTCGATAATACACCAAGATCAAATTATCCTCCAAACCAAGGAAGTCCTCCTGTAAGTATTTTTATTTGAATATTTTTGTTGTTGAGTCTTTTTTTTGATAGTTTAATTTATTTATTTATTAGGGACCAATTGTATATAAGCATACAACCACTAATTACACTACGTACAATACTCCTGATGGACGAGGTAAGCCCGGTCCGTTCCCTGCTGGAAATTTGTCTCCACCGACATCTCCAAGTCCTTTCCCTCGTACTGAGAGTCCAGCACCTGGCAAACAAGAGCCTCCTAAAAGATTGGATGAGTTGATGGCTGATTTCCCAGGACATGAGGTTCTTATTTAATCTACATTTTTATAAATATAAATTCCTTATTTTATTTTTGACTTATTAAATTTTGTAGAACTATCAAACTGATCATGATGGTTTGAGAATGCGTCCTAATCCAGCTCGTGGACCAGGAGGATCAATTAATGGAAATATGGCTGTTAGGGAAACTGCTAAAGTTCAGACACAATCCAGTAAAGGACAAGAAATGGTACTTATTTCTTCAACAAAATTAAATTTATCAAAGATCAATTAGTAATTAACTCATTCTAATTTATTATAATAGGTTGCAACTCCAAGCAAAAATGTTCAAGGTGCAGCAGTGTATTATCCTCCTGGACATGAAATGTTTCCACGAAGAGAAGAATCTGCTGCTTATCAACAAGCTGGAGTATGTTATTGATTATTATAATAGTTTACTTAGAATTATTTATAAAAATTGATATTAATATATTTATTCATTTACAGGGTGGTTATATGAAAGCTAAAGGAAAATATCAATACGAAGCAGAGTCTCGTAGCAAATCTAAATCATCTTCGTCGACGAGTAAAGATGTTGTCTGTTTACCTCTGTGTTGTGCAATGCCATGTGTTCTTCTTTAAGATCTTTTTAGCTATTATATATTTATGCCATCATTTATAATGTTAAGAATCTCTCTAATCCATTTTTTTTTATAAACTAACAAATATAAAATTAATACTTAGAAAATTTTGTAATGATTGGTATTTTGAAACCTTTTTCAAGAAGGTCAAAAGCGATTTGATTTTACAATGTTTGAAAATTTTTTGAAAAATAAAAATGTATGTGTATGTTGTATATATTATCTTTCAAATAATAATCTCAAAATTATTATACTTGAAAAATGAACCAGTGAATCAATTTGTCTAATTTTTGTTTCTTTCAAAATTAACATATCTTTATTAAAAAAAATGTATCTTGTTATGCTTTTCAATTACTTATTTATTAATTCAACTATTGATTCATTTTTTTTTTAAATCAAATTAAGTTTTCATTTAATTTTATGGAATATCTCATACAAATGAATGTATACTAACAGCGAAGATATATGTTATAATATATAAAATATATACTTTGTATACATAATTTACACAAATGTTAAATTTTGACAAATATAACTTTTTTAAATATCTACATCTTTCATTTATCTAGTACATTTTTGATGTGAATACAATTATTTATAGAACCTTTGTATTATTATGATTTATTAATTATAAATTGAAATGTATTTCATTCAAGATAAATAAAAAGAAATAAGTAAGTATAATTGAATAAGTTTTAAATAAAACATGAAGTATAAATGAATATTTATGAATCCAGTACCGGCCCAAGATATAGGCAACCTAGACGGTCATCTAGGGAAAATTGTAATAATTTCACAAGACAATTGTTACAAAAATTAATCAACGAAATAAAACTAAAATAAAACTCTTTGATAATTTTTTGAACTAAAAAAGAATAGTATATCGCTTATTTTGATATGAATAATTTCTGAGTTAAGAAAACGGGTATCAATAGTTAATTAGTGATAATTAATTTTAATGAAACGGAATGAACTGGGTGTAATTCGAACGAATCCTTAATTGTCCTTCATATTTTCGAAAAAATGCAGTCATCACAAATATTACAAAATGTAATAAAAATGGAAACGGAGCGAAAACACAGTTTACATCTACGTTACCATTCACCCTTAACAAAAAATCATTTCCCGCTCATATTCCAACAAGATTCAAACTGACCAATACGCGCACAACACGAACACAAACCGGTCAACCCAACAACCAACACCACAACCTAGCAACACCAAAACCCCAATTTTCCCCCAAATCCCCACAAAAACCGTAAAAACCCACCCTCGACATTACAAAAACCCCAAACCCCCCAAAAACCCCAAACCGGCTCCAAAAACCGCGAAAACCAACTCACAAACGACCCATTTAGACCAAGTTCCACATCGGCGTTTCGCACATGGCAACACCCGCAGATACGTGGCGCTGACAGGTCGGGCCGCAGCCGCTGGCCGGCCCGCGCCTTCTATTTCGCCCCCCGAGCCCCCCAGGGCCCCCGCAGCCCTAGCGCCGGAGCCTCCGCCCCCGGGACCCCCAGCGCCCCTAGCCCCGCCCCGCGGTGAGTCCCCCGCCCGCGCTATCTCTCGCCCGGTCACACTCCATTTACAACTCGATAGGCTTTCACACGTTGACGTTTTGGGTCTGCGGCTGGATTTGAGGATTTTGAAGTTTGGAGGTTTTCGTTTTTGAGTTTTTTTTTGGTTTTACAATTAGTTTCTGTTTGGTATAGCCGTTACGGAGTTTATGGAACGTGATCAATTTTTGAATTTTTGAAGGTTTCGTGTTTGCAGACTTGATACTTAACTTTTTTAAAACTCACTAGTATTTTACTCATTTTTATATACTCGTTTATTATAGAATTTTTTTGATTGTACAATTACAATTCTAGTTAGATGTGAGTTGGATTTTTTTCAAATTGAACTGTCGGTTACATGACTCTTGCACCCCAACCAACTAGAATTTTACGCCAATTAGAATTGCATGCCAGTTAGAATATTACTTTGTCAAAAGAAAATAATATAGATGTCACCACATTGAGAAAAATATATACAAATAACACCTATTTATTTGGGGAAGTATGGATGTCTTTCCAGAGTAGTTTTTAATTCTTTAAAAAAAAAAAAAACACAAGTGCTTCGGGTTTGGTTGTGGGTTTGTGAATGAACAAAATTTATCAAAGAATTAACCACAATCGCCAAGAGTTTTGTAAACTGCTTATCAAATTAATAACGAAAATTACATACTCACTATAATTATGTGTTCAAAAGTACATTGATATGTTTCAGGTATCATTAGCATGTTAGAAATTATATACCGGTTTCCGAAATTCATTAAACCTTTGAATGTAATCGTCCAAAAAAAAAAACCATAATTTTTATATATTCATCTCTTTTTTTCGAATAATTAACATAACATAAATAATTTCAAATAATTAATACATAACATACATAACATAAATTAGATTTTAAAATCTTCCCATATAAAAAAATGAAAGTAATCTATTACCAATATCAATTTAATTGAAATCTGAAATTATCAAGTCATGTCTTCCCTTTATTAAACGAAAAAAAAATATTTTGATTTATTTACTTCGTGATAATTTTCGGCATGTAATTTATAAAATATTATATGCAGAAGGTGTGACATCTAAAATAATTCAAAAGAAATCTACTGCAAAAGAATCGATTTTTTTGTTGAAGGTATCAGTTTGTGTTTAGAAAAAATCTTTTACATTTACCGATTAACGAAAAATATGACAGAAATTAACAGTAATCTGTTGCAACGAGGGATTATTTGATCTTTGCAACAACATCTTTCATCGTTATCTGTAAAATATCACTTACTAAACAAAAGAGAATTCCGAGAAAATTTGTTGAAAATATCAGTTAGTGTTTTGATTTCGTTTTTTTCATAAAAATTAGAAATAGGTTATCTGATTTGTTCTTAAATACTCTAATATTTTCAAAATTTCTTTCATTTTCAAAATTGTGGTTAAGTTTTTGATGAGAAAATTAATTCATGGACCTGCAATTGAATTCGAAGCATTTTTCTTTTTTTTTAAGCATTTTGTGCTGAAGGAATATCTATATTTTTTTGAATAGATAGGTGTAATAATAAATATAAATTTTAATATAATGACATCTATAATTTTCCTTCAAACTTTTGTAGCGATCCTGTAGTGGACAAAGTTGTTGGAATCCAGTTGGATGCTGCGTGCAATTCTGATTGGGGTGCAACGATCCGATCACCTGAACTGTCATGTAACAAACCCAATTGCACAATTTTTTTTCTAATTGGATATTTGACACTGACATAAAATTTTGTTGTATTTTTGATCAAGTATAGACTGGCCACTGATTCACTGAAAGGTTTGAAAAAGTATAAAGTGAACCCTGATAGATTAATGGATTTGAAAAAGTATAGAGTGGCCACTGAAAGACTGAAAGGTTTGGAAAATTCATGACTTATTCATTTTTAATCTTTACAGATTATAGAGCATCTTTTGGGGATTGAAATGGTTACATATGATTTCTAGAAATTAAAAAAAAATTATTGAGCTTTTCTATTGCAGTGAAAAATCAATTATTGAAAGTCAGAAAAAACACCACACTAAATAGTATATTCTTCGGGATGTAATCGATGTTGATGTGTTTCCTAGGATTCATATGGGCCTCATCACTTATTAATTTAGGTTGCATTGAAATATTGCCGGTATTTTCTCTGAGTTTCAATAATTGATTTTTTACCGGAATAGAAAAACCCTATGATTTTTATTCGTTACTGAACATCATACATGACCATTTCAATCTCCAATAATTTCTCTATAACGTGTAAAAAAAGATTGAAAATTAACAAATTGATACTTTTTCAAACCCTTGTGGCCACCCTGTACAAAAAACCTTTTTAAAATAGTTTTTATTTAATTTGTTACTAAAATTATAATAATCGTTTTAAATAAGTATATTTTTATAACACATTCTATTAAATTTTTGATTTGTTTCAACAATCTAAACTTTGTATTGTATGTCATTCGAATCAACTCAATTCTATTATCACCAAATATTATCTTCTAAATAATATGCTTATCATTTATGTTTCTTATTTTTTATACAAATAAATCATATAATTCTATTTTTATTTTTCAGATTTAAATAGAATCTGTTCATCATGAATACGCAATATGTGCCGGGGCAGCCGCCGCCAAACAACAATCCTACCTCGAATCCGCTTTCGTATCCGTCGATGCCGCCTCCACTAAACGGCACTAATAATAATCTGTATGCAAATCAGAATCAAGGCATGAATGCGGGTCCGCCACCTATGCAAAACATGAACATCAATCAAAAAATGCAGTCTTTGAATCTGGGATCTGTCCCTCAACCGAACGGTCAATTTCCTAATGGGTTGAGCCAACAGATGAATCAATTCCCGAACCAGCCGACTATGAACCAATTTCCACCCAAACAGTTCGGAAGTCAATTGCCGACTAGTCAGCAATCGAGACCTCCAATGCAACCGCCCATTAGTCAGTCTTTTGCGGGAAATGTGCCGCCACAAATGGGTGCTAATTCGCAGTTGGCTCGACCACCTCAGGGGCCGCCCGTTTCGGGACAGGTTTCACAACCTCAAAGACCGAATATGCCGCCGATGATGCCAGGATTTTCACCGAATGATTCAAATTCATCACCGATGAACCCTCTTCAATCTGGTGCTAATCCCATGATGCCGAGACCGCCTTCTAATTTCAATTCGCCTCAATTACCGCCGATGTCGACTCCGGAAAATTCGAACAGTCAACCTTCGATGTCTCCAATCAATCAATCCGCACCCGGATCGATGGGACCGCCACCGACGTCTCAAGGGTTCCCAAATACGATGCAACAACCCAGAAGTGTTCCTCCAAATAGTTTTGCACCTGGAGTTTCGCAGCAAAACCAATCGATTAATGCAAATCAAATGCCTCCGCAGCAGTTAGGCTCTAGTTTTCCCAATCAAAACGCTCCATTGCCTGGCGGTCATATGAATCCACCTCTATCGACGCAGTCTGTTTTAGGATCTAGCGCTCAATCAGGATTTCCAAATCCAATAATGTCATCGAAGGTTTCGTCTGCGCCTGGTCAGCAAATGCCACCTCCACTTGGGCAACAAATGCCTCCTCAACCTGGTCAGCAAATACCACCATTGCCTGGGCAACAAATGCCTCCGATGCCCGGCCAACAAATGTCATCTTTGTCTAGTCAACAGATGCCGCCAATGCCTGGCCAACAGATACCGCCAATGCCCGGCCAACAGATACCGCCGATGCCTGGCCAACAAATGCCGCCTTTACCAGGTCAGCAAATGGCAGGACAAGTTCCACCGATAGGATCTATGCCTCATCCTGGCATGCAACCGTTCAATAATCAAAACCAACCTAAACCCCAAATGCCTGGATATCCTGGGCAACAGCAAGCGGGTGGTTACCCTCCTCAGCATCCCAGTGGCTATCCTGCTCAATCGGGACAACAAATGGGATATCCTAATCAACAGGGTGCCTATGCTGGTCAACAGCCAGGGTATCCAAGTCAGCCAGGTTATCCTGGCCAACAGACTCAATATGGATATCAACCGCCGCAAGCTGTGAAGAAGCTCGATCCTGATCAGATGCCCAGTCCTGTATGTTAATCGTTTGTATATTGTTGAAATTATGCGAATAAAATGTGGTTGAATGTATTTTTTTAAATATTTTAGATTCAAGTGATAATGGAAGATCAAAAAACTAACAGTGGCTTGTTCCATACTAGTGCAAAAGGACGAGTTCCACCTTTGGTTACAACAGATTTTACAGTTGTTGATCAAGGAAATGCCAGTAAGTCTATATATAATAATGTAATTTGCAAGATTTAGTTATTTATATTCTCAATCAACTCATATTTCTTCAGGTCCACGTTACATACGTAGTTCAATGTACAATGTTCCTGCTACGCCGGACATGATGAAGCAAACTGCCGTACCTTTCTGTGTAGTGGTATGTTTTCTATAATTTTAAAATTCGTTTTGTTTCAAATGTATATATTCAAGTTCAATTTTTGTATTTCAGTTATCGCCTATGGCTGAAACAGTCGCCGATGAAAGACCGCCGCCACTTTTAGATTTTTCTCTG
This sequence comes from Hydropsyche tenuis, assembly GCA_009617725.1. Taxonomy (NCBI): domain Eukaryota; kingdom Metazoa; phylum Arthropoda; class Insecta; order Trichoptera; family Hydropsychidae; genus Hydropsyche; species Hydropsyche tenuis. The sequence continues at coordinate 393,531 of VTON01000066.1, forward strand.
TTGACCGGTGTTGCCGGTGCGGGGCCCGTGCGTTGTTCTCGTTGCAAGGCATACATGTGTCCTGCAATGAGATTTGTCGACGCCGGTCGCCATTTCCAATGTGCCTTCTGTAAAGCTACAACTGAAGGTAATTATAAAGTAGTCACTCGTTTTTTTTAGCAAATTTGTTACTTTATATCGATTTTTTTCTCTTTTCAATACTTTAGTGCCTATGGAATATACTCAGTATCTCAACAATGGTCAGCATTATGGACAAAGCTCTCCTGAAATGTCTTTAGGATGTTATGAAATTGTCGCTCCCAAAGAATATTGCCGTGTAATTGAATTTGTTTGATTACGATCGATTATTGAAATTTTTATGTATGTATTTAATTGTATTTTCTTTCTTTATTCAGAACAATGTGCTACCCACTCAACCCGCACTGATTTTCGTTGTCGATGTGTCTTATAATGCGATTCGTTCTGGATTAGTCCACTTGGTGATTGGAAGGCTTCGTTCTCTATTGGAATCTTTACCGATCCCTCCCAGAGTTGGTCTCATTACTTATAGCTCTACTATACATTTTTATAATATAAATGTATGTTTTAATTTATTAATTTTTTTCTTTATCTATGATTTAAACTGCTTATACTTATTGACTGGTATTTTATTCAGAAAAATCTCGGCCAGCCGCAAATGATGGTAGTTGGTGATATTCAAGATGTTTTCGTTCCATTAGCCCATGGTCTGCTCGCTGAACCTGGTCAAGCCAATCATTTGTTGGACGCTTTAGCCGAGCAAATTCCACTTATGTTCCAAGAAACGAAAGAAACTGAGACTATTTTGTTACCTGCCGTTCAAGTAATTCATTTGCTCTAAATATAAAATCTCCTTCATATTTTACTGTGTATAAATTCATATTTTATATTAAATAGGCCGGATTGGAAGCTCTCAAAGCGGCTGAATGCTGCGGAAAGCTTCTTATTTTCCATTCCTCTTTACCTTCTGCTCAAGCGCCTGGACAGCTTATTAATCGAGATGATCGGAAATTATTGGGAACCGATAAAGAAAAGAATGTATTAAGTAAGATTAATTTTAAAATTGAAACTTTCTTCTATTTCAATTACACAATTTCATGATTTCTTTTCATTTTTAGATCCTCAGACGAAAGCTTACAATGAAGTTGCTCAAGATTGCGTTGCCAACGGTTGTGGAATAGAAATGTTTTTATTTAATAGCTCATATGCTGATTTAGCCACTCTTGGTCAACTGTCACGTCTCACCGGAGGAAGTCTTCATAAATATACTTATTTCCAAGTAAAATTACCATCAAAGTAAATTGTGATGTTTTCGTACTAAAATCTTAGATTATAATTCATAAATTTTTGTAGGCTGACGTAGACGGTGATCGATTTGTTGAAGATTTGACTCGAGTATTGTCTCGGCCCAATGCTTACGATGCTGTCATGCGAGTGCGAACATCGACTGGTGTGAGAGCTACTGATTTTTATGGTCACTTCTTCATGTCGAATACTACAGACGTAGAACTAGCGACTTTGGGTAAGTTATAAATTGGAAATTATGTGTTGAAGTATATTTTACGTAATCACTATTTGTTTCTTTGCAGATTGTGACAAAGCAATTGCTGTAGAAATCAAACATGATGATAAATTGACAGGCGAAGAGGGTGTGTACATACAGGTAAATTTATTTTTATACTTTCCAATAAATCTACGTAACAAACGTTTTTCCAATAACTCATTATGTTAATATTTCAATTTTTTTCTTTATACAGGTTGCTTTATTATATACTCATGCAACAGGCCAACGGCGGCTTAGAATATGCAATTTGGCTTTAGGCATTGCTACGCAGATGGCAGATTTATACCGCTCTTGTGATTTAGATACTGTTATTAACTTCTTAACTAAACAAGGTAATATTTTAACGATTATTAAATTCATAAGATTTTTTCTTTAGACTAAAAAGAAAATATTTATTATAGCTGTCTCCAAACTTAGTGAACATTCCCCTAAAAACATCAGAGATAGTATAATCAACAGATGTGCTCAATCATTAGCAAGCTACAGGAAACACTGTGCGAATCCATCCAGCGTCGGTCAATTAGTCTTACCCGAGAGTATGAAACTTATGCCTCTGTACAGCAATTGTCTATTGAGAAGCGATGCCGTCAGTGGTGGTCAGTTGAATTCTTCATTTGATGTACTATTTCAATGTTTTTGAATTTTTAGAACTGTTTTTCTTTTTTTAGGACCCGATATGTCTTGTGATGATCGTAGTTGGGCAATGCAGGCTGCTTTGTGTGCAGATGTTGCTACTTCGGTAGTGATGTTATATCCTCGCTTGCTTTGCTTGAATCCGTTGGCTGCAGGTGCTCCTGCTGAACCAATACGTTGTACTATTGAGAAAATGTCGGCTGATTCAATATTTTTATTAGGTAAAACTCATTTAAAAATTTTATAAATGACAATATGGGATGAAATGAGATGAGTGAAATTGAGATGTTCACGATTTTGTTGTTTTGCAGAAAATAGTGTTCATATGATGTTGTGGATAGGACTACAAACTCCCCCGGATTTGATCAGAAGCTTGTTCGGTGTCAATTCAGTTGCTGAAATTAATACAGAAGTTTCTTGTTTACCTATATTCGATAATGAATTCAATGAGAAGATTAGAGAACTTATTTATTCTATTAGAATAGAAAGAAGAAGATCTATGAGGGTATTTATTTTTATATTCGATAAAATTAGTCTTTATATATTTTATATCATAAAGCAAATTTAAATAATAATATTGTTTTCCAGCTTACTGTGGTCAGACAACACGATAAACTTGAAATGGTGTTCCGACAGTTCTTAGTCGAAGATGACGGGAGAAATGGTGCATCTTCGTACATGGATTTCCTTTGTCTTCTCCATAAAGAAATCAGAGCGCTACTTTAAAAAAATTAGTTACGGTTCCCCATTATTTGTTATTCTCATTATTTATTAATTTTTAGCGGTACTGTCATGTAAAGTTTTAACATCTTTTGTGATAAATTGCAGGATTTGTTACATATTTTTAATATATTATGAACTTATTACAAGTTCTGCAAATTTTATGTTGCAAATGCAAAAGTTTAATATATCATTTTATTATAAATACATAATTGGTTTGCCGTTAGTTTTATCTGCTTGATTGATTATTAAATTAGATTTATTTTTATATATGATTTTCATTTAATTTTGATTTTTTTCCAATACTGTAATTGTGTTGACATGTCATGTTGATTGTTAACAAAATTAATTTAAATTTTTTGATTTCAACAGTTTCCATATCAATTAATATGACATGTTGATACTGTTGAAGTATAATAAATCACTCAATTACCTTCATTTTTCCCAATAATTTGCTTTAACATGGATTTGGATAATAAATTTACAAATAACGTTAAATATAATATACAAAGTGAATTTCCTCCAAAATTATAACAAATTTTTGTCATTTTGCAGTTCATCTCTCATATCTGACGAATTTATATATTTAATTAATTCAGTTCATATTAAAAATTTATGTTCTTAAAATCGTTAATATTTCAAATGTGAAAAAAATAATCTTTACACTGGATACTTTTCTGTTTTCTATTTCAATTATTGCATGTTTAGTATTTTAAAAGTATTGTTATTTTCTTGTATTGTAAAAATAACATACTGAATTTATTATCTAATTTGAAAAACTCAAAGATGTTTATTGAAAGGTAGAGGTATTAGTTTACGAAATGAGACGAGATTTTTTGTCAACTTATTTAAGTTTAAAATTATTAAATACATATAGGAGTATTATGTTATTTACATAAAAAAATATTTTTTATATTAGTACATTTTTGTTATATATAACTAAACAGAAGTTTATTTTTTTGGATTATGAATTTATACTGCAAATTACTGATTTAAACAAACGTTGGAAACGCTAATGAAAAATTCAAAGTTCTCGATTCAAACGAAAAAAGTGTTACATAAACGCTACGTATAGTAAACGAGGAGTTTATGTTTATTGAAAAACACTTACATTTCGGTGATGGCAACTGATTATGGTTATTTGTTGCTAGCTTAAATTTTTATTTTTGTTTTAAATTTTAAATATGACAATGCTTTTAGCATCAAAAATTATTTTTCTGTTATATTTTGCCATTGCAATAATCTAATATCGCCATAATGACAAAAATGTTTGATGATTGTATATAAGACATTTTTATATGAGAAATGTATGTATTATGATTATGCATTGAAATAATTTTGAAACAAATAAATAAATAAACAAACCATTCTTAACCTGTTATTTTTCATTTATTTCATAACATCTTTCAAATGACCGGCTTGGTAGGAATAGTGTTAAGATTATACGATTATATTATGTAAAGTATAATATAATATAATATTTTCTATGTATGTACTGGACAGTGATGTGTAGTGACTTCTGAAACAATACATGCTATTTGGGATTAAAATATAACTTATAAACCTTAGCAACAGCTGCTAATATGAGTGAGTAGCTAAAAGAACGTTATAGAAAAATATTGTTCAAGTTTTTAATCTAAATATGATATGAAGGACTTATGATATAGATGGCTAATAGTATATCTTTTATGATCTCGAAATTTAACACAATCGCAACAGAAAATTTTGAAAAAATTCATATAAGTACTTGGTTTTATTGAAAGTGATTTTTTGTTTATATTGAACAATCACCAACTTTCGTGAAAAACCAAAATGTATCATTTAAAAAAAAAATTATTTTAACTAATTAAAATTAACGAAAAAGTCATCAAAAAAGGATAAAATTTCGAAAATGGAGAGTGAAGGATTAATCAGGGTTAATCGAACCGAAACTGAACCATAACCGAAAGCCATTAAAAACCGAAATTTTTGTCAACGAAAACCGGAACTGAACTGAAAAAAATTCCAGTTTATTTCAATTCAACAAAAAAAAAATGTTTTCGAATATTTTTGAAAAATGTTGACATTTATCACACGGAGCTGAATTAAAAACCGTAAATCGAAAACCTGAACCGAACCTACATATGTTTTTATGTTAAAACCGAACGAAAAAAATTACGGTTCGAAATCCTGGGATTAACAAACATCTCACTTGTCTCGACTATCTCTTGATGCGACATTAATACAATTTTAAAATAAATCTAAACCATTTTTAGCAAACGATATCTGGATCAGTGACGGCTCGTCCTAATGGGCTGCGGGGCTGCAGCCCTCCCTGTATAAAGTTTTTTTTTTTAATTCTTATATTCGTCTTGTATAGGTGTATAAATGCAATACATATTTTGATTCTTGTATGTGTTGATGATGACGTTTTCGTATTTTTAAAGCTTTTTATTTACATGAAAACATGTGTACTATTTTCAATTTCATTGTTGCAGCCCCTCCACTACAAATTTTCACGGGCCACCACTGATCTAGATAGAAAATCGGGTGCCACTATGTTTTCGGCTGAACTGAATTTTGTTTTTCTAACCCAGGCTTGTCCAAAGAGCCATCACGGTGCCAAAGTGGCCCCCGCTTTTCACACAAAAACAAACATAACAAACAGCATTTATTTCGAAATGTACTCATCGAAATAGTTTTACAATGGAAATAAATAACTTTATCAATATTTAAATACTTATTACGTTTTGAGTTTACAATAATTGAAATTTTGAGATTTGAAATTTGCAAGTGGCCCCCGCATACTAAAATTTTGGACAAGCCTGTTCTAACCCAACCTAATCTAATCTAATCTGACCTAAACAAACCTAACCCATAGGTGCTTTAGGTGTTAATTAATTATTCTAACCGAAAATCGACAACTTTTACAATACATGCTTTACTTTTTTACCGCCATCGGTACTAGCCGCTGTCGACGTCTAGCAACACCGAAAATCAGTCGTCAATTTTCCCGACAGCCAAGATGTCGTCGTCTAGTGGCACTGGTTAGTTTACAAACTTCCAACACACAAAACGACACCAAAACGTCAACATCACACACAAACCCATCCCCAAACCGACCGAAAACCACTCTCGCTCAACCCATTCACACCCAGAAGTATTTTTTAGTTTTATTTCGCGAGCCCCTCCCCCGCGCCCCTCCCGCGAAACGTCAAACGCGACAGGAGCGTATTTACTTTGTTGAGCCGAACTTTTTTTGCAGATCCTCCACTTCCTCCGCCCAATTTCTCCAGCGACGATGAAGACTTCGTGGACCAGCAGGGTCGCAACGACGAAAGGAAGCTGATGGACCATTTCCGCAATATATTCGCGGATAAGTTGAAGTTCGCTTCGGCAAAAATCAGCAAGGAGCCTGTGCGGAAGTTGCTCGAGGATACCACTATTGATAGTATTGTGAAGTATGTTCAAAGTGGTAATTGTAAGAAAATTATCACCATGGTCGGTGCAGGGATATCTACATGTTAGTTGTGTTTTATTATGTTTGATATTAACTTTGGTAATACTTTATTTTAGGTGCTTAGAATTTTTTATTGTCAAATTTTCGTTTTAGCATGAATAAAAATGTATTATAAGTGCTTGAATTAAGATTTTTAATGTATTTCATTTGTATACGTTATAATTGCGCAAATAATTTTTTTTTAACATCAGTTTAAAACAGGCTTTTTCGGCAATAGGTCAGAAGCAACTAAAATGTGACTCTTATGAAGTGTTTTGGGTCAATAGTTATATTTTAAAACCGTTTTTAGTGAATAATATTATAAATTTTATTGAGAAAATAATTAATAATCAATAGTAATTAATCCAGTGGGTCACTAGAAATTGTCAAATGGGTCAGTCGGTGACTTGCTGGTCATAGGTTGCCGATGCGTGGTTTAGAAGTTATATTTGTCAGTTTTAAAAAATGTTTTCACGAGTTTCGGGTTTATGTGTTGTATAGTCTAATCTTTTACCGTTCAAACTATTAGCATGTGCAAATTCAGATGGTTTAAGGGAAAAAATGATCTGTAAAAACTCAAACATAATCTCCCTACAACACGTATAAACTGCATGTGAAATTCGTTAAAAAATATAATTTGCGGACTTGAAATGAAGAAATTACGCGCAAAATTCGTTAAGAAGCCTAATTTGTAGACTCATAATGCGTACGTTACACGTGAAGTCAGTTAAGAACCCAATTTCATTTAAGCACCTATAATGCATTGTTATCTATTGGATTATAAAATTGTTGATAAATAATTTACGCACCTATAGTAAAGGATTAGTTTAACTTTAAACTAAATTTTTTTTATTTTATCTTATTAGCTGCTGGTATACCCGATTTTCGCAGTCCAGAATCTGGATTATATCACAATTTGCAAAAATTCAATTTGCCCGATCCTCAGGCTATTTTCGATTATCAATTTTTCGTCGAAAATCCAAAACCGTTCTTCACTATAGCTAAAGATCTTTACAAAGATTCTTACAAACCGACTCCGTCTCATTACTTCATAAAAATGTTGAACGATAAAGGTCCGTATATATATTTTTATATTGTATGTATTTTTTTTTTATTTTTTCATATATTTATTTTTTTTACAGGTTTACTTTTGCGTCATTATACTCAAAATATTGATACATTAGAAAGAATCACCGGTTTGCCAGACGATAAATTAGTTGAAGCTCATGGATCTTTCCACAAATCTCATTGTATTAAATGCAAAAAAGAACACGATATCGATTGGAAAAAATGTAAATATTTAAAATTACCAAAATTTTACCTTATGATTATTAAAATTCTAATTTTCGAAAACATTTTTAGACTTTGCCGAACATTTTGACGAAATCCCAATTTGTGATAGCGCCGATTGCATCGGCGGTGTAATAAAACCCGATATCGTCTTATTCCGTGAAAAATTACCGGAAAGATTCTACGACTGTTCGACAAACGATTTCGACGATTGCGACTTACTCATAATCATGGGATCTTCTTTAGAAGTACAGCCTTTTGCATCGCTCGTCGATAAGTAAACATTCGCTCATATAATATTTCAACATTTGTATTTGATCAACGATTTTAGCACCATTTTGAAGATTTATTAACTTAATTTTTTTCGTATAGAGTGCCCGTTTGGTGTCCGCGTCTGTTGATAAATCGTGAACTGGTCGGATGCGAAGGAAGATCTGGTTTATTGGCCAGTCTGGCCGATTTGCCCGGAATCGAAGCGTTGTTCCGGATGCTAGGCGGTTTGCAGTGTGAATCTCCGGATAATATAAGGGACGTTGCTTTTCTTGGTAATTGCGACGATCAAGTGTTGGCAATGTGTGATAAACTCGGTTGGGGCGTAAGTAAACTTTATATATTACTGCTTTGGTCGTCGCTTTTGCAGCAATGGAATTTTATGCGAAAAGTGCTTGTCGTTGCAAAAGTGACGCTCGGTTGGTGTCGTATTACAAAGGATATTTGACGTACATTCCTACAAATATTCAATATTTGTTGTGTATATGTGACTTACAATTAGATATGTAAAATATATATTTTCTTTTATTTTAAATCTGATATTTTACGCTTTTATATTTTTTTATTGATTATAAGATAAAATAAAATGGCCGATACGATCAATTTCTTTCAAACAAAATCATCGATATTTTTCAATGTTATACTTATATTTGTAATATTTTTCATAATAATTCATAAGTGAATATTTTGATACTGATATAAATTTTATGGTGTTAAAATGTTAAAAATATAATCCTTACGAGACAATAGGACCCGAAGTCACCTCGACTTTCACGCTTGTTATCCGTGTTGCGTGAAATGGATTCCATATGTATGGCTTATTTTTTTGTATGATACAGAGAAGGATTCATATTTTTAAGTGCGTTATTGATGAATGAACTTAATTATTTTATAATGCATATATTGGGCCTCAAAATCGAATTTTATGCAAGAAAAAATGTTTTTTTGTGTTTATCCATTTTTATTTTTTTATAAACCTAAATAAATCTTCGATATTTTAGCATTTTAATAATCAATATAGTTTTTTTGTTTTAAAGTCATCTAATAAAAGTGTTTTTAACCAATTTTAATTTTTGATTTATCATTTTCAGGACGAATTACGTGCAATGGTGAAATTGGAACACAACATGCTGGACTTGAAGAATAAACTTCCGGGATCTGCTGTGGTATTGCCGCCTCAAACACTTATATAATTTATTTTCTAGAAATTTAGCAAATGTGTCCTCGTATGAAAAGAATTGTCAATTTCAAAATCATATTTTTTTACTTAATCGTAACGTGTGTTATAACACATTTCGGATATGAAAGATAAAAATTATTTACATTTGCGGAATTGTGGCAGGTTTTTGAGTCGACTGTTATTAAATTGATGTTGTTTTAGAGGGCTTAAAAATTTCTTATTGAAATCAATAGTTAATCTTAAAATCTTTCTACAATTATCTTATTTTTTTTTTCAGAATATATAGAAAAATCGTATTTTTTTTATGTCCATATTCTAATTATTTATTCCATTGTGTTATTTACTCAATTTGTTTATAAGTCTTATACATTTTTTTTGTAATTATTTTCAAATCATAAGAGTTCCGTTAATTGTTAAAATGTAAATAAATATGTATGTTTATTAATTTATTTTCATATAAATAACATTTTACTTACAATAAGATGAATATTTTAATGTATCATAAAACTTTTAGCTTCATTAACCTACTTTGCTATATTTTTAGCATAAGAAAACTTTCAAAATATTTAAAAATTTCAGTGCTTTCATAGATGAAAATTTTTATAATTTCGATTTTATTTAACTCGACAAATGAGTTTTAATCAATTAGAGGCGTGCAATTTAATTTATTCATGAAAGCTTCACAATTTACAGTTAATCCATTAAAGTAGTATAGTATAAACAAATTTTGAATTAGAAAAAAATAAATATTAGAATATTCACACAAACTTAAGCTGTTATTTAATTTATAAATATATTAAAAAATGGCTTCATGGTAAGGACGATTGTATAGTGTCATAATGTCTGATCTCGTTGACTTTTTCTGTCTGGTACAAAGTTAAAAATAATGATATCCTTCGCTCGCACGACGTTGTACAACTTGAGCTGATTTGTTATAAAGTTATTTTTCAATTTTGTCAAAATCTATTTCTCGTGATTGTAAAAAAAAATCTAAAACTGATTGTTAATTGTTCAAATTCTATCGCAATAAGATTCTGTTTTTGAATTTAATACTCATTTTTCAATTCTGTATTTTTTATTTTGATTTTAATAAATATGGTTTAAAATGTGGTGCATGGATTATTTTACAATTGGTAAAATTTTTCAGAAATTTTGAAAAATTAATTGGCTATGAATAAGGTTGTGATGACACTTTTGTGTACTGTAAAATATTAATAAATTAGATGATATCTGTAGACATTTTTTGTTTCATCAAAAAAATGGCATTTCATCAACGTAATTCATGAAAAACAAGAAAATAAATTAAATTTTATATAAAATAATTTATTGATGTCAATTTACACATTATTATTTACACATTTGAAAACAAAAATATTATTTTTAGTGAAGAAATACTAAATCCAACTAACATTTTTGATAAGGTTGGATAAAGCAGATTAATTTTCAGCATTAAACAATCATAAAAATACTTAAATAAAATTAAAGACTCCAATATTGTGATATTTTTAAGATACAATTAAAAAATAAGCCCATTCATTAAATTAAAAAGAATAAACTATTCTGTAGGATCTGTAATTCCTTCATTCGAAATAGAAAACGTTGCTTCGGATTCAGGTAAACATGGACTATCATAAATCTTACAAATACGAGTATCGCCGCGACCTTTACGTAAATATAATCGTGTCGTTGAAGCGTGTGCGATAATATGTCCTCCAATAGGCTTTTTAGGATCAACATTGAATATCCCGGATCCTTCTACTTGTGCTACTACTTGATTTGTGATGACAACAGCTATCCCGAACTGAAATTAAAAGAAAGAAATCAAGAATTGTTAAATATGATTTCAAAATAAATCATAAAAGTAAATTACTTCATCGGCGAGTCTCAAAAGCATTCTTAAGAATAGCCCTAAGTGAGTCTGACGAGCTGATAGTTCTCCTCTCCCTGAATAATCAGTTCGATATAAAGCTGTTGAGCTATCTACTATCATCAGAGCGTACCTGTGAAATAATAATTATTCTATTTTAATTGTATTCTTTACTAATATAGATATTACTAAATTAACATGATTTTGGTTTAATACGGTTTCTGTTTTATCAAAAAAATGTTTGATAAGAATTACGATTTTAACACATCTTTGTCTTTTCGGTTTATTAAAGAAGGCACGTGAAGAAAATTAATATGTATAATTTATAAGCGTTTAGTTTCTTGAAATCTTCCCCACTAATTATTCGTTTCCAACCAATTACATATATTATAAACAACACTGAAAGTGGTAATAATAGCTACGATATAATTTCAACGATTTCTACAAGAACAAAAGTTTTTCGATTTTTCCAAAATAATCTATCTCTCTTTTATAGATTAAGAACTCATTTAACACGATTTTGAATTACACGGCGATCCAGCAGAACCTATTTATTGTGTTAATGAGGTATACCCGTATTAAACAAAATCAATTCACCTCGATTCAGCCATCATAGCCGAAGCTTGAACAAGCAATTGTGTTTGATGATCCGTGTTAAAAGCGCGAGCTATGGCTATGTTGTCGAGAACATCATCGCTAGACATTCCATAACGTTGAGCTACGGCTACGATTCTTTCTGGACGAAACGTATTTTCAGTGTCTATGTATAGGCATTTTCCTTCTCCACCATTTTGATCGACGGGTAACTGAAACCATACAACGTATTATATAAAAATTGCTCAAAACAATGGTTATTATATTTATAGTCATACTTGACAAGTAACAGCTAATGTGTGGCAAATTTGCGATTTGCCTGTTCGGAATTCGCCGAATATTTCAGTGATTGAACCAGTTTCAATACCGCCTCCGAGTAAGCGATCCAACTCTTTAGAACCTGTTGTTAGTTGAATGATTTCTGATCTGAAAATTGAATGGTTATGTTTGAAGGATTGCAAATAGCTTATGCGCAATAGTGGATTTATTTATAGGCGATGGGGGCTCTCGCCTCAGGCCCTCTGATTGAGAAAGGCCCTTTTTGATGAATTATTATAGTTTTTCAATATCAATTTGATAAATATTATGAAATTTGAATCACTTTCTGAAGAAAAAAGGCATTTGTTTGTTCGCACAAAAGCAAATTTAATTTTCTAAAATCGCCCATTTGTACTTTGTTTATAAAATCGAACATTATATATCAATAATCGATAATCAATAATAAATGATAAATTTTCGCATATAGTGCCACTTTTTTTTGATATGAATGTAACGAGGAAGGGGGGGGAAGGACAGGTTTAAAACCCGTCCCTATATATTTATATGTAATGGGGCTCCTGAAAATTTTAAACGCCTCTTGCCCCTAATAAAGTAAATTCACCACTGCTAATACGATTATATGAATAATCAAACACCAAACCTTCTTTGATAACATTCCGTAGCCGTAGTGAAGCCCATAGGAACGAGCTTACTAGCTTCCGCCAATATTTTATCAGCCTTAGCTTCCGATATCCCTTTTATTGCAACCAACTGTTTCTTCGGAGTATAAGCTATCGATTGGACAGTATGGAACCCGGACTCCGACAATTTCTTTATATCTCCAGCAGTTATACCGTTCCCCTGTAACATTTCAAAAGTTCAGACAAGTCGATTCCTGAGTCGAACAGATGTTTGTACAATGGCTAACCTCTAATTTGGACAGCAGTTGGGGACCACCTTCGAAACTTTCGTCGAGTTCAATCGTTGAGGCTGTCGGTGTTGCATTTTCGCTTGCTTTTGCTCTGGCGCTCGTACTCGCCATTTATTCAACGAATAATCTAGGTTTTGTTCAAAAATAAACTTTTTGACTGACGTATAAATCAGATGTTTGGATGACAACAAACGTTTCCCTCCGAAACTTTAAAACGCAGATCGTAGCGCCATCGTTTGATTAAAATAATAACTGTCCATTTCACAACCATAAATAATCATTTTTAATAAGGGTACCAATATTCGGCCAAGTATAATGGTGTCAGTTCAAGCAGTAGAATTAGTATTTTGCACAGTAAAGTAGCCAATAACAAAAAAAAAATGAATTCAAAATTCAAAAAAAAAACAAATGAATTTAAAAAAAAAACAAATGAATTCAAAATTAAAAAAAACAAATGAATTCAAAATTAAAAAAAACAAATGAATTCAAAATTCAAAAATAAAACAAATGAATTCAAAATTAAAAAAAAACAAATGAATTCAAAATTCAAAAATAAAACAAATGAATTCAAAATTCAAAAAAACAAATGTATTCAAAATTCAAAAAAAAAACAAATGAATTTAAAATTAAAAAAAAAAAAACAAATGAATTCAAAATTAAAAAAAACAAATGAATTCAAAATTCAAAAAAAAAACAAATGAATTCAAAATTAAAAAAAACAAATGAATTCAAAATTCAAAAAACAAATGAATTCAAAATTAAAAAAAACAAATGAATTCAAAATTAAAAAAAAACAAATGAATTCAAAATTCAAAAATAAAACAAATGAATTCAAAATTCAAAAAAAAAAACAAATGAATTTAAAATTAAAAAAAAAAAACAAATGAATTTAAAAAAAAACAAATGAATTCAAAATTAAAAAAAATAAATGAATTCAAAATTCAAAAAAAAAACAAATGAATTTAAAATTCAAAAAAAAAACAAATGAATTCAAAATTAAAAAAAACAATTGAATTCAAAATTAAAAAAACAAATGAATTTAAAATTCAAAAAAACAACAAATGAATTCAAAATTTAAAAAAAACAAATGAATTTAAAAAAATCTAGTTTTCCCAAAATATCCGTCACCCAAAACTCCCGGGGAATAAACCCGGTTTATTCCCGGAAATTAACCAGGACTGCCACACATCTCTAATCTGCCGGCACATCTCTAATTTCTACCTATTCTATTCAAAAATTTACATTTTTTCTCGAGTAAACGTCATACCAACTGCGGAAAAATCTCCGAGTGGAAAAAATAAACAATCCATCAAACGCAACTTCAACTTCACCCACATCAAAACAAATCAAACACACCAAAACACTAAAAAAAAACACAATATTAACAAAACAAAAACCACAAGACCGCCAAACGAACCCAAAAATCAATGGCCGCCGAACGCACCGTCGATGGATCGCGTCATCGCGACATATGATCAAATTTGAAAATCGTAAACGAGCACCCTTTTACGCGGGAGAATGCCTCGTGCGAGCGCAGCGGCTGCTTCGAGGGGCGGAGGCGCGAGGGGCGCGCGGGGGGCGCGGGGGCGGCGGCGGGGCGAAGGGCTACAAGCAGCCCGAGCGCCTGCCCCCCGCCACGGAGCTGAAGACCGTCGGGGGCACCCGCTGGAGGCTCCACGCCCCTGGCCCGCGGGGGCTTCGGCGAGATATATGCTGCGTCTCCTGCAGATTCCTCGACTTCGGCAGCCAATGCTACTCATGTCGTTAAAATCGTAAGATGTTGTTTTTCAGAGTTGTACAAGTTGGCTTTGAGTGCGATGTGACGTGTAGAGTGATGGTTTTTGAAGTTTCGATGTATGATGGGTCCGCTGGGGCTTCGGTGAAATGTATGCTGCGGATTTCTCGAATTCGGCAGCCAACACTATTCATTGTAAGGCGTTGTTTTTCAGAGTTGTGCGAGTTGGCTTTGAGTGCGTTTGATGTTGGAAGGGTCGTTGTCGTAGTTTTGATGCATTGTGGCTGCTGTGTTTGAGTTTTGTGTGGTCTTTGAGTTGTGGTTGTTTTTGGGTCGTGAGGAGGAATGAGTTTTGTATTGAAAATGATATTCGATTGATTTGTTCAAGTCGTTCAATCGTTTGATCTTGAAGTTTTGTTTTATGTTAAAAAATGAAAGAAAGGATGTGTTTTTCGGGTTTCCCAACTATTTCCATGTTCCAATATCAACTTTGTTTCCTTCATATCCGCTTTTTATGCATTTTGTATCTTCTCCGAGAGGGTCAGTTTGCCAAATGATATATTTCAGTATATTTTTCTCATCCTGGCATTCTGTATGTCTCACAAAAAACAGTTCTTGGTAATTACTTTGATAAAAGTTATATATAGAGTTCTTAATAAATGTGGCTCTCGTTTGATCCTGTGATCTTGTTGTATGCAAGAAAATGAATGAAAAAACATGTTTTCTGGGTTTCCCGAGCTTTCTTCATGTTCTAATATTGACTTTGTTACTTCTAAACCCGCCTTTCATGCGTTTTGTTCTTTCGCTGTGAAGGTCAGTTCACTAAAAGATATATTTCAATATTTTTCTCATCCTGATATTCCGTATGTCCCCCAAAAATCAGCTCTTTCCGATTACTTAGATAAAAAAAATCAAATGTAAAGTTCCTAGTAAATGTGAGTTTGGTTTAGGTACGTTGTTTCACCTAGTATTGCTTGTAACCAGCTAAACCGGTTCCGGAGGCTAGCATAGAGATTGAGATACATGAAACAGGCAGAATAGTGAACTTCCCTTCGATTCACTCATTTGATTTTAATATTTTAGGAACCACATGAAAACGGGCCATTATTTGTAGAAATGCATTTTTATATGAGAAACTCCAAAAAAGAAGATAGTGAGTATAGTCAATTAAACAATATAATAATTTTAAAAGGATTATAAATACGAACCTTTAATTTTAGTCGACGAGTTTATAAAAACACAAAAACTGAAGTATCTTGGTGTACCGATATACGTGGGATCAGGTTCTTACGAATATAACAACACAAAATATCGTTTTGTTGTTATGGAAAGATACGGTATAGATTTATGGCACAAGTTTCTCGAATGTGGACGCCTTTTTAACACTCACACAGTTTTTCAGATAGCTATTCAAATGGTATGTAAATTAACTACCAATGTTATAATTTCTTTTTGAAGTTTGCACATTGAATATAAATATTATTTCAGCTTAACTCCTACGAGTACATACACAATAGAACGTATGTTCATGCAGATCTTAAGGGTGCTAATATTTTGTTCGGGATTAAAAAAGGAACAGAAAATCAAACGTATTTAGTCGATTTTGGACTCGCTTCTCATTATACAATAAAAGATTATAAAGTAGAGCCAAAAAAAGCTCATGACGGAACTATAGAATACACGAGCCGAGATGCACATAACGGAGGTATGAAATTTGGAGTATTTTCTTTATTATAAACGCATCGATATAATTTCTATATTTCTTTTTAGTACCGACACGTCGAGGCGATATGGAAATTTTAGCTTATAATTTAATACAATGGCTAACGGGGTCATTGCCATGGGAAACTGATCTTCGACATCCCAAAGATGTACAAGCGCAAAAAGAAAAGTATATGTCTGACATTCCGAGCTTTTTGAAAAAGACGTTTACAAAGTCAGCTCCTCCACGTAAGTTTATTTCAATAAATCAATTTGAAATGTAAATCATTCATTACTAATAATTAAAATTTAATGTTCTCAGATGCTATTACGTCTTATTTGAATTATGTTAGTAAGATGGAATACGATGAGACTCCGGATTATAAAGCTTGTCGTGCCATGTTTGAGACAGGTTTGAAATCACTCGGATATTCAAAAACATGTAATTTAGACTTTACACCGGTGAAGTCAGGTATTTTATCTCCGAAATCGAAAAAATTGATCAAAGACGAAATCAATTCATCAGACTTTGATAGTCCCAATATTGAAGAACAGAAGGTTACAAAATTGGATAAAAAGAGGAAGTTAGGTCCGACAATAAACGCAAAAGACCTCGCATCTAATGGATCAAATGCAAAGAAAAAACCTTCAGCTAAAAAATTAATTAAAAATACTTCTAAAGAAAGTAACGATAAACACGTGGATTCCTCATTATCTTCACCAAATAAAACAATAGATACTTCAATGGATGTTGTTAACGAAACCCTAGAAACTTCGATGATGCTCAGATCGCAAAAGAAAGGTTCAACATTGGTCAATAATACTGCATCGAGTGTCGATATATTCGAGGATTCTTGTATTGAAACGCCACCCAAAATAGGATTGAAACGCAAACATAAAAAACGTTTTGAAATTGAATTCTGTTCTGATGAAGAAGTAACTGTTCACACTACTGTTAAAAAGAAATGTGGCGTTGTTAAAGAGGCAACGAAAAGTTGGAAGAAGTGTCCCACTATAATGAATGGAAAAATTGGTAAAAAATGAACACAATTTGTTTAAATGTTTGTACTTTGGTAAATTTTACAATGTGTATGTTAATCGATTTTTAATTTTCTTAATTTGTTTTGATTATCAAATAAAATGGAGTTAAACTGTTTATTTTAAACAATTTCAACTAACCTAGATCCATTTTGAACTCCTAAAGTTTGTTGCCTTTATTTTAATTGCTTGAATTGATCTAAAAATTAAAATATGAAATTTTGTTTTGATACAGATTTTTTAAAATTGTCCATTTTGAAATATTCATAAAATTTTCTATAATTTTTTTAATAAATAACTATTTTTATACTTAAAGTAATTCAATATTTCTATTTTTATTCATAAATAGTAATAGCAATTAAATAATTATTTTGTAAGCAATTGTTAAATTAATCTTGAATAAGTGAATTTCTTTCATAAATTAGATTCCTTCGACACAATTTTCATTGGAAGGTTTTTGCATTACTAATTCATAGCTGATTGGTCCTTCATTTTGTTTCATTTCTTTTGTTTGCCTTTCATGTCGTTTTGCTAAAATATAAAATATTGCTGTAGCGAAAAATACCAATATCGCAAAAAAGAAGTATTGTGTTTTCTGAAAATATTTGAAATATCATTATAACAATGAAATATTTTATATTTATTTAATTTTTTAATAATATATACTTGTAAATAATTTGATCCTAATCTTGTCACTACAACTATCAATATATTTCCTAGAGCTTCAATCAAATACCAATAAGCTTGCAAAACTGATTTCATACTTTCCGGAGCTTCAGTAAATGCAAATTCTAAACCAATTATTTCAAAAAGAACCTACAAAACCATAACACAGTTAAACTGTAATATTTTTATTAGAAAAAGTCAATTCAAATAAAATTACATTTCCAGCTGACATTATAACGAGTTGTGGTACTAACCAAACTATAGAAATAGAATTGGGTTCTGTAATTATCATCAATTTAGATATCTAAAAACATTATGGAATTAAAATAAAGAGTATTACATAAAAATTCCATTTCAACTTACAATTTTTGTGTTGTTTTTTCCTACGAGTAATGTATAAACTCCTCCTATATCTAATGTTATATTTACTGATATCAGTTTCGATTCCACATATAAGTAATAGTCACCAGAAAAGACTTCAAATATATCTGATTTTGTAGAATTTGTTGTTATTTCAAACATTTCTCGTCGCACATTGTATAAACCTACATTCGCGTTAGGTTTGTCCAGTAAACTTGTTAGAATTCTGGTAGATTTATCGAGTAATCAGTTTTCAAGTAATACTACACTTTTAAATTTATAGTTTTCGTACCTGATTTTTGGAAATCCTGATCTAGATTTGGCAACATTATCGTTGTATAAGATTGATCGATTGAATTCAGAAAGTTCAACCATAAAATATGAAATAGCTTGTTTTTCTTTGAAACTGATTTTCTCTATGACAGTTTCTTTGTAGTTGTAGCAATTCATTGTCTTGTTATATACCAATTGCTTATTTGTAGTAATGTTTACGAATTTATTTTCATAAAATTCTAACGATTTTACAGTGAATTCATCGCCAGTTTCGACGTTTCTATATTCCAAATCACAATTGTATCCATTGAAAATTCTTAGTTGACTCATATCACTTGTCGGTAATATCGGATACGTTTTCTAAAAAGTCATTCCATTTTTTTATACTTTGCAATGTAAAATTTACATCTTTAATAATTTTGATTACCTCTATTTGCCATTCCAATAGACCAGAACAAATAAATGCGATTCCAGCCAAAATACTTCCAAGCATTAGTTTATGTAAAGGTTTGTGAAATAATTTGTATTTATCAAAGAATGGATACAGTACCTGAAATGAAATCGATATAGTATTTGAAATTTTAAGGTTTATTATTGTCAAAAGTATCCATACACAAAAATTTATTGATTTTTATTCATGTTTTTTTCATTCGTTTACGACACACCATTAAAACAAATATATTAAAATAACCTTTTTGAATATCGGAACAAGAATAAGTATCGTACATAAACACAGCACTTGCATCTGATCTGGTTTTACTGTGAAAAATGAGAACTTTCCATCCATTTTGCTTGCTTGTAGTGTCCACCTTGAACCCTGAAGATTAAAAATTTTCATGAGATGTTTATTTTGAAACAAAAAATTCTTAAAAACCTCATCATGTGTACCAATTGATCCAAAAGTGACCAATAAACAAGAAGTGGTATAAAGAGTACAAATACTCTTAAAGTTTGTTTAATATCAGCAATGAAATCTTTTTCATATGATTCATTTGCATAGTCAAGCCAATGGTTCATTTTCTTTTCTGATTTGTTTTTGGAAAACTTGTTTTTTATGGCTATCTAAAAAACCGTTTTTAGTATTATTATTTTGAATATTTCAATTTAAAACAGAGGAGAATTGAACCTACTATAATACATTTGATGACATCCAAAAATATATTGCCTGTGGGTTTTTTTATGATGTATATTCTCTTAGTGAATATGAACAATACTGAATATTTGAAAAAAATTAGTTAGAAAAAATCATTAAAACACAAAAGATAAAAGTTCAAATATTTTTACTTATTGTGGTTAATATTAATATTCCGGGGACACCGAATGCGGCAGAATAACAATCTTTGTCTCCGAAACAATGTATTTCAGATCTAATTATAGGCGAGACTGTTTTGGCTAAAAATGCTCCTAAACATATAATGAAATAAAACAAGTTGAAAAATGTTGACAGTTGAACTTTTTGTTCGGGAAGCTTAAACTGGTCTCCTCCAAACGCTGAAACACAAGGCTTAATCCCACCTGTACCTAAAGATACTAATATTAACCCTAACACAGTGAATTCCCTGAAAATATAAAGAAAAACATCGATCATTTTACAGTTCGTTGGACAAAATTAAATTTGACATTGTATTCAGGTGTTCTGCAACTGATTGTGAGTGCAAAGCCTTTAAAGGGAGATAGATCATATCATTTGGAATATTTTAAAGTGAATATACCTTAATCCAAAATATTATAGTTTTCGAGTTATTGATAGTTTTTCGATTTCTAAGAAAAAATCTAAAATATCGCACTTGCGCTCTGATAATTCCCAAATGAAAGGTACATAATATGGTAGACAAATCTTATTTTTTTGTTTGTTTGTTTAGAGTATTTCATCCATAAATATGAATAAAAACATCTATGTATGTATGTATTATATATCTACACAAAATTATTGAAAATACACGATTAGTTATCAAAAACTTGTTGAAGAAAAGGAAAACCAGTGTTTTTTGATATTTCTTGTTTCAAAAAAAACGAAGCTGAAAGATTTCAAATACTTGTAAAAACATCTCTGTTTAAAGCTCTTTCGATTGACGTATTAAATATGTAGATATGTCATCATCATCATTGTCGACCGGTTTAGTGCCCACTGCAGGACAAGGTCTCCCCATCAAATATTGGGGGTCTAGGCTATATACCTTATCCGAGAGCCAACCTCGTAGCGATAAGGGACATGTACCATAAGATCCAATCCGCCCATGCCAACGGAAGAGGTTCTCAGACCCACGGTACGCAAGCCTATGTGCTAGTCTTTGTGGTCGCTGACTCTCCACTAAGCAAATCGCAATGATCACCCGCGGGGCAGACGAGGTAAAGACTGAGCAGACTGCGTCCTCGCTGACCACTTTTGCGATCGCAATGACCACCAGTTTGTCAAACGAGGCAAGACCGTTGGTCCTACTTGGCTTCGACCTCCGTAAAACACACGTCATCGGTCTACGCCATTACCAAAGAAAGATTTTAACTAGGTGAACATGCAGTGTATTCTAATTGTACGACAAAGTTTTAGTCTTGCAAACACCCCACCAAATGCATTACTGCGTTCTGTTCGTAAAAGAGTTAGTTGATATTAGACGGTGAGTAGGGTTAGTAAATAGTTAGTAATAAGATAGAATAAGTTATAATTTAACTATTATATTCTAAAAATTTTACTTTGATCGTACGCTACTTGTTATTTAGTCATTGAATGACGTTTATAATGTATGTTAGTTGAAATTAGATAGTTATTTAAATTATGTCGTAGTTAACTATGATTATGAACAGATTTACAAGTTAGTTAGTTAATTGGATAGCAAGCATGTTAGTTTGAGACTAGTATTATCCCTTATTTTGTAGTAAAATTAAGAAGAATTAATTATTTACAGTAGGGCGATGGATTCTAATAGGAATTTCTTGAGGTTCAAAACGTTTAATTAAATGATTCTGTTATACGATATATATTTTCCTATTGTGGAATTTGGATATGTTCGAAGAGGTTATAAGTAAATCAGGATGCTAGGACTTAGTAGAGAGGGAATCTAATAACCGGTAGTTTGATTGAGCGGCCAGCAGTAGCAGCTTGTGAAAATTTGTATTGGGGAATTAGAATCGCGCACGCGGTTGGAAAGTCGGGCGCTCCGCCTTAGCGGGCGGGCGGGATCGCGGGATCCGCGGATCGGGCGGACGCACGATCCGGGCACCTTAGCAGCGCTGTGCCGTCGTCCGTGTGGCGGCAGTGAGAGGGCGTACTGATAATGAGACTCGGGCACGAACAAAAAAATGGAACAATTAATGAGATTAATTTAAATTCAGTTGAGCACAGAAAAGAAAATGAAAAGATTGAATTGAATTGTTACCGTCTTTCGAAGGTCGTGTTGTTTCTGGCACTGTAAAATCGAATTTTCACCCGCGAAACGAGATATAAGCACTTCGATTAAGATCGTGTCAATTTAAATACGCGCACAAAACAAACCAGATATAATGGAATATGACACAAGTTATACGTGCGTAAATTAAAGATTGTTTTACAGGCGTTGGGGAAACCCGAATGGCGTTATAAAAAAAAGGTTTTAGTTAAGTGTTTCTATGGAATGAAAAGGTCTGCACAGATGTTAAAAAACACATGCGGATGGATAGAATCGTAGATTTAGAAACTAAACGAGTAAGTTAGATCGAGCGTTATACTTTAAATTGATATCACGAATATTGAGAGAGGGAACGGAGGTTGTGGTTGACAAAATAATCGCGGGAAACGAGTAACGATCCACAATGCAAACGAAGTGTCACGTGTGCGTTCCTGAAGGCGACTGACTCAATGTGGGCGTATTTGTCGGGGGTTTTTTTTTTTTTTTTTGAAAGATTGAGGGAGAGAGAAGGTCGATTTAAACGTGTTCTTCTCTCTTTCTATTTCGAGAGAAATTAATGTGCGTGAATTTTAGGCGCGAAAGGGCGTACTGATAATGAGACTCGGGCACGAACAAAAAAATGGAACAATTAATGAGATTAATTTAAATTCAGTTGAGCACAGAAAAGAAAATGAAAAAGATTGAATTGAATTGTTACCGTCTTTCGAAGGTCGTGTTGTTTCTGGCACTGTAAAATCGAATTTTCACCCGCGAAACGAGATATAAGCACTTCGATTAAGATCGTGTCAATTTAAATACGCGCACAAAACAAACCAGATATAATGGAATATGACACAAGTTATACGTGCGTAAATTAAAGATTGTTTTACAGGCGTTGGGGAAACCCGAATGGCGTTATAAAAAAAAGGTTTTAGTTAAGTGTTTCTATGGAATGAAAAGGTCTGCACAGATGTTAAAAACACATGCGGATGGATAGAATCGTAGATTTAGAAACTAAACGAGTAAGTTAGATCGAGCGTTATACTTTAAATTGATATCACGAATATTGAGAGGGAACGGAGGTTGTGGTTGACAAAATAATCGCGGGAAACGAGTAACGATCCACAATGCAAACGAAGTGTCACGTGTGCGTTCCTGAAGGCGACTGACTCAATGTGGACGTATTTGTCGGGTTTTTTTTTTTTTTTGAAAGATTGAGGGGAGAGAAGGTCGATTTAAACGTGTTCTTCTCTCTTTCTATTTCGAGAGAAATTAATGTGCGTGAATTTTAGGCGCGAAAGGGCGTACTGATAATGAGACTCGGGCACGAACAAAAAATGGAACAATTAATGAGATTAATTTAAATTCAGTTGAGCACAGAAAAGAAAATGAAAAAGATTGAATTGAATTGTTACCGTCTTTCGAAGGTCGTGTTGTTTCTGGCACTGTAAAATCGAATTTTCACCCGCGAAACGAGATATAAGCACTTCGATTAAGATCGTGTCAATTTAAATACGCGCACAAAACAAACCAGATATAATGGAATATGACACAAGTTATACGTGCGTAAATTAAAGATTGTTTTACAGGCGTTGGGGAAACCCGAATGGCGTTATAAAAAAAAGGTTTTAGTTAAGTGTTTCTATGGAATGAAAAGGTCTGCACAGATGTTAAAAACACATGCGGATGGATAGAATCGTAGATTTAGAAACTAAACGAGTAAGTTAGATCGAGCGTTATACTTTAAATTGATATCACGAATATTGAGAGAGGGAACGGAGGTTGTGGTTGACAAAATAATCGCGGGAAACGAGTAACGATCCACAATGCAAACGAAGTGTCACGTGTGCGTTCCTGAAGGCGACTGACTCAATGTGGACGTATTTGTCGGGGGTTTTTTTTTTTTTTTGAAAGATTGAGGGAGAGAGAAGGTCGATTTAAACGTGTTCTTCTCTCTTTCTATTTCGAGAGAAATTAATGTGCGTGAATTTTAGGCGCGAAAGGGCGTACTGATAATGAGACTCGGGCACGAACAAAAAATGGAACAATTAATGAGATTAATTTAAATTCAGTTGAGCACAGAAAAGAAAATGAAAAAAAAGATTGAATTGAATTGTTACCGTCTTTCGAAGGTCGTGTTGTTTCTGGCACTGTAAAATCGAATTTTCACCCGCGAAACGAGATATAAGCACTTCGATTAAGATCGTGTCAATTTAAATACGCGCACAAAACAAACCAGATATAATGGAATATGACACAAGTTATACGTGCGTAAATTAAAGATTGTTTTACAGGCGTTGGGGAAACCCGAATGGCGTTATAAAAAAAAGGTTTTAGTTAAGTGTTTCTATGGAATGAAAAGGTCTGCACAGATGTTAAAAACACATGCGGATGGATAGAATCGTAGATTTAGAAACTAAACGAGTAAGTTAGATCGAGCGTTATACTTTTAAATTGATATCACGAATATTGAGAGAGGGAACGGAGGTTGTGGTTGACAAAATAATCGCGGGAAACGAGTAACGATCCACAATGCAAACGAAGTGTCACGTGTGCGTTCCTGAAGGCGACTGACTCAATGTGGACGTATTTGTCGGGGGGTTTTTTTTTTTTTTGAAAGATTGAGGGAGAGAGAAGGTCGATTTAAACGTGTTCTTTCTCTTTCTATTTCGAGAGAAATTAATGTGCGTGAATTTTAGGCGCGAAAGGGCGTACTGATAATGAGACTCGGGCACGAACAAAAAATGGAACAATTAATGAGATTAATTTAAATTCAGTTGAGCACAGAAAAGAAAATGAAAAAGATTGAATTGAATTGTTACCGTCTTTCGAAGGTCGTGTTGTTTCTGGCACTGTAAAATCGAATTTTCACCCGCGAAACGAGATATAAGCACTTCGATTAAGATCGTGTCAATTTAAATACGCGCACAAAACAAACCAGATATAATGGAATATGACACAAGTTATACGTGCGTAAATTAAAGATTGTTTTACAGGCGTTGGGGAAACCCGAATGGCGTTATAAAAAAAAAAAGGTTTTAGTTAAGTGTTTCTATGGAATGAAAAGGTCTGCACAGATGTTAAAAACACATGCGGATGGATAGAATCGTAGATTTAGAAACTAAACGAGTAAGTTAGATCGAGCGTTATACTTTAAATTGATATCACGAATATTGAGAGAGGGAACGGAGGTTGTGGTTGACAAAATAATCGCGGGAAACGAGTAACGATCCACAATGCAAACGAAGTGTCACGTGTGCGTTCCTGAAGGCGACTGACTCAATGTGGACGTATTTGTCGGGGGTTTTTTTTTTTTTTTTTGAAAGATTGAGGGGAGAGAAGGTCGATTTAAACGTGTTCTTCTCTCTTTCTATTTCGAGAGAAATTAATGTGCGTGAATTTTAGGCGCGAAAGGGCGTACTGATAATGAGACTCGGGCACGAACAAAAAATGGAACAATTAATGAGATTAATTTAAATTCAGTTGAGCACAGAAAAGAAAATGAAAAAGATTGAATTGAATTGTTACCGTCTTTCGAAGGTCGTGTTGTTTCTGGCACTGTAAAATCGAATTTTCACCCGCGAAACGAGATATAAGCACTTCGATTAAGATCGTGTCAATTTAAATACGCGCACAAAACAAAACCAGATATAATGGAATATGACACAAGTTATACGTGCGTAAATTAAAGATTGTTTTACAGGCGTTGGGGAAACCCGAATGGCGTTATAAAAAAAAGGTTTTAGTTAAGTGTTTCTATGGAATGAAAAGGTCTGCACAGATGTTAAAAACACATGCGGATGGATAGAATCGTAGATTTAGAAACTAAACGAGTAAGTTAGATCGAGCGTTATACTTTAAATTGATATCACGAATATTGAGAGGGGGAACGGAGGTTGTGGTTGACAAAATAATCGCGGGAAACGAGTAACGATCCACAATGCAAACGAAGTGTCACGTGTGCGTTCCTGAAGGCGACTAACTCAATGTGGACGTATTTGTCGGGGTTTTTTTTTTTTTTTTGAAAGATTGAGGAGAGAGAAGGTCGATTTAAACGTGTTCTTCTCTCTTTCTATTTCGAGAGAAATTAATGTGCGTGAATTTTAGGCGCGAAAGGGCGTACTGATAATGAGACTCGGGCACGAAAAAAATGGAACAATTAATGAGATTAATTTAAATTCAGTTGAGCACAGAAAAGAAAATGAAAAAAGATTGAATTGAATTGTTACCGTCTTTCGAAGGTCGTGTTGTTTCTGGCACTGTAAAATCGAATTTTCACCCGCGAAACGAGATATAAGCACTTCGATTAAGATCGTGTCAATTTAAATACGCGCACAAAAAAACAAACCAGATATAATGGAATATGACACAAGTTATACGTGCGTAAATTAAAGATTGTTTTACAGGCGTTGGGGAAACCCGAATGGCGTTATAAAAAAAAAGGTTTTAGTTAAGTGTTTCTATGGAATGAAAAGGTCTGCACAGATGTTAAAAAACACATGCGGATGGATAGAATCGTAGATTTAGAAACTAAACGAGTAAGTTAGATCGAGCGTTATACTTTAAATTGATATCACGAAT
This sequence comes from Hydropsyche tenuis, assembly GCA_009617725.1. NCBI lineage: Eukaryota > Metazoa > Arthropoda > Insecta > Trichoptera > Hydropsychidae > Hydropsyche > Hydropsyche tenuis. The sequence continues at coordinate 420,050 of VTON01000066.1, forward strand.
ATTGAGAGAGGGAACGGAGGTTGTGGTTGACAAAATAATCGCGGAAACGAGTAACGATCCACAATGCAAACGAAGTGTCACGTGTGCGTTCCTGAAGGCGACTAACTCAATGTGGACGTATTTGTCGGGGGTTTTTTTTTTTTTTTTTTTGAAAGATTGAGGGAGAGAGAAGGTCGATTTAAACGTGTTCTTCTCTCTTTCTATTTCGAGAGAAATTAATGTGCGTGAATTTTAGGCGCGAAAGGGCGTACTGATAATGAGACTCGGGCACGAACAAAAAAATGGAACAATTAATGAGATTAATTTAAATTCAGTTGAGCACAGAAAAGAAAATGAAAAAAGATTGAATTGAATTGTTACCGTCTTTCGAAGGTCGTGTTGTTTCTGGCACTGTAAAATCGAATTTTCACCCGCGAAACGAGATATAAGCACTTCGATTAAGATCGTGTCAATTTAAATACGCGCACAAAACAAACCAGATATAATGGAATATGACACAAGTTATACGTGCGTAAATTAAAGATTGTTTTACAGGCGTTGGGGAAACCCGAATGGCGTTATAAAAAAAAAGGTTTTAGTTAAGTGTTTCTATGGAATGAAAAGGTCTGCACAGATGTTAAAAACACATGCGGATGGATAGAATCGTAGATTTAGAAACTAAACGAGTAAGTTAGATCGAGCGTTATACTTTAAATTGATATCACGAATATTGAGAGAGGGAACGGAGGTTGTGGTTGACAAAATAATCGCGGAAACGAGTAACGATCCACAATGCAAACGAAGTGTCACGTGTGCGTTCCTGAAGGCGACTAACTCAATGTGGACGTATTTGTCGGGGGTTTTTTTTTTTTTTTTGAAAGATTGAGGGGAGAGAAGGTCGATTTAAACGTGTTCTTCTCTCTTTCTATTTCGAGAGAAATTAATGTGCGTGAATTTTAGGCGCGAAAGGGCGTACTGATAATGAGACTCGGGCACGAACAAAAAAATGGAACAATTAATGAGATTAATTTAAATTCAGTTGAGCACAGAAAAGAAAATGAAAAGATTGAATTGAATTGTTACCGTCTTTCGAAGGTCGTGTTGTTTCTGGCACTGTAAAATCGAATTTTCACCCGCGAAACGAGATATAAGCACTTCGATTAAGATCGTGTCAATTTAAATACGCGCACAAAACAAACCAGATATAATGGAATATGACACAAGTTATACGTGCGTAAATTAAAGATTGTTTTACAGGCGTTGGGGAAACCCGAATGGCGTTATAAAAAAAAGGTTTTAGTTAAGTGTTTCTATGGAATGAAAAGGTCTGCACAGATGTTAAAACACATGCGGATGGATAGAATCGTAGATTTAGAAACTAAACGAGTAAGTTAGATCGAGCGTTATACTTTAAATTGATATCACGAATATTGAGAGAGGGAACGGAGGTTGTGGTTGACAAAATAATCGCGGGAAACGAGTAACGATCCACAATGCAAACGAAGTGTCACGTGTGCGTTCCTGAAGGCGACTAACTCAATGTGGACGTATTTGTCGGGGGTTTTTTTTTTTTTTTTTGAAAGATTGAGGGAGAGAGAAGGTCGATTTAAACGTGTTCTTCTCTCTTTCTATTTCGAGAGAAATTAATGTGCGTGAATTTTAGGCGCGAAAGGGCGTACTGATAATGAGACTCGGGCACGAACAAAAAAATGGAACAATTAATGAGATTAATTTAAATTCAGTTGAGCACAGAAAGAAAATGAAAAAAGATTGAATTGAATTGTTACCGTCTTTCGAAGGTCGTGTTGTTTCTGGCACTGTAAAATCGAATTTTCACCCGCGAAACGAGATATAAGCACTTCGATTAAGATCGTGTCAATTTAAATACGCGCACAAAACAAACCAGATATAATGGAATATGACACAAGTTATACGTGCGTAAATTAAAGATTGTTTTACAGGCGTTGGGGAAACCCGAATGGCGTTATAAAAAAAAAAAAAAAGGTTTTAGTTAAGTGTTTCTATGGAATGAAAAGGTCTGCACAGATGTTAAAAACACATGCGGATGGATAGAATCGTAGATTTAGAAACTAAACGAGTAAGTTAGATCGAGCGTTATACTTTAAATTGATATCACGAATATTGAGAGAGGGAACGGAGGTTGTGGTTGACAAAATAATCGCGGGAAACGAGTAACGATCCACAATGCAAACGAAGTGTCACGTGTGCGTTCCTGAAGGCGACTAACTCAATGTGGACGTATTTGTCGGGGGTTTTTTTTTTTTTTTTTGAAAGATTGAGGGAGAGAAGGTCGATTTAAACGTGTTCTTCTCTCTTTCTATTTCGAGAGAAATTAATGTGCGTGAATTTTAGGCGCGAAAGGGCGTACTGATAATGAGACTCGGGCACGAACAAAAAATGGAACAATTAATGAGATTAATTTAAATTCAGTTGAGCACAGAAAAGAAAATGAAAAAGATTGAATTGAATTGTTACCGTCTTTCGAAGGTCGTGTTGTTTCTGGCACTGTAAAATCGAATTTTCACCCGCGAAACGAGATATAAGCACTTCGATTAAGATCGTGTCAATTTAAATACGCGCACAAAACAAACCAGATATAATGGAATATGACACAAGTTATACGTGCGTAAATTAAAGATTGTTTTACAGGCGTTGGGGAAACCCGAATGGCGTTATAAAAAAAAGGTTTTAGTTAAGTGTTTCTATGGAATGAAAAGGTCTGCACAGATGTTAAAAACACATGCGGATGGATAGAATCGTAGATTTAGAAACTAAACGAGTAAGTTAGATCGAGCGTTATACTTTAAATTGATATCACGAATATTGAGAGAGGGAACGGAGGTTGTGGTTGACAAAATAATCGCGGGAAACGAGTAACGATCCACAATGCAAACGAAGTGTCACGTGTGCGTTCCTGAAGGCGACTAACTCAATGTGGACGTATTTGTCGGTTTTTTTTTTTTTTTTTGAAAGATTGAGGGGAGAGAAGGTCGATTTAAACGTGTTCTTCTCTCTTTCTATTTCGAGAGAAATTAATGTGCGTGAATTTTAGGCGCGAAAGGGCGTACTGATAATGAGACTCGGGCACGAACAAAAAAAATGGAACAATTAATGAGATTAATTTAAATTCAGTTGAGCACAGAAAAGAAAAAAAAAAAAAGATTGAATTGAATTGTTACCGTCTTTCGAAGGTCGTGTTGTTTCTGGCACTGTAAAATCGAATTTTCACCCGCGAAACGAGATATAAGCACTTCGATTAAGATCGTGTCAATTTAAATACGCGCACAAAACAAACCAGATATAATGGAATATGACACAAGTTATACGTGCGTAAATTAAAGATTGTTTTACAGGCGTTGGGGAAACCCGAATGGCGTTATAAAAAAAAAAAAAAAAGGTTTTAGTTAAGTGTTTCTATGGAATGAAAAGGTCTGCACAGATGTTAAAAACACATGCGGATGGATAGAATCGTAGATTTAGAAACTAAACGAGTAAGTTAGATCGAGCGTTATACTTTAAATTGATATCACGAATATTGAGAGAGGGAACGGAGGTTGTGGTTGACAAAATAATCGCGGGAAACGAGTAACGATCCACAATGCAAACGAAGTGTCACGTGTGCGTTCCTGAAGGCGACTCTGTAGATATGTATTTAACCAAATTCAAAAACTAGGGTACAAAAAAGAAACGGAAATACGCACTAAACAATTGCCGTGTTAGTCCATGGAATAAAGATATTTGCTTCCTTAAGACCCCGGCAAAGCTGAATTTTGGTATGTAGCTTAATATTATGGTTTTTAAACAGAATATCAAAAGTTGGTATCGATTCGAGGTCAGTATAAAATTTTGCAAGGGGTCAAAGGTTGCCGAAAACGGTTTTTTGTGAATATTTCGTTAACTATCACTTTTATAGAAAAATATTGCATATTAAATTTGTAGCTTAAAAACATTTCTACAAAAAAGATAAATAACTTTTATTCGTAGGAATAACCGTTTTTTGTTTACGAATAGTTTTATTTTCTGAGAATTGATTTTAATTCGCCACGTTAATTGATTTTTTCATAGAAATCGAAAAAATATCAATAACTCAAAAACTATAATATTTTGAATTAAGGTATATTTACTTTAAAATATTCCAAATGATATGACCTATCTCTCTTTAAAAGCTTTGCACTCCGTTGCAAAACACCCTGTATAGGGACACAGAAAAACGGGAACTTTTGAAACGCCCAGTAAAAATATAGAAAACCCGTCGTAAAAATCTTTTCAACATAATTGGACCATTATTATAATTGAGATGTTATAGCAATCAGGAATCTCAACAGCAGACTGAAATAATATACTCGTCAAAGAGAATGCCATTTTATAAAATGTAATTTTCAAAAAAACGACCATTTTGATCTTTGTTTCTTAAATGGAATGATATACTCGTAGAGATGCGAATTTTGTCAATAAGCTTTTTTTTAGTTGCATTCTCTATATTTTTACTGACAAGTGACATCGAATGTTTCAAATTCAAATGTTCCTGTTTTTTTGCGTTACTCTATATAAGTAAAAAATTAATGTTATTCAATATTTTCTCTTACCTACAGGGAATTCCCAAATTTGGTACAGCTGTTATTGATAATATGGAATTTCCTATTCCATATATTATCATGAAATATAAAATGGTTCTGGAATATAAAAATATTTATTGCATATTCGCGCTATTGATTTATTATTCTTATATTCCATTTAAGTACCTATATTTTCCCAGGTAACTATCTGCTAAAATGGCTCCGATTAGGGGAAATAAATACGCCATCGTAGAAAATATATGATATATTTCTGTTGCTTCATCGTCGGAATAAAACAATTTTTCTTTTAAATATAGAGCCAGGAATGCTAGTAATATCAATATTATATATTATATTATACATAAAAATTTGTATTAAAAGCAATGGATGTGACTTCATCACATACCTCTCATTCCCGAATACGCAAATCTTTCGCAAAACTCATTGAAAACGATTAATATTACTCTTCGTGGAAATTTTTCTAAATTCTAAAATTACATTTTTGAAATTGAAATATTGAAAAAAAGTATCATATTGTTATAGTGTCTTACTTTCGGAGTTGTGGAACCGTACAAAAAATCTTTTTCCGCAACTTTCTCCATTCTGTATGTGATATGAATAATATTCCGACACTAACTAATTCGATCAGTGGAAAACTTGAAGTTATATGTATTTTTCCTTTCGTAAAAAGATAATGAGATCAAATAAAAAAGAATATGATAACACGTTATTTAGGTGTTTCTTCATTTAAGTTACTCGAATCGTTAAATTAATAATCATTTTGTTAAGAATTTAACCACTTAAATCTAAATGGTTCAAAAGTAAACATGAAATGAGATCTTATTTGAATTGTTTACTTTTTATAACATTTTCCTAGTTACGCTCATGATCTTTTAAATACATATGTCTTATTGAAAATGGAAATTATTATTTCACTACATGACCGATTATAATTTCGGGATATAATTTAACTTTTAATTTATTAGTAAGATGACACGGAGAAAAATACATACACATAAGTTATATTTATATGATTATATGTACGAGTATATTGAATACGACTTGGGCTAGCGCGGTAAGGTATAGCCTAGACTGCCGGCACTGCCGCATTTGTCTGGCAAGGCCTTGTCCTGCAGTGGATAACTTGTAGGCTGCTAATTATGATGATGATATGTATATTGAATGAGTAGGCATAATTTATTTTGACAATAGCACACCTACATATGTATATGTATATTTATATAAGAAGTGGAAAATATATATTAAGCCGTTGTTTGCACCTAGTGGAGAGGTTCTTAAGATAACTTTTGATAGTACTTTTATTTAAAATGAGTACTGTATTTACAGTACTCATTTTCGTTAGTTGAAACAGAACACATACTGATTACCAGTGGCGGCTCGTGAAAATTTGTAGTGGAGGGGTTGCAACAATGAAATCGAAAATAGTACACATGTTTTCATGTAAAAAAAAAATACGAAAACGTCATCATCAACACATACAAGAATCAAAATATATATTGCATTTATACACCTATACAAGACGAATATGTATGTATAAGAATAAAAAAAAAAACTTTATACAGGGAGGGCTGGAGTCCCGCAGCCCATTAGGACGAGCCGTCACTGTTGATTACAAAAGAGGATTATGTTCATTGGTCCAAAGAACATAACTTTGTTTGTCAAAACATTTTATTTTTGATTTACATTTTAATCTTTGGCTAGGTCATCGGTTTATATCAGAGCTTTGGAGCTACCACTTTTTTGAGTTGCTTCTATCTGGCATCAAAGTACTTGGTTCGGCTCCGCTCCACACTTCGATAAAATTAAATTAATTATTAAAAATATTTAATACAAATATGAACATACATAAATAATATTGTAACAGCTGAGGCGAGGGGAGAGAGGGGAGGCGGTGGAGCGAAGGGCCACAAGCAGCCCAAGAGGCTGCCTCCCGCCACGGAGCTGAAGACCATCGGAGGCACCCGCTGGAGGCTCCACGCCCCCCTGGCCCGCGGGGGCTTCGACGAGATATATGCTGCGTCTCCTGCAGATTCCTCGACTTCGGCAGCCAATGCTACTCATGTCGTTAAAATTGTAAGACGTTGTTTTTAAGAGTTGTACAAGTTGGCTTTGAGTGCGATGTGACGTGTAGAATGATGGTTTTTGTAGTTTTGAATCTAGACACTTCGATGGTGCTCAGATCGCAAAAGAAAGGTTTGGCATTGGTCAATAATACTGCATCGAGTGTCGATATATTCGAGGATTCTTGTATTGAAACGCCACCCAAAATAGGATTGAAACACAAACATAAAAAACGTTTTGAAATTGAATTCTGTTCTGAGGAAGAAGTAACTGTTCACACTACTGTTAAAAAGAAATGTGGCGTTTTTAAAGAGGCTACGAAAAGTTGGAAGAAGTGTCCCACTATAATGAATGGAAAAATTGGTAAAAAATGAACACAATATGCTTAAATGTTTGTACTTTGGTAAATTTTACAATGTGTATGTTAATCGATTTTTAATTTTCTTAATTTGTTTTGATTATCAAATAAAATGGAGTTAAACTGTTTATTTTAAACAATTTCAACTAACCTAGATCCATTTTGAACTCCTAAAGTTTGTTGCCTTTATTTTAATTGCTTGTATTGATCTAAAAATTAAAATATGAAATTTTGTTTTGATACAGATTTTTTAAAATTGTCCATTTTGAAATATTCATAAAATTTTCTATAATTTTCTTAATAAATAACTATTTTTATACTTAAAGTAATTCAGTATTTCTATTTTTATTCATAAATAGTAATAGCAATTAAATAATTATTTTGTAAGCATTGTTAAATTAATCTTGAATAAGTGAATTTCTTTCATAAATTATATTCCTTCGACACAATTTTAATTGGAAGGTTTTTGCATTACTAATTCATAGCTGATTGCTCCTTCATTTTGTTTCATTTCTTTTGTTTGCCTTTCATGTCGTTTTGCCAAAATATAAAATATTGCTGTAGCGAAAAATATCAATATCGCAAAAAAGAAGTATTGTGTTTTCTGAAAATATTTGAAATAATCATTATAACAATGAAATATTTTATGTTTATTTATTTTTTTAATAATATATACTTGTAAATAATTTGATCCTAATCTTGTCACTACAACTATCAATATATTTCCTAGAGCTTCAATTAAATACCAATAAGCTTGCAAAACTGATTTCATACTTTCCGGAGCTTCAGTAAATGCAAATTCTAAACCAGTTACTTCAAAAAGAACCTACAAAACCATAACACAGTTAAACTGTGATATTTTTAATAGAAAAAGTCAATTCATATAAAATTCACCTCTCCAGCTGCCATTATAACGAGTTGTGGTACTAACCAAACCATAGAAATAGAATTGGGTTCAGTAATTACCATCAATTTTGATATCTAAAAACATTATGGAATTAAAATAAAGTGTATTTCATAAATATTCCATTTCAACTTACAATTTTTGTGTCATTTTTTCCTATTAGTAATGTATAGACTCCTCCTATATCTAAAGTTATATTTACTGATATCAGTTTCGATTCCACATATAAGTAATAGTCACCAGAAAAGACTTCAAATATATCTGATTTTGTAGAATTTGTTGTTATTTCAAACATTTCTCGTCGCACATTATATAAACCTACATTCACGTTAGGTTTGTCTGGTAAACTTGTTAGAATTCTGGTAGTTTTTTTGAGTAATCAGTTTTCATATTGTTTTTAAATTAATATACTATAAAATTATAGTTTTCATACCTGATTTTTGGAAATCCTGATCTAGATTTAGCAACATTATCGTCGTATAAGATTGATCGATTGAATTCAGAAAGTTCAACCATAAAATATGAAGTAGCTTGTTTTTCTTTGAAACTGATTTTCTCTGTGACGGTTTCATTGTTGTTGTAGCAATTCATTGTCTTGTTATATATCAATTGATTATTTGTAGTAATATTTACGAATTTATTTTCGTAAAATTCTAACGATTTTACAGTGAATTCATCGCCAGTTTCGACGTTTCTATATTCCAAATCACAATTGTATCCATTAAAAATTCTTAGTTGACTCATGTCACTTGTCGGTAATATCGGATACGTTTTCTAAAACGTCATTCCTTTTTTTTATATTTTACAATGTAAAATTTACATCATTAATAATTTTAAATACCTCTATTTGCCATTCCAATAGACCAGAAAAAATAAATGCGATTCCAGCCAAAATACTTCCAAGCATTAGTTTATGTAAAGGTTTGTGAAATAATTTGTATTTATCAAAGAATGGATACAGTACCTGAAATGAAATCGATATAGTATTTGAAATTTTAAGGTTTATTATTGTCAAAAGTATCCATACACAAAAATTTATTGATTTTTATTCATGTTTTTTCATTCCTTTACGACATACCATTAAAACAAATATATTGAAATAACCTTTTTGAATATCGGAACAAGAATGAGTATCGTAAATATACACAGCACCTGCATCTGATCTGGTTTTACTGTGAAAAATGAGAACTTTCCATCCATTTTGCTTGCTTGTAGTGTCCACCTTGAACCCTGAAGATTAAAAATTTTCATGAGATGTTTATTTTGAAACCAAAAATTCTTAAAAACCTCATCATGTGTACCAATTGATCCAAAAGTGACCAATAAACAAGAAGTGGTATAAAGAGTACAAATACTCTTAAAGTTTGTTTAATATCGGCTATGAAATCTTTTTCATATGATTCATTTGCATAGTCAAGCCAATGATTCATTTTCTTTTCTGATTTGTTTTTGAAAAACTTGTTTTTTATGGCTATCTAAAAAACCGTTTTTAGTTTTATTATTTTGAATATTTTAACTTAAAACAGAGGAAAATTGAACCTACTATACTGCATTTGATGACATCCAAAAATATATTGCCTGTTGGTTTTTTTATGGTGTATATTCTCTTAGTGAATATGAACAATACTGAATATTTGAAAAAAATGAGTTAGAAAAAATCATTAAAACACAAAAGATAAAAGTTCAAATATTTTTACTTATTGTGGTTATTATTAATATTCCGGGGACACCGAATGCGGCAGAATAACAATCTTTGTCTCCGAAACAATGTATTTCAGATCTAATTATAGGCGAGACTGTTTTGGATAAAAATGCTCCCAAACATATAATGAAATAAAACAAGTTGAAAAATGTTGACAGTTGAACTTTTTGTTCGGGAAGCTTAAACTGGTCTCCTCCAAACGCTGAAACACAAGGCTTAATCCCACCTGTACCTAAAGATACTAATATTAACCCTAACACAGTGAATTCCCTGAAAATATAAAGAAAAACATCGATCATTTTACAGTTCGTTGGACAAAATTAAATTTGACATTGTATATAGGGACACAGAAAAACGGGAACTTTTGAAACGCCCAATAAAAATATAGAAAACCCGTCGTAAAAATCTTTTCAACATAATTGGACCATTATTATAATTGAGATGTTATAGCAATCAGGAATCTCAACAGCAGACTGAAATAATATACTCGTCAAAGAGAATGCCATTTCATAAAATGTAATTTTCAAAAAAACGACCATTTTGATTTTTGTTTCTTAAATGGAATGATATACTCGTAGAGATTCGAATTTTGTCAATAAGTTTTTTTTTTAGTTGCATTCTCTATATTTTTACTTACAAGTGACATTGAATGTTTCAAATTCAAATGTTCTTGTTTTTTTGCGTTACTCTATATAAGTAAAAAATTAATGTTATTCAATATTTTCTCTTACCTACAGGGAATTCCCAAATTTGGTACAGCTGTTATTGATAATATGGAATTTCCTATTCCATATATTATCATGAAATATAAAATGGTTCTGGAATATAAAAATATTTATTGCATATTCGCGCTATTGGTTAATTAATCTTATATTCCATTTAAGTACCTATATTTTCCCAGGTAACTATCTGCTAAAATGGCTCCGATTAGGGGAAATAAATACGCCATCGTAGAAAATGTATGATATATTTCTGTTGCTTCATCGTCGGAATAAAACAATTTTTCTTTCAAATATAGAGCCAGGAATGCTAGTAATATCAATATCATATATTATATTATACATAAAAATATGCATTAAAAAAAATGGATGTGACTTCATCACATACCTCTCATTCCCGAATACGCAAATCTTTCACATAACTCATTGAAAACGATTAATATTACTCTTCGTGGAAATTTTTCTAAATTCTAAAATAACATTTTTGAAATTGAAATATTGAAAAAAAGTATCATATTGTTGTAGTGTCTTACTTTCGGAGCTGTGGAACCGTACAAAAAATCTTTTTCCGCAACTTTCTCCATTCTGTATGTGATATGAATAATATTCCGACACTAACTAATTCGATCAGTGGAAAACTCGATGTTATATATATTTTTCCTTTCGTAAATAGATAATGAGATCAAATAAAAAAGAATATGATAACACGTTATTTAGGTGTTTCTTCATTTAAGTTACTCGAATCGTTAAATTAATAATCATTTTTTTTAAGAATTTAACCACTTAAATCTAAATAGTTCAAAAGTAAATATGAAATGAGATCTTATTTGAATTGTTTACTTTTTATAAGATTTTACTAGTTACGTTCATGATCTTTTAAATGTGTCTTATTGAAAATGGAAATTATTATTTCACTTCATGACCGATTATAATTTCGTGATGTAATTTAACTTTTAATTTATTAGTACGATGACATGGAGAAAAATACATACACATAAGTTATATTTATATGATGATATGTACATATATTGAATGAGTAGGCATGAGTAGGCAATGAGTAGGCATAATTTATTTTGACAATAACACACCTACATATATGTATATTTATATATGAAGTGAAAAATATATATCAAGCCGTTGTTTGCTCCTAGTGGAGGGGTTCTTAAGATAACTTTTGATTGTACTTTTAAATACAGTACACATTTTCGTTAGTTGAAATAGAACATATACTGATTACAAAAGAGGATTATGTTCATCGGTCAAAGAACATAACTTTGTTTGTCAAAAATTTTATTTTTGATTTACATTTTAATCTTTGGCTAGGTCATCGGTTTATATCAGAGCTTTGGAGCTACCACTTTTTTGAGTTGCTTCTCTCCGGCATCAAAGTACTTGCTTCGGCTTCGCTCCACACTCCGATAAAATAAAATTAATTATTAAAATATTTAATATAAATATGAACATACACAAATAATATTGCAGTGGCTGTGGCGAGGGGAGCCCGGGGAGAGAGGGGAGGCGGTGGAGCGAAGTAGGATTTCTGAAAACCCGGGTTTTCAAAACCCGTCGGGTCCGGGTCCAATATTTTAGATATCCGACGAGTCCGGGTCCAAAATAAAATGTTTTAAAATTTGAAAAATCAAAATAAATACTGCAGGTGGAAGATCGCAACTGTGAACCTTCCGTGAAACGAAAGCACTTAGGCAGGTATTTCTCAAATTGAAATACATGACGCATTCGAAAACGCATTGTATTTCGGAAAACGGACGTTCATCCATATACATATGCCCAATTGAATTTTATTATCCTTAGCGGTATTCTGAGAAGAAATTATTTGCGTACGAAAATAACGTTTTACATATGTATGTACTTTAAAAGGCAAGAAAATTTAAACTTCAAATTTTTCGATTTGCTTATTCCATTTTTGTTTTTCGCCTATATTTTGTTAAAAAAATAAATTTTATAATGCATTTTGATTTAAAAAAAATATTTTTAATTAAAAAAAAATTATTTCTTGCTACCCGGACCCGATGGTTTTTAGTCCCGGGTCTCGGGTCCGGGTTTTAGGTCCATTACCCGACGGGTTCGGGTCCGGGTCGGGTCGAGTCCAGAAACCCTAGAGCGAAGGGCCACAAGCAGTCCAAGAGGCTGTCCCTGACACCGAGCTTGCACCCGCTCGAGGTTCCATGCTCCATAGGGGTGCGGAAGCTTCGACGAGATCTACATGGCGTCTCTTGCGGATTTCTCGATTTCAGCAGCCAATGCTACTCATGTCGTTAAAATAGTAAGATATTGTTTTTCAGAGTTGTACAACTACCTTTGAATGCGTTGTGAGTCACAACGCATTCAAGGGATTCTGAAGTCTCGAGGTTTTCAAATACCCGGGACTCGAGACACAAATTTTCCAATTCCCGGGGATTCCCGGGTCTCGAGACTTTGATTTTTTTTAATTATAAAAAAAATATAGGAAATATAATAATATACATTGTGCTATTTTAAACAAGATTATCGTATCAATTTTATAATAACATTTGGATTTTTACATGACAAAATAAATTTTGAAAATGATAAAGCATTTAAGAACGAATTAGATAGCCTATTTCTAATTTTTATGAAAAAGACGCAGTCCAAACACTAACTGATATTTTCAACAAATTTTCTCGGAATTCTTTTTTTTGTTTAGTAAGTGATATTTTACAGATAACGACGAAAGATGTTATTGCAAAGACAAAATAATCCCTCTTTGCAACAGATTATTGTTCATTTCCGTCATATTTTTCGTTAATCAGTAAATGTAAAAGATTTTTTCTAAGCCCAAATTGATACGATTAGATTTATTTTGAATTATTTAAGTTGTCACATGTTTTGCTGCATATTATATTTTATAAATTACATGCCGAAAATTATCACGAAGTAAATAATTCAATATATTTTTTTTCGTTTAATAAAGGGAAGGCACTACTTGATAATTTGAGATTTTGGTAATATGTAGATTACTTTTATTTTTTACTTATTGTTAGCTAATTCTAAATAAAATGGGTGCGATGTTTAGATATTTCGATATACCGCTTTTTTATTCACGTTTTTTTTGCGAAAAAATTACGATCTATCTTATTTTATATGAAATATTAATTGATTAATATAAATCGTAAATATGATTTTTATTAAAAAAAATACTTTTTCAACGTGTCTTTTTGTTATGATTGTAATGTGTTTCGCAAATTAACTATTTTTTAATTTCATAAGAAAAATTTTGGTCAATACCAGAAATCTGGGAATTCTATTGTAACAATCGAACGCTATCTTCTGAACGCTTAATGGCAGGAAGGATTATGATTATAAATAGGAGTTTTTTTTTGGGTTTTTCCCTTTTAGCTTAAAAAATGTTCTTTATCGTAAATACGGACTTGCCATCTGCTTTCTACCTGTATACTAACAGGGAACGGGTTGTTTTTGCTATGCAGATTTTATTCAAAAAAAGTACGAAATATTTATAAAATTGAAATTTTAAAGTCTCGAGTCCCGGGTAAATATTTTTCAAATACCCGGGACTCGAGACAACGAAAAATCGTCGATTTCCCGGGAAAAAATTCTCGGGTCGATCCGACACAGAATCCCTAGCTTGTGACGTGCGAAAAGATCGTTTTTATAGTTTTGATGAATGATGGACTCTAAATTTAAGTTTTGTGTGATCTTTGAGTCGTTCGAGTTAGGATAATTTTTGAATTATATCGAATAATGAATTTTGTATTGAAAATAATTAATAATTGGATGACTTAATTAGAATCAAATGTGTGAGATATTTATATATGATTTTATGTTAATTTGAATTACTCCAGTATTTGGAAAATGTATATGATATACTTTTTACCCTTACTCACTATCAGATCGCAAAAGAAAGGTTCAACATGGGCCAACAAATTCAGGGCCGAGCCGTCCATACGAACAAGTGGTGCGATGCACACAGGCGGCCGAATCGAAGACACGAAATCGATGTCCCGGATTTCGATGAAATTTATTTTGGGTATACATAGATCAAAATTATTGTATTAATACGGTAAAGTATAAAAACCCAATACCCAGCCAATTTCTAATTAGACGCATTTGAAGTTTCGATTTTTGGACGTACTTGCGTATGATACGTCAATAGATGGCGCTCCGAATTTTAACCCTAAAAATGAGCTAGCACGTTACACAACATCGATGTGGCTTTTAATTTTCGAAGTCGCAATAGAACGACTGCAAATTTAAATTTTATTTCAACCTTGTATTTTTTTCTGCCGATGGATTGATTTTTCGAAAATTTAAATATAGAACACAAGTATTTCGTTCATACAATAACGGCAAGCGGCGAAATGAGTCAATGACTCAAAATTGAAACTCAAATTTAAAAAGCATTTTGAAATTGAATTCTGTTCCGCCAAAGAAATAACTTTCCATACTATTGTTAAAACGGAATATATAATAGTTGTCAAAGACGCAACAAAAAGTTGGAAGAAGTGTCCTACTATAGTGAATGGGAAAATTGGCAAAAAATGAACACAATATGCTTAAATTTTTGTACTTTGGTTCATTTTACAATGTGTATGTTAATTGATTTTAATATTTCAACTAACCTAGATTCATTTTGAACTGATAAAGTTTTCCGCCTTTATTTTAAGTGCTTGAATTAATCTTAAAATTTAAATGTGAAATTTTGTTTTGATACAGATTTTTTATAATTGTCTATTTTGAAATA
Organism: Hydropsyche tenuis; assembly: GCA_009617725.1. Classification (NCBI taxonomy): domain Eukaryota; kingdom Metazoa; phylum Arthropoda; class Insecta; order Trichoptera; family Hydropsychidae; genus Hydropsyche; species Hydropsyche tenuis. The sequence goes on from VTON01000066.1 coordinate 435,109, forward strand.
CATATTTATAAAATTTTCTATAATTTTTTTAATAAATAACTATTTTTATACTTAAAGTAATTCAATATTTCTATTTTTATTAATAAATAGTAATAGCAATTAAATAACTATTTTGTAAACAATTGTTAAATTTATCTTTTATGAAAGAATTTTTTTTAATAAATTAGATTCCTTCGGCACAATTTCCGTTGGAAGGTTTTTGCATTACTAATTCATAGCTGATTGGTCCTTCGTTTTGTTTCATTTCTTTTGTCTGCCTTTCATGTCGTTTTGCCAAAATATGAAATATTGCTGTAGCGAAAAATACCAATATCGCAAAAAAAAAGTATTGTGTTTTCTGAAAACATTTAAAATAATCATTACAATAATCAAACAAAGAAATATTTTGTATTTTTTTTTTTACAGTATATACCTGTAAATAATTTGATCCTAATCTTGTCACTACAACTATCAATATATTTCCTAGAGCTTCAATTAAATACCAATAAGCTTGCAAAACTGATTTCATACTTTCCGGAGCTTCAGTAAATGCAAATTCTAAACCAGTTACTCCGAAAAGAACCTACAAAACCATAATCATAGCTATAATGTAATATTTTTAATAGAAAGTCAATGCAAATAAAATTCACCTCTCCAGCTGACATTATAACAAGTTGTGGTATTAACCAAACCATAGAAATAGAATTGGGTTCAGTAATTACTATCAAGTTAGATATCTAAAAAAAATATGAAATTAAAATGAAGTATGTTATATAATATAAAAATTCCATTTCAACTTACAATTTGTGTATCGTTTTTTCCTACAAGTATTGTATAGACTCCTCCTATATCCAAAGTTATATTTACTGATATTAATTTCGAGTCCACATATAGGTAATAGTCACCAGAAAATACTTCAAATATATCTGATTTTGTAGAATTTGTTGTTATTTCAAACATTTCTCGTCGCACATTATATAAACCAACATTCACGTTTGGTTTGCCCGGTAAATTTGTTAGAATTCTGGTAGATTTATTGAGTAATGAGTTAACATATTTTACATGTAATAATAAACCATAAAATCTATAGTTTTCGTACCTGATTTTTGGAAATCCTGATCTAGATTTGGCAACATTATCGTCGTATATGATCGATCGATGGAATTCAGAAAATTCAACCATAAAATATGAAACAGCTTGCTTTTCTTTGAAACTCATTTTCTCTGTGACGATTTCATTGTAGTTGTAGCAGTTTATTGTCGTATTATATATCAATTGATTATTTGTAGTAATATTAACGAATTTATTTTCATAAAATTCTAACGATTTTACAGTGAATTCATCGCCAGTTTCGATGTTTCTATATTCCAAATCACAATTGTATCCATTAAAAATTCTTAGCTGACTCATATCTTTCGTCGGTAATATCGGATACGTTTTCTAAAACGTCATTCCTTTTTTTTCACACTTTACAATAAAAATTTATATTAACAATATAAAAACCTTGAATACCTCCATTTGCCATTCTAATAGACCAGAACAAATAAATGCTATTCCAGCTAAAACACTACCAAGTATTAGTTTATGTAAAGGTTTGTGAAATAATTTGTATTTATCGAAGGATGGATACAGTATCTGAAATAAAATCGAAATGGTATTGTAAATTTTGAGATTCATTATCATCAAAATACCCATACACAATAATTTATTGATTTTTAATCATGTTTTTTTAATTATTTATGACATACCATTAAAACAAATATATTGAAATAACCTTTTTGAATATCGGTATGATAATGAGTATCATGCATGGACACAGCACTTGCATTTGATCTGGTTTTACTGTGAAAAAGACGAACTTTCCGTCCATTTTGCTTGCTTGTAGCGTCCACCTCGAGCCCTGAAGATTAAAAATTTTCATAAGTTTATCTAAAAACAATTATCTTTAAAAATCGTATGCGTACCAATTGATCCAAAAGTGACCAAAAAACTGGAAGGGGTGTAAAGAGTAAGAATACTCTTAAAGTTTGTTTTATATCGGCAATGAAATCTTTTTCATATGAATCATTTGCATAGTCGAGCCAATGGTTCATTTTCTTTTCCGATTTGTTTTTGGAAAACTTGTTTTTTATGGCTATCTAAAAAAAATGTTTTTAGTTTTATTATTTTGAATATTTCAACGTAAAACGGAAGAGAATTGAACCTACTGTAATGCATTTGATGACGTCCAAAATTATATTGCCAGTCGGTTTTTTTATGATGTATATTCTCTTAGAGCATATGAACAATACTGAATATTTGAAAAAATCAGTTTGACAAATATCATTAAAAACACATAAAAGTTCAAATATTTTTACTTATTGTGGTTATTATTAATATTCCAGGTACTCCGAATGCAGCTGAATAACAATCTTTGTCTCCGAAACAATGTATTTCAGATCTAATTAATGGTGAGATTGTTTTTGCAAACAACGATCCAAGACATATAATAAAATAAAACAGGTTGAAAAATGTCGACAGTTGAACTTTTTGTTCGGGAAGCTTGAACTGGTCTCCCCCAAATGCAGAGACACAAGGCTTAATCCCGCCTGTACCCAAAGATACCAATATCAACCCTAACATAGTGAATTCTCTGAAAATATAAAAATTCGTAAAACATGAATGAACAAAATTTTATTGGGTGACAGAGAAAAACGGGAACTTTTGAAACTCCCAGTGAAAACATAGAAAACCCATCGAAAAAACATAATAAAATCGGACCATTATATTAGATATTTTGCCAACATAAGTATTGAGCCAACATGTGCAACTCGCAAACATCCAAATTGACATTGTAATCGAGATATTATATTAGAACATACATATTATATTAGCGAGCAATACGAAATCTCAATAGCAGGCTGGAAAAATACACACGTAAAAGAGAATGCCATCTACAGAAGTAACAGAACGTAATTTTCAAACATGTCAGTTTGGATTTTTGTTTTTTAAATAGCATGATACAGTGATTCAATTTTTCAAGCTTTTTATTTACTTACTCTTTGGCGTATCTTTGTTTGTTCGCAAAAATTTTTTGTTAATAAGATTTTTATTGTTCGCTTCTCTATATTTTTATTGAGCGTTTCGAAAGTTCCCGTTTTTTTGCGTCACTATACATATATATTTAAGTAAAAAAAATTATAGTTATTAAATATTTTCTCTTACCTCCCAGGAATTCCCAAAGGAGGGATAGCTGTTATCGATAATAGGAAATTTCCTATTCCATATATTAACATGAAATATAAAATAGTTCTGGAACATAAAAATATTTAACGTATATTTGTACAATTAGTTTATTATTCTTATATTCCATTTTGATACCTATATTTTCCAAGAAAACTATCTGCTAAAATGGCTCCGAATAGAGGAAATAAATACACCATTGTAGAAAATATATGATATACTTCTGTTGCTTCATCGTCGGAATAAAATAATTTTTCTCTTAAATATAGAGCCAGGAATGCTAGTAATATCGATATTATATTATTCATAAAAATATATATTGAAAAAAATGGATGTGACTTTATTACATACCTCTCATTCCCGAATACGCAAATCTTTCGCAAAACTCATTGAATACGATTAATATTACTCTCCGTGGGAATTTTTCCGAATTCTTAAATAAAAATTTTGAAATTGAAATATTGAAAAAAATGTACCATGTTATTGTAGTGTCTTACTTTTGAAATTGTGGAACTGTACAAAGGATCTTTTTCAGCAACTTTCTCCATTGTATGTACATATGTATATGTATGTGATATGAATAATATTCCGACACTAACTAATTCGATCAGTGGAAAACTTGATGTTATATGTGGTTTTCTTTTAGAAAAAAGATAATGAGATCAAATAAAAAAAGAATATGATAACACGTCATTCAGGTGTTTCTTCGTTTCAGTTACTCGAATCGTTAAATTAAAAATCTCCTGTTAAGAATTTGATTACTTAAATCTGAATAGTTCAAAAGTAAATATGAAACGAGGTCTTATTTAGATTTACTAATTACACTCATGATCTATTTTTCAATTGTAAATGTCTTATTGTAAATGAAAATTATAATTTCACTTCATGACTGATCATAATTTTGTGATAAAACATAATTTGACTTCTAATTTATAAGTGCAATGACACGGAGAAAAATACATACTCATAAATAGTTATATTCATATGATTATATCTTGAATAAGTAGCCATAATTTATTTTGACAAAAGCACACCTATATGTATATTTATATAATGAGTGGAAAACATATATTAAGCCGTTGTTTGCTTCTAGTGGAGAGGTTCTTAAGATAATTTTAGATTTACTCGTGGATGGTACCTTTAAATACAGTACACATTTTCGTTAGTTGAAAAAACATATAAGTACTGATTACAAAAGAGGATTACGTTCATTGGTCAAAGAACGTAACTTTATTTGTCAGGACATTTAATTTTGATTTACATTTTAATCTTTGGCCAGATCTACACGTTTGAGATCAATTGCGGGAAATCTGCGAGCACAAAAAAACAATCCAAAATGATCAGTCAATTCCTGATCATGTATTGAGCGTATATTTAATATTTATCAATATTTATTTGTTTACATTTATATTCTTTTACGCGTCTTTAACGTAATTACATTATTATCGAACGGATCATCATACTGCGAATTGGCGCGCTGACCTTGAATGAATCTATATTAAATTTGTATTAAAATATGACCATCCATGCAAACAACACCATCTAATTGTAAGTACATATAATGGAAATCGCTTAACATGAATAATAGGTTAATAAGATATAGTTTACTTTGTTACTTAAAGATAGGGTGACCATACGTCCCGTTTTCGCCGGGACAGTCCCGTTTTCGTCGCGTCTTGCGTTCGTCCCGTCGTTTTCGTAAAATAGTTTGATTTGTCCCGTTTTGCCGATTCACATATTTTGATGGACATAAGATGACTGAAATTTTGTTATATTTTTTAATGCGTTTTCCTTAAATTTTTTTTTTCTCAATAACTTTATTGAAGTTTTATTTTTATGTTTTGATTTGTATTATTGCTAGATTTTTTCAATTTTTTAAAGCATCACTCAAAAATTCAACCAAAATAACTAATATTTTCAAAAATGTTATTTTATGATGGCTTACATTTTTTTAAAACCGAAAAACGCATTATTTTTTTCACTACTAATATCGTGTAATTAAAAAAAACCACTGTTTTTCGCTGAAAACTTTTCCAAAAATAAAAATTATAGATAAAGACATGATGCAAAAAGTGCGAAACTCGAACTCGATATTGGAAAAAATATGGGTGGGAAAATAAATTTCATCGGTAGTGTACTTCCTTAACGATATTAATTGAGGGAAAATTTTTGAAGGTGCAACACATTTTTTTATATCGGAGGGGGGGCATTTTTTGGGGAGCGTCCCGTTTTGGGTCCTGGGAAATATGGTCACCCTACTTAAAGAATACTGTGCACGTATACTATAACGTCTAATTTTAAGCAATATGAAATTCTTTTAACACAAAAAACATATTTTGGTCCTTACAGTTTCGTGTTAAACGTTTTCCTCTTTAATTTGAGAATTTCGAAATCATGTGCGTTAGGGTCATGTGCGCTTGGGTCATGTGCGCTTATTGTTAGATCGTGTGCACTTACAATTAGATCAGGGAACTGACCAAAATTAACCGATACTTTTTTCTGGTTCAGTTCCGATTTTTGTTTCAGCAATAATTTCGGTTTTCACCGGTTTTCGGTTTCGGTTCAATTCCTGTACAAAGCCCTGATTTGAGAGACATGGAAAAGGAGAAATTAAAAAAAAATGATGTATTTGTATTAAAAAATAAGCAATGGTTGTAAATGTAATTATATTATAGCCAAAGAGAAAGTTTGCTCTCGAAAGTTGGACGTTGACAGTTATGTGCCGGTTTCGATTATAATAATATTCAATGTACATAAATTCGTATTTTTCATCAAATCATCATGTCAGTAAGTACTTTTTAAACTAAAAATCGTTATTTTTAATACTTTTACATCAATATTCAATAAATAAAACCATAAATCAAAATAGGTTATATTTATCATCAAATATTTTCAAATTCAAGGAAACAACTAAAAAATCATCAGAGAACAAAACTAAAGATGAAACAACTTTTTTCCCGAACATTTTACCATCTTTACTAATCATTGTAATAACCGTAGCTATTGCTACGCATTTTCAAAAACCAAAAGAAACATCAGTCGAAAAGAAACCTATCTACGCTGTATACAGCCAACACTCGAACGTGGAAAGTGAAACTGGCATTTTGAAACATGTCCATTTGGTTTTGCAAAGGTCCGGCTTTGAACACGGAAACAATGAATCCGATTGGGACCTTTTATGGTCCCACGACTATCCGTTCCGTTTATTACAACAGAAAATGAGATCATTAAAACCTCACCAGTTAGTAAATCACTTCCCGGGAACGGGGTATATAACGAACAAGGTCGACTTCGCTACGACTGATTCGAAATTCATCCCGAAAGCTTTTAAAATACCGGAAAATAGTCTTGAATTAAAAAAATATGCCGAGTCGAAACCAGAAGCGTTATTTCTTTTGAAAGATAATCAACATAGGGGAGTTCAGTTGAAGAATATATCAGAAATCAATTTGGAATCCCAAGGAAATTTCGTGCAAGAATATATGAAAAATCCTTTTCTTGTAGACGGTCATAAATTCGATATCGGTGTTTATACGATACTCACATCTGTGGATCCGTTGAGGGTTTATATTTATAAAGGCGATGTGCTTTTTAGGTATTATAATGTTTACTTTATATGTTCCTAGTTATTTTGCAATTAAATTGTTTATTTTTGTACTTGAAGGTACTGTCCAGCTAAATATTATCCGTTCGATCCGTCGGATCTTGATAAATATGTGATCGGTGATGATTATTTGCCGACATGGGAAGTTCCTTCGCTAGCATCAGTCTACACATCAATGGGATATGGAATGAAAGATTCGTTTGATTATTATGTTAGAAGTCAAGTATGTATTGAATGTATTATATTATTTGTATTAGCATTAATGTATTAATGTTAGCATTTTTATAATATGTTTTTCATTTTAGGGGAAAGATCCTTCGATAATTTGGAAGCAAATAGATGAGTTTCTCGCTGAATTATTTGCAAAACAGGAACATCTCATAATTTCTGCTGTAAGAAAATAAACTTAGAATTATTTTAATCGAATACAATGAAAATTATTTAACTCGGAAGCGTTTAACATGAAAAATCAGTTAACAAGACAATACTCTGGTCTTAACAAAAATACTTTGTACTTATATCATAAAATTTTACATAAAATTCATTAGCGTTTAATTAAACATTTTTCACTGTATCACATTTTAATGATCACAATAATTATAAGATATTTTTATATTTCAGTTGAAGAACTATAGGAGTCCTCATAACTTTTTTGAAATGATGAGATTCGATTTTGTGATCGACGAAGATTTGAAATTATACGCTTTAGAAGCTAATATGTCTCCGAATTTGAGTTCAGCACATTATCCTCCCAATCAGCTTCTTTACGAACAAGTTATTTACAGTTTATTATCATTAGTCGGTGTTGCTAAATATACAAAATCTCCGACATTAGCAGATAGGTAATATTTACTTCAATTTTATTAAAAAAAAAACATTTTTTCATTTTTTTTACTAAATATTTCATTATAGGAACGTTGGTGTAACTAATATGCGAACTTCAGACAAAAATATAATGGTTTGGGCGGAAAAGTGTGGCAGTGAAGAATGCATTGATAATTGTGAAAATGTTTGTGCTACTTGTCGTCACTGTTTGTCCCAGAAAACGCGTCAAAATGTTATGCGAGCTGTAAATGAACATCTAAACCGCAACGATTGTAAACGAATATATCCACCATCTATGGTAAGATAATGATATGATTTAATTTACGTAAACATGATGTTAATTAAGGATTTTGTAAATTTCAGATGCAAGGAAAAAGAATCGATGATTCATATTTGGACGCTTTATCTCCATCGAATAAATTGATGTTTTTATGGTTTCAAGGAAAATGTAATAATGATATTACATGGTGCAATTAATTTATAACAATAGATAATTATAATTAATTTCAGTATTTATTTTATAAGAATCGAATCTCTATTATATTTTATGTTATTTTGATATGTTTTATCGACTATATAAAACTCTTTGGTTGTTAATAGATTTCGTATTGAAAATTATTTTTGATCAAATGTTTAACTTATTTTTATAGTGAAAAGTTTATTTATTTTTTTTATTGTACCTGAAAAAATAATGTGTTTTATGTTGTACTTGTTAAAAAATTTTACACAAATTTACTAATCATATATATATATTTTTTTATATTTTTCTACATTTGAGCTTTTTTTTATTTTTCCTTATGTTTCCTGTTATTCAAATGATTGATCAACCAGTAAAACTAATTCAAATGATAATTTAAATAGACAATTATAGATAATTTTCAAATAGGTAATTAAGAAGTCAAAAATTTATTGTTTTTTAGGCAAATACATAAATTTCCATGCGAAAATTTAAAAAAAATTGTAGGCCGATTTGAAAACGATTTAGGCCAAACGATATGACGTTACTTTTTGACAAGTTGATCGCAGTCAGTCGCCGGGAGTCGTTTTTTTACACTTTCGTTTGCTGTCAGCGCAAAATTACATTCTCCTGGACCTGATCCACCCCTGAAAAATGTATGTTTTATTTAATTTAATAATTTGTATAAAAATCGTTTTTTGTATAAATGTACAAATTCTGTTTTTTGTACAAATTCGTAATTATGATACAATTTAACCTCTTAAACATAGTTTTAATTTTAGTTTCGTTTGTAGGCAGTATAAGTTTATTGTGAATTCGTATTCGTATTATATTTTAGAATGTTTAATATGACCTGTTAAGGCATCATTTATCATCGCACGGTTTTATGTAAATAGATATTCTATGGTTAGGTAAAGTTAATTTTTTTGTAAATAGTTATAGTAGTAATTGTTATAGTTTTAAAACATCAATAAGATCAACGCTCAAGAGTTTTCGTTCCATTTTTAATAAATCAAAAAGAACACAAAAGAACCATTACATCAGACTCAATATTCAAAATAGGAACTCTCAACAATTATCAGACTTAATTATTGTGAACAAAACATAAAATTTACAATGAAAATCAAAGTATTTCAAACGTTTATTTTCTCTTTGTTGCTTTTACGTTTGTTAGTTTTTCTTTTCTTCTTTTTCTTCACGATTTTGTCCATGTATTCTTGAGAATCTGCCGATTCTGATCCATCAGATATTCTAGTGTGCTTGGTGAATTGTTTCGTTTTGGTTTTCTTTGGTTGAACTGCAGTCGCGACGAACATACTTTTGCGAAATTTGTTACGTGCAGTTGTGGATTGAATTGAGCTGTTTGGATAATTTGTTGAACTATATTCAGTCTTAATTGTATTTACTATATTTATATTAGACGTAACAGCCTCTTGTTTATTCGTTTTTAACCTGAAATTGTTTTTTTTCCCGATATATTAATAAATAGATTCAAATTATGTTTAACAATTCAATAGATTACCTCGTTTTCTTTTTCCAAGTTCTCGAAACATTAGGTTGATCGTTGTAATTTATATATTCGTTGACAACATTTGATAATTTAATTTTGATTTTTGTTTTCGACTTATTTTTTTTATATTTTGGATCAGCTTCTTCTTTATTTATATAACTATCTTCGAGGGATTCTAATTTTCTTGAGCACGACCTTAATCATGAAACAATTTTATATTATGGATTATATTAAACTTTATTTTTGCTTTTAACTGACGAAAAAGATAAAAAAAACTTTATCGAAATGTTTTTTTATACCTAAGTAAAGATTCGCTATCCGTATAGTTTCTCATTGCCAAATTTGATATTCCCCATGAAAGTGGAAGATATACGTTCGGTTGATCCGTTTGAACTCCCGTCCATATATTATTCCGGAGCGTAGTCAATTTTATTTGAAGTTCCGAAGTTTGCATTTTTCTTGACAAACGTATATCTGATAAACTCCTATGCACAATTTTAAGTATTTAAATATATTTTATATAACCAATAACTAACTATTATCAAAAATATATTACTTCGGCTGTGGAAAACACTGAAATTTGTGCCAAATTTGCTTTTGACTATTCCCAAAATGCGCCGATGCACTTCTCGATCTCGAAACGCGCTTGGTTTGTTTTTCTTTATCGGACTGATCGGGTGAATCGGTGTTCTGAAACATTTTGATTTAATTAATGGATACGATGTATGAAATTTATTATGATGAAAAAATACTTTGGCTGGTATGACTCTAAGTTCAGGCGGCATTCTTTTTCTACGGTGAGTTTTAGTTATTTTTGTTGAACGAAATTGCTTGTGCAATCTTCTCACTGGACTCAATTCATCGCATGATTCAAATTCTGTTGATGCTTCTCCAATATCACTTCCAGCATCAGTAGTTAAATCTATAGTTGTTCTATAAATCTGAATAATATAATTTTTTTAAGTTGTACTGTTATTTTTATATTTATTTGATTAAAATTTATATTATTTACTGGCAGAGCTTGTCGAATAATTTTCGGATTCGTTCTGAGCTTATCAGTTTTTGGTCGTGATCTTCGATTACTCTGTTTTACAGCCAATGAAAAAAGCATTATTAATTATTGTGTTATTTGTAAAATGTTTAAAAACATAATAGTTTACCCTTTTTGTTTTTGCTGTACCATTCGATAAATTCGGCGATGATGGTAAAACTGAAAATTGTTTAGTTAAACTCGATCTTTTTCTTTTATTTTTTTCATCTGAACTACTACTCGAAGTATCGCCTTCATCACTAAAAATAGTGTCAAATATTTATTATTTTTTATATCGTATTCGATATGTCAATTGATTGATTACCTAGAATAGTCTGATAAATTTATATTTGTCGGCTCATCAGCACTTGAACCCTCTTTAAGTAATCTATTTATTATTTTGTTTCTTAAACGTTCTTTATGCGGATTTTCATCGCAGAAATCTAAAAGAGTTTCACAAAAAGCTCTACCCAAGCCTTCATAGTCCTGTGTAGAAAAATGAGTGGCGACTCTTCCACCAAGTTCTGACCCCCCAAACGAAGCTTCCATCGTGTAACTGTTTGCAACTCCCATCATCCAAATCACTACTCTTCCGGTTCCTTCTTTGCTCCTTTGTATTCGAAATTTGCAACTTTCAAAAGAAAACTAAAAATAAACATTTGTGTATTATCTAAAAGAAATACGTTTTCTAGTATGATGATGTTTACCTTGTCTGCACAATTTTTATGTAACATTAACGGAAATACTTGTTCGTGAAGCCTTTTATCTAAACCTCGCCTATTTTCACATCCGTAAATGAAAACATTATGTTTTCTCGAATGAGCGTGAAGATCACAATACATGACTACTCCACATTCTTCTATCAATCTAATTGTGATTTTTTAATTTATTATCATGAAATACAGTTAAAAATATTTTGTTTTTTTTTACCTTCGGATCATTAATTTTGTGTGCCAAACGGGTGGATATGTTTCCCTTATAACTGTTCTGTATTGTCTATTTAAATCTTTACCAGTTAATGAACACCGATTATTTCCAACAATGACCTATAAAATTTGATTAAAAATTGTATTTGAGTTCATTTTACAATTAGATAAAATATATATTTTTTGATAAATTTACCCCATCAGGATTCAACATCGGAACTAATTTAAAAATAAATTTTTCTCTCAATTCTCTTGCTTGACTTGAATCTCCCGTGAGAAAATCCATAAACCCTTTCATCATCCACGATGAAGGTGTTTCTCCTGGATGTACTCTAGCTGTAATAACTATTGCTTTCTTCTTCTGAAAATTATATAGTATTAGTAGTATCAAAAAATAAACTTTTTTAAAACAAGTTTATACCTTTGGTTCATTTTCATTTGGTGGAGCCGTAATAGTCAAATAATAAACGTTGTTTCCAGCTAAAGTTCTGCATAGAAGTCGTAGTTTAGTAAAAGTTGATTTTATTGGATGGTTTTGTAATTTACATAAATAATCTTGCAAATCTGTGTATGTGTACGGGTAACAATGTGCCAAATACACAACATCATTGTCATGCGGAAATTCAACATTGAATGTCAGTGTAAAACTAGGATATTGTTCTTCTTCTTCAGTTCTGCAAAATATCAAAATCTTAAAAATTAAAATAATGTTTATCAAATCTTAATCGAATAAAAAAAGCTCATTTACGTTGGATCGTTTTTATAGTATGATATATTATTTGCACATCTCCTCCAACCGATCAAATGTAATTGAGCATCTTTATCAGAATACATTAATGGTCTCATTCCTTCATTATATAGACTTTCACCTTTTGATAGATTCACAATAGAAAATCTACGAATAGAGATTCACAAATTAAAATAAGTATAACATGCTTTCTTTTGATTCTTAAAAAAAATTAACCTGTATGCTATATGTTTTCTCGTGTTAGAAACCCTAAAGTAAAACCATTGCATGTGTCTATTTGTATACAAATCGGTCCTTAAATATAACTCATAATATGTGCTTGTAATTTTTACTGCTTTTGCCAAGTTACCCGATTCGAACCGTGATTCAAAGTGCAATTCGTCATCACAACCACTGCTTGAACATGCCGTTAAGAAATAACGACTACCACCTACACTGGATCTGCTAAACTGAAATATGAGTTGTATATCAATAAAATCGCTTCATTTTTCATATCTTCAAGATGACTCTTACATAATTGACTGCGCTCATAGGACAATATTGAAACATAACAGTCCCCGATTCTTCACCGACTGGTTTCGGTTGAAGTTCTCGACCAGTACGAATATAATAACATTCTGGTACTGGTGGGCAGTATTCTATGTGATATACACGACTTTCCAATACCTGTAAATGTAAAGATAACAAAGTTTTAAAGTGTGTGTTTATATTAGCATTATATCTAAATTAATAGTTTGGATAGATCCGCTTGAAAAGAAATAAATGAGTTATTTTAAAGTATATATTGATATATTTATTTCGATAGTAATTTCTATAAATGTCTTTGCAGATTCTGTCATCGGTATTTGTCAACCTAAGGAACGCTTAAAAACTGAGATTTTGAAACTGAAGACATTGAACTAATGAGTTAATCATGTCGTACCGTAGTCATGCTTATAAGCTTTTCTCGTATTCCGTTATTAGTTCATTCCAGAAGCACATACCGATACGATGTCAGAGTTTATATAGCAAAACTTATATTTCTAAAATAAAAATTCAAGCAATAACAAAATCCTATTCTACAAGTACAGATCGGCCTTTCATATTAGGTATAGAAACATCTTGCGATGATACAGGTTGTGCCATAGTAGACGGAAAAGGAAAAATATTAGGAGAAGCTTTAAATTCGCAACACCTTGTTCATTTAAGAAATGGCGGTATTATTCCACCCGTTGCACAAGAATTACATCGACAATATATAGAACCTGTCGTTGAAGAAACTCTCAATTCGGCGAATCTAACCATGAATGATATTGATGCTATTGCTCTTACAGTAAAACCTGGTTTACCCATGAGCTTAATGGTCGGAATAAAATATGCAAAATACATTGCAAGGAAATTTTCCAAGCCCATTATCCCTATTCATCACATGCAAGCTCACGCCTTAATGGCCAGAATGGAAAATAAAATTGAATTTCCATTTCTCGTTTTGCTCATATCTGGGGGTCACTGTCTGCTGGCTTTAGTGAATGATGTTGATGATTTTAAGTTGTTAGGTCATAGTACAGATGATGCTCCTGGGGAAGCATTTGATAAAGTTTCTAGGAGATTAAAATTGCGTAATATTGAAGAATTATCTAAAGTCTGTGGAGGACAGGCCATAGAATTGCTTGCTTCTAAAGCTAATAACATAAATGAGTTTGAGTTTCCGTTAACCATGGCACAAATAAAAAATTGTGATTTTAGTTTTGGAGGGGTGAAAAATAAAGCTCTAAGCTACATATATAAACTCGAAAAACAACACGAAGTAATAGGTGATGGAATTATACCTGAACTGCATAATCTATGCGGCGCATTTCAATATGCAATAAGTAGACATTTGTGTCAGAGAACGAAAAGGGCTATGTTATTTTTAGAAAGAAATAACTATTTGCCAGAAAACAATAAAACTTTAGTAGTATCTGGAGGAGTAGCATCTAATAATAATATTTTCGAATGTATGGAGGCTCTATGCGAAGACATGTATTACACTGCTGTACGACCTCGTTCAAAATTGTGTACAGACAATGGCATCATGATAGCATGGAATGGTGTCGAAAAATGGAAAAAGAACATTGACATTATACAAGATATTGATACTATAAAAATGTATTCGAAAAGTCCTATAGGTGAAGACATTCGTGATAAAGTTTCCCACGCAAGCATAGATTGTAAATCTGCATCATTCAAACATATATTTGAAACTAAAGTTGCTATTTAGTCTTACAATATATATTTTTTAAATTGTAAAATTACAAACAAATAGACACAGGCATAATTAATTCACCTGGCACTCTGTCGGCCATCGCGCTGCTTGCTGTGGACAATCCAGTTCTTTGGGCAAAGCGAACAAGTCTCTTGGTTCTTTTAATCTTGCTATTGTCTTGAAAGTCTTAGAATCTGTATTTATTTCTATTTGATTGCTCTTGATTGCATTCTCTAAATAATTACTAATATAAACACCTGAAAATAAACATGAAAAAATTATAAATTTTTTTTTTAATAAAAATTTTCACTACGAAAATTATTTTTACTATGAACATTTTCCATAATCCCTCAACACACATATATTCAAATATAAATATAATATTTTCACAATCGACACAAATTCAAAATCACCCAAAATTATACGAATATAGATTTCCGAAAAATATTGAATTCCAAACCGACACAAAGATACAAATTCGAAGTCTCCCAAAATTATACGAATATAAATTTCCTTTAAAATTTCTACTATTAAATTCCCAACCGACACGAATCCCATAAACCCCAACTTCCTCCACTTTCGACCAAACTTCCCAACTTCCCACCCGAACCTCTATTGCAAATGGGAAACAGCGCAGCCTGCAGATCCCTGACGTGTCCGTTGTCGTCCACCGTCACCATGGCTTCCTTATCTTCCTCCTCTCCCCCTCCTAACCGGGGGCCCTTCTGGAATGTCGAGGGAGCCCTCACGGAAGGAGCTACGCCCATGGTGGCGTCCCGACGCCGTCTGGCATGGTCTGAACACTTAAATGTTAAAATATGCAGCGGGGGTCGACCTCCCCATACCACCCCCATACCTTCGTTGGGTGTACACGTGGCTGTCGTGACGTAAACGGCTGTCTTTATTCTTCTAAGGAAACCCGAATGAATTGTAAACCCTCTATTGTGGGGTTTGTTGAGGTGCTGAATTTGAGATTTTGTCGGATAAATCAATAGGACAATAATAATAGATGTTGCTTTATTGTGTTAGGGATTTGCGTTGTCCTTTCAGTGTATGGTATTTTGAAAAATAATAGATTGTTGTTTGTATTCGTTTCTAATTAAATTTTCTATAAAAAGGGTGAATTTCTCAAAATAAATCGCAATTGTTGAATAGGTTAATTCCAGTAAATATACTCGGGCCACGTATAACACGATTTTGATATAACACGGCTTATGAATTGTGAACTATTTTTGTACAACACGTTTTATATAACATGGTTTTAGAAGAAAGAAAAAACAATTAATAATGAATTAGATAATGCTTTACTTAGGTACATACATGACTTAATGACAAATTTTCATTTTAACATGAATAAAAATGCATTATACTTGCTTAAATTTTTTTTTAACGAATTTCATTTGTAGTTTTGAAGTTATGTTTATCAATTTTTAACCATATTTTAATGAGTTTTGGGTTTATATTTTGTCGAGTAGCACCTTTTGCCATCCAAAATGTTAGCATGAACAAATTTAGACGATCTAAGGGAAAATGAATTGTAAAAACTCAAACGTAACCTCCCCACAATACTATGTATTGAAACTAATTGTAAGCTCGAAATTCGTTAAGAAATTTAATTTGCTGACTTAAAATAAATAAATTACGCATGAAACACATTAAGAAATTCAATTTAAGCACCTATAATGCGTCTTATCTAAATACATACACGTATATTTTCTGTATTGCTGATTAAAAAAAAGTTATTAACAAACTTCGATTATTTTTTTGGAACGAAAACCCTAATTTTGTATAAACTTCAAACCTCGTATAACACAGATTCGTATTACACGACGATTTTGTGGAACCATTTGTTATACGAGGCCCTAGTACATGGAAGAGGTTCGTCCATGGCAGGGTTTTCAGCAATGTGGATTGCTGAAAAAAGCAGCGTATTGTACGCGTTTATACATGGAATTGGAGCTTCGTGCTTGGAGGTGCCTATTGAACCGTTTCGATATCAATCCGTCAATAGACGACGCGAATTTTCGAATTTTATATGGCTCACGAATTATATAGGTCGCAATGGCTAGTCATCGTATGGTGGTGGTGATCAATGTTTATGGGGTGCATGATCTGGGTTTGGATTGTGTTTTTTTTTGTTTGGAATTGCTGAAATATTGTCTTTGTGAAATTGCGATGGACGGAGTTGTTGAAATTTATCAATGAATGTTTTGTGAAATTAGAACGGAATTTTTTGTAGAAGATTGGTATTTTTTTAATAGTAAAGTGATATTTTTGTAATTATTTTAGGATTGGTAATTTTATTTTGTTGGTATTATATTTTGTGATTGTTTTCGAACATTAGTGAAATAATATAATAGATTTTTTTGTGAAGTTAAGAAGTACTATAATATGTATAAAATATCAATAGATGCTTTTTAAAATTGGATTGAAATAATTTTTAGAGGATCCTTAATTTTTTAATGTTCCGATGACATTTTTGTATATTTTTTTCGAACTGATTCTGATCTAAATATAATATATATTTGAATATGTATTAATCATTAAGTAATAGGGCCTTGTACGTAATAAGTAAGGCTTAAAATAATACTGAAAAAAATCAACATAAATTTTTTTAAATAAAAATTGGCTACTATTATATTCCAATTGCAAATAAAAATCGATATATAAAAACTCATAGATGAAACAGCACTTTCATTCAAATTTTCAGCACATTTTTTTCACAATGTCTAATCAAAATTGAGTCCAAAACCAAACAAATTATTTACAAAAAAAATTAACAACCCTATAAATCCGAATCCATCAACCGTCACCGATCTCAATTCCGATTTCTCAATTGTGGTTATCCTTCAAATACTCGGATATTCTCAAATTTTTCGATGATTCAATCGAACATATTTTATATGACCTTTACAAATGAGTCATATATGTTTAGAAAAACATCCTTATGAGAACGAACCATTGTTTTCCACTTCAGTTGCAAATGAATCACGGCGTGATTCAATCGTCTACTCGAGTGCTAAATTTTCAACCATTTCGGTGAGTTAAACATCACATAATCACATAATTTTATCAAAAACAAAAATTACCACCATCCACATAAAATCATTCTGCAATATCGTCGGCGTCATACAATCGTCTACACAAGTATTAAATTTTCAACCATTTCGATAAGTTAAACATCACATAATCGGATAATTTTATCATATACAAAAATTACAACCATCCACACATAAAATCATTCTGCAATATCGTCAAAACAAGTGATAACACGCCAATCAATCATCGATCACTCACCGGATCGATAAGATAAACGACATTCGCGATAAAACAACCTCAAAAACCAGCCTTCGCACGACAATCATACGAGTTTCCGTTCCACGTCCGATTGCGAGTCCTCCGCGAAAAGTTTCCGATTGGAAAAGCACGCAAGAAATTATAAACCGAGTTTTCCGGGCGAAACGCACCACCGAAAATTGTTACAACAACGCCAGTGGGGAAATCAATAGTTCCGTCGTGCCGTAATGTGATCCGATCGCGAAGTTTTCCGCGAAATTCGTATTTACGTTTGCCGCCAAACTGTTATGTATGCCTTTTAACGTGTGTGTTGTTTTATTATGTCGATGTTTTGTTCGGAACTTGTTTCGGCTAATTTGATTTTGACGTTTTCGCCAATGCGCCATTTTTCATATGAAAAGTTTTTTTTTAATAGACGTCGTAAATATGGAAAATTTTCTTTTTAAAATTTTGATTAATTTGAAAAAATTAAAATTCAATGAAATTTTAATAAAATATAATATAATTGAAATCGTGTAATACGAAAACGCTTAACGTGAAAAATCGATTATTAAAAAAATAATACTATGATCCTGATAAAAATACTATGTATAAGGTTTTTAATGTATCAAAGGACGGAATTTCTCTCGGTCAAAAGTAGATCGTTCTGGGAATAAGATGTGATAGTTAACAATTTTTTTTGTTTTTAGTACTCAAATAGAATTATGTTCTTTACTTTTTTTTATTTTGTAGTTTGACTTGTTAAATTTTTTTTTTGCCCCTAAACGATATGCTGTCGATAAGAGATTTGCATGTATATTAATATTTTTGTGTGAATTCAAGTCTAAATAAAAAGGTTGATAAAAAACAACACAACAAAGGCCACAAAAATCATCAATTCGGCTTTTGGAGAAGATATCACAAATCAAAAAAATGTTTGCAGACGGTTTATAAAATTTCAACCTCGAAAATGAGCCCCTCAGTTTCCTCAAACTTTCGTCAACGATAAAAATTTAAGAGACATCATTTAAAATAATCCACATAAAACGTTCGATAATTTTAAATAATATTATGAGTACCCAGAATAAATGTCATATTTTGTCGATGAAACTTTAAAATCGTTTTTCAAAAATGCGACATTCGATCTAAATACCCCTAATATAAACGTATACAATCAACATAAAACAATATTTCGATCCCTTCAGCATCATATTAAACGTATACTCATAATAATTTAAAAAAAAACTCACCATCACTCCCGACTTCGTCCATGCTCATCGCGATCGCATGTCCGAAATTGGCGCCAAACTCGAGCCTTTTTCAAACCCGGCCATACGTCCACCCCGAGCGGGTCTCGGATGCGCTTTGATCCGACTTTTTCTCGGCCATTGACTACCACCACTACCACCGGCGAGTCCACACAACCACGATGATGGTACGACCACCGCGGCCGGCGGCCGCTGCTTCTCTATCGATCCTGATGTTGTAAAGAAGGCCGCAATTTGCTGGAGTCGTCCTGGTGCGGGCCGTTTGGGTCCTTATCGAGAGGGGGTGTGGTGTGCTTTGGGGTCGGAGGTTGGATGGGTTTTTTGGTATCGCTAATGCGCTAAGAATGATGATTTATGGCTGTTTCTTTGTCTTTGTGTTGTGCGGTTTGGGGGTGTTGCGAAGTTTTTGTATGGAAAATGTGTTTAAAATAATTTTGATTCGGATAATAGGGAAATAAATTATTATTTTTTTGTTTGGAATAGTTTGTGAAACGAAGTATTTTATTAGAAAAGAAATTTTAGGTTCATAAATTTTTTTGGGTTCTCTAATTGTAAACGTCAACGTAGTTTTTCCATTTGTTTCAAAGTTTTCTAACTTTTATATAAAATATGATTTATTGACTCGTTGCGATAATTAATTAACCTTTAACTGTCTTTTTTGTATTTATTTCGATTTAAAAAAACGACATAATAAATTTATTTAAAAAAATGTATACTTTAAATAATTAATGTATTATTTTTTATCAATACTCCAGCTCGCACTTATCACTGATGTTCAGCGACAAGTAATGCGGTTAGTAGATGGATGTGATTGCGTGTCTCTGACTTCAGACCATTTGGCAACGTTTTCAGTACTTATAAACTGTAAAACTCTTTAAACCTTTTATTACACGTGATACGAAAAAATGCCCAAACTTTCGATATCACTCAAAAAAAAAACCTCATACCACAATCGCGCTCATAAAATGATCGAAAATAATTTAATTTAAACAAAACACACACATTTTGCGTGACATATTCAAATACACGCAACTCAAAAAAAATAAAAACCACCCATTTACAACCGAACACTTTAATTCAATAAACCCCGGAAACTTCCCGTCCAATTTCCCCCCATAAAAAGCGATTCTGAAAAACACAAAGACTTCGCCCAACTTCAGCTGAAAACATCAACTATAATAACTTCCGATTGAAACAATAGCCGCTATCAGATCCGACGGTGCAGGTCCGACTTTACGACCGGGACGGATTCCCGGACAAAGTTAAATGCACAAACTTCGCCATTCCCTTCGCACGAACGCCTTTCAGCGCCGCCCTTTCAGCGTTTGTTTGCTTATTGTATTTAATCACGATCTGGCACCCCGTTTTCGTTTGATGGTTGATGGCTTAATTCTTGATTTGGCGCCCTGGTTCCGGAAATTTGGTGTTTGTGGATTTTTTTTGGTGTGTGATGTTTATCGATGCTTTGATGTGTTTGTATAATGTTTGGGTGAAGTATTGTATTTATTGTCTTTTTTGAAATATTTGTTTGACTCTTTCAGCGTTTTTTTGTGAAACATTAATATAATTCTATTTCATCATCTATTGTTATACACAGTTTTTTAGGCCCAATCATAATTTTTCATACGTATGCGATACAATTATGCTGTTTTTTTTTTTAATTTGAAGTATTATATGAATTCGAGGTGTTCAAAGAATTTATTCGCAATCTTGTGATATATTTCGACATAATTAAATATAATTTGTAATTTATAAAATTTAGAGGGGGGTCAAAATATAACTTTTTATGTGTGCGATACAAATATGCTGTTATGTTTGCGATACAAATATGTGTAAATTCAAGGTTTTCAAATTTCAAAGAATTTATTCGCAACCGTGTGGTGTATCTCAACATAATTAAGTATAAGTATAATTTATAAAATTTATGGATGGGCAGGGCTTCCATGCTCTTGCCCTAGCTGTAGCTGTGTTGTTCGACTACATTTTATAGCTCTCATTTATTATTTTAATAATAAATACAATGAAATAGATCAGTTGTGGCGAATCTTTTTTAACTCACATGACAAAATTTCCCAATATTTTTTTACTGAGTATCAGGCGTATACTTTTTATTGATTTGTATAAAAATACCGTGCCATATTATAGGCCATGATTCACCTTCCCTGAAATAGATGATCAATTTAATCATATACTGAATGAAATAATTTCAAATAAAAATACTTATAACAATATACACCCCATGGGAATGCAAATAAATATCGAATTCCATTCCCTTTTTATGCAAGCTTGCATGCAAAAGTCATTTTGCATATTATAGATAGCATGAACGGACGAAACGTGTAAATTCACCTTTTCCTGGTTTCCATTTCGTTTTTTTTAATACATTTTCTGATCGTAATCGTATTAGAATGTCAATAAAGATTTTCCTATGCGATGCGTTCGCATGCGATGTTGGTGGTTTCATTTTTTATATATTTAAATCCACGTGGTAGATTTTCCTCCACGTGTTGTGCCGTTTTCTGAATATATTAAACGTGTCCTATTTTGAGTGATCGACAGTCTATAGAGTCACAGTGCGGTATCGTATCCATTTTTCATATACATTTTTATGACAAATCGTCATAAATCGTCGAAATGGCATTTGAAAAATCGATGGCGGATATTCGCAGTTTGTTCGAACATAATCCTCGAAACTATATGAATTCGCAGTGATAATTTGTAAACTTTGTAACGAGGCCCGCTTGAAAATTGTACAAAATCTCAGCAGGATAATGTCGTAGTTTAAACTGTTAAATGGCACGCGATTGCTGAAAACTTTCATATAGTTTTCCGACCGATTGCGAAATTTACGCGCTCCGTTCTTCAAATTGAATTTTCACATAGAATACTTCTTATTATGTTATAATAGGAAAACATTTTCGCATGTATCGAGTTATTAGTGTCATCTGTACATCGATATAAATTATATTTTTTAATATACTAATACGTATTTAATTCGATTTATATTCGAACTTACCTTGACCTTATTCCGACCGATCTGATTAAAACTTCGAATTTGAAAGCATATACTGAAATATCGGAATATTCAAGCTGAATTATGCATTTGTGAATATAATACGTTTCCGTGCATCGAACCGATACCACAAATGAATTATACCCGGCGCATTTTGATCGGTTTGACCCACTTTTTGAAACTGTATAAAAACCACGAATTATTTTATAATTTTCAGCATTCAATGTCATTCAATGCCTATCATTAAACGTTTCATCAAACGATCGAAACAGCAGTAATTAATGATTAAACAGAAATTATTTTAATACGATTTTTTATATTGACCCTATAGTCAAAATTGGTGCGTCCATACGTCATCGAATACTATGTAATTTTATATAAAAAAACCGAGAATTTTACGACGTTCCTATATCGGAAACGAGTCTCGATTATGTTCGCATTTCTATTATTGCACGATAAAAGAATATTGATGTCTTATTGCCCCGTTTCAGATGGGGTCGAATTTTCAGCATGTGCCGTACAATTTTCAGAAACAATAAGAATCATCGAGTCGTTTACTAGGAATTTTCAATAAAAGCATACACGTGCGGGTACTTAAAGAATTTTCGCGAAACGTTTAAAAGCCTGAAACGCGAATTTTCTTCGAAAATTGAAATCATGTTAGACTTTAGTATGGAAATAGTATTACGAAACTGCAATTTCATTGTAGACGATTTATGTTTATTGTGTAGCATTTGTATGGTAGTCGAACGTGTTGGGACGGGACAAAAGGAAAAAATCGGACATGTAAGTTCAATTTTTCATTGTCTGAAACGTCTGCCTGAAAAGTTGTCGGTGATGGGGTCGTCGCACCTTAAATGAACTTTCAACTCTATTACTGCATGTTGCTTAGATACTGTTTGCTCATTTCGTCCATTCGATATATTATTTTTCATAAATCAGCTCCGAAAATGCCTCGATTATTCGCTCGTTACATACTTTGTACAAATTGTTACACTCCATATATCAAATGAGACATTTTAATAAAACAAACATCAAAATTTTCATGATCCATTCGATACCTATATATTTGAGTAATGCAATAATTTGTTCGACCTTTATACAAATTTTCCCTTCACATGAACGTTCCCAACATCGTATTTTCAATTGACATCCAATATCGAATGCATCTGATGCAACATGCAATGTCAAATCATAAACATATCAAAACAATATTTAAATTTTGTATCAAAATAAAAATAAAAATGCACCGCGTTTTGACACAATACTGCAAAACTTTCGATGACCCATTAATTGCCCTCGGCACGAAAGCCAGCCCTTTTTTCCGTGTTTGTGAAACACAAGAACATTCCAAATAAACATAGGCTTTGCGTTTAGAGTGCAGTCGTTAAAAAATTTGTATTATTCGTGCAGAAAGTGCATCTTCGCATTGATGAGGGACTGCCGTGTGTAGTCCTGTTCCGTGCAAGCCTTTCCTGAAAGGGTTTGGGGTGGTTCCAGGGTGGGTGTTAAACAACCTACTGCCACTGCCTGGTACGAAACCCACCCCCGTCAATATTGATTATTTTTTGTACTGTATTGCATATTTTTTCTGAAATATTGCTGAGGAGGATATGTTTTTGTATGAATTACACCTCGCTGTCTATTAAGCGGGTTAGTGATTCAAGATAAATATTTGAACATTTATACAATTTTATTTTGAATATTTAATATTATGTTAATTACAATTACATTTTAATTTCATTTAAGAATATTCGATGAACTACCAAAAAATATTGTTATTACAAGTAATTTGACTTTAATTTTTTATTACTTGAATAATATTTTTTTATTATTATTATTGATATTATAATATAAATTTTATCTATAAATGATCGAATAGTTAAATAGACATATTTTATGTAATTAAAGTACTGTTGTCATAGAAACACTTTGATACGTATTTGTGAGCGTTGAATCGAACGTCAAGTCTTTCTTTTATCTATCAAAAGTATGTTCTGGTAGTAAATTCAATTATAATTAAATTGATTATTGTGTTAAATCTATGTTTCGTTGCTAATACCAACAGTATCAACCTGTTTACTTTCTTTCATTTGAAAATTCATACAATTTTTTTCATTTTGTTTCAGTGGCTACACAATATTGCAATAGTAATTTACCTAAAAGATTAAAAATGGGTAGGAAGGTCACGGTTGCCGTGTGTACACTCAACCAATGGGCAATGGATTTCGAAGGTAACAAAAATCGTATAATCCAATCCATAAAAGAGGCATCGGAATTGGGTGCTGCCTATCGGACGGGTCCCGAACTCGAAGTTTGGTATGATCCTTATTATATATTGATTTTATTACTCAAATTTAGACTGTTATTACATCTGATGTTTGCTTTTCAGCGGGTATAGTTGTGAAGATCATTTCCATGAGCCGGATACGTTTTTGCACAGTTGGCAAGTTTTGTTGGAAGTTATGAACTCGCCCATTTGTCAAAATATGCTTATTGATTTGGGAATGCCCGTTCAGCACAAAAATGTATCTTATAATTGTCGTGTTGTGTTCATAAACAAGAAAATATTATTGATTCGACCAAAGATGCTGCTGTGTGAAGATGGGAATTATAGGGAAACTAGATGGTTTTCTCCTTGGCGCAAGGTTTGAATTTTTCAATCTCATATTTATAACAATAAAAACTTGATATAACGTGAGAAATTTTAGGAACGTGAAACTGAAGACTATTATTTGCCTCGAATGATAGCAAATGTTACTGGACAAACAACGGTTCCATTCGGTGAAGCTGTTATTTCTACGAGAGACACATGTATTGGTTTTGAAATTTGTGAAGAGTTATGGAATCCTAGCAGGTATTTCAATATATATATATTTTAAGATATTGTTTTAATTAAACATATAAATACGTTAAAAATGTTTGAAGCCGTCACATACCAATGTCTTTGGATGGAGTTGAAATCATATCAAATGGTTCTGGTAGCTATATGGAGCTGCGAAAAGCTTTTGTTACTGTTGATTTAGTCAAAAGTGCTACATTCAAGAGTGGTGGTGCCTATCTTTTCAGCAATTTGAGGGGGTGTGATGGTCAACGTGTATATTTCAATGGTTGTTCTTGTATTGCTGTAAATGGCGATATTATTGGCAGAACTCAACAGTATTCCTTGATTGATGTTGTGAGTTTATTTTGCGAATATTACATAGATCAAGCTAGTATATTAACTTTTTATTTATTCCGAAAATTAATTATAGGAAGTAACTGCATCGACAATAGATTTGGAAGATATTCGATCATACAGAGCCAATTTAAGATCTAGGAGTCATTTAGCAGCATCTAGTCCTGCTTATCCTAGGATTTTTGTTGACTATTCACTTTCAAGAGAGAATGATATCAGTGTACCAAGTTGTGAACCAATCGAGTGGTTATATCATTCCCCAGAAGAAGAAATAGCTTTAGGTATACATGTTTACTACAATAATAATATGACTATAGTTAGTAATAGAAACTTTCAGCAATGTTTAACCAATTTTATAGGTCCTGCTTGCTGGTTGTGGGATTATTTGAGAAGATCTGGTCAAGGGGGATTCTTTTTACCTTTGAGTGGAGGCGTTGATTCTGCGAGTGTTGCTTGTATTGTTTTTTCCATGTGTACTCAAGTTTGTGAATCTATACAAAAAGGAGGTAAGATATAGCTTTATGTAAAATAGCTTTTACATAAACATTTGTGTGATAACATCAATTTTTTATCCATGTTTCGATTTTCAGAAACGCAAGTCTTGAGTGATGTGCGTAAAATAATGTGTCAGTCAGATTATGTACCAACAGACCCGATGGAGCTTTGTAATCGCTTGTTGGTTACTTGTTATATGGGAACTGAAAACTCCAGTCAAGAAACAAAACAAAGGGCCGCACAAGTATTTAATTTCTTTCAAAATTTTATTTATGTTTATGTATGTGATATTTAATATTTGCAAATATTTTCAGCTCGCTAGTCAAATTGGCAGTTACCATTTTTCTGTTGCTATTGATGTGGCTGTAAGTGCTGTTTTAGGAATATTCACATCAGTCACAAGCTTAGTACCAAAATTCAAATCTAAAGGTGGATGTCCTAGGCAAAATCTCGCTCTTCAAAATATACAAGTATGTTTTTAAAAGCTGATATTTAATAATACAAAATGTATTCATCACGTAAATCTTGTTACTTCAAAATTGAATAAAAATTTTTAGGCTCGCTTAAGAATGGTTATTTCATATCTTTTCGCCCAATTGATGCTATGGGTACGTGGCCGTCCTGGTGGTTTATTAGTTTTGGGCTCGGCTAATGTAGACGAAGCATTGAGAGGCTACATGACTAAATATGACTGTTCTAGTGCAGATATAAATCCTATTGGAGGAATATCTAAAACTGATCTAAAAGGATTTTTAGATTATGCCAAGAGCAGGTAAGGCTGTTAACTTTTTATTTTATTTTGTATTTGAAAATAAATTAATCTTGTTCATCTTGATTTCTCTTTAAGATTCTTTTTGCCAGCTATTGCTGAAATAATGCAAGCACCTCCTACTGCTGAATTGGAGCCTTTGAATGATGGACAGTTGGCTCAAACAGATGAGCAAGATATGGGAATGACATACCTTGAGTTATCTCATTTTGGAAAATTGAGAAAAATGTCTCATTGCGGACCATACAGTATGTTCTGTAAATTATTTCATTTATGGGGAAATAAGTACACACCACAAGAGGTATTCTATTTGCAAAATAAAATTATTTACTCTTTGACTTATAAAAACTCAAAACAATTTTTAACTTTCAGTTGGCTTTTAAAGTAAAACATTTCTTCCGATGTTATGCTATTAACCGCCACAAGATGACTGTATTGACTCCATCATATCATGCTGAAAGCTACAGTCCTGATGATAACCGTTTTGATCATAGACCATTTTTATATCTCGTTCATTGGACTTGGCAATTCAAAGAAATCGATAATGCAGTTGCAAAATTAACCAAGGGAAAATCAACACCTTTGCTCGAAGATAAAAATATTCCTAACCCGACCAACAACCAACTTCTTGGTAAAATAACTAACACCAGTATAACTAATTTGAACAGTTCATCTGGTGTGACTTCGACATCTTATACCAAAAATACAAATAGAGCCGGCGTGTTGATATAAATATCAATTTATGGCCTTATTATCCATGTTTTATTAATAATTAAGAACAAATATGGTACCTGTGCCCTTATTTTGCTTAAAACTAGTGTAGAATCTATATATGGAAACAAAATTGGTGCTATTGCACAATTGCAAATACATAAACCTTAATATAATTTTTTTAATTAACAGTTGCACAATTCAGTTCTATTATAATATAATATTTTCTTTATGCGTTGTGAATGATGATGATGATGTCGGTTGTTTTTGAAGGTTGTCATTTTTATTAAATGTTTTAATATGGTAGTTTTTATTATTCGTTTTGCCAATAATAATCTTTGTATGATTCACATGTAAAACACAGTAATAAATTTTTTAATCATAATTTATTGGTTATGTCAAAATAAACATTGTTCACATATATGTAGGACATTGCAAAATGTAAAAAAAGATCTTAATCTAGCCGTATAAATGTAGATAAATGCTCATAAATAGAATGCTAGAGGAATACTGTGTTTCAATAATTCCATTTTATAAATGACATGATGAAGATGATAATTTAATGTTGAATCAAAGGTTTCAATATTTGATTCCGACTGGCATGTTGTGATTGTTTTTGTTCTTTTAATACTGAAATTTATCTTCTCGTTTTCCACAGGAAATTAGAGATTTATTTTCATAAAAATTGTTCAAAATGAATATTTTTTGGTATGCATCGACTGCGTTTTTTTATAAAGTAAAAATTTTTCTATTCAATTTGTTCTTCATAAATTTTTTACCGTTTATAAATTCCATTTATTATAATAATATTGTGACTAAAACTAAAAAGGTACTTAGCTTTAAATGTTAAAATATCTATGTCACTTAAAGTACATTAAATAAATATTTACATTAATTGCATTTGTGCTTATTTTTGAAACACAGTGAAGTTTGAGATAATCATCTTTGAAAGTCGTCAATTAAAAGCATTAAATACAAACATTGAAACATTGAGATACTTTCAATAAATAAATATAATTCTTGACCTTATAAAAAAACACAAGCAATTGAAATCGATTTACAATATCACAAATCACTTAAAAATAAAATAAGTAGGAATGGTGGAATAGAAGAGTAAAACAAAAATTATAAGCTATTGCAATAAAAGATGAAATTAATATTCTTAAATTTCAAATAAAATCTCAATTTAGGCGTTGTATTGATTAAAATAATTAAATAGAAAATTTTCTTAACATTTCTTTCCTTAGGTCTAACAACAATATTCGCAATAGAAACGACAAAAAGTACGCTTTCATCGTTTCCATTGCAAAAGCAATTCTTAACCAGCATTACAAAACTATCACTTAGAAAGGCAACTGTGAAATTAAAGCATATAAAATCCTTTGAAATTTGCAAGGAAGACACACAGCCGATTTAGATAACGTCTAAATCGACACACAATTTAGAGAAAAAATATCACAAATTCAAACGTATCGAAGTTGAATTAGATATTTTTTTCAAATACTGATAACTAACCCTTTGGGAATCAGTCATATAAACTTAAAAACAATAAATTTATATACGATCAATGCATAACAATAAATAAGCTATAATAATATACAAATAACAATAGTTTTCAGTTGCCAACTATGCTGGAAAAGAATTAACATAAAACGCATTATAGAAAAAATAACTTATTTGTAAAATATAACATTTTCACTATAATTACGCAAAGTCTGTAGTAACTATTTGTTAAAACTATACTTATTAACCCCAATGACCAACACCAGATTGCACAAATAACCCGATACTTTGATTTTGTTTGCTTGCAGTCATGCCACTGATTTGGCGATCCCAAATATATATATATTTTTTAGGAAAACGATGCTGTTAAATTGGATATTTAGTTTCTTTCCTCCATTACACATAAAGTTAGAAACGGGTGTTATATCACAATTGATGAATTTACTAATGAAATCTACTATTACATTTTATTGTCGTCCCCAAAAGCGATGATGTGATTAACTATATTAAAAATAAAACGCTGCTGCATTATCAAAGTACTCAAATATCAGTCTGTTTAAAATTAAGTATAACAAAAGGGATTGTTTATAAATGTATGATTTAAGTTAATAAATGCAAAAATAGTTATTGGACGGTATCATGACATGTCTGCTTGACTACCCCATAATGCCAGCCAACAGCATATTATAATGAAAAATGTACGCTAATAAATTCAGAGATTCAAAATTCAGTACTGGTGTTCTGTCGCATCTGATAGTGTTGGATGAGCTGCTAGCTAGCATCATCATAGCCATACTTTACTAGCCGTTCAGTTGTGTACCGGCATCGGGAATGACCCCAAGAGATTGTTGGCGAACGTTGAATTGGTGAATTTGAAATGTCGTTTGTCGTAAAATTTTAGTAACGCTGGTGAATAAGGATGTTTTTCTTTAAGATGTATATAGTGAACTTCTGGTTCGCTTGTTGTATGTCCACATTCTTCGCAAACGTACATCTGCAACAATCAACATATTCGTTACACATTGTTCCATATATAATATATTAACTTATAATAAGTTATTCTATATTTACCTTAGTTCTCCTTTCTTTATAGGCATATTGATGTTGAACTCCATGTACCTTCAAACAGTGTGATTCCAAAGAACACCTTTGAGTGAAAGATTTTTCGCACAAATTGCATTTGTATGGTCGTACGCCGGTATGTGTTCTTGTGTGTCGTTTCAAATCGAAAGTGTCATTGAATCCTTTTCCACAAAATGTACACAAGTATCTTTTAACATCTGAATGACATTTCATGTGTCGGTTGAGCAGTCTTTGTAAAGTGAAATTCTTTGAACACACTCGACATACAAATTTATTAGGATCATCGTCAGAGGTGGATACTATTGGTTTAGGCTTGTCATCTTCTCGTGTACGGCCGCCATTCATATCTGTTGCCAAGGGATTTTTGATTCCATGGCCACCATTAACGAATTCCAATTGAACTTCGGCAGGTAATCCAAGCTGTAAAGATAAAAGAAAACAAATATTAAATTTTTCTCCAGAATAAAAAGCATCATCTACAAAGGCAGTTTCAGTTAAAGCAAACAGATTGATTTGGTATGGCTGGCGTATTTACTATGAATTAAATTTGAATTTGATAACTATATTAAAGCTTCGCCAGTAAATCAATGTGATGCTTACCCTGTGTTGCAAGACTTGCAACTTGCCCTCGCTGATGGATGAGTCTCTTCGACCACTTACACTGGCAGGGCTGAGACAGGCTGGTTCATGATGGGAGCCTCCATCTAAAGAGCTAGTAGCACCTGGAGATGGCAAGGACATCGTTGTCGGTGAGTCCAAATCCAAACCGCTTCCCGAAAACGACAATCCAGGGGAGAGGGACTGGTGCTGTTGCATTTGTACTTGAATTTGTAACTGTTGGAGTTGACCTTCTCCGCTTTGTTGCAATAGCTGCTGAGTGTTGAGTTGCATGACCAAGTCTGAGCGGTCTCTAGAAAGCGGGTAGTTGGAGGGAGATTCATGGTTGGGGAATTGGTGTAGATAATTTTTGGGATAATACTGTCTATTGATCATTACTTGGTCAGAAAACGAATCGATGGCGCTTTCGGACGAAGTGTTAACAACAGAGTCAGGAGTTAGTGAGGGAGTATCTTGAAGTTCATCGGAGATGATTTCCTGTTGAGAGTTGTCACCAGGTAACCGTTGTAAAAAGTTAGAAAGGTCTGCGGCATCCGAGAGGCTATCTAACAACGCATGCTCGGCAGGGCTTGAGAATGTAAGAGTGGCTGTAAATTGTAATGGATCCATCACATTCCCAGCCATATCCATCATCATCGAATCGTTCACATCGTATCCTCCATAAGAACTCAGATTAGAGCCCAACGAGGGATCGAATTTGCTCTCACAATCAAGATCTATTTCGTCTTTCATAACTATACCGTAAGAAGCATTTTGTAATAAAGAATATTGTTTATCCGTCTGATTGTCCCCAAAACCACCGTTACCCATATCTTGTCCACCGTCACAATCGATATTCAATGCACTATTTATGCTGAAATTATTCGGAGATAAGAAATTGCCGTTGGCATTATAAGCATTGATGCCATTTTGACCTCCTTTCAAACTTTCGTAGAATGGTGGAAGACTTCCAGTGGGTGGGCTATTCGGCCCATAATTAGATCGGCCGTCTCTCCCTCCCATTCCACCACCACCAGCTCCTCCCCCAAGTGGTCCGCTACCAGCACCACCTCCAGAAGTTCCCGATCCACCTCCAGGTCCTCCAGTAGAGCCACCTCCACTTTGACCACCTCCAGCTTGCCCGCTACCAGCGGATCTACCATGACCAGCTGCAGCCACCAACAAAACGGGCAACTTCCCCGGAGGAACGATACCCCTCCCACCGATGACTGGTCTAGCAATAATACTGTTGGCAATTTTCGAACTACTCGACCGTCTTTGTTCAAGAATTTTCTTTTCTTCTTCTTCATCCTCACACTCCCCGCGTCTTTTCGGAATGTGATAATCGATCGGTTGTTCTTGCTCCGGTTCGGCTATCAGCATAGTCACAGGAAGTTTTACATCTGAAATCTCTTTTCTTTTGTCCTGGGGCAGCGGAGTCCTTTGTATAACAGAGACTTGGTGGCATCTTGGAGGTGGTGGAGCAGTAATACGCCTGGGCGTTGGACGTGGAAGAACCAATGGTTCAGCTGCAGGCAACACCGGCTTCTCCTCAGCAATCAACGACTTCTCATCAGAAGATTTTTCTTTGGGCAAAATGGGCAGGTACTCTTTTCGTTCAGCGCGCGTCAAGACGTGACCACGAGAGCCATACGGAACATCACCGCCCAAAATTGACGAGATGAACCTGCGTCCTGGCGGCAGATCCTGTTTGCTTTTGTGACCACGAGGGGGAGGTGATCCACGCTCTCCACTACTCTTCTTATCCTCGAATATGTCAGTTCCTGAAACGAACAAAACAAAGACCGTTAATACTCAAACCAAGAATAGTAAACTTCAACAAAATGTTAACCTCGAACTCGGCACTTAAAAACGCATGAAAGCGAAATTAAAACTCGACACAAAAGCCTTTTATGAATCGCCCGTTTCTTTTGTGCCGCGTACACATTTCAATTTATTTATTTTTACGCAAAAGGAAGACGTCCATGGAATGAATTTATTTCACGCACCGGTCAATCCGTCGCTTTCCCACGTCCAGCCCTTTCCCTTGCAGCCTTGGACCTTCGGGTCACGCTTGGAGAACCGTCATAATGAGGGTACTCTCTCGTCGGTGGATTTTCGAGACCGACTTCGCCATTTACCGGACGATCGTAATCGATTCGAATATGCCGAAGTGTGGATGCGTCGAATTTTGATATTTCGACGAAACAACAATGCGTTTTCCATTGAAAATGTCAAGAAAACGTGGCCCGTTCAAATGGCGAGGCGTGGGCGAACGCTCATATTATATTTGCCGTCTAACATTCCCGTTTAATGGGCGTTATTAACAGGAGACGTTTTTCAATTTATAACAGCATTGTATTCAAAATAGCATAATGACGATAAGAATCGACGTATCGATCGCGTTTGAATATCATTAGATGTTGATTCGAAATGTTTATGAATCGAAAAATATGAGCTGTAAATTATTAGTTTTCGGTGTCCCGTTGAGATATCAACAAATGCATCATTCCCATGATAGAAATAAAAGTTGAATTGAAATTCGTATTATTATATTAAAATATTCTCATATATGCTGATATAAAGCCATTGTATTGTATGTATATGAAAGGTATAATAATATGTTGAATTTCATACAATTTATTTCTATAACCTCGGATTTCGATTTTATTTACAGTTCAATTAATGATTACGTGTAAAACAAACACTATTCATAATAAGAGTGAAATCTCGATTCGGACATTTTCAATTTTGTAATATAAGTGCGTGCATATTGGGAAACATCCTCCTCCCACACATAGACCTTTTGTTTCGTTTTTTTTTTATGTAAAACTGTGAGGGTGAGCGTTTTCGGTTCCGCTAGCCCAGAAAGAAAGGAAACAATGTTACCGAGTGAATATGTAAAAGGTTAATTGTGTTTTTACATCGAGAGAGAAAGAGCAACGAGACTTGGCTAGGTCATGAACAGAGAAGGTGCTTGTTCTTGATGAAAAAGCGCATTGTGCATCCTCAATAAAAGCATAAAAATAATATAAAACGTCGGCGAGATATCGTGTTTGTATTGGACAATTAAAAATAATTATGTATCTGTATTGCTACATAGTAGATGAAATTAAATGTCTTGCATAAATATTGTATTAATAAAGTGGGAATAATAATGTTGTTTTTAATATTTCTATTCAATAAAATAGTTAATATTGTGTGATATTAGTAAAAAAAAATTATTTAACTAATGAAAAGAATTGCAATTAAATATTGAAAATATAATAGTCTATTGACGTTATATCATAAATATTCAAATGAGATCGTTTTATATGGATCACAAATCATGGTTAGAAAACATACCGCAACTTATAACAGTATCATATTTCTTTTATCATTCAATACCACACCAATGAGAAAACTTCCATCACATCTTTCTAACATAAAACACATACAAAATTTTCAAAACGAACACATTCTATACATCATTCGCCATGCGAACAATCTCAATTTTTCTCATATTTAGCACGCATTTCATCCGAGCAACAAAAACCACACACATCACAAAGAAAATTCATATATTTTTGAGTCGTTAACTAGATGATTTGTGACATTTGAATATGTGGCACACGCACGTGGACACGTCTGTCGTTTCAACAGAAACATAATGGTGCCCGCGAACAATGCGACATGCTCGCTAATGGCCGATGATACGATTAACACGACGAACATGTCCTTTGTTTTTCCAATTAATGTCCACTGTGACCTCTGCAAAATCTGTAGAAAAAGTAGGCGAACACCTCCCCCTAAAACGGTTTCCTAATTTCGCTTTTTTTTCAAAGCATGCCGATTTTTTTTCATTTCGAAATTTGATGTTTGAATTAATTGAGTATGTGGGATTTCAACAATTTTTATTGCTCATTATAATCGAAAATTATTACGTTTAATTACAATGTGGTTTTCGATTCAATGCTTCATTAATGATATTGTAATTGTATGAGACGCAATTAAAGTTAAAATGAAGGATAAAAACCGATATTGAAAAGATTATATAAAGAATTTTTCACTTATGATAATATATACATTTCTCACAAGAAACATGAACTGGGACACGACAAGTGAGCGGTCATTTTAATTCATTTTCATCCGACATTGCACGTGAACGTTTCGATTTCGTTTTCAGCGACGAGAGCGAAAACGCCAACTAACAACAGTTATATACAGAAATACGTTAATGCACAACAATATTATGTACAAAAACGTACCTGTCTGCAATTAGCGCTTATCGAGCGCGACACACAAAGCACAGCAACACCGCATTCCATTGTGATGAGCGAACGTGCTTCCACCTCCCTTTGTTGCTTCTTTTTTTGTAATTTTTTCAGTACATATGTGAATATTTGGAATTTTTTGTTATGCCTATGCCCTGAAGCTGAATGTCCGATATCAAAATGATGGAAGAACTAATGCCATTTTGAATCCAAAAAGTTGAGAGTGATTTTCAATGTGTTTCAATTTTTTTAATTGAGAATTTTCTAGATATAATTAAAGCATCATATAAATACCGGAATAAATAAGGATGTAAGTGCCATTTTTAAGATACAATGATTTTTGTCAAGAAATATTCATAGTGGCGCATATAATCGATACAAGTTTGCTGTTATGAAAAACCGATTTTGGGGACTTCAACCATATTTTAAAACAAAGGCGTTGGTATACATATATTATATTTATTATAATAGAACATATTTCTGATATAAAACTGATTGTGAGAATTTTTTGACACTTTTGGCACAAGTCCTTTTTTATTTTCGGTATTCATATACAATCCATATAAATAATTTACATTGAAAAATAAAGTGTTTTTGGTAGAATAATATTATACAATATTATAGTAACTTGCTATTAGTAAAATAAATGTGGTATTTTAGCAGTTGAACATTGAAATTTTGCTAAATAAATAGTTTTTTATCATATATATGTATGTATGTTGTGAAATTTAGCAATTTTGTTAACACTAGATTTTCTATAGGACTATAGGAAGGTATTATTAAGACCGTTGTCATAGTAATCAATGAAATTCATATGAATTCTTGTCGATTTGTTGAATTTTGAAGTACAAGACGTTGAATCTAAAGTATAAAAACTGTATCAGTATTATAAATGGTTCATTCGGACATAATCAAACCAATGTTATATAAGGAAACAAAGTAGAGCGGATTCATTAAGCGTGACGTCGTCTCTTATAGATATCGCGAAGCAAGAACTTTTCAGGTGGACTGAAAAAAGGCATGGAGGTTTTATCGCATATCCGCCGGTACACTATCGGCAATGGCAACAGGTGTAAAAGGAACAAACATTGTCGACGATAACTGTTAAACGCACCTGTCTAACGTGCAAGTTGAAGGACGGGAGGGACGACATAGTTCGCTGCGCTCGATTACTGTTAACCGTTTATGAATCATTGTGTTGACGCAATATTTCAATTCGAATCCAATAATATAATTTGTATGAAAATCTGATATGAATATGGTAATGTTCGCTTGAATGAGTTTGAAGTGCATTCGATACTAAAAAACGATTTTCCATAAAATGCATATAAATTTATTGGAAAATTATGATAAAATATTCAATTTTTTAGTGATACATGCATTTAGATGACATTAGTTTTATTGTAAGATAAAGTGAATTTTTTATAGAAACCATTTGAATAAAAAAAACTAAATTTATACATTATATAATAGCAATCAAAATAGACGATTGTTCCGGTGTGCTAAAAATACAATAAATTTTCCAGAATAATTTAACGCGACCTCAAAGGTTACCAATCAATTGCATAATTAAAAATCGATTCTCATTACACCGATCGCGTAGAAAACAAAGGGAATTAATCAAAACCCCTTGACAATGGCCAGTGAAAATTATGCGCGAATACGAACGCTTCCTATACAAACAGTGAATCACGCGAACGAAAAAATAAATAAAACCAGAAAATAGAAACAAAGGTTAATGGAAAATTAGCGGGCCGAAATCGACAGCGGCTTTGAACCTTTTGTATTTCGCTCTTTTTCACACGAATAATGGACACAGGTGACGGACATTCGTATGTAAAGCAGTTTTTATTTCGCATTGTCGCAACAAAGCCCTATTGTCGTTTCGATTCGTTTCGGGTGCAATGGCCACCACTCGTCCATCCACCGGACTTTTCATTCGTTCGATTTTTTCAGCAAATAGTACATAACCTGTACTCGATACGAAATTTCAGGACTGCCGAGAAAATATAAAGGTGGATTACTTTGCCTTTGTTTCGTAATAAACGCACCGTTGAACATGGCACGGAACAATCGTCACATTGTTTCTGCCGAGACTCACTTTTATCGGTCGTTTGTATATATTTAAGATTTTAACAGACGATTTTCTACAAGGATATTTCGTTTTGTTTTATAAAACGCTTGAGGAAAATTGTGAACAGAAATAAAAATATTTGGAATTCCGCTCAACTTGAATTTTGTACTGTACTGATATTGTTCAATAAGTTTTTTTCAGCTCTTCGAATCATATGACAAATTTAAAAATAATGTTCTGTCTAATTTAGACTACAATATCGTTGCATTTGATCCGCAAGCCGATTAATTTTTCAATAAAGAATTTTAATTAAAAAAAAATATATATATAAAAAACTATAATCTAATATCAGTTATTTATATAGCAAAAACTTGACCAATTATTCCAATAATTGACTCATTTTCTTTGCAGATTTATATAACACTTCAAAACTCAAATCACTAGCAATTCACTCTCGACAATTTCAAACAAAACAAATTGGCGAAATCGTATTTGATCGGTGCATTATCGCCAAGAGCGGAGTGCACATATGCAACCAGTACATATTTGCACATTTCGTTAACACAACGTAAAAGGACGGCTAATAACATGCACCATTGACTCGTAAATTGACTCGATCGAAGCGATTATGTCGGTCTTTTTTCGTTTTAGCGCCATTTGAAAAAAAAAATGTGCATAAAAACGTAAACAGTGCGAAGCGTCTGTGACCTCGGCAACCCCAAATGCGGCGTGTGCATACGATTTGAATGCATTTTCGCTTTTGCGTTGCACTCTACATTGTAAAAACTAATTGAGGACTCTGTAATTGGAATTAGAGGGTTAATGATTATTAGCATGCGTGTATAGAGATTTGTTTTTTTAATATCATTTATATGTAAAAAATCGATGTTTTTAGTGTTTAGAAACGGAAAAGTGCAT
The DNA here is from genome assembly GCA_009617725.1 of Hydropsyche tenuis. Taxonomy (NCBI): domain Eukaryota; kingdom Metazoa; phylum Arthropoda; class Insecta; order Trichoptera; family Hydropsychidae; genus Hydropsyche; species Hydropsyche tenuis. Next base: position 472,772 of record VTON01000066.1, read on the forward strand.
GTTGGACGTGAATTAATATCAATAATAATGAGCTAATACGATAAACAGTATGATTAGACATTCACGATTAATATTGAAAGGATGTTTATTTCACTTTCGTTAGTAGTGTCGAAAGTCATGCGGGTCAATACCGAGCTCAAAAAAATATGATGAATGAATCGATTTTATCGACAGGAATTTATAATAAAAAATTTAAATAATTGACATTGATAAATTTAAAATGCTTTCGATTTTAAATTTTCGAAAACGCTTATTTGATTTGGGTTGCGGAAATACCTCAGCGTCGATGTCACTCTAATGATATTTGAAAAAAATGTTAAAATTCTTTGAATCGCTAATGCGAGTTCTTCAGAAAATATTCGAAATTGACCGTTTACAGCAAATCATATCTGAATTTGCCATAAACATGCTAAAATTGCTGCGAAATGAGAGACACAAGTGTTCAATTGATCAATCATCATGGAATGCGCACATAGGGTATGGCATACACGTTACGTGCATAAAATCCGTGATCTATTATCATCTTTCTAAAGTTTACCAATTAATCAACAAAAGAACGGCCACCTGTGAATGAGAGGCATCGACAACTTTGCGCAATCGTTTAAACCTTAAACTCTCGACCGCAAAGTTCGGACCGGACCACCTACGCAGATGGATGATTTTTTCTGAAAATCGATCGTGACTAGCAGCGGTCGTAAAGATCAATCGAAGGCTACATATGCGGTCGGTAAGTGGTAAATCGGAGATGTCGAATAAATGATAGTATCGAAAGATATAAAGGAGATGGGATAATACGACCTCAAATGCCAATTAGTGCCTGATTGTGCGTGCACCACGATTTCGGAACGCATTGTTTAATTGACAGTCGATTTGTTTGAGTGCTTATTTAATCATTAAAAAAATATTGAAGAATTCATCATTTTTCGGCTTCCTCTTTAAAAACAAGTGTTATTTACACATCGATTTCTTTGTACAAATAACATTTAATTTCTATTGGATTAATTCTTGCAAGAGGCACGCATAGCCGATGACATCATGCGAATTTCAGCAAGATGGATGAAGAAAGACATTATTTGACATTCGTCGAGCGTCTTGTGCGTTATTATCGAGGCGCTCCGTATACATGCGACATGTTCCACATGAAGTGCTTTTGCGCAAGAGGTTTCGTCGCCGGCCATTTTGTTCGGCGCGAAACTGTTGTGCCGCATACCTGCACGGATCCGAGTTGATGTTGATGTCGGCCTGCTCTTGTTGTATTGTCGTTGGCAACAAAGAAAGGGTCTCGAGGAGGCGTCCTCGCTGACGGATGAGACAACGAACCGAGACGACCTCTCGTATACAATGTAAAGTGCGAGCGATAACAATCGAAGGTGAAATTGTTTTACATCCGATGCATAAGTGATTATAATTAGGGGTTGATATAAGAGGAAAGTTTGTTCGATGTTATTTAATAATGTCTTTGTACGCACAGTTGACATTATCTGCCATTACGAAAACTCATTAGTATGTAAGCCACGACGGAAAATAAGCAAGCGCTGATAAAGTCTATGCATCAATCTCGAATTGATCTGCAACAAAACCGAAATAGAAGTCCAAATCAGATCCAAACGGTAAATCGTCTCGGTTCAAGTTCAACGTTTCGCGCATGTGCAGCAGCAAGTGGGATTTCGATGGTAATGAGTGCGCCGAATTGAAAATTGCACGTCGTGTGTGTCGTTAACACTGCACCGAGAGTTGAACGACCACGGGACCGTTGTTGTTCGCGCTATTTTCTTGCACGGTCGAAGGCCGACTATTCGCAAACGGTCACTTGCACCGAAGATGAGTTGATTGTATGCAGAAGAGCCTCAAGGATTTTCCTGTTGAGGTTTTTCGCGGATCCGCGCTGTTTTTTGCCAACTCCGTTCGATATACGGTTGGAAATGCTAAGCGTGTCCACACCATATACAATTGATGCGATTTTACGAATTCGCATATAGTAAAACCCCGATTTTATGTACTCTGAATTCACATTCAATTTTTGAAGTCCCGAAAACCTGAATTTTTAAACATCTAATCTACGTAAAAATAGGGTTTCACTGTATTTTATTTTTTTTTGTATATAAATTGACACAGATTAACTGATTTGTTATTGAAATTTTGATGAATAAAATTCATTCTGTTTCTAGTGAAAAATGTATTCAATAAAAAGCGAAATGGGGTTAAACACCGCATTGTAAATAATCAAAATTGGTATTTCATTTATCTCTGAACGAGTTTTTAAAACAATTTCCCGTCAACATCGCACACGCGCATAAGATAACGTAATAAATGTATTAGGCAATTTCCAATGTCGAATAAGCATATCTATGTTCCGTTCTAACCGAAATTATGCACTAAAATGACGGTACTATCTGAATAGGTATATATAAATATTACATAATGACGGTCATTTGTCGAGAGCCGAACAAAGGAAACACGTTGCGGACTTAAACGGTTTTTAATTGCTCAAAAACGAGAATCGAAATGAAAAAAAATGAATACTGTACTCGAAATCAAGGTTCACAGCGTTCGAATTGACCTTCTGAATGGACTGGCGAAAGACTCGAAAACCAGATTCAAAATTCATACTTAAAAAACAAACGAAAGAAAATAAAACACGGTGGAATAAATCAAAATAAGCCTTATACGACAAAATCGATTTTGTGTTCACACAACACAAAAAAAAATACCATTCTCTCGTAAGAGAGAGGTGTCCACTTCGGATCCAGGATCGATTTCGAGACCGATTATTCTCGGTGTTTTGATTATTACCGTAACTTGGACGTATCAAGGTTGGACGAGATATAAAACATATCGAGATGATGATGAAGCTTGAGCAGCCTTGGAAGTCGAGGTGGCTGATCGTTTCTCTCGAGAACCGCAATACAGAAATCGACATGTGCACAGATTATTTATAAAGAACGTTTCGGAAATTATGACTCGCATTAAAAATTATATTGTGTCGATAGCTTTGTAGAGGAATTCGGCATTTGATCGTGGCACAATCGCTTTGTGCGGTATGCAAATGTGGTAATAAAAATATATTGATCGTAATAATGAATGTATGGCTTAAAGATTACGTTGCGGTTAGTTGTGCAGATATGGAATTAGCGGATGAATAATTGGATTGTATTTGTATTGAAAATTAAGGTTTTTTGTTTGAAGGTACGTTGTTGGAATATGAATTTGTATTAGGTATGTATGTCAACATACCTTAACGTCTTTGTAGCTTTTTAATTGGTGTGATAAACGACGATAAAAATGTTGAGTCTACGAATGCATTTTATTATGCATTCTCATAATACTTTAACGAGAGACTTTTATGTAAACGTTCATTGATTTATTCTCGTGATGAATCATAAAATTTTCGACGATTCACATTCATTTTTTTATCAAATTAATCTTACTTTATTTATTTCATCCGACATTAAACTCTGTATGTAAAAAATAATAAACGCGAAAATATTCTCATTAAAATATAAACGATACATAAGTCAATCAAAATTTAAAGATCATTTCAATTTTAGCACCATGACTCAACACACAAACATTTCCACTTGATCAACAATCATTACAAAGTACCACAAAATGTAACTAACAACCATTCGCGTCATCATCAACCTGTTAAATCGCCAACCACCGATCGAACAACAATCGCACCTATTTCTTCGCAACGACCGTATTGAACTTGCCCACAGCTCCGTTCTTTGTCTCCACTTGGAGGACGAAGCAGCGGAGGCGGCCAGTTTGGACCTCTGGTCCCCTTGGCGACGTCTCCGCCTCAACACAGAGATACGACCCAGCGTGGCAACGCAACCTTTGCTTGCGGTCTGGTCTCCGGTGGTGTGTGGCAAGAGCCTCGCCTTGTACTTGGCATGGTTACCTCCGCCCGGTCGGTTCCACAACCAGGTCAGGGTGAGAGGAAACCAGAGGCCCGCAGCCGCCTCCGTAGATCGAAGATCCATAGATCGATCGAGATCGATATGCCAATTGCCGCGGCTTATGTTAAGTCGATCGATCGATGATTGAAACTATGTGATAATTGCGGTTGGACATGAAAATGTTTAATTGCGACGAACTGTGTGAAGGCTTTTTATAAATTATGTTAGGTCAGGTTCCGAAACTTGTTTGCTGGTGTTGAATCAAACATGTACATAACTGTACTAGGTCATGTGTTTTAGATAAATCTCGATGATGTAACCTCATTTTTCAAGCTTTTTATTAATAAAAATTTCCAAAATGGCATAGCAACGATGTATTTTCCGTTGAGATTTTGAAGGATTCTATAAATACGACCCGGAGAGATTATCTTCCCAGGTACGTTTCGTGCGTTCGCTTTCTATCGATAGATAATTATCTTGTATTGAACCTCTTTTTCTGCGAACAGGTAAGTTTTTTTTATGTTTACCTGAATTCGGTATGGAGCCGTTTGGGAAATTCAGACGGTTCTACAATATTGACGGGTCGATTCGTTCAATATTTAAATGAAAATAATATTTGATGTGAACGATCTGGTTTTTTTTCAGACATGGATACGTTCCTTTATAAATATTGAATTGAAAGAAAAGTAAATGCAAAAATTTGCATTATTTTTTTTCTATTTGAAAGTCGCTGTCTGAATATCAACATAGAAGTAAACTGTAAGATAATTCTTGAAATATGGAATGCATCATCGTATCATAATAGAATCGTCCTCAATATTCGGATACGCATATGTCGTATCAGAAACAGCTTCTACATCAGCTGACGACAAAGCGCCACATCAATAACACACCCACACAAATCGATTTAGCGAATTCAAATTGTGAAACGTCAACGCAATAACAGCCGATTCACGATCGCCAATACGGCCGTGACACGCGATTATGAATCCGAATATCTAAATTAACAACCAACCGGTATTTACAACCTCATTCCGAACTTAATTATAATACAATTTTTACCCAATTTCACAAAAAAACCTTTATCTATATTTACACATGTTAACGATTATGTTCTGTCTTGTTCGAACAAAATTTTCAAGTCTAGCGACAAGTGATGCCGACAAAAGATAAATGCATTTACATATTTTTAACTTGAGATTAATGTGTTTTGTTTCAAAATATTCAACTTCTTAAAGTTACTAAAAACTTAAAATTTTTAATGGTGAATTGATAACATAGTTAAAGCCAGATTTTTTGGGAGGGGGGGGGCAAAACATAACTTTTTATATGTATAGGTTACAAATATGCTGTTGGTTTTCATTTGGAAATATAATACGTTTGAAGAATTAATTGACGATAGTACGATGTATCTGATAATTCTAATAATTAAGTAAAATTTGTGACTATTTTTAAAATTATGGGGGGGCAGGGCCCCTATGGAATTCTCCTACAGTCAGCTACAGTCGTGATTAATAGATATAAAGCATGATCAATGGTCAGTGATACAATATTTGTTAAATGCACTCGTTCATATCGTTCTACGAAAATAAGTAATGTGATATTATTAATATATGGACATATAGTCAGTTTGATATCAAAGATTATTTTTAAAATTTTAATTTTAATTTAAAAAGGGTTATCTTTTGCTTATAGGCATTAAAAAATAGTCAAAAACCTTCAATGTATAAAAAAATTGTTCTTTAACGAACTACACACGCCGAAAACGAATATAATATCATATTCAAAACAAAATTTCATAAAAAGCGCAAATCCAAACCGACAAGAACAATGCAAAAACAACAAATCTGTTCCACACATGCGTATGCGCACATGTGACCTGCGCATGCGCGGCTAGCGGCGCGCGAAACCGTTGCGTGACGTCACGCGCACTGACGTCTCCGCTCGCCTACTGTAAACTCGTCACGGAGACCGTGTGTGTGTGTGTGACGTGGCGGCGTGTACGTATTGCCGTAGGTGAGCGCACACACGCGCACGTGCGCGTCCGCCGCACAACATGGCGGCCGGCGCAACATGGCCGCGCGCGAAGCGTGGCGACGCCGCGCGGCGAAATTGCGAATCAACAATGGCGTTTGACAGTGACATTTCGCGTGTGTGGATGCGCTATTTTTGCAGGTTGTTCGTTTTTCATATTGACATTTCCATGTTTCAGAAGTACAGATTGTATCTTATAATGATGGTAAAGAGTGGGGTGCATATAATAGGCGAGATTGTGGGTTTTTCTTTGTAATTGTTTAAATAAATTCATACGTTAATTAGTCATTTATCGACCATTGGTATGTTTATAGAATTTTTAATTGTATCTTAGAAAATGTTCTAATAATATTTCATCGATTTGAATATCAGATTTTTTTATAATATTATATTGCCAGAAGCGTTATTGAGAATGGTGTGATTAAAGTTGTAAACGAAAGTGTATTTCAATAATAAAAAAATACATAATAATGATGGAACGAATCGATAAAATTACATTTAACGCTACGAAACATTAACATAGCATTACCTATTCCTTTATCTACTATAATTTATTGATGATGATAATAATTATTGATTGTATTATTTTCATGTAACAAAACCATGAGCAACTTAAATATTTCACGAACTCGGTAAACTTTGAAGTTGCGTTTACTGAAAAAGGTCTTCGAGCACTTGTGATGATTTATTGCCGTTTGGTCCTATTTGTGACAGACCTTCTAAGAAAAAAATTCAAAAATACCCCTTCGTCAGACTAAACACTAGCCGAATCCTTCGACGCCTGTATAATGGCCCTTTCAAGGACTTTCCAAATTCCATGAACGTTTCAACAAATATATTTTATATTAAAAATAATAACCGTAGATCCTGTAACGGATAGAACGTCGGTCATCAAAGAAAGTGAAGTGTTAAAAAGCGTCAAATATTTGTTATTTGATCGAGCATTGTTCAAAAGCCAAGTGCGATTTGTTTGTCAAAGACTTTTTCGTGTAAGTGTCCTTGCGCTTTGGTCCGACAAGGTGAACGTACCAATATGACATTTGATTTTCTGTTAGAAATACGCGAAATGATATCAATAGAAAAAAAAGTCATAAATATTCAATAGGCTAATCTCATTATAATATCCTGATACGATATAAAACTGTAACTCGGTTATGTGTGTGTTCATATGTTCGAATTTTATTTTTATTGTGTTTTTTTCGGAGTTTTGAATGTGTATGTGTTTTTTTGAATTTCTAAGATCGGAATAAACCGGTCTAACCGTCAACAATGTAAGTGTTTATGACCGCAGGAAAAATCTTGAAAATAATATACTGAATGAATTACATTATCATAAAATTAATAAACAACACAGTTTTCGATAAACAAATTTAATACATAATAAATTCTACTTTATTTATTGTAAAATGCACTTCGATTTAAATTTATGCCGTGCCTAAATAACATTGAAACTACAGTTACATGTTATCGGAAATGATGAAATAACATTACATACAAAGATGCTAACATCGTTTTCTATTACTGATAATGTAATGAACTTTTTATATAGTCATAATATCAAAATATAATAGATGAAGCATTTTGACATCATGATTAAATTTTAATTAAGAAGTTGCATAAGATACGTATTTAACCAAATTTGTATTCAAAACATCGAATTTAATTCACATTCACGATGACTATAAAAATAATTAATCACGGAAAGAATGTTGTTGAACAGAAAAAAAAATAGCATTTCATCTTAATAAATTTGCCGATAGACAAAAAAAGCATTTAAACATATTCCTACTAATTCACCAATCAAAATTGAAGAATGATTCGTTTTTGACGTATTGATGAATATCTGATGATTTTTCAAGGTTCCTCGTCAAGATGCGATTCTATTATCAAATTATCAGACATAACAATCAATAGCAAGGGTCCGAAAAAAAGTTTCGATTCAAAATGAAAGGTCAAAAACGTTGCGTTCAAAATATCAATCACACGTCCAATTGCCAATTATGCGTGTGTCGAGAAGAAACCGATAAAAATCATAGCCATTGTACATAACAAATTAAAAAATATAATTGCCTCTATTCATTTAGCTATGTTTCGATCATTAAACTGTTCGACATGTGTTTCTGAACCTTTTCAAACGGGAGGGTCCATTATTGTTCTAAGAATTCGCATATAAAAACTGCGGACACGAAAGAAATGTGGCAACCATTTCGCCTTGTGCACAATTTATACCTAAAATTCGATACGCACATCTGGTTTTGTAAGGCGAACCTTTTCAGAATATTTCCACCGGACCGGAGAAAAAAAAAGCACCCTCAATAGACAAAACGCAAAACGTGCGTATTTTGTTGACCGAGCTTTTCTAAAACACGTGATGCAACTGTGCAAATGTGAAAATGTGAAAAACGCATTATAATCGTATTGTACGTATTATAAATGCTAGGTTATTTGATATTTTTCGAATCATTCATATTTCTATGAAGGAAATGTGATTTTTTTTAAAGATCATAGTTTATGTGATTATTTATTTTAGAAGAAGTATTAGTTTAAGTATTTAGTTATTTATATAAGTTTTTTTGTATATTAGTATATAATGTTGGATTTTAATTTTTTGAACCAAGTTCAAGCAAGTTTTTGGTCAGACAATGAGTCGAATGATGAAATTCCAAATTCTACGGACATGTGAATAAATTCGAATGAATGAAAATCAATCATGTACAAATACCAATACTGAACATACATATGTACATAGATGAACCGCAGTTTTTTCTAGGTTTTGTCAATACACGTGTATATTTTGCCTCGTAGCACAACATGGGCGCGTTTGTTTGAAGTGTAAATGGAATAAGTGTAAACCGCGAGACCCGCTCTCGAGACGTTACTTAACGTCTTCAAGAAGATACACATAATATTATAATATATTGTAATGCATGTACGTGAACAGTGACAAATGTAATCGGTCTGCGGGGTCTTTCGTCAGTTTCGCGATTGCCAATCATCGCATACAACTCGAGTGTGCTTAATCCTTACGTATGACAAGCGTATTCGTGATCTCCATACAATATTGTGTGTGATACATTGTATTCGGAACGATCGTTTAAATTAACCGTTGAGTCTAAATATAGGTGACGTTTGTGTAATTAGCTTGTTTCGTTATGTTATGATTTTTGTTCGGTTTTATATGGAACGATTGTTATCGAATATGAAATTAGGTTGTGCATTAATGAGGATTTTATTGGTCTAGTGAATTATGGTTGTATAATAAATTGTGAATGATTTTATATAATACAAGTGGAATATTGGATTTCGATGTTAGAAATTGTGAGGATGCGTTTTTGCATCTTTTTGAAATCGAATACATAGAACATTTGCTGAATAACAACATAACGACATCAGTTATATCAGATTTTTTAAAGTTTCGTGTAGCGAACAAAAAAAATTAAAAAATGAAAATGCAAATGAATTCAGTTCATTTACATTTTTATAGAGAATTACCGATTGTGAGACATTCAATTCATGATTATCAATTTACAAATATTTTGAATTTGGATACAGAATTCTGGTTTCGTTTCGTTGTCCAACGAAGTTTATACGTTTAAAATAAAAAGGTTGAAAAAGCATAAAGAACGCATTGTCGGTGGGTTGAACGAGCGGCTAAGCGAGAAACCCGCATTCAGGGACACGCGAAGAAAACCGCGGCTAACCCTTTATCACATAAATAGCCGTATATAGATAATTAATTCAATATAAAATTAACCATTTTCAACAACAGTTTACAATCAAAATTTATGTGAAACAATATAAAACCAATGTTAAAAAAAATCGAATATCTTGACTTTTACAAAATTAATTATGAGATTGAGTCTCAAATATGATTGAAATACAAATTTTACATTATAATTTAACGTGAACTTTAAATGTTAGTACGCGTTTAAGCAAATAAGCAGAATAAAACTTAAAACGCAAACCGGAGGACACGACGAGCGAGAGAGGACCAAGAGGACCATGAGCGAAAGAAAAGGAGCAAAACGAATATAAATCCGAGTCGAAGAAACCAGAATGCACCGGTTGAGGAGTGGGTGCATTCGATGGATGCACCCGGGTGAAAAAAACCTGATTCAACTCCACTCCGAGGGCCTATAGGAATTTTAATGGCACTCACTCTCTCGATGGTGTATAAATGCATCGGTCACCGCTATCTGGATTCGGCCGAAAGTATTTTACCAAGACACAAGTTACAATGAATAATTACGTGGTTGTGTCCGTTTTGTGGATGTTACGTGAGAGCTGGTAATCGGAGTTGGTTGTCGAGATTCTGATATGATGGCAGTCGGGTTATGAGAGTGGTTTTTGGTCGGTTTCAATGACGAGTTTTCGGCGAATGTTTCTCGAAAATTAAATGTTATATTTTATGATTTCGTATGATGTGAAAAGAGTGTTCTTTTTCCAATATATGGAGATATTCGATTCGATTTATCGAAAATAATCTATATGTTGTAAATCCGCAAAAGTGTAAATAAGAATCGTCTTAAATACCTTTTTGGAAAAACTAAAATTTGAAAATTTCTTCTTGCAATTTCCGGAAAGAAAATGCGAATTATTTAGATTGTGCCGAAAATAAGACAACATTTGAACAGCGTGTGACCGGTGAAAATTTACATTTGCTTTCAGAAGAATGCGGTGCGTGATGCGCATACAAAATCAAAAACGTCACAAAAACCACCAATAAATCCAAATTCTAAATCGTTATTTAAACCACAGCAATTTGCAATCAATACAAAATTGTGATACAATCGTGAGGTAGTACAAAAATTTATTTTTTATGTTTCAACAATAATTGATATAAAAAAAATACCGAATCACCGAATACACCAAAGGGAACAAGAATATTAACATTTACTTTCAGAAGAATGCGGCTTTCACACAACCAAGAGTACATACATCCCACGAGAAGAAGACAACTCACCATCTTTCTTGTCCCTCTTGGCCACCAAAGGTAGCGGCTCGGACTCATCCAAAGGCGACCCAGGGCACAGAGCCTGATCGTCCTTGTTGGCGAGCAGACTCTGTGACTCCTGCAATCTCAGCTGCTGCTGATGCAGCCGATTCTTGATCAAAAATATCTTCGGCATGTTCGGTCCTTGTTTAACGACACACTGTCAAAATGCGAAAAGCGCACAGCGTTTTTTGCAAACGAAAAATGCACACACAATCACACACTGTCCCGTAGAGATTTATCCTTTGGGCATTGAGGCGCGTTGTCGGCGTCGATCCGACGTTGACATGTTTATTTTTCGCGCACACTGTTGTCACTGTTCGACCGGCGCACACACAACACGTGCTTCAACAACGGGAGACAGCAACGGACTGGTTCGTTGCGTTGTTGTTGGCAGCACCGTTGCTGTCGGCCCCGACCTCAGCCGCGGTCTTGCCTTACCCCCTCCTCTGGGCGAGTTCCCCTTTCCCCTCACCGTTAATGGTGCCCCTCCCCCGTTAACATTGCCCCTCTCCCCGGCGGCAATTTCCCCCTCTCCGTCGGTGGAGTTGTCGCAGCTCACCTTCAACGTGCGTTTATGTTGGGGGCACCTGTAGCGCGACCGCATTTCACCGTTAAAACGGCCATCGTAACTCTCGCGGGTGTTACGCAAATGCGCGTAATGCCATTATTTACCGGTGGCATCGTGTCGTTTTCTAGGTCTGCGAATCTGCGGATTTGTCGTTACGATTTTGATGTCAAAGTTTATTTTTTTTGCGCGTATGAATCTTTGATACTTATTTGCATAGTAGGTTGAAGAAAAATTGCATTGTGTATTGAGTATTAAAAATGAATAATGGGAATGACAAAACTCATCCTTGTATTCGAACGATGTTGTTATTTATTGATACGCTATAGATCAAAATTTTGACTTGTAAATGTTTGTAATATTTAGATTTTTCAGTTTCACAGTTATTTTCCTTGTAACTCTTGACGTATTTTATTAATTCAGTCAGATATGATAAATCTCAATCTGAAAGCAAAAATGGGAAAATCTTAAATATCAAATGCATTCGTGTAAATATATAAAATATACGTATTTTCATATAATAAATCAATTCTGATTCTTTATATAGTAATCGTTATGAATTCAAAAAATAATAATGCTTGTTAAATTTATCAATAGCGGAATTTGACAATAAATATATCATGTAACCAATAAATAAAATACACAAAACACATACCTACGTACATTTAAACAAAAAATGTAAGTAAATACCTTTTTACATTATTTTATTTTAATTAATTACTTATGCTGATTTTGAAATTAAGATTAAAGAAACTAGACAAAAATGGTGTATTTTTTATGTAAAATAAAAAAAAGTCTCATATTCACAACAATCATAACATACTTCCACCAACATTGATTTCCTACAAATGGCAAATCTATCTGATTATACAACGCGCTTTCCAACGCACATACAACGTTCCACCACCGCAGGTACATCGTTCAAAGACGGCGTCAAGTTCTGCAAGTGGAGTGCAGGTCCGGCAGGTAGCCGACACCAACAAAAGCCAAGAATCGACCGCTACTCGCCCAGGACGAAGACCAGGACACCGTCATGGATAACTGGTCCTCAGGAGGGGCCAGAGCCGGAAGGTCGCCTCACTACGCCCACTATCCTCTCTATTCACTGCACCGCTACTATTGATTGAGTATGTTTCTGTTTGATGTGTGGTAGTTGGATGCGTGGAGATGGTTTGTGGTGCATCATCGAAAAGCTTGTTTTTATATTTATTATGTAAAAATGAGTAGCTTTTTAAACTAATGATTTTTACTATCAAAATGGCATAAATAAATCAATTATAAAATATTATAATTCGAAACTTTTTTAGTATGATAATAAGTTCATAAGAAAATAATCATCAAAGAGCTTCATAGAAAACATAGCAAGTGGTATAAATCAATCAATCAATCGATGAATCCTGACGTAACGTTTCCATTAATTCGGCCGATTAATCTTGTGATTGAATTATTTATAAAAATCAATGTATGCCTTATCTAATATGCAATAATAATAAATATACCTGTTCATAAATCACGCTTGGTGTATAGCAAATTCTTGCACATTTTTAATTAACGACCGGTTTCGTACGTAACTGTTAACAGACAGTGCACACGTCGAAGATCATTATTATCCCATTTTTATTTACTTTAATAATTATAGAATTGGCCCGAACTTTACTATAGAATCGAAAAAATTATTTACCATATAAATTAAAAAAAAACAATTCAAGGTTCGTCAAAGAAAGGCATTGAATTTTTTTTTCTTAGTTTTTTTTGTAGCACAGCGATGTCAATGCCAAGATCGAAAGTAAACAAATATTCAAATTATTAATTACGAAACTCTATATATATAACAATATGATGAAGATGAAATCGTTGTTTATATGATTTTTTTTTTCAATGTATAATTATTTAAATATGAATAGAACCATGAATCATGAACAGTAAATAAATATTGGATACGCATAAAAATTAAGATTTATATCCTTTTCCATATCCGTATATAACGATGAGGATTCGATTTAATTTTAGAATATCTAGTATTTGTTAACTGAATTGTATTTAAAATACAATATTTTAGTGCGTTCTATGTTTATTGTGCATAAAAATGACGGTCATGATCAGTGTCAGAGAAGGCGAGTCATCGGGCCATGGTCAAGATCATGGCGACAATTCTCGTGTTATTTGCCGGCAGCTTTCCTAACATTTTATCAATAAATTGCAATTTCGCGTTTTGCAATTCAATTATGACATTTTAATACCGGTATAGCTTTCATATAATTGAGTTATTATAAATAAATTTTATCTAGTTCAAAAAGTGAAATCTTTATTTATAAAAAATTATTTATTTACCTAAAAATTTATGATTAATTTAAATAATTTTAAAGCATTATTTGAATCAATTACTTGCTTGAAAGACAATATGTTTTATAAAATTAATTGTTAAAGACACGTCAAACGACAATTAGTCGTTTATTATATTATCATGATTGTTTTTCCACTGATTTATTTTATACACAATAACACAATGTGTAATATAAAAAAACAACAACATACCACATAGTTTTCACAGATGCGCAATTTATAATATAAACGTATATTATACACTTAAACAGATGTATGTATGTATTTTAGAATTCAGATCGATTATTCGGTCACTTTCATAGATAACACTTTTTTCAGTACAAAAACTTTTGTTCTCAGATGAACGACCGAATTATTGAGACATGCATAATTGATATCCTCGAATAAAAAATACAATGGAAAAAATCACGTTTTAGCAACATGATCAGCCGACACAACCGATTCATAATCCAGACAAATCGAAAGTTTTAATGAGGGAATACAAATTCGAGGATTTTTTTAATATAACCTATTTCGTATGTATTTTTGCGAATATCAGAATACTTATTTATCATTCCTAGAACATGTTTATGTTGATATATAAATTTAAAAGCAGAGATTAAGCCGCGATCGGCAAATCTTTTATTGATGTTATAGCTCGTGCTGAATATTTTCCTGATATGAAACATTCGAAATTGAAATGAATGTTTTCATTTTTTTTAGATTTACATCTATTGTGATCGACACGCGTTTCCTGAATGTTGCAAAACATCGTTTTTCTCATTGCTAGTTATCGCGAATATTTTATACGATTTCGAAAACGATAAAAAAAATGCACTCATGTAATATGAAACGATTGTTTATACACGTCTCTTTTCATGTATGGTTTTGGTTCCCATTGAATTTTTCAGGACGAAGTTGACACACAATTATTCATCGAATCTAAAATGAATGTTTTGATTTTATAATTAATATAATCATTTTCATCATATGCAGTAGTAGACTATGTATATTATTAATCTTTGTATGTTTAACCCAACCCAACCTAAAACTTCGATCAAAAAAAACCAAATTGCCGAAAATACCTAATCCAACCCAACCCCCAACGATGTGTATTAATTATCGATCCAAATATACATGGACTGAAAATATACCTGGACTGTGACATTTATAACGTCCATTACGAAACAAGATTTTATATTCTGTAAAACTTTTGAGTAATCTTTTGTATAAACATAAATGTAATATTTAATGATATAGAAAAAGTAATATTTTAGAAGCTGAATACTTCCCTTATCAAATAGTCTAACGAAATTATTTAAAGCTAATCAGTTTAATTAATTAAAGCTTAACCAATTTTTGAGACGCATAATAATAGATATTTTTAAATTTACATTTTATAATATATTTCAAATAAAAAAAAAACTTTCACAATAAAATATCAACATCAAAACTATTACATAAGAATGAATTTTCGCAACTTTACCGCAATTTTCGGCTGAAAAAACCCGACGGTACTGTAGCGAAAGTCAATAGACGGCGTCTATTATGCATGAGTTCGTATTTTATTACAGCAGAACCAGAAAGACACACTGAACAGTTGCGGCGCCGGAAAATTACAGTACGAAATGTAAAGTGATTCAATGTATGTATGTAATCGGCTCGGGCGCGCAAACACGTCGGTCTCCTTGACCTCGAGACCGGAAAAATGGCCAACGATTATGTTATTTGCCGTACAATTGCATCGATTGTCGATTTGTGCGGAAGGCGTAGGTCATTGCAATATTTTTTTTGGATAGCAGTTTTGAATATAATAGGTTTGAAGGTTTATGCGTGTTATTAGGAGTATTTTTATTGTTTGTGGACGATCAATTACGTCGAATCGAATTGAATGGAAGTATAAAATTTTTCTTCATTTTATTTTACGATATTACGACTTATTCATTATGTTATGAAAAAATACTGATAGTCATAAAATAAAATAATTGAAAAAAGTAATATTAAATTGATAAATTGAACAATCGGCAATTTTCATAATATATTTTTTTCATCGTGCACAATGCACAGATGCAAAATGTTAAAAAACGATTAAAACTTAATATTCGAATACACATAATATATACCTATTGCAACTAATAACACATTCAAATTAAACTAAACGCAAAAAAGTGCAGCACACATTCGACATATTTATATCCTAACCGCATTTTTTCCTATCATTTTCTAAAAGGCTGCATCCGTCATTTAAAAATTATAAAAGGGCCATCACTGAACGGACGTCGTACTGAGATAATCATACACCGCAAACTGTCTTCACCTGTGCCGTTTTAGAGCAGGACCAAAACCAAAAAGACCAAATTGAAAAAACGCGAAAGGGTTTCGTTTTCGGGTTTCGCGTGTCCCCGCTCGTTCGGAGCTCTCGCGGAATAACAATTTTTTCGACAATCTTTTACTTTTTCGCGTGCACCTGTCAATTTGCGGCCCCTGTTGCATATCGCTGATCGCGAAATACGATAAAGGTCGAAATAATAAAAATGCACCAGTCGTTCGAATTATGTGGTCATCGTGTAAGTTGGAACCGCGAAAGTTATGTACTTGTAATTCTGTTTGTAAAAAAAAAAAACAGATTATAAATCCTTTTGATTATGTATACTATACATAGAAGCCATATCCGATTATCAGTTTGATCTTATGTAATATCGCCTTAGAACAATACTATAAATCTTGTAAGTTGTTTACACTTTTTTAACCTTTAACTGCATAGAAGCTATATCAATCTTGTCAATTTGATACTTTTCAAGGTTTTATTTTAAACTATGTAAGTATTCATTTTTATATCTATTATTAGAATATTTAATATTAAAATATACATAAACGTATATATTGAATGTAAAAAAAATCGATATCCGCTGTATAATTATTACATATTAAAATATGATGCAAAATCAAAAACCTGTTGAAGGGCACATGATGATCAATGCGATGATTTCGTTCGATGCGTTTTCAAGATACGAACTTTAATACGTGTTTAAAGTTCGATGCATCCATCGATTGGTGCAATTTAGTGCATAATGGTCGCGCATCCTGACAGGAAATCGGTTGCGATTTCGAGGTTTTTGTTTTTTCATTCTCTAAACAAGTGTCGATTATGAACTGCATGTGCGTTCTTTTGGCTGTTTGAAAGTTGGTCGTGTTCGTTTTTTCGGTGGGTGTTTTTTGTAAGGTGTGTCGCTTATTTGTGGCAGTTTAGATGTAATAAAATCAAAACGATTTTATGGAACGAGCAAATAATATTATTCATGGAAAATTTTGTTGGCTTGTTTTGAAATTCATTGATATCGAAAATTAATGATTGTCGTATTTAATATTATAAAATTTAAAAGCTCAAATATGTATATGTAATATATTAAAAAAATATATATATAATAAATGCATTAAGTGTATAAAAAATAAATTTAATCAAATGACATTATAAATAGTGAACATTGGATTCATAAAAAAAATTAAATTAAAATAAAAAAATCGTTTCATATCACGATAAAATTTATCCATCATTCATTTATCTAATATCACCGCAATTTCTTTACTTAATTTTTTCGTCCCTCAAACCTTCAAAACACATCGAAGCACGAAAATACAACCTCAAAAAGCAATCCACCACCAAACAGACGGCACGACGCTGGCATTCAAACCCACCAACAACCGACACACTCATAATTTACAACACATTATAATCGGCTCAACATCAAAACGGATGAATGGATTTACACGTCGACCTTGGCATTGGAAACCGAGACGACCGCGTGTGACATTCCAAAGAGGCCCCAGAAGGGCGTCGTCTTGCGATGCACCGATGCACGTTCACTTGCATCTCGCATGCACCGACCGTTAATTATTCGACGAGGTCGACCTGTTGGTTGGACTCTGCTCTGACGATATGGCGGTTTTTATGTACCGGCTGGACCGAAATTTTTGCGAAAAAACGGACCGATTCGAATAAAAAGTGTTGAATTGATGTTATGAATTGTAATTTGTTAATGGAAGTTTTGAACGGAAATTGGTTGTTTTGGTGTTGTATTTATTTTTTATGTTAAAAAAATTAAAAGTGTTGAAAATATAAAGAGTGAGTTGTAATAATAGTGAGAGCATATATGTATCTTATGTATGGTTTGTTACATTTTTTTATTTGTAGTTTTAAATGATCATAGTGAAACCATTTCCGATTCGTTTAAAAATAATAAATTTAAATATACATGTAAGCTATTTTTAATTAATTATGTAAGGTGATGCGCGGTTACGGACCATTACCTGAAGTCGACCATTTCTCAGAAAAACGTAAAAATTAAGGTTTTAAAAGGTGATAATACAAAATGTTCAGAAGCTGGCGCAAGATGGAAATTTTTTGAAATGTTTATAAAATCTTGAAAATGTAAATTTTTCAAAAACAAAACTTCTTCACATAATTCAGGAAGTTCAGTCAATATTTTAACGTATGAAACATCACCATTTAATAAAAGACCGAGTATTTATCGTCATTTTTGCAGAAAAAAACAAAAACGGTTCACCACTGGTGTCATTATCAATATGATAATGATCATTTTTTGGTTTACTTTTTAGTATTATAGTATGATATCAATTGATATTTTTAAAATTTAACCCGAAATAAACGTCAATTCACTGACTAAAAAAAATCAAAATCATATTGACAATCTTTTTTGAAGAAAATAAACAAACTGATTCACAATTTTAAATCGACATGAACGAAAATCGTTAAACAGTAAAATTTTTCTTTTATAATTGCAAAATTACTATTGCAATTTATTCTCATAATACAAAAATACTCACTTCAACAACCATCGACGTGTTTATACTAAAAAACCGAAACCTTCGAGAACCAATCAATTCGATACACATACCCTATCAACCCTACACTCACCGACAACGAAACAACCTAGACGCGGATAATAAGCCTATAATACTCGATATTTTTATACACCGTCGAAGATATGGTTACACGTTATTATGGGAGCACGACGCCCCCGCCCACCGCCGTTAACCTTCATTGTTCGTCTTCTGGAATCGATCTCGAGGCTCATTGTTGCCCGCAAGTTTCCATCCCCGCCCGCTCTTTTTTGTATTTATTTGTCCGTGTGCTCTTTTTCATATCGTGTTTGTTTATTTGTACCTTTTTTCCCGTCTCGTGTTTGTCCGTCGTGAGGCTGGTCCGGTCCCGTTTGGCCGTTTTAACGGGAGGATTCCGTTCGGTGGGAAAACCGTAGTTTCGGGACTCTTATATTTTTTTGGTTTCGAAATGAATGATTAATTATTCGAAGTGAGCTTGATTTATATTGCGCGAAATAAAATTAACGATACCTTATCAATAGTTTTTCTTATCGGGAAATCGACGAAAGTTGACTTTTAGAATGCGCATTTAGTAGCTGAATTAAATACGTCGCAGTAAAAAATGGCTTTTTGCATTATATTAAACCTGAAGCATTTCGAAAATGAATGAGTCATGTAATAAATAAACAACTGACCTCGATCTTGACTATGATTTTAAGAATAACAATTGATGACGAAGTTTCCAATGCTTTATAGTTGGCATGTTCTCCTTTCGAAAACATTATAAAAAGTCAAGTTTCTTGTGACAGAATTTCGATTAAACGCATATTTAAATATGCCATTAAAAATGCATTCAACGTTAATTCTTTTCAAGAGAATTAATTATAACAGTATCTTTAAACAAAAAAATTCAAGATTAATACGAGAGATCAAAACTTATTTATTTATTACTCAGAAAAATAAAATGAAAGAACTGTTGAAAGGCGCTTCACTTGAGGCCTATAATCAACGCGTTATCTGCTTATTAAGACAACAATTTCCCCCGTGCAACAATAAGGCTTCATTCACGTATATCGTTAATGATCGGGCCATGAAAGCCTTAATTGATTGTGTCAACAAGCAGGACCATCCTCGTTCACAGATTCTACCGCGATAATAGAATAAGTTACGAGAGGAACCGATAAACGGATCCGCCTCTTCGAAGACGTCGTTTCTTGACTTCATGAATACATATGTAGTGCATGCTTCAAGTGCATTGTTTTTAATTTTTTTTTTTACATCGTAGTCGTCTTTGAAACTACTTTATTTATGGTCATTATTATCCTATCTGTTTTACGGCCGGTAATTTGAGACCATTACAGTCTGTGCGGTGGACTTCACGAAGACGTACCTTTCACGATCGGAATTGGTTCCTTTCAACAGTTTGTTGATTGATATTTGGGTCAAAATTTTTGATATATTTATGAATTAGGATTATGTAAATTTTGAAATGATCGGATTATCTATTCATTTTTTATACAAATTTTTCATTTAAGTGATGAAAGTCGATGTTCACGTTTCAACCGTATTCGAATAAGGTAATGTATCTTTGTTGAACTTATGTAAATTTTTCAAAAAAAGATTATTTCATAATATAAACCTTAATTGCTAGTATTCAAATATTAGAAATCCGAACATAAGCAATGTTAATAAGCTACGACTTCTAAGTTCGAAAGTGGCCACCGTTGATGGCCGAAAAAATCACATGGATTTGCGGTCAAGTGCGTTGCACAATCGGCGATAATTACGAAAAAAATTATTATGGCACTTGGCTGTAGGTAAAAGATTGCTTTTGTGTGCCGCGCTCGATGTTGAGAAATGCTCTCGGTGGATGTCGGAGTTGACTTATCGACGAGTGTTTTTCCATCCTCCATTATGTCACTTAATGGTATGGAAACGTGGTCGGCTCGATTGTAATTATCGCCCACAAAATAGATTTATACGATTTTACATTGTAGCCTCGGGGGTTTACTATCGATTCTCAAGATCATGAGTGTTGTTTCTGACTGTGAGTACGTTCTTCTTTTTTATTGTTCATTAGGCTTAACGCTTCTTTTTTAATTGGTTTCCGAATGAAAAACTCCTTGCACCCTATTAATTTTCATAAACAAATTTTTAAATTTATTATTACTGAATGCGACGATTAATTTAATAAAAATATGGTGATTTTATAAAAAGTTGCCATTTAGAAAATTCACGATTTAGCCTTTCGAATGTCTAAAAAAATGTTATATACGACTCCACAATGTCTGCACGAAACGGAGAGAATTGCACTTGAGTGCAATTTCCACGCCATTAGAGCAAAAAGTTGACGTGTGTGTATATCGTGAATGCATCGCACAATGAATCGCATAACATAATGATATTGAACTTTTGAACTTGACGATTCTAATATGTTTTACATAAACGCAGAATTGATAAAAAAAATGTTAATGTAAATATCGTGTTTTGCCGGCGATCTTTTAATTTATCAAATCGGAATCGATGGACACAATTAAAAAAAATCGACGTTTGCTATTTGCATTTAATATTTATAAATTGGCTTCGATCCGGTTCAATGGAATTTATTTTTATTTTTTTACGTTTTTTTACAAAAAAACTGGGGTCAAATTAATTATGCGATATATCCTTATCTAGTTTCATGTCAATTTTTTATCATTGTTCTTATTTTTTCCTTCAATACTTTGTATTATATTGTGACAAGTTACCGATCCGTTAAATTGGCATTCTCACATAATTTTCTCCGGCACAACAATCTGTCATTTTACAAACCGTTAAACGATACTTGATACATTTCAATTTGTATTACAATAATATAAAAAAAATCCATAACAGTACATAAACATAACAATTTCTAAAACCGAATATTATATAAATGACTCAATATTGGTCATAGACTGAAATTTATTGCGATTTAATTGCGCAATAACGGTTGTTGTAAAACGAATCGTTTTTCGCGTGATTCATCATCGTTGCACCGCAGACAATGCCACGGAGATCGCATAAAAAAGCCTCATTGAAAAAAAGCCGACGTTGATTAATATGTGCAACTCGTTGCAAGTTCAAGTGCACGAATGCAAATGCAGTTGGCCCGATTCAGTGTCAGTGTTATGTCTGGCTTCGGTTTTGTAACGAAAAATACGGCTCCGGTCGTGCTTTTTTTTCGTATTTAGAAAATTATCACCGTAAAATTGAGGAAATTTGTCAACGAGTGTCGTCATCGTCATCATCATCATCATCAAGGCTCAAAAGCGAGTGTGCTTCTGGAATTCATTTTTGATTCGTTCCGTTTTTAGTCATTTGATTCATTGCGAAATGTAATTTTTTTTTAATATAAAAAATATAAAATATAAATATAAACAATTTTAATACTTCAAAAATTAAGAAACATAACGCTCGAAAGCCTTTTAACCTATCTAAAAGGAAATCCAGTCCAAAATCGAAAGCAATACACAATAAGTACACGCTTTTAGTCGAGCACTAAGAAAAGTATGAGTGAGCCGCATTGTTTCGACAATATTCATCCGTCAAATAGAAAACACTACATTTTCTTTTTCAAAACCGATCTATATTATATTGTTTTTGTTCGTACATCTTCATCAGTCACGCAAAATACGAGTACATTGCCCGTTTTGCTCTTGTTGCGCCAATTTGACCGGAAATAATCGCTCAGAACGAAATGCCGATACCGTACATATTCAAAACACTTTTTTCCGAAATACACTCGCCCAAAACTGCTGTTGAATTTGTAAATTAAACGTCAAAAACAACGGTAAAGTCTCCAATGTTTCGCCTACGAATTCACATGAGCATACGATCACTGTGCCGATAATTACTATAACTATTTTTTCGACGTTTGTATGCGGATTTGTTACTCGTTTTTTTCGGCTACGTAATATTTTTCACCTCGACATATGGTTTTGCTTCGGGTTCACATCGCCAAGCTGTTCGCAGTGCATGTTTGGCCAATCAAAAGAAATTAGTATTATTTTCGTAATAAGGCGTAACGCCAAATCATTATAATATGGCGAACGCATAGAAATGGAATGATCCGAAGTACGAAAAAAATCCAGTGAGAAAAACAGTTAATTGTAATAATAAATCATACGCGAGGTCAACGCATCGTCTTGAATGGATGATGACTCTATACGAGACGGTGTAATTGGTATCCGGGCAAAATCAAGCCATTTTCATCTCACTCAATAGATTATACTTATTTTTTGATAAATAATAATGAGCAAATGACTGGTTGTGCGTGTTGCGTTGGAACGTTTCGATTTGAATTTGCCATTCGAGATTTAAATTTACATCATCGCACTAAAAAAATTCTCAGATAAATCAGCTTAATTGAAAACAATAAATTCGTATTAATCAATGGGAGATTTATGCTTTTCAATAATGTAGTTACGCATATTTTTCATAAATGTTTATTAAGTATTATGTTAAATTGAATTCACCGATAGGTTAATCAAATGCATTTTATTCAAAAGATCAATTTTGTAACATTTTGTGAAACAATTGAAAATAATTCATCGATTAATTTACAAAAATTTTCGTTTATTATTCACTTTTCAACATCAAAAGATGCGAAACAAAAAAGAACCTGAACAATTTAATAATCTCGCAATCAAAACACATTGCCATAAAATTATGCAAATGATTATATGCATAATGCCACGATCGATTAATCAAATGTCTAATAGTCTTAAATTAGACAATATTCATCTTTGATTTATGATTGGATCGAAAACTCTTTGAAATTTCCGACGAAATGTGAAATCATCTCGATCAATTACAGACGTTAAAATTTTCCCGTTTGACATATTCCGTCACGGAAATCTAACACATCGGAATCCTCTTATCTGTTTATCCTTCGGACGATTAACAGTTAAAGTGCGAAGGATCCTCGGATTTTATTGGGACGGAGATTTGTGTCCATTTCGAACGATGATGGCCCTTCTGTGCCCTTTGAAGTGTGTCTAAGCCGTGTTTAAGCCACGTGAAATAACCATAACGTATCGAGTTCGAGATGTTATGGTTATTTCTAGTGCGCGTAAAACGGACGTCGAACTTGAATTTTTTTCTATTTTTGAAAAGATATAACCATTAGAACGCGTCCGTTATACGATACGTGTAGATTTATTGGACTTTTGAACCGATAAGTGGAAATTCGTAGGCTCCAGTTCCGACAAAACGCAACTTTTCATACTGTTATAGATCCGTGATACGATTCGTTATTTATTGAGTCTATTGTCGATATGTTATTCGATAAGTTTAAGGTTAAAGAACTTATATGCGCCTTGAAGGCGTCACGTAATATTTTCGTTCTTCTGAGAACGAAGATGGCTTTTCTGATTGCTTTTCTATTGTGTACTATGATTGCATCCAGTAATTAAAGATATGTACCCTTTATTCTATTTATACAGCGTTATATGTATATTTTCTGCTTTTATGTAACGAATCAACAGTGACGGGATGAAAAAACTAGAGAGAGCTAAAAAATATGTTACATGAGTCATAAATTATGAAAATAGAGGTCTATTGTTTGTATGTACCTTGTCCTCGTTTATTGCGTAAATACGAAGTTCCGCATATTATATGCGGGCATCAAATAAAGAATTTTACACTAGAAGCAAATATAAAAATTTGTTCAAACAAAATATGTATATGCATTTACTTATTGTTAGTCCTTTGAACAATTCAAACTAATTTCTTTTCAGAATAACTTTTCCTTATGAGCGTATCGAATTTTTAATATATTTTATAATCATATCGTACCTTTTCTTATTGTATACATTCGAAAAAACATATTGGTAGCTATCAGTCACGTTTCAAATATACTCTACGCATGCCGCGAAATTCACAACACGAAAGAAAAATCCACAACAATGCCTTTTATTACATCGAAAATACACGTTTAGATTTATTACCAAAAAAACGTTAATGTACAAAAAAGCACTGACATTCAAACTTCGTGTAAAACATCTATATCATAATCGTTCAAATCTAAAAAAAAATATACTAATTAGGTAACGATTGCGCAATAATACGCATGCAATGTTGCGCTCTAGCTCGCGTGACACGTACGATTCCGTTGTTCGGAAAAAATCGTATAGCATATCCATTTTTTTCCCGCTAAAAAGCCCCAAAATCATAAACAGCACAAAAAGTGACCTAGATACGCCGTTTCTACGAATCATTGTCGGCTTGGCGAGAACAAGGAAAACACAACCGCCGTAGGACAATTAACATAATGGTTTTGTCTCCGCGGCGTCGAGCAGAAAACTACGGAGCGTACCAATTACAAGTTGGTTCTCTTTGTTCGCAGATTCATTTTCTGATTCTTTTCAACTTGAGCACAAAGAAT
Organism: Hydropsyche tenuis; assembly: GCA_009617725.1. NCBI lineage: Eukaryota > Metazoa > Arthropoda > Insecta > Trichoptera > Hydropsychidae > Hydropsyche > Hydropsyche tenuis. The sequence goes on from VTON01000066.1 coordinate 497,839, forward strand.
TGTTTCCGAACGATTTTCGCGGTCGCCGTTTCGGCGGACCAAACAGGAAACTGGAGCACTCTTGGGTCTTATAAAAAGTGTATGGAATTTGTTGTGACAAGAAATCGAGTTGTTTTTGCGATAATTGTGTCCTTAAATGATAAGTAAAAATTGATTCGCTGTAACATTGACGGAAATTAATTGATATGGATCTATCGAAGTGTATTCTGCGAAATCAATACTTGTCGTGATTATAAATCGTAATGTAATTTACTTAAGTTCAATTGCATAATATTGATCTCAAGTCTAGACATTCTAATCCATAGTTACTTAACTATATCGTTTGAATTCAATCTGTATCTAGTTTTTTATAACAAATTACTTTAGTGATGTAGATAAATTCCTTTTCATTATGTTTTGATACATAGATGAATTTGTAGTCTATGAAAAAAATGCTATATACAATTTTAAATATTAATCTTAAACATATTGAATCTATTTAGTCAAGTCTGATCTTTCTACTGAAAGATTTGCTTTTGGGGAATCAATCTTAAAATTCATTGATATTTTTTTATAAATACAAACATTGAAAAATAATGTTCATTACCAAATACGCCAAGAAATGAATATTCGAATATGATGCAAGACAAAAATACTCAAATTAATTTCATATGAATTGCATCTTGATATATAAACAATTTTTATAACAAACAAAGTGGGCGTCCGTTTGTCAACCAGGTTGGGTCAGCCAGAAAACCTCCTTGGTCGACAAAAGGAGTCGTCTGCGTATGGAAACTGTTACGAGTGAGATCATCGCGGTTTATTTTAGGAGCTGAACAACGACGAGTCCACCTTGTTGTATGGCACCTAAGGTTGCACTGAAAAACAAAGAGTTTGGGTCTTTTGGACTCTTGAAATCCGTGTGCGCGATGGGCGGCCATTTACGACCGCAGATCTCTCAGGGGACTTTATAGAGGCCATCGCCGGTTTTATGGGTTTCCAATTAAATATTGGACCTGTACGTGGGTCGGTGAGGGACCTTTAGATCCGATCTGTGAACGGTATTCTATGTGTGGTTCAACGGATTTCCTATAATGGGAGGTTTTATGAACTATTTAAGTTGGTTGTTCTAGATGTTGTAAACTTGAGGAATCGATATAATCTTTTCGATTGTAAGGATTTTTTTAAATATTATTTTATTAAAAGTAGTCTTCAGAGGTTATTATAATTGACTTTGATGATATTTAAAATCAATTCTGTTTGTGCAGAAAAATGTGTAATTAAATATGTTTTTTTTCAATCTTAAGATTTAGATGAATTTAATTAACCATCAAATATTTGATATCAATATTATTATTTTTATATAAAAACATTTCAATTAGTATAAAGTGTATATAATATATTCATTATTAAAAGAAATATTGACTAGAAAAAAATCCAGAATTTTTATAATGCATATGAAAAACCATTTTTCATCATTCGATCACAGATTTTTTTCATATGAAAATCAGTTTCGTACATCAAACATATAAAAAAAAATTAATTCAATTAATTTTAATCTTAATGATGATTTAAAAAGTAGCACAATCCGACCGAAGCGGAAACGCATATCTCACAAAATTGCATCGACCTGTTACATTTTTAAGAATCCAAGATGATTTTCCTCTCCAAATTTTTGCTGATCCTCACAGTCAGCGGCAATTTAAAAAGAATTTCAACTCTTTAACACACACAGAACACCAGACATGTGTGTGTTAATGGCGCACCTGTCTCTACTATTTCTGCATGCTTCGGCATGCGCAAGACGAACCGGAATACCGTTACATTTCTCGTCGTCCGAGTATGTAATATTACGTGTGGGTACTTGTTTCGAGGTGGTCTGTGGGCGGGGGCGTAGCCCTGGGGCCCCCAATTGGGGGCCGAAGTCCTGGGATAATTTCACTGGTTGAGTAATGTGAGAAAGTGCAATCATTTGGATCAGTTGCGCAAGTGCGATTATTACAATTGCATTTAATTATACATTGCGCAATATTGATTTCATTGTGCTTGAGTTTTTCGATATATCAAAAATTTCAATTGATTTTTCATATTTATTCAAGTTTTTATTGCGGTATTTTATTATATTATTATTATTATTATTATTATTATTATTATTATAATTTATAAATATATTTTTCGTTGCATGTAAAGTTATTGCATTCAAAACGAAATAAATGTTAATTCGAAGATTATGGTCTTATTTTTCAGTTCATATTGTAAATATGAACGATATAATATATGTGAAATGCCTGAAATATCCTTTTATCGAAGTTAAAATGGATATCTAATACAGATACATTTATTACGTTTCAGGATTTGAAAGAACGCAATACAATAAATCGGTTCAATGTTCATAGTAAACATGTCGTTCACCCCATGTTTTTTCTTTCTAAATTCAAAATAGTACATACACAAACAGGTGGCTATACTTCAAAATTAACATAATTAATGCAAATTTATCCTCAATAAGAGAACCGTACATACCCAGTAAACTAAACCGAGCAAACGGGGAAGTGGATTATGAAAATGTACGTATTTATGCGACCGTATGAAAAGTTATAAAATATACAAGGAGAACTCTTTGAATTCATACATACGAATGTATCCTAGTAGGGAAAAAGAATTATAAATAATAAAAGAGTCCAATGTCTATTTGACCCGAGAAAGGCACGTGCAATCCGTGCAAAATGTCGTTTCTTTGCCGGATTGACGTTGATATACGCTCGTCACGTTGTTTTCAGTAAATTTCTTTAAACATATCCTTTCAGTATCACGTTCCTGATTTTATTATTGTTTTTTTTTTTTCATTTCACCGTTCGTCTCGGTTCTGTGCGAGAAACGCAGAAAATGGACGAGACCCGTCTGAATATGAAACGTTTTTCTGGTATTATTTTTACATATGATTGACCCATGCACCGGTCGTGTTTTTCCGATTTTCTGAAAATCGACGACTGGACTAGACTAGGGTGACATGTTGTTTCTGGAGTATTTTCACTTTCTAAAGAGTTCTGAATACGATTTGGGTTTTGTGCTGCTCCGTTCGTTCATGTTACTGAGCGAGTGATATACGTACTTGTATGTGGAAGGTTTTATTGAAAAAAATTGGATTGAATATCCGTCATTATTAGAAAATGACTTATAATGAAATTGCATGTATTGTATTATGCATATAACATATGTATAAATATTTCCAAATGATTATTAATATTATATAATTTGCATTTTTTATGAAAAAAAGAAAAATAGCAACTTTGTACTATATGAAATAACATATTTTCAATATAATTTCAATAAAAACCACAACGAATATCTTGAAACATTTATTCAGATATGCAATTTTTTGAAGCCCTTCCCATATATAAAATATTATTATATAATAATACTGCGTGATTTGCTACTGTGTTATAATATCGGCCAAACACCATGCCGTAACACCATGCAAATCATAATACATTTTCGATTATGCAAAAATATTATATGCGAATCGTCATTGTACAGTTACATGAATGGATAATGGATACGGCAATTGTTTTTTTTATGCTTACTTTTTTTCATATATATTCCGTGAGAGCTTTCAACGCTTTACAAAAGTCCACGTACGAGTTCATACGCGTGATTCTGTAATACGGGGGAGACTAAGCTACTTCCATTAACAAAACGAATATAATATTATGATTTATTATGAATAGTAATAATAATTTGAATACCATACTATTATGAACGAATTGTGAACTGATTTAAAGTTTATAGATTTTTTGATAATTAAATTTTTATACAATATAAAAAAAGTCTCATTGAACTATTTACATTTAAATAATAATATAATTTAGATAATATGTGATACAATGAAGCAATAAACAATTTTGGAAAAATATGTCTAAAATACCCGAAGATCCTCCGAAGCACGCACACAATGTGACTTACACTTTATGGGAAATAGCGCCGAGATATTATAAAACAACAATAATGCATATTGTAATGTACGCAACGTGAAATTCTTGTGACCTTAGCATTGTTGTTTGGCGCATGAACTTCGTTTTTCTCATCATTCATGCGCGGTGTTACGTAAGCCCGATTAGATGGGTAGATAGCGGTATTTAATGGCGGGGCGCTCGATCGTAACACACATTGTTTCGCTCTTTTTTATTGCTTTTGGCTCTTTTTTGTTTTGCTTTTCGAAAAGAGTAATCGCCGCGGGTACGTGTCGTGGAAAACTTTTCGGCTTTTCGCACGTAACGGCGGATTTTCGTTATCCGCGTCCACGATCGTCGGGATTTTGCGAATTGTCAAAGTCCCTATTGTTTTCGTGTGTGGATTATTTTTGATGAATGTTTTTATAAGTGTGAGATTCGGTGTACGGTTATTCGTTTGGATATAGGTCGAATATGTACATTTTGTATGTGAAAAGTTAATGTTGGTATTTAAATTTCGCAGTTTTTCTTTGGTTATATCATCCATTGTTTTCCAAGCGTCCAAAAGAATAAATGACATTTTAAACAATAGAAGTTAATAGTTAAGCGTTTTAGAATTGATAAAGTATGAAATATGATGTCGTGATGTTGTATTAAAACTGATTTATTATATATGTCATTTGAATACGCGAAAAAAAATCGATTCGCACAAATTTGACATTAACGATAACTTTTTGTAAAAGAAAACAAAAAGAACTGAAATACAAAACTATCGATAGTAAAATTGGGAAGCGTAACGCATATATGAAATATTCGAGAAATGCCGTTAATTTCGTTTTCGTAGGTCCGTTTCGGGTCCGTTATGAAGGCGAAAAGGAGAATGAAAAAAAACAACGACGACCTCAACAGAGGAAAGTTTCTAGGAAAAGACGACGCGGCCAAAACAAATATTGCGAAAATTGGCGTAATATAATATTTCGCGTGTTATGAATCACGTGTCGTATGACGAATGTACTGTTACGGCCTTGTACCGTCTTGTGTCGCATTATTTAGACAAAAAAGTGAATAATTGTCGACGAATTTTAAGCACACACTTTTTTTAAAGCGTCGACTTTGACACCATTTTGCGATTCGAGCCTGGAAAAAAAAATCGATTTTTCTATGAGTTTTTGCAGGTTTTCCGTAGCCACGTTTTCGCATATTGAAAAAATATTCTATTAATTTTCATTTATGCTAATTACGTGTTTCAAATATTTTGCTGAAAATTATATAAAATCTGCATACATTTCAAATATAAGTAAATTATTTTTAAAATGGCCACTTCAACAGTTTTAGATCTATTCAATTAATTTATTTTCAGAAGTATTAAGTGTTTCAACTATTTGCCAAGTATTTTACATATTAATATTGAATTTATGAAAATGAATCATTGAAAAAACTCATTTTATATTTATTTCAAAAAATTTCCGTTCATAACCTACCATATTATAGTATTCATCTATCGTAATTCTAGTAAAAAATTTGAACTGACTTTTCTTATTTTTAGTCGAGATATAAATCGAGATCTTTCAGTTAAAAATCAATTAAATAAATTAGACATCATGCAATTATTTAAAATAAAATATTAATTAAAACCACGAAACCCAAAATACAAATTCGATTTGAACGAAAACTCGTATGATTTCTCACATCAAGAATTTTTATCTGTACATATTATAAGAAAGTCTGATGCAACACCAAAATCATCATAAAAAGATGATCATCACGAAAATTTTAAAAGGATCTCAAAAGGATGTGAAGAAATGGGTCACAGATCGTGAAGATGACTCGCCCTCGTGACATTCGAGAAAGGCTTACGTGTCTGAAAAGCGGTCGGAGCAAATGCGCAATTCGATGACCGAGAAGCGAGTCATCGAAATGGAAATGCGATGTCTTTTTTTTTTCATTTCAGTGTTGTTGGCGTCGAACAACAACTCGCGAAAATCAATAGCGACGCGCTCGTGTACCGTTACTTAAACTAAATACGGCTACAGAGGAGGCGTCTACGCATTTCATTGTAGGCGAAGTCGTAGACGTCCTTAATATAACGATGCTATTAAATATAATGTGCTACCACAGTAGCGATTCTATATATTGGAATCTCATTAAAACAAGCGTAATTAATTTTTTAAATGAGTTCATATAGGAAAAAGTAATAAATTATTTTTATCAAAGTGTTTTGTTGTAAAATAATTATATATTTGAATGCTGTCTTATAGATTTAATAATGATCTTATACACTGATAGATTTTCAAAGCATTATGTATTTAAATTATGGGATAAATAACTTTTTTTAATTTTGTTTTATAATATTTTATGCCTATTGAAAAAAATATTAGTGTGCAAAATAGAAAAAAAAAATGCTATAAATTAAATATAAGAGATGTAAACAAATTTTATCACCGAAGAGTATTATTTATTTGAATTTTAAAATATATTTTTTATTCAAAAAATATAATAAAAATAGTCGCTTTTGTATTAAAACGTAAAATATAATGCAAATAAGGTCAGCACGAAAGGTCGACTCGAAGCGATGATCCTCTCATTAAGATGAAAATTTATGATCTTTCACCAAAATTTTCAACGTATTTTATCCTTATGCAAAAAATAACGTTAAAATTTCCCGTTTCGAATCACTTTATTTTTTTCAAATAATCAGATTAATAAAACGAACGATATCCTACTCAAACTCGACTGTTAATACTAAATTTATTACTCTAATCATATAATCAAAATTAATATTTTTCGAACGGATAAAGAACGGCAATAAATAAGAAATAATTGTCGGTTCAATGCGTGTATCCACAGATATAATTATCGCAAATCCTGTACTCGGATATGGAAAAATCGAGAAAAAAAACACACACACCGAAAAAAAATAGCACGTGTAAACGTATCGCAAATGTTAAGCCAGATTGTCGGTCTCAGATATAAAAGATCACCTCGGGGCTGTTAATCTGGAAATACCGGCTCAAAGAAGACACCCAGAATCGTTGAAAGAAACAAACACCGTAGGAAAAAAACAGTATCTAACATTGTATGCGTGTTTGACTTTTGATATTATCGATGCGAATTGAATAAAACGCGAGTCGATCGAGTTCATATCTACCATATGCTGTTCGACGAATGCATTTATGTAAACAGTTAAAAATTGCTATTATGTTGTAAAATCGGACGTACAGTCATTACAGGTTGTTGAGAATAAGCTTTCAGAGTAATGATTTCTTTGAAAATAGCTGTAGGAATTTCTTTTGATGTACTGACGTCTTTTATTGAAAAATAAATAACTCTGCTTTTAAGATTTTATAAAGGCTTTATAGGTTTTCAAAGAAAATATTAGTACTTATATACCGTGTTACTCCGAAAATAAAACCCGGTCTTATATTAATAATGTTGCATCCAAAAAAACTCACTAGGGCTTATTTTTGGGGGATATTTTATATCTTTGCGGGAAAAAATCTAAAAAAACAAAAAAGTGTATAGGTAATGTCCTCACGTTAAGGTAATAATTTTAGATATCCATGTTCTAGATTCCAACATGGGGTCTTTGCCCCATGTGTGAGGATTTGAATGTTTTTGGAAGGTAATGCGTAAAATCATTAATATTTTTTTACATATTTTTTTCAATTTGTATTTTTTACTAGGTCTTATTTTCAGAATAGGGCTTATATTAAAAATATCTTCAAAAATCACAATAGATCTTATTTTCAAAGTACATAGGTCATATTTTCAGGAAAACACGGTAATAATGATTTTTATTGCTAGGTATAAGTAGTGATTTTTTTTTAATCAATCGTAAAAATTTACTATTTTGAAAAAGTATATTATTAAATATTTAATTGAACAACAGTTATAGAGACATTTTTAAAATAAATTTTTTTAATTTTTTATATTATAGTGAAATTCCGTGGTTAAAGGTAAACGTATTTTATGAACCACTCGTATTTTATGAACCACTAAAAACCAGAGATGACAATTTTCGATTCTTGTATATTTGCGATATCTCCAACTACTTCAGCTCATGAAATACGTTATTTTTAAAACATCTGCATAAAAAATCTACATAAAAACACAAAAATCAACATAAAAACTTAAAATTCAATCGAAACAATCTCAAAAACGCCTTCCGATCGCCCAAAAAACGGCAATATAACAATTCTGAACACGACTATTGAAACATCTCCACAGCAGCCTCAAAAGGAGACCCCCATCCTCCGCGAATGCGAAGCCGGCCGTGTCCTTGAACCGGCATCAGGTCGTCTCTCGGCGCACATTCTTCCATGATTGTTCACACGAGAGCGCACATACACACGCAAAAGCGAACGTACTTGGCTTCCCGTTAAAGTATCCGAGTCACCGGGACAGCGTTATGTTGTCCGAGCCATTTCGGATCGCCCACGATGGGGCACTTTCGAGTACGAAGGTGTCGGAGATAAGAGGTGGCCGTGTGTCAAACTCGAATCGATCGGATCGGGCACTGTTCAGTGCCTGATGCCCGTGTGTGTGTGGTGAGTGCTTCTTGGACGGATTTCGGTGTTATCGTTCAAACGCTTTGTGAAATGTCGAAGTGGAGTGGAGGGTGATCAGTTTTGTTCGGATGTCCGTTTCGGGATTTGTTTGCTTGATATTTTTTGTTGGGATGTTAATGGTTTTTGAAAGGAAATCACGAAATGAGTGAATAATTATGAGCCGACAAAAAATTTACGTGCATGTGTTAATGGAAAAAATATATAATTGTTTATAACTTAATCGAAATTCGTCATCGACCGATGAACAATCAAAATACGCTTGGGCTTCGTATAACACGGTTATATGGTTCCACAAAATTCGTGTTATACGAGGATCGAAGTTCATACGAAATTAGGATTTTTATTTCAAAAAAATATCGAAGTTTGTTAATTTTTTTTTAATAAAAAATACAGAAAATGACATATATATATTTAGATGAAATGTATTTAGATGCTTAAATTAAATTTCTCAATGCGTAATTTGTACATTATAAGTCCGCAAATTAGATTTTCAAACGTATTTCGCACGTAGTTTTTATGTGTGCGTGTGCGAGGAAGTTATGTTTGACAGTTTTTACAAATCATTTTTCTATAGTTCGTCTAAATTTGCATATGCTAACAGTTCGGATGGCAAAAGGTGCTACTGAAAAACGTGTTAACTTGAAACTCGCCTCCTCAGACCTGACTTTTTTTTCATTTCGTTTTTATAGCATTGAAGATGCATAAAAAGATTTTTTTTCTTTTATGAATTGTTTATCTATCTAAAACACATAATAATGACTAATTATTTGAAAATAAAAATACTGCTGAAGTGACAAAAATGACCCTTCAGACCAAATTTACGTTCTAATGTACATTCGTGTTTGATGTCAAATTGTGAATGATACATTACAACATGCAATAAAATTTTGGTTTCAATCGATAAAAGCAGTCTTCTTTTTTAATATTGCACCATAATAATGTTATGTGAGTAGATTTTTTATAACAAAATATTGAAAATAAAACATGACTTATCGCGACGTCGTTGAGATGTCAAGCAAAACTGGCATATAACAAAAATTTCGCGCCCTATATTTCAAAACAAACAAAATTAAACGAAATAACATAGTTTACAAAATAATTTACAAAAAGCCCCGATAAAAATAAATCTAAAATAGCTTCAAAAAACGGTAACAAAGTCTATGTACATTGTAATGTGCACAGGGCTTGAGGAGGTTAAGATATGATTAAAAATTGATAAATATAACTTTCAAACTATTCCCGAAATTCGTTGAAAATATAATTTACGCACTTTATAATGTATGTATAAAATACGAGCGAAATTCGTTAAGAATCTCAATATAAACACTTATAATGCATTTTTATTCATGATAATTTTAACAAATGTGTCAATAAATATTTTATGTACCTAAATAAAGCATTACTTAATTTTTTTTCTAAAACCGTGTTGTTCAAAAATAGATCACAATTCATTAACCATGTTATATCGAAATCGCGTTATATAAAACCGTATTATATGAGGTCCGAGTGATTATTTTTGAGATGTGAAATCATCATGAATTACAGTTTACGCATGACATTTCAAGATAGGATCTAGAACGGATTAGATATAGAACGGATTGAAAAACGGAGTTTGAAATTGACTCATTTAGATCGCATGATCATAATCGCTATAAAATACGCAAAAGTGGTTATATTTTTCTCGGGAACTGATTCATTATAAGTAGGAAGCATTTTGCGTCGCATTTGATGAGTCAACGGACACGAATTGAGGTCGAACAAGATTTTTTTAATAAGGACCAAATTCAATCCGTTGTCATTTAAACTGAATAAAAAACCTATGAATCATTGAATCTTTCAATTCATTGCAATAACGATCCATGACCTCTTGTAACGCGTTCCTCCCATATTGATTTTCCTGCACGAAGTACCCATACCATAACTTGTACACGTCGAATTCGAACCGAACGAAAATAAATCGACAAAAATGGACGGACGCATACTGGTTTCGCATTAATGTTAAAGGTCGGTCAAAGACGCAGTATCAACGAACGTATTATGGTTTTGTTTTGATTCGATTAGTAAAAGATCGCTTAATCATATGCACCATTCGCCTAACAGTAAAAGCGCGAAATCGTTCGCGAAAATTCGGAAAAAATCAATGCCGAGACTAATTTTGGATTTAATAAAATAGCTAAATGTAATTTTTTAATGAATTCATTGCTCGGTAGCGGAGTAATGTCTGAAATAATCGACCGCAGTGGTCATGCGATAATAACATTAGCGCAACTCTGCGTTCCCATGAACGAGAACGTTCCCAAGCAGGCGAAAAAAAAACTTATCGCGGTTGAATCAATTCAATTTTGATGAGTACGTATATGTGCGCAAAAATTAGTAATAAGTCTAAAAAAAGCTTGTTAAGATAGAATTGATTGCTTTATAATAACACAATTTTGACAACGTGGGTACATCCCCGAATAACACCTAGGATTACATCGTAAATATTCTCAATAATGTAACGTTTTATTGTTAATTTTTTTTTTATAGTAAATGAACTTTGTGTTAAGTTCAAAAGACGTTAACCCCGAACTGCGAATAAAATCGTTTTCATTTGCCATAAAATTAAAGCGACAATCAAATATAGTTAAATCGTATTGTGATATATGTAAATGCAGGAATTTCTAACATAGTGTTTTATAGTAATCGACATAAAATTATTAACATTCTTATATGTATATAGTAAAAGAATGAAAAGTTTGGAAAAGTCATAAATTTTTAATTTTCAATATATTTTTAATTTTTTTTAACAGGTTATGGAGAAACTCTTGCAGATCAAAATGCCTGAGAATGTTATCCAGCAACGAGTAAAACTAATTGAATTTTTCTATTCTAGTGAATGATCAATTATTGTAATTCGGAAAATACCCCCAATATTTTGATGTAACAAAACTGCTGATTTTAAGTACTGAAAACCCCAGGGAATTAAATTGACATCAATTCCATCTCCAAAAATTTATTATTTGATGCAGTATTTTTTCTGACTCAATAATTGATCTTTCACTGAAATATTATAGAAAAATCCAATGAGTTTTGATTATTGCTGAATAACATATATAACCAAAAAGATGCTCTATAGCGTGTAAAAAAGATAATAAAAAATATTGAAAATGAAAAAGTACTGACTTATTAAAATCTTTCAGTTTTTCCAATGACAACCCTATATAAATATAAGATTAAAATTATAAGATACAAAATATCTTAAACCAAAATATATTGAACACACGATAATTACAGATTTATTCCGAAATACACCCGAATAAATCATCTTATCGATATCGGATTTCGACCGAAAAAGGCAAAGCGCTCCTTTTGCAACATACAATTTATTTTGTGCGACAATGTCAGGCTCACGTTGCAAAAACGACGGGTCATTTCGATGCAAGTTTTAACGACATTGTATGCACATTCGCTTTTATCGCATGTAACGATCGTCGGAGTTAAAAAGCCTCAACACAATGCGATTCTGAAAAGCTGCGATTCGTGTTTTACAAGGATTTTGACCTCTAACAGTTCGATCGTTTTATATGAGACACTTCAATTACGACATGTGCGACAACGCAAATAAATCCATTTTAATTGCCGGCCGGTGAATGCTTCTTCTATGTTCGAATGTACAAAATAACATGGTACATACAATTGTAATTGTATGGAGGATTTTCTACATTGAGATACTTGTTGTGTGCTAATTGCTAGTTGAGGATCGTATGTCAGTATGTTGAATGCAATTTATTTATAGTTTGTATGGCATAATAATTGTTTATTGGATTCATTAGATTATAAAATGTTTAATTTTATTATAATATTTATGAGCGATGAATATTTGAAAGTTGACAAATGAATTTCAAAAATTTTCCATTTATGAAAGAACAGTAACTAATATGAATTCTATTCATTTTTTTTTAATATCCCACATTTTACCACCATATCCTATTGAAACAATTCGAAAAGTTTTTCCACTTAACTTTTTGCCGCGTATTTTTTTTTTCGTATCATTTTCAACGGCACGTTATACACACGTTCTCTTGGCACGTTCATGCAAATGTATGCAGCAGTAACAGCAAGAGCGTGTTTTTCGGCTCTCGGAGTATTGACACTTGCGAAGGCCGAGCCGACAACCGCGTGTCTTTTTCCGTTCGTCTTTAAAGCGCCAACATTATATTGTACATAATACGTACTCTAGCACATGTCCAAAGTCCTCAACATCTCGCCAACTCGAGAATTGGTCATCGAGTCCGTTAAGTAAACACAGATCGGACGGAATCACGTCTTTCGATTTTCAAAGGAAAGTTCCTTGAACAAATTTTGTAGGTGATCAATACGATCCAAGTATATATTAGGTAAATATTATATGAAGAATTTTGGAAATTAATTTATATAAAGAGAATGATAACCAATCTCCAAGATAACGTGATTTTTAGTTAGGTCAGAAAGCGTTTTCGAATTGAAAATTAAGGGATGATTGGTTATATATTGAAATGTTAACTATTTATTATAAAATTTCAATATTAAATTGTATAATTGAAATTCTTGATACTTTACCAACTCAAGAATTGAGATGGTCAATAAATCAACTAAGCCAACAAATCTTTTTAAAGAGGAAACGCGAAGAAAGTTTCGTTTCATGAAATTCTTTGAAGTTTCCACAATGATTATGGTAATATTTGAGGTTTTTTTTTTGGGATCGACGTCGCAGGAAGCGACAAGGTGAAATGGAGGAGATCCTGTTTTTGATGTTGAGTCTCATTGAACGCATGTCAGAGTCGCCGAATTCCGACGTTGATGGACGAAAATTATACGTGTTTTCGATAAAAATTTGTATGCGGCTTATATAAAATATTCATTTTATGTATTTACTTTACATTCTTCTCAAAATGAGAATTCATAAAAATGCAGTTTTTTAAATTTAAAAGTCGCATATTTGGATTCTAAATTATTCGAAATATAATACCAACGAAATTTTAAAAACAAGTATTTTTTTAAAGGACTTTAAAACGTTGGAAAATATACACGAAAATTATTTTTGAAGAAAATCATCATTTTTTGTATAGTTTTCGACAAAAATTACTCACGAGTATAAATATCCTATTGTAGAGGTGTTTTGATGTAACTATGTTTTATTGCATGTTATTTTTTGATTGATCGTAAACGATTTTATGATTTTCCCGACAAATAAGAAATGATCATCGTAAAACTGTCGGCAGAATCTTCAAAGCTCGATCGAATCAGATAAAATTGATGAAAAGCAACATTAATTTGATAACGGTCAAGAAAAATGCAAAATAACACTTTATAAAATTTTCCGCTCTGCATTTTCGATAAATACGTTAAAAAAAATTGGAAAATTCCCCGACACATTTACACATTTATGTATTTTAATATAAACTTCAGAGGAATCTATTAATTCAGTGAAACTTTTCTATTATATTATAAATATTAAATACGTGGTCACGTGCAAAGACGCTTGACTCAGCTCGTTTTTTTATTCATCTTTCTCATTTGTTTATCTAAGACAAATGGCGTCGCATTTGAATATGTCACATCGTTCATTTTTCATAACATCAATAAATTATCGAACATCGAAAAGCATTCATCACGCGATCCGAAATAGAAAAAAGCAACAGACAAATGCCACATTTTTTATCACGATTTTTATTGTGCAAATTACACACACGGCACCCGCATGCGAACTTGCTCTTCTATTCGACGCCCGACAATTTCGCGAACTGGCGATAAACAATGAGCAATTTCGCCGCTCGACCCATTGCTAAAAGCGCAAACGCAAGTGGTTAACTGTAAATGGCGATAATGCGAACTTGGAGCGAATTCCGCAAAGTTACATCATGTGTTTGCGCGTTGGATGTCGTGTCTTTGCCTGCAAGGTTGTCCGTCGAGACCACTAATCAATTTGCGCGATTTGAATTTGTCGGCGAGTTGAACTTTCTGCTTGGATTGTTGTGCATGTCTTGATATTATCGGGCGTGTAATGCAATGCGATATCGGAACTGTTCGTAGTAAATTAACGAGATATATGCGAAGAAACATTAAGTATTTATTTTAATAACACATCCAATCATCTTTTCACATGGGGGATACGTTCCAGAAACCGTACACAAAAATGTATGGTAACTATATATGTAAAAATTAGAGATAGGTTTCATCAGTATATTTAGATGCAACTTCCATACAAATATATAATATTATACTTTATAAAAAAATGTGTAATGTGGAAAAATTTCCCATATGAAATCATTGAAAAAGATCAAAATATTTTATTCGATTTATATATATTAATTGTATACATTGAATCTTACTATTTTGTGGTATAATAATACTTTTTTTTAATTTTTATACCGTGATAAAGTGAAAGAAACTGTAAAAAAATAATCAGTTCTACTTTTTTGAACCGTGTTATTTCGGAACCGTGAAAAAAAGACGTGTAAAAAGAGGATTGGGTACATTCAAACTGTGCATAAATACATCAATAAACCATTAACAATTAAACCAAAGGGTTAATTAAAACCTACGCAAGAATCGCGAGAGACACCGACGAGCGGACAAGCGGCGAAAGTATGCGCACAAAATGTCCGTTATTCCGGCATCACTAACCTTGTGGCCAGCAAATGCTCACACTCGCTGTATTTACATACAGATAGTTATTATTGTGTGTACGTCGGTATGTGTGCGAGTACATAACTCTGTTGGCGAGTACACATAAACGTACACCTGTACCAAGAGCGGCTCGGTACGCCGAGATGATGATGATGATGGTTTTGGTTTTCCGTGGGCGATGCGATGGTTGTGTGGTGGGTTGTTAATTTTAATGTATGTGATTCGGTCGGGTTTGTATGCGCGTGTGTATGTGTGATGTTCGAAGATTTTTCAGGGTGTAATTGTAGTTACATTTTTTTATATAAAACTTCAGTTTTCTTTGAAGAAATTGGATATTTTTCTTTACCAAATTTTTATTTGAATATTTTAAAAATATTTAAATGATTCATGTTCAATAAATAAATATTAAAATGAAATTTGAAACTGATGTCAATATTGATTGATTTTTCTTATGAATCTTCATAATAAAAAAAATTATACGAATGAATATATTAAAATGTATGTATAATTCCTCTTCAGTCAAATTCATTAATTTTAATAAGATTGATGAATTATTAAATCTAAAATTTCCTTTAGTCGTTTTACATAATATTCAATTAATCTAAAAAAAACTTCCTATTGATTATTCAAATTCATTTATATTTAAGACTCGCATCACTTGTAAATTGTAACCAACAATCAACACATCACACATAAATCATTTTACCAATCATTATTTATTACGCGACCTTTTTATACGACATTTTCTACAAAAGTCACACAAATATTAATATATTCACATCGATCCAAGACCAAAGAATAGCAATGTACCAACTAAATGGGTCGGTGCATATAAAATGTTCTGAAAAAGAGACTGACGCAACGACCCCGCTCACGTTGTAACAGCATTTCATTGCGATGGTAAAATATTCAAAAGTCGAGGATCGTTCTCGTATCGCTTATTAACACGTTAGCGAAAAAAAGACGTAGAGGATGGTACGAAAAAATGAAACCAACTATTTTTTATAGAAAATAGTCCAAGGTTCTTCGGCTCGTCCTGTTTTATTTGTCTGACGTCTTACTTGTGCATATTGAATGGTATGTGATTTGAAAATGTTCAATGATCTCATGAATTATTTAGTAAAAAAATATTCCTCATATACGCCGACTAGGAAATATTCTAAAGTATTATAAAGTCATCACGTAAAGCTTGAATGAGTTGTGCGTGTTTGATTTGCAATATTTATACATACTATGCGGATTATACGAAGTCGGAATCTATAATTTTATAATAACAATAAAGTTATTATATGTAAATAGGTTCGATTGAATTTTTTTTATAGTGCAAACATCAAACGTACTTTTTAGGAAGATAAAGAATAACCTTGTAAAGTCTGCACAATAATGAAATATTAAATTAGTTTCGACGAAATTGAAAAATAAAAAAGGCATATGCGTGATTTGCAAATGTCCGAAGATTGACGTCAGGAATTCAACACGGAATATATTAAATTCGGTGCTTTTTCAAGCAGCTGATGGATTTTAATTAAAAAAATATATTCAACATAATTGTGGCTATTGTTAGAAGAAATATACTAACGGACGACACACTACGTAAATAATAAAACGGACATTTCTTTTCAAAAGAAGACGACACTCGCTGAATTTTAATTAGACGCAGAACACAACATGTCAAATTACATCATAGACTAACGGCGCCGAAATTGTGCTTTTTTTCGATATAAAGCGCAAATTGCATTGAATTTATTGTTCGATACTGAAGTGGACTTCACAGTTATCCATCTTTCAAATGAAAATTCGTTTCGAGTGGCGATTAAACGCTAAAATTGTCAGTCAAATGTTAATTGATTATTTTCTTAGGTGAGCGAACATAATCAAGGTTAATTCTATACGATGTTTATGTCGGTGCAAGTGGGACGTTATTATCGTCCGTGATAAATTGCTCTTCGGTAATATTGCTTATTTTTTCGCGTATTTTTAATTGTTATTATCGTGTCGAGTGTTGCTAATTGAAAAGATGCGAATTCAACCTACGCAGTGGTATTTTTTTTATTATTCATCTCAGAGCTTTTAAATCTGTAAAGCCGCTCGTCAGAATGATGTATGATCGTTAAGATGAGCACAATGCAAATATTTTATGTTGGTTTTTCAACCGTGACTACAATATGACAGAACGCATATAGGCAGTAAGATTTTCAATTAGAAATGAACAACAAAAACAAAGCTTAATAAATCGTTGTCTATAAAATAGAATTCAATACTTACAACATAATTACTACACGGATCAATGTGTTACTTTATTAATTTATGTTTAGTTAGGTTTTGAAATTTTCTTGTTCATTTAACTGATTTATTTTAATTGTCTATTGTAAATATCTAAAGGACTTAATACATGATAATTTCATCAATTAAATTTTAATTGCATACATTTATAGTAATGGTATAACCGTAATTTCATTTGCATTAATCAATTTCATTTTGAATACATAAGAGATCTTAAGATTTGGATATTGAACGATGCTTAAGTACAAAACACAAAAAGTCAAAAATACATAAATCTAAAGTATATAACAATTGATTCGCCGAAAACATGACATCCATATACATCAACTTTGCCAAAATCCATAAACGACATCGAAATCCGTGAACAAAGCGACGTCGCATTTGCCAAAAGTTAATTTTTAACCCTATACTGCAAAGTTATTTTAATAACTAAAGAAAATATATGTAATAAAAAAGAGTTAAATTATAAATCAATCAAGTTTTGCTGGTTATTTATAGTAATACGGATTGAAAAATTATAAAAAATCAGAACTAGAAAGAGCGTTAACTTATTATTATTTAAAATTATTGGAGTTAACTTTCAAAATAGTATTAAAGATTCAGAAACTTAAAAAAAAATATCGTCGTTTATGACATAAACTTTATAATTTCTATGAATAAAACATACGACCCATCAAATCACTCATCCGACCATTAAAACCCAACGACCCAACCCATCTTCGATTACCCCATAAAAACGAGCGATCGGAACGACTCGCCAAAAGCGCCGACCGTTCGGCAAAGGGTTAACGCCTCATTGTCGCACGAACGGTCAACAATAACGAAATGACGAATGGTCTATTCCAGATGAGACAATGAGGTCGTCGCCGTTGGCCGGCGGATGCGTGGCCATAGCGGGCGCCGCACGTGCCGTCGACACTTCCGCAAAGCGCATCTTCCGTTCAGGATACGGCGATAAAAGACACCAAATGCCGGTCGATCGGCGGGTTAATGTGTGTTTTATTGTAATTGTGGGTTTTTAATTGTGTAGGGAGGGTTTTGAATGGGTTTTGAGTCATAACTTTGAGATGATGTGTGTTTGTTGTGGTCGATTGTGTGTTAAGGTTTATGATATCGACGCCGGTGGTTTGAGTGATTATTGCTGTCGATTATTTATTACAAGTATATCTAAGTCTCTTTTTATAAGGGGGATATATTTTTTAGACTTTAAAATCAACGTTTTAAACTTTAAATCAGACGTTTTATACTTCGAATTGGACGTTTTACACTTAAAATTCGACAAATCAAGAATTCATAGTAATGAATTTCATTGATTAAAATGACAACGATCTTAACAATACTTTCCCATAGCCCGATTTGAAGTGTAAAATGTCTAATTTTAAATGTAAAACGTTGAATTTGAAGTGTAAAAAATGTATGATGAACATATAAAAATTTGAGATAGTTTCCATCAATGTATTTGAATGGTACTTCCATCCAAATATACTTCATAAAAAATGTGTAATTTGGCAAAAATTTTCCATGTGAAATCATCAAAAAATCGTAAATATTAATTTAATAACTAATTATATACTAGCTTGGTCCGGATCTTACCATTGTGATGTAATAATACATATTTTTTTAGATTTTTAAACCATGTTTAAGTGAAAAAACAGTGTGAAAAAATAATAGGTTCATTTTCTTGAACCACGTTACTTTGAAATCGAGTAAAAAGAGTTTTGAATGTATTATACATAAATGGTTTCAGTACCGGTGATTTGATTTGATTTGGACCAATTTGTCGCTCAAATTGTTTAAATCGCCGGTACCGAGGTCACAATCAATGACGGGTTTTCTTTTGTGGAAGATGAGATTGTCGTCAATTGTTGTGTATTGCAATTGATTTTCCTGTAGGCATATTTTCATAATGGACTATATTTTTGTGGCAAAAAAATGCGTTACGGGTTTTAGAAAGTGATAATGTGACACTTTATACATAATTGAAACGTGTCGGTGCAAAGTCGAACGCAGAGATAAAACGTTATCGTTTTCGTTGGGCACAAAATACAGGCACCCTCATCGACGCTTTTCTTTAACATTTCGAAAAATATCAGACATCCATGCTATAATAAAAATGCATCACATGTAGAGAGCATATTGTGAATTTGAAAGTATACAAAAACAAGTAAATTTCAAACAGATAATATTATATTAAATATTTTTTGAGAAAATATTATATAATTAGTCGGTACGAGGTAGGCTCTCGGATAAGGTATTGCCCAGACCTTCAACATTTGATGAAGATATCTTGTTCTGAAGTGGATAACTAAAGGGTTAACATTTATGAAGGTGATGATGACGATGATATAATTAGGAAATGATAAATATTTTTCCAATAAATTTAAATTGTAATATGTGTTGAAAATATCTAGTAAAAAAGAAAATTAATAAAAAATATGTATTGAGTATGACATCAACTGTATTCAAAGAACAATATTATGGTCATAGAAAAACATATCGAAGATTTTGAAAACAAATCGAATTCCTTCGTTAGTCCAAAGTTATAAAACGACAATCGAAACACTTATGTCTTTATGGTAGGTGGTCTTCGAAGCCGGCGTCCCGGTTTTGCTTTAACGAAGCGCCTTAGTAATTTTCGCACGCACTTCGTCCGACGGCCATAAAAAGATGTCCAGGTAGGTCAGCGAACCACCAGGACAATGGTGGAGCCTCTGATACTCTCGTCGGCTAAATAATTGTCCTCGAGATCCTGTCTATATAAGGCGAGGCGAGCGTATGTTTTAAATAAGGAGACGACGCATCGGTTCGATACATGCTCGTTTATTACGTCGGGTTTTTTATTATTTTTTATTTTGCTATTTCAATAAACGCGGTCTGCGTTAAATGTAAAAATATTCAATGTGTATGAAAATTATACGTTTTTAAAATGTATAAAAAGGCAATCAAAACCGTAACAGGAGTTCTGCGAGGCGTAACAGGAGATATTGACCATTACGATCGCGCAGCGATTTTCAAACTGTAAAATTTTCTGATACAATTAAAATTTTCTATTTATAGAATAATAATCTTCAATTATCCATAATAAATAATAATTACTATGTTTATAACTAAACGAATTAATTTAATTGAACAAGTCTTATTTCTATCAAATAATTTTCATGCTACATTAAACTATGATGGAAAATATAGTGAAGATAGCTTAACACGAAACAGATGGGACTGAAATATATTTTTATGTTAAAAAAATTTCACGTAAAATTTTACATGCAAAAAAAAGTTGTCAATGTTTTCAATGTCGCAAAATTTAATCAATTCGATTTCTTGTCATATAGTTTCGCATTTGATTTAATTAATCTGGATGATGCCGTGGCTGCCGACAATAGACATATTTTATTTATTTGGGAAGCGAAAATTTTTCATGTAAAGCGAATTATTTTTCATGTTAAAAGAAAAAAGTATGAATTTAAACAGATTTTGACCGGAACCGCAGTATTTTTTCATGACAGCCGATTTGTTACGTTAAGAATTTTCATGTTGAATTTTTTACATTTCAAATTCAACGTTTTTCACTTCAAATTGGAAATTTTATACTTCAAACTGAACCATATGAAAGTACAATATATAATATTATTATGACTGTTGTCATTATAATCCATGAAATTCTTTACGATGAATTCTTGTTGATTTTTTGAATTTGAAGTATAAAACGTCCAATTTGAAGTTTAAAACATTAAATTTATAATGCGAAAATAGTACATAGATTTTGACGGAACCGCAGTATTACAAAATTGACATTTTGAATTTTAAATTCTAGGATTTTCACTACAAATTCGACTATAGAAAAGTATTATATAGGTTAAAACCATTTCCATAGTAATAAATGAAATTCATTACAACAAATTCATTTTGATTTGTTGAATTTTAAGTTTAAAGCATTGAATTTGAAGTATAAAAACAGTATGTAGATTTTGATAAGACCGCAGCATTATTTCATGTCAATCGATTTTTCACGCCAAGCATTTTCATATTAAACAATTTCCACTATACAATACTCAAATCGAAAAATATACCCCAAAATAATATAATATTATAACATAAAAAAATTGTATAACATACAAAAATTTTATAACACACAACCCAAGAACGTTCGCATGTAATCGCAATCGAAAGGCGTTACGCAACGCGAACGCGCATAACCCGTAAGTGGAGCACGCCGCCATTGAGAGCCGCTCAGCCAAGTTCAAGTCGCAAGTTCGCAACGGACGTAGCAACGTAGCAACGAAGCAACGGGCGGCGGCCGCTGCAACTCCTCTACCGGAAATAATTGCCGGCGTCGTGCGGTGGCTTTTTGCGTCGCTTTTGACGCCGCGGAGGAAGCGTTAGGACGGCGGTAAGAGTGGTTTATGGCGTGGCGGTTGGAGGAGGTTTTTGCGTTTTGTGGTTGTTTGGATGATGGGTGTAGGAGGGGGTTGTAAAGTTTATGGTTTGATGGGTGGAAAAATGGATAAAGGTCTTTTTGTGAGGTTTTTTTGCATGGTCTCTGGGATGTGTAAAAAGAGGATTGGGCGTGAAAGAAAATTTTGTACAGTAAATTGGAAAATTGCGGTAGATGAAAATTTATTAAAAAAAAGTAAGTGGAAATTGTTTAAAATGAAAACGGTTAATGTGAAAAATCGATCGATAATATAATATAATAAATACTATGGTGAATGTTCAACACGAAACTAAGGAATTGATATATTTTTTCGTATTGAAAGAATTTCATGTTGAACGTATATATTATTTTGCAGGACCGTTGTGTTATATTTTATTGACCAGGTTTTCATATTGAACGTTTCATGTTTAACAAATTCTACTGTAATACTGTGGTCTTGACAAAATGATGTATGAATTCTATGACGTTTAACATATTTTTTAGCACGAAAAAATATTTCAGTCCCTTCAGTTTCGTGTTAAAAATTTTCCACTGTATTTGGAAATGAAAACCGGGTAATATAATTCAGGAATCATAGAATAAAATCTACTTTAAAATTCTTAGGTTAGTCATGTCAGAATTCCAGAATTTTTGATTTATATTATTAACAAGAAATTATACTGAGATCCTAAAAAAATTATATACATATATACTTTTAACATAAATTTTTTGAACACGAAAAAATATTACAATTCCTTCAGTTTTGTGTTAAAAATTTTCCACTGTATTTGGAAATGAAAACCAGATATTAGAATTCAGGGGTCACAGAATAAAATCTATTTTGAAATTTCTAGGTTGTTCATGTCAGAATTCCAAAATTTCCGATTTAGATCATTAATATTACATCACCAATCCACTTAATTGATTCAGAGACACCAGAATCGATTTTCCAAATTTCCGAATCTAAATTTCAGCAATTTTCTACTTGATCTAGATTTCCCGCAAATTTCCATTTTTTTTTAAATATTATAATACCCAACAGAACATGTCCATAAAACCAGAAACTCAGCAGATCGTTTACAATACGCGCAGGAACGCATCGATTGATTGACAAGACTCTTCTAGAAACCCGATCTCCCTTATACTGGATTGTCGCACGACTACGGCAATTGCCATCTCAACAACCTCCAGCAATTGAAAAATCGCCATTGCAACTTGAAATACTTCTTATATAACGGTGCGGAACTAACTGGTCGGGACGACGACGGTCGCAAAGCGGAAAACCTCTATGACTTTTTAACTTTTAGTCATCAACGTCTACGTTGATGGACGCCGATTGCCATTTCATTGCTGCGAACTTCCAGCCTCGTTATGTGTATCTTATCTTCGTAACTGTGAGCGAATTTTGTCATAATATTATTGTTTAATTTATCGTTTCGCGATAGTGTATCAGCGCTGTTTGAATATCTGAAATGTTCCGATAATATGGACGGTGATTTTATCTTTGATTTACGTTGTTTTGATATATCTTAAGCGGTTAGTTTAAATGCAGATATTTGAACTGGATTTGAATATTTTTTAATCGAATTATAATATTTTGAATTCTTAATTGAAGTTTAAAACTAATAATGTTTAGAATAATATGATATAATATAATAATTCGATTTCTGTCGTAGAAAAAATAAATAGATATATTCAATTAAGAATGATTATATAAAATAAATAAGTAAATGACTTTGGCGTATTTCGTAAATCTAAAAAAAACTTATAACTTTTTTATTGAATTTTTGAATGCGTTTAAATGGAATTAATTCGTACAAAAAATCAACGACGTCATCGAATGCACTCAACGATTAAACGGTATTATAACAAAAAAAACGTTTATACAAGGTGCAACGAGATATTTACGTTTCGTTTTTGCACCTAATGACTTTTCCCCACTCCTAACACGATTTTCGACAGACACTTCTTGCACGCGGATTCCTCGCAATTTTCCATTTTTGTTGCGGTTTAATTTTTAGAAGCAGGTGGTTGCCGATGCAGTAATTAATATTTTTGACACGGTCGCAATGTTCGATTCGCACGATAAACCGACAAACGTGATACCTGAGCGATTCCTTTTAATATTCGAAAATTATCTTTTTTTTCGTACGAAATCTCCACTTCATAAATATCCGCACGATCTTTCGGCACGTGTAATCAGCAGGATTTTAAAATTTATGCACGTGTGGTTATCCCGAACATGATTGCAAACGAGATATGCAATTTGGTTGCGGTATATCTTTTGCAAGTTCCATATTTTATACCGCCGCTGTAATTTATGATATGAACTGTTAGTCGATTTGCAAACTGGAAGATTATGTTAATCCGGCCGATACGGGTTATTCCTGTCTATGCTGCAACGGCGTTAAAACTAAACTAAACATGCAAACATTATGCATTTGAATACACGCAATTTTCCATTGATTTTTTTCTTACCGCAAACGCCATTAGCGGCCCCCAATTTCCCGACGGCCGTCATAAAAGTGGAAGACCGCGAAAAGGTGTCGTTTCGATCGAAATTGCACCTTTCCCTCGAGGAGCAGATGCAATTTTGGCAACACGAAGGGTACAAGGCACACCATGCGCCATCATCGTAGCCAGAAGGTAACCTTGGTCAATGCTAATGGCTCGCCGTGAACTTGGCCCAGAGCTGGCATGGTGTGGGTGGACCAGTCGCAAATCTGCAACTTTGTATCGTTTTTGCGTTATGTTGGCGTTTTTTGAAAAATTGCCACCGGTTTGTATTGTCGGTTCCGTTCGGTAACGGATCTGCGGCCCTAATGTGGTGCACTTTGGTCCTGGCGGTGTTAGAGAATTTGCGTGGATGTTGGGTTCGATGTGTTCGATATGGATATCGACATGTTTTAGAATTCGAAATTTAACAATTTAAGTGAATAAATTTGAGACGTAATTGTATCAAAATTTTGTTGCGTTTGATTCTCAGAACTAACATCGTTTCGTTTTCCTCTTTCGTTCGAACAATGATGGGAAAAGTTCAATTTTTTTAGTTGTACTTTCAAACAGGAAAATTAATATAAAAAATTTAAAACGAAATTAGTCTATTAGTTTAGGGTGATCATATTTTTGGACTTAAAACAGGACAAAAAAAATTGTACTCCCTTATATAAAAAATTGTGTTGCACATTCATAAATTTTATGATTTTTCCCTCAAAGAACTATTATTATCGTCAAAGAAATATATTTTTTTAGTACGTAATATTCTTGTGTACAAGGAAAAATAGCCTAAAGTACTACAGCTGAAATTTAGATGCCCCATTGATAGTATGGCAATCAATCTGAGAATATCTAGGTTCGTGGTTTGTAATATCGTTATTTTTTTATTTT
Organism: Hydropsyche tenuis; assembly: GCA_009617725.1. Lineage (NCBI taxonomy): Eukaryota > Metazoa > Arthropoda > Insecta > Trichoptera > Hydropsychidae > Hydropsyche > Hydropsyche tenuis. Next base: position 523,068 of record VTON01000066.1, read on the forward strand.
ATTGTGCATTAATTTTTCCGTTTTCTTGTATTTTTTCAATGTATCTTTTCCTAAATAGAATTTGTACATTTAAATAATTATTGTATGCCTTTTTTGATTTCACGATTTATTTGTAAGTGTTTTTTTCAGGCGTAGGTAGATAAAAATAATCGTTTTTCTTCTGTCCATCAGTGGACTGGTCAAAAAGAGACAAATCAAATAATTTCACGAAAACGACGGGACAAATTCCAAGTACAAAAAACGGGATTATCTTGGCCAAAACTATATTAGATTATATATTATTATTTAAAAAAATACTCGTTCAAAACATTCCAGAAATTGCGTAACAATCTCAATCGCAACCGAGCCATATCTAGCAAGAACATAAACGAAAGCCTTAAGTGCACACATTGTCAAAGCAGAATGCAACATATTCAATAAATTGTATTGGTTTAACTGTAACGATCTGACCGTTACTTCGGGATTGTTGAGGTGACTTTGCAGAAACGCGTTCAGCTTGGCCGTTAGCACTTTCATCTCGTTTCCTTCCTTACGTTCACTATAGGAGTTCTTAGTGGAAATTTAATGGTTGCGAACGTGTATGGGTTTTCCAGGAACTTTGTGCAACTCTTGTATAATGTATAGGTGTGGATTTGAGACACGTTTAGCATTTATGCAAATCGGAATGTGAGGCTAGACGAAATTCGAGCTGAATAGGAAATGCAAGCGTTGAACTCGATTTCGATACAAGAATTCAATGAATTAGGAAAAGGAAATTCAAATACGTTGAAATTATTAACACTTTTTCAGTAAATCAAGTAAAACTATTTGCTATCACTAAAATTAAGTCTCATAATTTTATTACTTAAAAATATGCTTCTTAGAGGTTTGTAACTCGAGGAAAAAAATGTTGCTCATACTTTTTTTATGACTAGATTGAGAAGAAATTTGAAATATTGCTTAAATATCACTAGACATATTATATAATACCTTTGATAATACCTTTTGTGTATGTAAAGATAAAAATTTTATGTCATATATTTTCAATATATTATACAAAATTTCAACTGAAACTTAATGGACAGTATAATAACGTAATAAAAATTCAAAAGACTAATAAAAAAAGTGAATTATGTTCTTAGCATAAAAACGATCTTACTCAAAAATTATTTGTATAATTCCTTTGTTATGTACAGTAGGGCGAGTGTGAAGATCGCCACTGAAATAAAACAAAAAAAATGTACGCAAGCATATTATTAATTCGAAAACGTGCAATGTTCGCGCGCTAAAGGGCCTTTTACGAGGCGTATAATTAATATCGAGATAGAGTGAAAAGATAAAATATTCGAGTCTCGCCCACGCCGAGATATCTCGTAAAACATGAAAACATTCGTGAGCGAAAAAAAACTTTATCGCAACAAACCGATATTTTTTTAATAATGGCGATTTTCTATGAAACATCAGCGGATCAATAAAATTCACGCGCTTGATTTATAGCTTCCAAATTTTTTTCGTTTGTTTGATTAACGCAATCCGATGGCGATAAATTATACGAAAAAAGTAATTATAAGACACGTTTATCAGCGCGAAGCGTGATTACAATCGAATCCATAAAAGTATTGCACCATAAATTAGTAATATATACTTTGAGTTCGATCAAATTAGCGATCAGATTTGATTTGTAATAAAAAGAACAATACAATCACGTTTCGGATTCAGATCAACAATTGCATAATAATGTTAATTCAGGATAATTCATGAGGTCCTTTCGAACGTTTAAGTCACGGGTTAAATGTAATCTATGTGGGACGCATGAAAATTCAAAGCGTGAAAGTCACATTTTGTCTATTTTCGTGATAAATAATTATTATTGACACGATTTCAAAACTTATCTGCATTTCAAATGGACACGACTCCTATCATTTTCATGTATGTATGAGTTATATTTACATATAATTTTACAATGCGCAAATGTCTGTCACGTGTACTCGAAATAAATAATTGATTTAACAATGAGATGCTTATTTTATAAAAATAGTTAATTTTTATCAACAACTGAAATGTTTGATCGAGAAAAAAAAAACAAAATGAACTCATACATAATTCATCGAAACGAAATCGATTCCAAAACGCGTCAACGACAAGCAAATTAAACCCCATAGAATTTAATTAGCATCGATTGTACTAAGGAGAGAACGAAAATGCAAATGTGAGCGAAATGAAGCGTTCTTTCAAATGTGGGTCAAAAGTTATTAACCCACGCTCAAGCGTACGTGCACAATAGAAGACAACTCTGCGAACAACAAATAGACATTGGACATTGAATGTTGGTCGTCCTACGTTGTATAACCAGTACTAGACGTCTAGGTAGGAAATTGAAGAGAATTAACGGCTTGATTTATGCCAATCCGAATATTATATACATTCAGTGTTTGATGATATATATCTGTTAGATTTTATGTGGAATTGTTAACCTTGTTCGATATGATTGTGGAAAATTTAGGACGGAATGCTCTTAAAATATATAGGTTTATGATATTTTATGTTTTAATATAATAATGCAATTTGTTGTATTCAATTGAAATTGATAAATTTGATCGTTGACATACCAATTATAATAAAACGACTATTTCAAAAGCAAGCATTAAACATCACGCATAAAACGTCTACAGCATATCTAATATAAAATTAACATAAATCAAAGAAGACCCGGAAGGATAGCATTCTTGGTATCTTCAGGTGTCATCTTAACTAGATAGTGCTAAATTTTGTTATACCATTTAAAATAACAATATCTTATATTGACATCGGCGTAATGAAACTATCATAAAAGATTAAAATGACTTTCGTAATCAAATCCCAGCCAAACTGAAAACTTGACACAAATTCAAGAACATCCACAATTCAGACATTCCTACCTTCTTCAGCAGGTGCCATCTCTACTAGAGGATGCTAAATTTTGCTATACCATTCAAAATAGCAATATCTTATATTGACATACACGCAATGAAACCATCATAAAAGATTAAAACGACTTTCGTAATCAAATCTAAACCAAACTGAAGACTTGACACAAATCCAAGAACACCCACAATGCAGACATCCCTACCATCTTCAGCAGGTGCCATCTCAGCTAGATGATGTTAAATTTTGCTATACCATTCAAAATAGCAATATCTTATATTGACATACACGCAATGAAACCATCATAAAAGATTAAAACGACATTCATAATCAAATCTAAACCAAACTGAAGACTTGACACAAATCCAAGAACACCCACAATGCAGACATCCCTACCATCTTCAGCAGGTGCCATCTCAGCTAGATGGTAGCAAGCAGCCAGTGCTGTGGAGGCTTGAACGTCGTGCAGCGAATGTTAGTAGGTTCGCAATGGATAACGGTACCCGTCACGTGGGACCGACTCGCCAAGTTTATCGACCTTTCGCCATAGCCATCAGCGTCGTTGTCGACCGCGACACGTGTACAACACTCGGTTTCCTATCGAAGGAAATGCAGGTCGACTGCGCATCGGCGGATGGAAGGAAAATTCCAAGGCGGAAACGCCCTGTTGGTTTTGAAGCGGGTGGAAAGGGTGGTCTAAATGTTGTTGAGGGTTTTGTGGTTGGTTGTAGAAATTTTTATTTGGGTATGGTCATGTTGTTAGTTGTAATTAGGGCTGGATCTAACTATAGGCAATCTAGGAATTCTAGGGAAGCCAGCTACTCAAGGTGCCAAAAGTTGAATAGTAAATATTATTATATATATACTTACATTTTTTTTTATAATTTTTTTTCACAAAAATTGGATTTAAATCGATTGCGATCGATCGATTTTTTTTCAAATATTGGATTTCAGAGTAGGGAAGGCGTGTAACTATAGTTTTTGTCTAGGAAGCCATTTACCCTAGCTCCGGCACTGGTTGTATCACCAAACAGAAATTTAGTGTTTCGGAAAGGACTTCAATTAATATTAAAAAAAAGAGGTCATTGAAATGTTAAGTATAATTTTTGAATATGTTTATTCATAAAAATAATTGATCATTTAAAAGAATCGTTGAAATTTTAAAATATATATTTTTTATGTGGCGTAATAGCGCATTAGGAAAAATTTGCTAATTCGTTGAGTATAATGTTAAAAGTAAATATTCGCGAAACGAATAAATTTTATGAAAAAATTTAAATGTGGTCTATGATTAGATATCGGAAATATTTAATGTTTATATTTAAAATTCGAATAGTTATTTGAAAATAACCAGTTTTTATCAAAAAGAATATTGAGCCTCTTGGCGCTTTATATAGAAAATATACAGTTCAATAAAACTACACGCTAATTTAAAATATAAAGTTGATTTTGATGAGAAATTCTTGATATTCCAGAGATTGTAATAACATCTCAATTCCGCATACATTCTATACGATCAAGCGAATTATCAGTACAAACATGTACTAATATGGTATCTTTGAAATTGTATTTCAGTACCGTTTTCATCATATAAAGTTTAAGTATATTAAAAAGCGGCATATCCATCATCTAAGATCATCGAGAGTAGAATCTTAATTTTCGCATATTATAATTGCAAAAAGATAACGTGCAAGTAAAGAAACGACGAGCATTTTAATGTCTTAACGACTTGCCGAAAAGATTCAGAAATTCGTCGACGGATTTGGGAGATTAACAAAAGCAGAATCAAAAGATTTAAATCTTGACGAACCGTCCAAAGGAAACTTATCGTCATCCAACAATTAAAACATTTTATTTCTTTGCATAAAGTGTGTGTACCGTAACTTTTTCGTTCCGGTACATGAACCGCGCATAAAGTACACCTGACTCGCATAAAGAAAATGTATAAATGTTATTGTCTTTTTTTCGGACAACGGACGCAATTCGGGAATTAATTCCGCGATTAAGCACCGAAAGATAAGAAAATTCATTCCGAAGAGGATATGTACGAGATAAAACCGACTCGAACAATTCGAAAATACTCGACTCAAAACGATCAAAAAGCAAACGCAAACAATGTCGATTTTTTAATTTATTTTCAAACGGACCGGTCTAATATTACGTGGTATTTTTTGCCGGAAAAAAGAACGAAAAACCAATCCCAGATAAATTATATTAGCGCAAAACACATAATTTGCGCCAAAGGTAATAATTACGGGAGACCTTCGCGAAATAGAAAGTCGCTACTATTTTCGATGCATGGTTTTAATGGAAATGTGAACGTATTGTGAGCGACAATTATTAATCGTTTTCAAAATGTCGTAGTGCCGAATAAGTGCCTACGTTCTACTCATTAAAATTTTATAGTTATGATCTTATGCGTTGAATTTTTTTCACCGTACATAATAATAAATATGAAGCATAATTCAAGCGCTATTGTTTCGATCTAGTGCTACATTTATCTCGACGTACTAAATGGCTTCGATGCCGACAAAAAAATAAGGTACTCTATAATAGGTCAATAAGTCAAATAGGTATGTCGAAATTTAACATGCTTGTAAGGATCAAATCATTTTTTATAACGTATCGGTTATAATACGATGTTTTTGTTATTCATTTTTTCAGATATCGATACATTTTTTGAATACTACCATTAAAATTTTGATATTTATTAAACGGAAACTCGTTATAATCATATTTTTTCGATATTATTGAACGCATGGAAATGTTTAATTAAAATTTTAATAATGACGATCTTGATAGCACTAACGAAACATATAAAATATTGATCCTCACATGTATAATATTTGCATTGCAATAAAACGATGCAGAATCCGATTAACCGTTTAATGCGCATACCCAATTTCGAAAACTAAACGCTGCACTATAAAATCTTAATTTTAAAACTCGTCCAGTCGCTTTTTATAATCGGCGGGAAACCATTAAAAAATCGCCAATCGACATCGACAATTTATATCTTCCTCTACGTTATTGTATGAACTACAACATCCATCAATATGAGTTAATACACCGATGTATATTCAGAAACGTTACATCATCGAGCAAACGTCCTTTCATATGCATGCCATTTCGCAGCTGAAATTATCAAAATATTCACACCACGCACGTGCTTTGGATATTGTGAATTATTGATCAATAAATACAATACACACAAGTGCAGCATTCGTCAAAAAATACACAGAAGATAAATGGTGGGCATTAGAGCAGCGGTGCGATGAGATCACCAAAACACAAGTATCCTGGGTTGATGCACTCCGACACCGTTTTTTGCACGGCGGTCCTTGAAACTGGCTCCGTTTTTTATTTAATTTATTTAGTTTTTTGCGACACAATCGACCATTGTGGCTGTTGTGAACTTGATCGCGAAAATCAAGATACGGTGCCGTAATTTAGTTGATTTTTTGCCGACGAAATTTGCCGCACGAGCGATCCTCCACGCGGGATAGTAACAGCAAAGTTTACCGAAAAAAATCTGGTTAAATGTACGGTAAACCCTCGATAATCGTAAAATGTGTCGTTAAAACCAAGGCCGTCGGTTCATTATTGCCGATCGGTAATATCGTTGAAAAAATTGTTTAATATTTAACCATGTATGATGAGGAAGTTGTTCTGCGTTGCGATGATATTCTGTCGTACGGTTATTAGCGTACAAAAAAATTGTTCAAATGATATTTTCATGTTGCGATCGTTAAGTGTAATAGACAAAGTACGTGTTTCGGTTGAGTCGTGGGTTTCCTAGTGTTTTGTATGTGATCGTGTGTTGAAAACATTCGAGAAGTGCGGCATGTGAAAATTGATGATTTCGGCGTTTTTTGTTTTGATCAGCCATGTTTATTTATTTATTTTTAATTAATTGAGTCTTGAGGGGGCTCGATGCTGAAACCAATATTTATGTTTTGAAAAATGATCCGTTCATTGTAAACAAGCTTTTGAAAAATGTCAATAGGATATCATAACAGTGATTTTGATTTGATATAAAAATTTGTAGTACATACTTACCATGTAAAATAAACAAAAATTTTCTTTTAACATCATTCAAAACTATTGAAGCCGAAATTTATTCGATATTTACGGCACAACAATCATTATGATGTCAAGTAATCGATGTAACCTAATACCTCATTACACAACCGAAAAAAAGACCCAATAACACCCTATAAAAAACCTCTCGAGAGCGATTTTGAAAATTCGACCACGCCAACTGTTTCCCAACAATGCCGACATACAAACAGCACACACAGATATTATTCCACATTGCAAAAACGGTCCAATTTGAAAGTCCCGGCACGGTTGTCCTCGGGCTCCGCATTGCGGTCACGTCCTGGCGCGAGGAGACCATCAGGAGCAAAAAGGAGTCGTCTCGGACAACCCGTTTATATTTAAAAACGTTTTGCGAATATGTACAGGTGTTGCCAGACTTGTGGCCAAATCAAATCGGTAATAATTATTATTTCAAAAATTCATATTCAATGTTACGTTAGTCTTAAGCTGATAATTTGATTTTTTTCCTTTTAAAATTTTGTATGTTTTTTTTGTATTTATTTACATCTTCACTTCTGTATATACTTAACACAAATAATTATATGGGTTATGGATAAAGGTTGAAAATAATTATAATTTATTTAAGAAATTCTTTGAGTTTTTACGCGAGTTTGGGTTTCGTATTTTATTTTTGCATTGATGTCTATTTTGTTTAATCGATATTAAAATACATAATTTATAATAATGATTATAAATTATTATTATTATTATTATTTTAATTCATAATTTTATATAATTTATTTATTTTTATCATATTTTATCGTAATTTTTATAATAAATCAAAATACAAAACTTTTAAGTACACAAAATTAAAATATAATATTTTTTTTAGAAATTCAGTAAGTTTTCGTGAAAATTTTGTATTTATATTTGGACTATCATGTTTTAATCTAAAAAAAAAAATGCTTAATGCGTTGATGTTAAATTTGCATCCGTTTCAAAGTAATGATTATAATTATCAAACACAGTTTTCAAAACTACTCATTAAAGTAGCTGACATGAAAAACATATTTATACATTAGATACGTTAGTTTGACAAATTCAAACTGTTTAAAATTAATGAAAATTATTACCTTTCAATGCATTATGAAAATAATGACTCATAGAAAATTCATCAAATAAGTACTAACGAATAATGTATGAGATTGTAAAAATGTAAAATGTATCCTGACGAATATGTCATTTTTTTAACGTAAATATTACATTTGTTTTATATTTTAAATATGAAAATTTTAAAATTGAAATTTGATTTGATCTAGTTGAAAAATATGAAAAGATGATATATAAAAAATAAATTTTCATTTATTAAGTCTTTTATTGATTTTCCACAGCAATATATTAAAAATATGTATTCATAAATCATTTTTTTATTTATAAAAATTTTCAATAGAAAATTCACTAAAAAAGTCAAACGTAGCTCAAAATACGCATACAATCACTTCAATTCACAATCAGAATTCATTTTTAAATAAAAAAACGCCTGTATATCAATTTTTCTTCCGTTCACATGTAAAATATATTTTTAAGTATACGTGTGTACGATCACGAGAGAGTCCTCTGGCGTGGTGTCCTTTGTCCCCGGGCCAGTGGCCGCTGCACTCGCTAACCTCATTTCCAAACGGAAAAACCGGTACGGTGTACGTATATTTACACGAAAAACTCGTCGTATATACAATACATGGTTTTGTATATATGACGAGCGAGTAAGTGTGTATAGTTTTCAAAAAAAATAAAAAAATAGTCGTCCTTTCGAGTCGTTTTCTGTATTTTCAGGATGCTCGAATTTATGGTTGTTGAATATATTTATTATGTAATAAACAGTGTTTGATTTTGATATAAAATAGTTATATTGTATATTATTTGGTGCATTTGGGTTATCAAATATTAATATGTAATAATAAATGATCGAAGAATGCTTAAAAAAATAAATAAGTAAAAAAGTTGTCATATAAATTAGATAAAAAATAATAATTTTCGTTTCACAATATTGACATGGTGAAGGCATTAAGTATATGTAAAACCGTGGTAAAAAATAAGTAAACCTTTCTGTCAAATAATTATCAATATTTTCAGAACACTCATGTAAGGAAAATATTATCGTTATGTTGACTTAAAAGCAAAGACAATATATTATTTGTATAAGACATGGGAAAATTTTCGAATGTAATCAGATAGTTTTTCTAAAAATACATTTAAATTCGTAAATTTCTAAACGTTCATATAAAAAAATGTTAATTTTTGTTCTACAATAGGATACGTACGTATAATGAATACAATCAAACGCTTCTAACCAAAACCGACAGTTTTATAACGATTTACGTAAATGACCTCATTGAAAAAAATATTATGCATTATCGCGACCTATGTTCTAAATAGGACTTCGACAAACGTCTGATCAAGCCACGTGAAAATGTGTTCCGTATGCACGTGATACATTTCGAAATCGACACCGATTATCAAATTAGCGCGTTTCTTGTATCAAATTTCTATAATGTGCGAGGATGAAAGCTAACGTAGCTTGAATTACAATACATTTAGTTTCCTAATTCGCCGTCATGTAACATTTTTATCATAGTCTGAAACGTTCCATTTTACCAAAGCGATTTTCACTAAAAAATTTAGAATTTAAATATTGAGTTTACTTTCCGCATAAACAAGGAAAAGTAATTTCACTTCCAGTTTTACATTACACTTCCTGGAAAATGCTACAAATTCAAAGTGTAATTAAATTTGAACAATCATTATTTGTCATTGAACTATGTTTTATTTTCAGGTTGTTTTGTTCGATAATCAAATTGAAAAATTATGTTCTTATATACAATTATTTATTAAATCATGAGCTACCGTCAATTATGGTCAATAAATAAAATAAAAATTGTATGAATTCGAATTATTATATTAAAAATGGAAAATTTAATATAAATAAAATTGATAGATTTTTTTTGATGGATTCAACTTACAACTTAAATTCAAGAACGTATCTTTGTCGTAAGTTGAGGAATACCTGTAAATATTTTGTTTGTGTATGAAAAGTTATGCAAATTCTAAGCGACTCATCGCCATCTCCGCGATAAAATTAAAATAAATCAATATCCGAATATTAAGATCAAATGCATTATGTGTAGATAACGATTGTAAAAACAAGTTTTATACATATGTAAAAGCTCCATATTCGAAAGTTGGACTATGCGCTATTTTTTCAACTAGTTGCATTGGAAAACAGAGAAAATCTGTCGGTTTTCACTGCATTCGAATTTACAGGAACGCAGTTACATAAAAGGAAAAGTGTCCGTACATGTAAATTCGAATTGAATAAGAGAGGAAGAGTGCTTCTATAATCGCCATTTTATCTGAGTACTGCATCAATTTGAATTCCATAAATCTGTTTATTTATCGACATCTTCACGCAATCATTTAGTCGGCTACGTAAGCAGTTGGTTTCTTTTATTATTTGTATAAATGTGCAATCTTCATCGAAAACATAGAAAATGGTCAATTATTCCCGTACAAAAATTTCTATTAGCAATTATCGAATATTTTCCGAGTAAACATAATTAAGCACGTGGATTTTACACATTAGAACTCGTGGGAAAAACGCTCCTGCATTTAGTTATTTGCTTTGAACTTCAGCCGACCCTAATTCTATTGATTCAAATGAGGCTTAATAGAAAATTGTTAGTACTTATATTGGCCAATTATCAAGCATTTGTATAATATAATCGAAAGCAATCAAAATTCCTCGAAAAATCACCCGTTTGCCAGCGAAGGACGAAACCAATCGCTTATTATTATATTATTTTTATTGCCGTGTGAATCGCAACAATTTCAACACAGAAAAGACTCTTCCATAAAAAATACGGTACTTCATTAACTTGGCAGATTTATTAATTAATTTGCATGTTATGATTTTTTTAGCAACAAAAGCGTGACCGCTTCGCATCGAATCGAAAACGATTCGTTCGAATGGCTTTACCAGATAATGAGTTATCGAAAATCGGCGATTAGAACGTCGACCTTCAACCTGTTGCCGCAAAGATGATGGTGGCCATCATTATGAGTCGTAACCATCAACGTGATCGCAAAAATCAATCACCTGTCGAATCGTATATGGAAGCGGTTTCAAAAATTTTCAAAAAAAAAAAAAATTTCCCACTGACTTGTTCGATTCTTGTTCATTTGAATTTTGAGAAAATATCCGAATCATCGAAAATAAACTTCCTCGTTTCTCTTCTTTCCAACGGCTTATGAGTAATGGTGGTTTTACGATTTGAGTCAATCGATTGGTGGGAAATTAAATTAGTAATAGGTCGGTCAGTTATTGGCCTTTAGTGGGACATTTTTTTCATAAATGAGGATAGGAACGCTATGTTATTTTTAAACTCGTTCTTGGAAGTTTTTGTGTGATTTTCATACTCACTCAAGCAGGTAAACCTCACTCGAAAATTTTCCATTGCGCAAAGCGGAAATTATATTCGTATGCCCGGAATTATTTGTTAATCAGAAATTAAATGAAAATCATTTTTGATTCATATCTGTCTTGACGGTATTAACATTGAAAAATTTGTAAAATGATCAATGATAAAAAAAACCTTGATAAATGCATTTTTACTGTAGCCTTAAATATCAGTAAAAGTTGAAACATCTTGAAAAATTGAGAACTAAATGTTAATAGACACATTTTTTATAAATTTCCGAACAACATCGTCAATTTTTATTTATAAAAAAACACCTATATAATAATGGTCCTCGATTATGATAAATAAAATATTGATTTACCGATCAACGTCAACGGTTCGCCGTGCTTATGAAATTAGCAATTTCCAAAAATACCCGATCAATCAGGATATTTTCACACGTCTTTTTGGATTCGCACCGTTGTTGCCCAATCACCGTTTCATTGTTCAGCCGCCTAACACTTCCTATTGCCAAATTAAATCGGTCAAAGACTCTTTGGATCGTTTGCTTCGTTCTGCCGATATTTAGAATGTGGTCGACCTTCTAGATGAACGTTATAATAGAAGTGTGGCTGTTGTTCTTTTTATATGTGATAACTTCGCCTCCGTCACCGCAGAAACACCCGAAAAAACCGGCGTATACAAAGACATACCGATACGACTGAATTTGTATGAAAAAAACCGAATTCGATTGGAAAAATCTTCGAGAAAAAACTTATTTGAATAGCACGTTTTTCTTTTGCTCAAAGAAAATCCTATCGTGCCTCAACGTCACGCTTCGGTAAACGCATCTTTTCCTCTTTTATGTAATAATAATTCGCATTTCGTATATAATAAGAGTACATGATATTCTTGGTGTACAACGTGTACCGGTATTTTTACACATAGGGTCATTGTGTTACAGTGGCGTCTGTACGGTAAAAACTCGACCATTAAAAAACCCTCTTCTTCCTGATTATTTTTTAAATAATTATACATTTTTTGCATCATAATCGATTTGTTTTTCAGCTCGTCCAGCCGTCAATCATTGCATAGAATTTGTCAAAAATCACGAGCCGATCATGATTGCCGATTCGTATCAAAAAATGGCCAGATGGCCGCCGCGCATGTTAGCAACATTCTATTTTTTTTTGTCTTCATTGTCGATAATTTAGGTGAGTTTGAATTAATTTGTATTCAGGCGTTATTTTTATTTATTATATAATCTATTTTGTAATTATAATGACTGCGAATTGATGAACACCGTATGCAAATCGTCAAAGCGAGCGAACAAGTGGAAAAAATTCGATATAAATAATTCTGTGTTAAATCATTCGATCTTTGATCGGTCATATTTATTCCAATTACGTCGTTATCACGTATCAAATCGGAATCAATACAATTATGGCTATATGATAATGTGTTCTGTGCTGAAACTGGTCGTCGAACCGAAATAGGCATATCAGACATTAACCGTCACAGTTATGAAGTTACATCACTCTAAAAAAATGTAGGCATGATAATTTGCGTGTGGGCAATTGAATGAAAGAATCACATACATCCACACGCAAATAATGAATCAAAAAGTTTGCATATATGATCTTTTCAATCGTATGAAACAAATCAATTAGCCGTTCTATTATAGAGCAGAGGACAATGTCCTTTTATAAATTTGTGCGCAAAAAATGTCGTAACAAAACAAAGTTGATTGACGACAATTAACAATTCTAATGAACTTCTTCTGTGAACCAATTAAAATATAACAACTGGCTATGATATATTTTTTTTAATAATTGACTGAACCTTTTTATATTTTATTGAATTAAATATAGATTTTATTATTCTTCCTTCTGATAAAAATAAATTAAATATATTATCGGTGATAAATCGGCACTATAATTTTTTATTGCAAATAAAACATTTAATTATAAATCAAGATCAAACGAACGAACGTGCACAAATAAGGTTGTTCGCATTATCGTTGATAAACTCCATAATTTCGATACAAAGTAAACGATTTCTATACTAAATATAGGATTATATACTTGATAATACATTCCAAACTCAAAACAATCTCATTAGCGACAAAAAACAGTCATATTTAGCTTACCACGAAATAAATCTCAGTTCCGATATGACGCCATCGAGCGTGCGTGAGTGAAAAGCGAACTCGAACGGTTCGCCGAAGGAAGGCGCACATTATTATTCAAAAATGGAAAACGAAAAGCCAGCAACAGTTATACACATGTACATTGTGGTCCAGACCCCAAACGAAAATGACAACGGAATACCGTTCTCGAGATGTGGGGCCGTTATAGGGTTTGCGGGACGATGGAAAAAAGCGCGAGGAAAAAAATCTCTAATCCGAGATGCGATTTTTTTTAATGTACGTATATAGGAATTTTTGCTGTGGGTGTGGTTTTTTTTTTAGTTATGAATCTACGGGTTTTGTTTTTTTTTTGCGTTTTTGGGATGTGTAAAGCGCGGGTTAATTCGATACTAATTTTCAAGGAAGCCTTGACTTTAGATCGTGATCCGTCAACGGTTAAAAACCAGTTCAATTATATTGTGTTCATGGGATTTCAGATGTAGTCAACTTCTATAATCCATAAAATAGTAAAAACCCTATGATTTGTGTAAGAAAATTGAAAAAAAATTGTATTCATACCTAGTAATCGACTATTATAATCGTTTTCATTCTATATATAGTGAGCGCATAATCAATGGTGCTTTTATATAATAGTATAATAGAATCTATAAATGGAAGATTTCAAATTCATTATGCAATCGCCGAAAATGTCAATCAACTCGGCAGAATGTATAACTAACACAAATTGGTCTGTGCCTTGAATTTTTGACCTGTCACTTTTTCCATATCAGATTGAGATACGCACTTGAAAAAAAAAACGTAATGAATCGGTAAGCTAAAATCATAAACACGTTCGCAGCAATTTGGCGCAATTATACTTAATCGTCAATGACTATAATTTGCGTTAATTGATTTAACATTTTGAAGGTCGATCTATGTATATATGTATCATAGCAGATTGATATGTAGTGCTCGATATCTTCGTACTCGCATTTTTATTTTCATTTGATACATTTGAAAATTTTACTCGTCGCGCTTTTTAAAGGTTAACTTGTCGAGTTTCAGCCTTTTTTTTCGCTTTTTCATGTCGGACGATAAATCTGAGAGCGGTTTGCAAGAAGAGCAACAAGAAGCGAAGCAAACTCGAGGACTCGACTTGAAGTTTCATACATTTTACGCAGGAGTAATCAACCACATAAAGGAAAATCGCTCATATACTCATTAAACACTCAAAGCGCCAATTGAACTCGATTTTTCATAAATTCAACGAAAATATTTGATAAATCATCGAGTTTGATCGACTGTAGAAATATTTTCTCAATTCAACAGTTCTTGATACACAGCGGCTCTACGACAATATTTGCGCCGGCAATCGAGTCCGAAATTCGAAAATTAAAAAAAAATTGTAGAAGTCGTGTTATTTTTATAATGCAGAACGTATTAGAAATAAATATTCAAGGCCAGTGTGTAGATTTTCGCAATTCGAAGGCGAAAGGTGATTGACTCATGTATACGCTCATGTACCACTCGTTGGCTGGCTACACGCGCGCTTATTCACATATAAAAATATTACGTTTGCCAAATGGTCTTTTTCTGTTATGCTCGTTTGTGTGCTGTTTGTTATTATTTATTATCCAATTGTAAAAGTTCAATTTTTACTACTGCCACGTTAATGCGGTTTAATTGATCATTTTATAATTTTTTTTAACATATCAACATAAGTTTAATAATTATTCGATTTAATATTTATTACGCTTTTATGATAATGACCATGACATTAAAAATCCAATTTTTTACAACCCTATTGATAAATTTGAAATTCGGCTTGTGTTAACGAAGAGTCGTATCGAATTTAAAGTGGTTTTCAACGAGGCCCCGGAGTGGGCGTGTCACGAAAAGAAGCCTCCATTGCAATGTGTAAATAACGACATATTGTATAACACGACGCAATATATCACAAGAGGAAAAGGTTAAGTGTGTTTGATGATCATCCTCGTACGGAGAGTACCACGCCGGCAATGGTGGGTTGTTACTTTTCATAGACATCCGTTAGCTTTTTCTCGGTCACCTTGTGCTTGACTTTAACCCATCGATGACGCCTTTTATTACTTTCAATGGATTTTGAATAATTTAGCGGTGATTCGGTGTGATTTTCAGCCGTGAAAATATGACGGTTTTTTTCTGATGAATCGTTGATGAGGTGGTCGTGTAAAAATATTGATGAGTCAGATTAACGTATTTAATTTCAAATTATGGATATAAATTTTTTTTTTGAAATACGCATAATAATAGATCAACGTTATTTATTGGAATGAATTACTATTATATGATTTTTTATGATTCGTAATTGATTTCGTAGGTAATAAATTTTTAGAATATTGAAAAAAACCTGATATATCAATCCAGATCCGAAATGTGCGTATAAAATTTAATGGTTCATAATCCAAAAAAAAAAAAAATCGTTATTCAAATATGTTTTTAACAAATGACATCAATAGAATTGAAATCGCCCACGTTACTTTTGTCAGTGTCACCTTATTAATAATTTTAACACATATTTGCGAAATGAAATATATTTTGAACATGTATTCGTTCGATAACGGGTGGATACGGTTAAACACATCCAGTGTAAAATATTATAAAAATAATACATATTAACTCGTACGTGTTTCTATAGTGAATGATAATAAAAGATTCACGTATAACCGGTATGGACTGGTCAAACACCTACACGTCGAAAAGATAAATGTACCAACATACATGTACACAAGTAAAACCAAAGAACGCACGTGTATCTTAAGAACAGTGATGTTTAAATATTTAAAACATAAAATAGAATACGAAAAGTTGTAATTGTTTAAAAAAAAATCAGTTTTTATTCACTGATATACATATGTACATATATTCGTGTGACAAAACATTTCAATGTGCAATTTTTTTATTTATTTAAGCTCTTAAAACATTTCGAGTTTGTTCTATCTATTTTTTGTTTAGAATAATCATCTGTTTTATAAAAAAAACAAAGTTCGCATGGGAATGCCGTTCGTTATTCTGCTATTTGAGTATTCGAGAATCGTTCATTTGAGAATTCATGGCACGTATATGCCAAACGACCCACACACGCATTCATCCGATCGGAATTCGTATGATGTTTTGAAAAATAAAGAGTGTTTCAGAAATGGGTCACTGGAAAGAAAGGTGCGGTTCAATCTTATTTTATTGCTTTCATTTTTGATTCGAAACCAGAACTGGATGTAGTACCTACGTTTAGTAAAAACGAAACGTATTATGAAGGGTTAAAATCGAAGCTAAACCATCATCATCCAAGTAATGACGATCATTAGAATAATCGATACATGATCATGAGAACCGATTTAATAAAACCACTCGAAGTCGTGATCGCATACGCAAATACAAGATCGAAAAAAATGCAAGTACTTAACCGAATCTTAAAAATGTGCCGGTACGAAATGACGCATATCAACATCTTCAGAGTACGCCGTCCTGCAATTTGAATTCTAATGGTGTGTGGGAAAATTTGGTAATTAACGATTTTTCTGCCGTTAAAAGCGCTTGGAATTCGATTAGAGTACAGCGGGGGATCTGCGGAACCAATCGAAAACGTGTTTCTATTATGCGATTGGTTTTTTCGCGAAATCAGCGTGTTTTCTGCGAGAGGAAGCTATAAAGCTGTTTCGAATTGACGTGTGTGGCTTTTATTTTTATGAATTTGTTTTTATATGATGACATTTATACAGAAATATACATAAAATTTTAAACATGTTAATATTTTCGTTTGTTCACAATGAATTGTTTATTGTATTTCTGAAATCGTTATGAAAGTTTGAATTGAATAAAAACAAAAAAGCGAACGATTATTGAATGAAATTTATAATTTTAGAACCAATTTAAAAAAAATTCTGATCAATTGCCAAAAAAACTATTACCTTATAAAAAGTTGTTCTCACGATTTTTTCCTAATTATAATGCAAAAAAATAACAGTATATTCTATAATTAATCCAAACGAATTCACATATGTAAATATTCACGCACGCCCTTTTCAACTCGGCATTAAACATGTTAATCGATCACAAAAAACGGCAAACTAACCTACGACAGTTCCGCTAGGCCCAACCGTAAAAAAATCGTAAATAATAAATTATTTTCCGCACTAACAACCCAACCGGCCACCAAAGGGTTCGCGGCCATCAACCGTGGCGTCACGCCATCCTCGGCACCGAAATCCCTTTCCCCGGCTTCCAATCGGCAAAAAGCACGGCCACGGACCGCAGATTAACAGTCTTTTTTTTAGCGAATGTGTCATTATTAATATATATAATATACGTTATGTAATTTCGCGGCGTTCGCGTGACGGCGTCGAAGAAGAACGGGTTCATCGCGGGCGGTTGGCCGCTTCGTGCTTTTTTCCCCGCTGGTTCTGCGGCTTTGTTTTTTCGCTGTGTTCTTCGACTTCTTCGTCGTCGTCGTGGTGGTTGTTGTTGTTCCTTCGAGCCGTCGTTTTCTTGTTGTTCGTCTTCGGTGGGGCCTTTTATGGCGACTTGCCGCCGCTCGACTGTTACGATTGTGCATCGGGATGACGTTCGCGGAATAACGCACGTTCTGACGATTAGTACGTTTTTCTATGGCCGGTCCGATGAAAGCTTTGTATATAATGAGATTGGTATAAGATAAGAAAATTATTTTAAAATAAATTTATTTAAAAATGTTCATGTTTTGCGACGGTTTTCGGTTTTTTGTCGGGCAGAGTACACGCATGGTTCAGATGAGTAAAATAAGGCTTTCGGTCTGTATATGCAAAATATGGCATATGTGCAAAATTTCATGGCATCGTCCTTCTAAAATATCTACAGGAATTAATATGATAGCGTAGAGATATACTACCACTACCTAGGTAGAGATATCACGAAATTTTACGTATCAGATTTGATCATTTGACATAGGGTAACGACACTAGTGATGGACCATGAAAATTAAGGTTTTTGAAGATGATATGATAATCTTTCAGAAAGCGTGAGATAGATGAACTACTTATTAAAACTTATACTTATAATACACCCTTTTCGAAAATTTATTGTCTTAAAAAACCTTGATTTTTACGTTTTTCTGAGAGGTTGTCAACTACGGACACATGGTCCATCACCGGTGTCGTTATTCTACAATATCTAAATAATATTATAGTTAGATGAAAATAATGCAAATTCTTTTTAATGATAGACTTTGTAAATTATTTTATATATATATTTTCCTTCTGAGCGAGATGGGAAATCTTCAATAGACACCACTTGTTTTGTTTTATTATATATTAGAATACAAAATAAATGATAATGAATTCGGAATTATCCAATTTTTCCCTTTTTAATAAGATACAAATAAAATAGCATTGTTGTATAACGAAATTAGTATCCAAAAAGATAACACAATTGAATATATGAATCCTATTGAAATTTATATTGTTGTTTTTACGATGTAATAACGTTTAAATACTATGTTTAAAAATTCGCATAATGGTCAATTTGGCATTTGTTTCTAAAATGCTTTATCGTGTGAAAATATACATTTATTACTGACCCATTATAAATTATGCAAATGTGCACATTATAAAATCGTCACAACGCACACGGACGTCGTCGCTCCAAAAACGGCAATAAAACTACTATACTTTGCAATCGTAAAACTTTAACATGCCGTTTTATTTGAAGATTTACTAATTCTCGCACCATAAAAGCTCATTATATCTCTTTGATCGCATATGCATGCGCTTTCGCGTCTGAACGACCGTGACATTTCGTACATACAATGATACAATATATTATATAATATATTGGATGTGTATTTAGAATTCCACGAAATAGATATTGATCGTTATTGAAAATGGCATGTCCAAACTGCAGGTCGTTTGTATGAATGTTTATTATTATTTCTGGCAATTTTTCAAATATATTTTGAATGTATGTGAAGCTTTGAAGTGCTGCTTCGTCGATGGAGAAATAATCCGATTGTATCGGAAGCGTGCAACACAAAGTTCTCAGATTCAATACACGATAATTTTATGATATGTGAAATTTCAATCTAATTATTAAGTATTTGAATAATAATTTAAGTATTATCCTACGGTAGGATTTTGATTTATGTATTATATGAAAATGGAACTGTTAATTGATTTAAAAATTTTAATTAATAATATCGATATAAAAAAAAATTTAATACCATCTATGGATTATTAAAAAAAATATAATTTACTCTAAATTTCATAAAAAATAAGATGGACTTTATTAATTTGTATAGTATCATAATAAGTAATAAGAATTATGGAATAATTGTCTATTCCTTGGTTAAATTAGTAATCCTGCATCCCTGCATTAAACTTATAATATCGACTTCCACAATTCTTTGAATACGCGACCAATCGCACAACTAACCCACCACACAAACCCAGACTATTTTCTATTTGCGAATCAGAACGACTACGGTCCATCTTCAAGAGCCATCATCAAACACGGTCTGTTGAGTTGATGGAGTCATTAGGCGAACTCCGAGTCGGTTTCGATTCGTTGCGTCACACATACACACACACATTACCACTCATTGCCTGAGTTTTGTTGCGCGATATTAATGGCGAAAGACAGTGTTACCACATTCTTGATCTTGATCGCTCGAGTAACCGGAATATGCGAGTGGAGGTCAAGGAACCGGCCGACACAACTCACGGCCGCTCTCCTACGATTCGCTTCGAACGCAGGAAATCGACTTTTGCGCAAAATCAATGTTGAAAAGACATTTGTTAAAATGTCGAGCGAGTTTTGACGAGCGGTTGAGATATTTTTTGATGTATGAAACGTGTGTTAGGAACGTGGTTTTTGTGTTGTGTCATTTTCATGTGAACTAAACGAAATTTTTGGATATTCTATCCAGGGCTTCGAACCGGAACTGAATCGAAACCGAAAACCGGTAAAAACTGAATTTTTTGCCGGAACTAAAACCAGAACTGAACCTGAAAACATATCGGTTTATTTCGGTTCTGAAAATTTTTAAATTTTCTTTACATAGAAGTAAGTATTACAATATTTATTTCCAAAAAAACACAGTTACTCTTGAATATGTGTATAATCGAAAAAAAAATTTTTTCGTTTAAGTTCTTTAAAAAAAAAAAAATTTTAATTTACGCAATTATAAATACATGAATTATGCGTGAAATACGTTAAGAATTTTAATATAAATACTGATAATTCAAATAATTTATTTACCTAAAATGCAAGGTATTGAATTTTAGGAAACCTTGTATTTTTTTTTATTTATCACTCGGAGCTGAACTAAAAACCGAAAACCGGAATCGAACCTATATGATGAAAAAAATACGGTTCGGAGCTCTGATTCTATTTTCAGACTAAACCTTCAGATTGGATTAGTTTTCATTTTTATTATTGGATAATATTTATTGAACTTTTGAGTATCGAAAATAAGTCGCAATAAAATTATATTAATTTTAATTTTATTATTAATTTCCTATTTCATATATAAAAGGTGCGACGTTTTAATATTGATATATGACATTAAATTTATAGATTCATCTTATTAAAAAACCATTGATATTTCAATTGACCTTTACAATAATATTTTGTTGAGTTATAGTTTTATTAATGTATATATTTTTATTGAATCAATAATAAACGAGATTTTCAGATATGAACTTTCGGAATCTTTCGATAGAGCCACGTTTGTTTCGCTACAAACCGCAATCCAACTTTTACACAGCTTCTTTGGAAAGGTACGAAACGACTTCGGACACAACAAACCGACAAAAACATATAAAAAAATATAAATAAAAACCGAACAAATAAACATGGCCGCGTTTGAGCGCAGACCGCCATCATCATCATCAACATCGGCGGTCACGAATTGCGCAACGGCGGTTATTTCTAGCCGCGGAAGGCTTTTCGGCCATATTCGAAATCGCCGAATGGACAAAGTTCAAAGTCATGGTCGTTTGCGTCGTTGGCCGAAAGGCTTTGTCGAGTGCGCGTCAATTAACAGCGCATTGTCGATCGAATTTCGTGTACGCTCGTTAATCATTCGCGATGACGCTCCGTAACAGGATCTCGATGATGGTGCGAGTTTTTCGGAAATTTTCAGTTTTGTACATGTGTGTGGGTGTCGTTTGTTTTAATGGAGGTGTGTAAGCTTTTGCGGTTCGAGTGCACTCGATGGAGAATGTTTTTAGGGTGTGAGTATATTTGTATTGTAGTTTCTGGTTAAGTGAAACTCATATCGTGTTTCAATATGATGAAAATTTATTTTTTTCTGAAGGTATTACTTAATATTATACTATCGATTTCATAAAAATTATACTTATTTATGTAACGTTTTGCGAAAAATTATAATATTAAAATTATCACATATAATCAGTCATATTTGATAATCAATCAAATACTCTGATAAATCAGTATTTGCAACATAAGGTAATGCGATCAATATCAGATAAACACTTGCATTTGATTAATTACCGTGTCCTTTTTAAAACAATTCAATAAATCAGCATCGAAGATCCGGCAACGCGATCAATACAAAAGGCAAAACTATCAGTTTGCGAAAGGCATAGACAAGAGAGGACTCTGGTCCATCGGAGGCCGCACTCTGGTCTCTAGATCCAGTTTTACAGCTACACAAGGCAAGAAAGAGTGAGAGACCGGTGGAGAGTTCCTGTCGTGGAAATGGTCTAACCTTGACTTTTTTTTACCCGTCGGCAATCTGCCATTACATAACCGTTAGAATCAACTTCTGCACGTTACATGTAAACCGGAGGCCGAGAAAAATTGTGCGAGTAACACGAACGAGCGCGCAAAACACAAACCCGAACACTCCATATACGTGCGAATTTATTTATTGGACGCAGGCGAATGGTGTATTTCGCAGTTGATGGTGATGTGTGAGATGTTGCATAGTTGCATAAAAAGTGTGTGTGGATTTTGTGATTGACGTGTGAACTGATAAAAGTATAAAATTGTATCGATTATACAATATACGAGTTTTAGAATCATTTCTATTAATGGTTGTATTGATAAAATCAGATTTTTTTCATATGTGGAAATTGTTAATTTATTTCAATTAGATGTAAATTTTTAGATAATAATCAACTGTTCATAAGTTCAAAATTATGAATAATCATTTTAAATATTTATTTTTAATTAAAATGTAAAATTTACGATCTAATGAATAAGATAATTCTAATGGTTGAAATTAAGTATTCATTCAGCTTAAAATTAAAAAAAATAATTATTGCTTTATGTATGTCGATGAACTCGTGGTACTTGAACGATGAGACTGCAGACGAAATTATATTTTATCGACGTTTCATATAAAAACGATACATTGTTTTAGATTTGCCAATATGAGAATCCAACGAAAATGAACAGAACACAAAAGCAGTTCTTGATCTCACAGTCGGTCTCACGAGAAGCGAACTTCTCGTCGTTTTTTTCTTCTACCAAATCATTGTTATTTAATCGTCGGCCGTTTCCTTCCTCGAACAAGCGCAAAAAATTCAAAATAACCGCTTTTTAATATCTCGTTTCCTCCGACTTCAAACATGAACTCAGAATTGACGAAACGAATTCGGCAATTCGCGACGTACTCAAGGACTTGTGCGATGAAAAAAGCGATTTAATTGCGATTCCGAGAACGCGTTGTTTTCGTTCCACTAATAAGACGTTCAACTATTATAGCGATATGTAAGGCGTCAATTTATGTAACTGTTGAGCAATGAAGTGGAAACATAATGAGTTCTGATGGAATAATCCGATTGAACCGTTAAATACTGAAAATCTCATTTGACGTCCTGCGAGCGCAAATAAGATTAATCTGTTATAAATATGCGCATACAGACTCGACGATTGCGTTTCGAAATTTTTACTTAAACGCGCATAGAATACATTTAAATTTTGATTTTGAGTTTCGAAATCTAGCATGTAAAAAAAATTAAAATTTACATTCCGCTACGGTCCGCTTGGAAAATCCTATCTTTGAATATTCCGAAACGTGAATTTGTTTGGAAAATAAATGTATGGGTGTCTGAATTATAAAACCTTTGATTATTGCAAATCTATGGACTTGTTACGTGAACGGTACATTCGATCAAAAGCGACGTGTAAAATTGCAAATTGGTCTGAGCAATCAGTACCAATAATAATGACCTGTTACATGTAAGCGTTACTTGTCGCACACATTATGTAAAACGAATTAGAAATTGGAACATTGAAAAAAATGGTGCACTTCAACGTAGGTAATGAAAATATGGATGGAATTTCTTTTCTTTTGCGTTATTCAAAACTCATTGTCAGTCGTAAATATTATTTGGATGACAACAGTGAAGCTTTCGTTTTTCAAGATAATATTGTATGGTTGTCCGTTTCTTTTGTATCGGTACGATGTCGAAAGTTATGTGCGGTGGCAATAAACCGTTTCGTAAACGGTCGACGAAGGAGCTATATGGGTTAAAAATATTTATTTTTTTCACGGTTGTTAAACACAATTTGCTTATGCTCTCGTACTCTGCATTACAATCGCAACGAGGAACAAAAATAAACAATTGTCCATTTTGTTTTACGACCGATTGCGGGGTTGGGGTTTTTTTTCCGAGAAAAGTCATTACGTCGGACAAAAGCCTTAACATTTCGGATATTGCGCTGAACGAATTTCACTTTCGAACGCATAAAATCCGGCAGAAGGACGAAACAACACTTTCGCCTTGAAACGAAAATAAAATTGCCCTTTGTTGTCGACCATAAATTTATTACATTGTTTCGGAAAACAGAAACTTTTTCGAAGGGTTTTCTGCCATATTTGACCATAATTAGATGATGTAAGCAAAAAAGTCGGTCAATGGGATTCGATTTATTCAATGATACGAACCTAGGATCGATTTAAAAGTTTAATTTTAACTTTCGGTCACCTCCACTTTTATGTGATCGGGCAAAAAATCCGCGACAACTGTATGCGGTTTAACTTTAGCATACGCTTTAAATAATTCAGATTGTTCCAAGGTTTATTTTCGTTGTACGTGCAACATCTGCTCTCGGTTGAAAGTTGGTTTCGAAAGGATCGAAATTGAATCCTCGAGCGGCAATGCGGAAACGTGTCGATGAACCGTCAAACAACGAACATTTTTATTGCCGTTCAACGAAATGAGAAAAAAGCGCATCCAAGGACAAGTAAAAACGAAACTGACGATAAATCACATAAAAAAAAATAAGAGTGATCCTTTCGTTTTCTTCAACCCTTGAGCCGAGAACAATGAGGTTCGGAGAACAGACGAAGAATGCCCGCGAAGAGTTCGTAGATGTTTTTTGTACAACCTTTTCGAGCAGGTAGGGGAGTGACTTAACTTTTACATTATGTTCGAATACGGTACGGCAATGAATATTTCAGATTTTTTTTTCAAATTCACTGCTGTAAATAAAACGTTCCGTTTATGCCAGTGCCCGTACCGAATGCTGTTAACACGACTTGGAATCCAACTATGCCTTTATATTTTTAAATTGAAATTCCGAGATGTTTTGAAAATAAAAATTTTATTTATACTATTGTTCAATTATCATCACTATAATATGTAATTTATATTCTTCGTATTTAATTAAACACAATTTAATTGCAGAATATATCGGTCAACATTTGCGATCGGACAATTCTAAACAGATGACACATTTCAACATTATTTTAGAATTTCTTTCAAAAATCTACTTATTTTCTTTCAAAATCTGTACTTATTCAAAGCATACCTCACCATTGAGTCAAAGCAAACCTTGTTTTCAATCAGCGTATTGACTATAGGCGTAGTTCACATGTATGCGCTCTATGTGCATCCTGTGCAGGACGAAGTGCACCTGTGGCCTTTCCCACGCTGATATCAGCTGTTGCATTCGGATGTTTGAATAACAATGGTCATACAGGACTTATAGGAGGCGTCGGTATCGAAAAAACCGATGCAGGTCAAACGGGGACCAGGCATTCTCATTCGGGTTTCGAAAGCGTACCGTATGAAAAAAATGTTAATTCGCGGTCTCTTTATTCTGGATGAGGTCCACGTGTGATTATGCAGTATTGCCCAATCGAATTGGGCCAGCAGGTAAAAGAGTGCATTAATATTAATCTAGATCGACAGGTCGATCCGATTGTAAATATGTATTCATTTGCTTTGGATAATGTTATGGAGATGCTTTTTTAATGCTGCAAATCCTTGAAGAGTCCATAGACTGGATAATGAGACTATTTAAATGTATAGATTTTGCTTATTTTAGAGTTTGAGAATTTAAAATCAGGTTGCCTCTCAGGTAAAAACCAGAATTATAAATAAATTAAATTATCTAACGAAGTATTATAGAATATTAACAGAATTTCTAAAAAAAATGTTAAATTGAGAACCTCTTGCTGATACTTCTTAAAAAAAATTGATAATTCTGATCATCACTATCGAAAGGGTTGTATATTATTTCGAATGAAACATCTGCTTTGACCATTTTTTTTTTGTTGAATAAAGAATAAGAAATCGATAATATCTGAAATCGTAACGCGTCAATAAAATAAAATGAAAAATGTTGTTTTTTCTGTGAAGAGTGTTTTTATATAGGTGTAAAGTCGAAGAGTTTATTCAAAATAAAAGTTTATTTTAAGAATGGTCAGTGCGTTAGTGGGTTACGATTGTGACCTCTTTGTAACTTTTATCAGGTTGTAAATAAGATGATAATTTCAATCTAAATTACTCTGTTTTTTCTCATGATTTTTTTTATATTTAAATAAACTCATATTGACACACTGCTCTGATAATTTACTACATCAATCTATCGAGTGAGCTTTTATTAATTTATTGGTTCGTAGATAAAATACAGGATGATTAATATTCACTTTCAATGCAATAAAAATAATAAGTCAACACTTAAAAAATATAATAAATTGATTATCATAAATGATTATAATCGTTTAATATATTTTTTATATAAATGGATAATAAAATTGAAAACTCAGATATGTTAAATCGTTATTAGAAGTTTAAAAATAATTTCAACAATGTGTTTATTATATTATATATTAAAAATTTATATAGGGGAAATTTATCTAGTTCCGTGATAGTCGGAATTACATAAGTTGATTTATTAAATAATGCCAAAATATTTTAGAGAATTATATTTATTAAAAATTACCATAATGACATAATTTATTGATAATTGTTCACGTATTATGCTAGTATAGACATGTTTTTCGACAATTTTTTATTTTTTCGCTGTGCAGAGTTCACACATAACTCAGGTTAGTAAAAACAATGCTTTCGATCCGTATTTTTTTTTTTTCTGTTAGTAGTGAGAATAGGAGTACATATGTGTAAAAGTGTATAGATTTTTTTTATTATAATATTTACAGGGATATACATACATATACTCGTCCAATTCATGAAAGCCTTAAGAATCGGAGAATTATTTAAGTATTTTATTTTAATTAACAATTTAAAGCTTTAAAATAAATTGCAAATAATTGTTGCGCAGCATGTAAACAAGCGCATAGTATCACGAAATTAGACAAGTTTCCCCTATACCTATTAATTAAAATTTGATTTTTATTTAATAAATTTTTATCAGATATAACAATATAAAATTATAAAAATTAAAAATTAAAAATATAGATAAAAATTATAAAAAAATCATCAGTAATGATTATTTATTGAAATGAATTAGAATATTTTTTGTTTATTAAATTTTCAATAATTTTTATATTGGAATAATGTCAACTGAAAAATATTGATAGAAATCATAATATAATTGCTCCTTCAGATTTTCAAATCTTAAATTTTAGTCTTTCACGGCACCCGTTGTTTCATCACGCTTCTACATATAACATATAATATGTGGAAATCGGACTTGGCTCCAGACACCACCAATCAACGACAACATAATGAACAACGCAATTGAAATTTCCCCAAAATTTTCCACATCTGAACCGAAATTTCGCCCTCAACCATCAAAATAACACCGCCAACAAACAACAACCTCAAACATCGGCAAAAACGACCCGCGCGCGCGCATTTTTTGGTTTTGCCCGCCGCCACATTCCACCGAATCGGCGGCGACTTTCCGAGCCGCGGCGAGCAACAGAGACGGTGTTATGGCCGACAATGGCCGTCGTCGGCCAAGAGAGAGGAGCTCGCGAAGAACCGGAGGGACAAGTGCAGTCGTTGACCCGACGCCGTCGCCGACCGGAAAAAAGAATTCGCGCCGCGGGAAAACTGCGCGAGTCGACTGCGATAGGTGTGTGTGTGTGTGTGTGTTTTGGATGTGTGGATGTGTGTGGATGTGTGGATGTGTGTCTTCCTGTGGGAAAATCGTGTCGGCGGTTCGTGGAATTGTGTAGTTGCGATTTGATTGATGTGTGTGAAGGATGATTTGGATGGTTCGATGTGGGTGTGTGGTGAAGGAAGAATCCTGTAGGAAAATAAGTGTGGTTCTTAGAATTGTGTGAGTTGATGTATGTGATTTGTTTGATGTTTATTTTGAATCAGATTCTGCAGTTCAAATTTAACATTTTTAAACTTCAATTTAAAAAAAAGGATTATTTACTATAACGGTCTTGATATAATAATATTTTCCGATGGTTGAATTTGATGTTTAAAAGATTTAATTTGAAGTTAAAGGGTTGAATTTGATTGAAGCTTAAACAGTTGAATTTGATGTGCAAAATCTGTATTTGGTTGGTTCGTGGTGGAAATGTAACGATTTAGTTTGAATTAAGATTATGCGTTATCGATATTATTGGTATCTGTTTTTTGTAGAAAATCTATTTTTTTTTTGAACTTTTCTATGATTGTTTTTTTTCAAGTTTTTATTAATTATACTAAATATAAATTTTGAATATTTATTGAATGTATAGTATGGATATTGGTATGGATAATGCTATCCTTAAAAATCAAAACGGGTATTTTTTTCATATTGTAGGGTGTTAGTAAATAGTTAGTATTTTTCAAGAAATATCTTGAAGTCGTTTGGGAATGCGAAATGAAATTTTATTTATTTTTTATTGCAGAAATTAATTACGATACATATTAATCAAAAGAATACATAAATTCACATGATATGAATCTTACAATAACATTTTTTCAAAAGGGATAATTTATGAAACCGTTAAATTAATTTTTATGCATTTTAATAATATTAATTAAGATTTTCAAACACACAATTGTTTTACAAGCTTACTATTTTCTTTAGTTGCACATTGTTATTATATTTGAATCCCACAGTTCAATTTATATTATTAATAAAAAAGTTAATGGATTTAATTAATATTTTTTAAAAAAGCTCTTGGTACGTTCATAACATTTTGAACCTGAAACTCTTTTGGATCGTTTTCTGTAATAACTCTTGAAAATCATCTTTGTTGATTTGAAACGATCATTTTTTTCTCAGATCGCTGAATATTTTAAATATATCAGTGGGAAAATATATATAAGCCAAGTTTTCAATACGAACATT
This sequence comes from Hydropsyche tenuis, assembly GCA_009617725.1. Taxonomy (NCBI): domain Eukaryota; kingdom Metazoa; phylum Arthropoda; class Insecta; order Trichoptera; family Hydropsychidae; genus Hydropsyche; species Hydropsyche tenuis. The sequence continues at coordinate 552,102 of VTON01000066.1, forward strand.
AACAAGATAAAATATTTATATAGAATGTAAAAACATTCTTATCTCTACATTATCGAAAACAACTCGCAATTTTTTTGCATTTAAAACAAAAATCACAGATTTAAATATACCACAGACACAGTACATATTCATCAATTTTTTTCCGAACAGCACAATCGAATGCAAAGAGATTATTGTCCCTGTTTCACTGTTCAACATGAAATTTTAAAGGAATGCTAATTCCGTCCCATATATGCACATTATAAAGTCGTATGAACCGAGAATCGAAATATACACATTTTCAACTATTACACACAATAATAGGTACACCGCGACTATTATGCATTCGATTCGCTGCAGTCGAAGACGTGGCCATTTCTCGGTACAATGTCGAGGAACGACTTTACAATTTCTCGTAAGAAAAACATCTTGTTTGACGTTGAAATTAATGTTGTCTGGTGACATGATGTGCTTTATTGAGCGATTCGCTGGAAGAGGTAAGAAAACACGGCTAGTGCTTGTGTTTTTTTTATGGGAAATTTTATTTTCGTGTTATTCAAATATATTAATAAAAAAAACGTTTATTTTATATTCAAAATATGCATGGAATTGGCGATTAATAATAATGGTGTCGTTTTGACAAAATTTTGCATTCTAACGTTTTCAGAATTGAATTCAATATTGGGGTCATTGTATTTATATTTAGAAATGTTTGATATACAAATTTTTATGTATAAATAATCATTTCAGATCAGATCTTTGATAGAAATAATAGTCATCAATACGCCACATTGTGTAATCTTTATGGATGTTAATAGAAGTTTATTATTTTATGCAAACCCAGTAAACGTTTTACAGTTTTGAAGTTGTTAAACTCATCAACGGAACAATCGCTTTTTAAACAATTTTACATGTTCAGCGAAATAATTATTCCGAAATTACGCAATATGGTTTTCGTCTCATTTTTGACTTAATGATTGATGGTCAATGTTCTTCGCGTGAGGCCAATTCGAGAAACCGTTAATGAATCGATCATTAATTCTGTTATGATTTTCTTTCAGATACTAAAATTTTATTAACGCATACGAGGCATATTAATTATCATATTGCATAAGGCTTCGAAGTGCTTCGTTAGCAGCATCGTTCCAATTAACTAAATGCAAAGTTTATGGTGTACCTATGCGAAAACTGCTGTTTTGAATATTTAACATCTACAATTTTGAAATATTCAACTCGTTCGAATTTACATATCGGAGTTATATTAATTTTCTTACGTAGATACGATTTTATTTCCTATCGGCAATAAACGTCATTTAAATTTACGCATTTTAAACGTATTATAATATATTCTATTTCGATATCAAGTTCGAATCCTCTTCCTGAATAAGTTCAATAAAATTAAGACGATTCTTAGAATGCGGTTTTCCTCAAATGTTCGCGATAATTTTTCAGTTTACTGTTTATCTCGGTAAACAATTCCAAAAATATGAGATATTTCTGTAATTCGTTCCGTTCGCTGAGTAAAAGTAAGTATCAATTTGAATGTTTTTTTCCACAATGATCAATTTTATAAATAATTGAATAACATTGCAACATATAACTTGGTGTACGAAAAAAATATCAAGTTCAACAATAATGATATCATCACATGACCACGCAATTATAAAAGGCAGCTTATATACCATGAAGATCCATAAAACATTTTTTTTTTCGAATTTCGTTCTGTTGGAGTTACAAACGAGTGTTAACAAGAGCTGCAATAAAAGCATTATCTGCAACGGTTAATAATGTTAATCGGTCGAAATACATAATTATACGGTTTGCGTACTTTATCGCATGGTATTCTTCAAAATTAAAGAATAAATGTCTTAAAATTTATATTTTCAACGTTAAAAACTTACAATAAATACATGAATTTTTATTAACCGTTTACGAGCATATAACGTAATTTAATTGGCCAGCATCGACTCGTTTTCATCGTCGCTCTTTACCTATAAAATTTTTATCTGAGCTTTTGCGGTACAGGGTATACTTTTTATTGCTATAAATTCGCAGCCTTGTTTTTAAATCTTTCGTGTCGATTCGAAACGTCATCGAGTAGGAGGATATGTGGAAAAAATCTTGACATATGGAGCTGACCGCGTATTTTCTAACGGAAAATGGTTCATTAAGGAGTTTCATGATCATTACAATTCCTTACAGGGGTAAAATGGACACTGATCCGTCATTTTTTTATCGCTCGATGAGACATTAATTAGTGTTGACCAATTGCAATTTCTTTATACGAAGAGGTGACATTCCACGAGTTCTATTTATGCCTCTGTAATTTATTCGGAATTGTATGGAATTACAGATCCGAACATATGTTTTTTTCAATTGGATAAATCTAACAGATGGTATTAAAATTGAAGACTTTTTTATTTCAATTAAGGCATAATTAGAGGTCTATGTATAATAGTACGTATTATCAAAACGTTGCATGAACTGAAACCGGAAAACTGTAGTGCAATTATGAAAATCTTGCAGTAATTGAGAAAAGTTTATAAAACTGATATTAAGTCGTTTTACAGTATGAAGATGCATGTGAGGAATATTTAAGTTTATATTTAGAATTATAATTGGCTTGAATTCCAGGAATAGAAACAATGATTATCATCAATTGAATTATAATATGAGACTTGTTAAGTCTGCAATATTGTGAAATATTTGAAAAAATGGACAGTATAAAAATACAGTTTTACATGAAAATATTTATATTTTCAAAGTAATGACTCTTGAAATATAAAATGAAAGTACCATGTGATTTTATGTTTATTTTACAGGTATTTCTCAACTTACGACGGAGATACGTTACTGAACTTTGCCCGTAAGTCGAATCCATACAAAAAATTCAATTAATTTTATTTATATCCAAATTACCATTTTTAATACAATAATTTGAATGAGCCCATATTTTTCCAAAATTTATTGTCCGTAGTCGACGGCAATTCATGATAGATTTTGAAAAATAATTAATTAAAAAATATATTTATATTTCAGTTCTATGTGAACTTCGGAATCATCGTAAATCGAAGACTTTCTTTACATTTTTTGTACTTACAGCGGGAGGGCGGTGGTGGGAAATCGCCCCCCCCCCCCCCCTGCGGATCAAGGTATATTTTATAATTTCGTGCATTTTTAAAATCATCGATCTTTTTCGCAAAATAAACACAAAAACTCATTTTCGAAAATATTTTTTTGATTTTGTAACCTTGATTTTCCAAAAAAGGTGGGAAAACTGCTTTATTTGTATATTATATTAAAAAATAAGCGAGTCGCCTTCAGGAACGCACACGTGACACTTCGTTTGCATTGTGGATCGTTACTCGTTTCCCGCGATTATTTTGTCAACCACAATCTCCGTTCCCTCTCTCAATATTCGTGATATCAATTTAAAGTATAACGCTCGATCTAACTTACTCGTTTAGTTTCTAAATCTACGATTCTATCCATCCGCATGTGTTCTTAACATCTGTGCAGACCTTTTCATTCCATAGAAACACTTAACTAAAACCTTTTTTTTTTTTTTTTTATAACGCCATTCGGGTTTCCCCAACGCCTGTAAAACAATCTTTTAATTTACGCACGTATAACTTGTGTCATATTCCATTATATCTGGTTTGTTTTGTGCGCGTATTTAAATTGACACGATCTTAATCGAAGTGCTTATATCTCGTTTCGCGGGTGAAAATTCGATTTTACAGTGCCAGAAACAACACGACCTTCGAAAGACGGTAACAATTCAATTCAATCTTTTTCATTTTCTTTTCTGTGCTCAACTGAATTTAAATTAATCTCATTAATTGTTCCATTTTTTGTTCGTGCCCGAGTCTCATTATCAGTACGCCCTTTCGCGCCTAAAATTCACGCACATTAATTTCTCTCGAAATAGAAAGAGAGAAGAACACGTTTAAATCGACCTTCTCTCTCCCTCAATCTTTCAAAAAAAAAAAAAAAAACCCCCCGACAAATACGTCCACATTGAGTTAGTCGCCTTCAGGAACGCACACGTGACACTTCGTTTGCATTGTGGATCGTTACTCGTTTCCCGCGATTATTTTGTCAACCACAATCTCCGTTCCCTCTCTCAATATTCGTGATATCAATTTAAAGTATAACGCTCGATCTAACTTACTCGTTTAGTTTCTAAATCTACGATTCTATCCATCCGCATGTGTTCTTAACATCTGTGCAGACCTTTTCATTCCATAGAAACACTTAACTAAAACCTTTTTTTTATAACGCCATTCGGGTTTCCCCAACGCCTGTAAAACAATCTTTAATTTACGCACGTATAACTTGTGTCATATTCCATTATATCTGGTTTGTTTTGTGCGCGTATTTAAATTGACACGATCTTAATCGAAGTGCTTATATCTCGTTTCGCGGGTGAAAATTCGATTTTACAGTGCCAGAAACAACACGACCTTCGAAAGACGGTAACAATTCAATTCAATCTTTTTCATTTTCTTTTCTGTGCTCAACTGAATTTAAATTAATCTCATTAATTGTTCCATTTTTTGTTCGTGCCCGAGTCTCAGTAACAGTACGCCCTCTCACTGCCGCCACACGAACGACGGCACAGCGCTGCTAAGGTGCCGGATCGCTCGTCCGCCCGATCCGCGGACCCGCGATCCCGCCTGCCCGCTAAGGCGGAGCGCCCGACCTTCCAACCGCGTGCGCGATTCTAATTCCCCAATACAAATTTTCACAAGCCGCTACTGCTGGCCGCTCAATCAAACTACCGGTTATTAGATTCCCTCTCTACTAAGTCCTAGCATCCTGATTTACTTATAACCTCTTCGAACATATTCAAATTCCACAATAGGGAAAATATATATCGTATAACAGAATCATTTAATTAGAACGTTTTTGAACCTCAAGAAATTCCTATTAGAATCCATCGCCCTACTGTAAATAATTAATTCTTCTTAATTTTACTACAAAATAAGGGATAATACTAGTCTCAAACTAACATGCTTGCTATCCAATTAACTAACTAACTTGTAAATCTGTTCATAATCATAGTTAACTACGACATAATTTAAATAACTATCTAATTTCAACTAACATACATTATAAACGTCATTCAATGACTAAACAACAAGTAGCGTACGATCAAAGTAAAAATTTTTAGAATATAATAGTTAAATTATAACTTATTCTATCTTATTACTAACTATTTACTATCCCTACTAACCGTCTAATATCAACTAACTCTTTTACGAACAGAACGCAGTAATGCATTTGGTGGGGTGTTTGCAGGACTAAAACTTTGTCGTACAATTAGAATACACTGCATGTTCACCTAGTTAAAATCTTTCTTTGGTAATGGCGAAGACCGATGACGTGTGTTTTACGGAGGTCGAAGCCAAGTAGGACCAACGGTCTTGCCTCGTTTGACAAACTGGTGGTCATTGCGATCGCAAAAGTGGTCAGCGAGGACGCAGTCTGCTCAGTCTTTACCTCGTCTGCCCCGCGGGTGATCATTGCGATTTGCTTAGTGGAGAGTCAGCGACCACAAAGACTAGCACATAGGCTTGCGTACCGTGGGTCTGAGAACCTCTTCCGTTGGCATGGGCGGATTGGATCTTATGGTACATGTCCCTTATCGCTACGAGGTTGGCTCTCGGATAAGGTATATAGCCTAGACCCCCAATATTTGATGGGGAGACCTTGTCCTGCAGTGGGCACTAAACCGGTCGACAATGATGATGATGATTAAAAAATAAGCAATTCTATAGGCTAAATAAAAGTTAGGTGAATAATTCAACTGTACTTGTTATTGTCTAGGGTAAAATGTCTAGTTGATTTTTGTTTCAAAATTTGTTAGGTAACTCGAATATTTTGATAAAGGGGGAAGACAAGACACAAATAATACTAGTATAAATCTTATGACATAAAAAAAATTTTCCTCTGCGGCGCTAATCATTATGATTTCCAATAATAATAAATACATAAAGATTTTTTTTTAATTAACAAATAATAATTATTATAGAATATTCAAATGAATAATTTGAAAGCAATCGGTTTTTTTTTAATTTTCATTGAGACCCACAAATTATTTTAAATAGAAAAATTGTTGACATATCACACAAAAAAGTTAAGAACCGCAACAATACATTTTAAAGATTTTGTATTTAACGAAAAAAATCTTGACAATTCAACAAATAAAAAAAAATGAAAAATCGCCCCCTCTGCCAAAATTTCCTGGACCCGTCCCTGCGATGCCCCACAAAACGCGAAACAAACACAAAACCCCACCATCATACAACAAACCGAAGAAAGTCACATTTCCCCACATCAAACGACCAAGCCCATCCACACATCGACACACCTACAACAACACACACACCCACACACCTCACCTCGACCGAACCAAACAACAATCACACCGCACAAAAACGGCGATCGCATGACGAAAGTAGCGGAATGCTCCGCCGAGCCAGTCACGGTCAAGGACTCGATGTCGCAACACTCTCGGCCGGCTCTGTCTAACACCACGAGCCTTTATATAACCGTCTCCATCTTGAGCGGAGACCGCGGAAATTGCGTGGCTCCGCCTCCGACGAGCCACCGAGCCATAAGAGCGAGCACTTGGCCTAAATCGCGCGGCCAACTACGGCCAGTGCTTCGGTAACGATTTCGTAACGAGAGAACGTGAGGATGGTTGTTTGGTGGTCGAGGAAAGTCGTTATCTGGTCCGAGTTTGGGTTGATTGATTGATGGTTGGGGGTTGGAGAGGTTGGAAAAGTTTGGGGGGGATGTGGATTGGCAGTGGTGGATTCGTTTTGTTAGGTGTTAAAAATATTGGGGGTCCCTTATAAGCAGAAACGTAGGTAGGGTATCACTGAGGAAAAACTGTATAATGAGCGTTCCCCCCTCTTCCCCATTTTCAAATATAAAAAAATTAAAAAAGGTTGAAAATTTACCTTGCACAAGGAAGTTTATTCGTGTTGTCATTGCTTGGTGGTACCTGGAACCAAGTCCAATTGCCACATGGGAAGGAACATAAAAATTCATAATATTTTGAAAATAAATATATATATTTGAAACCTTGTTTTCTCGCCCCTCTCAGTTTGGTGCCTGGGTGTATATGTACCCCATTGCTCCCCCCTAGCTACGCCTCTACTTATAAGGGTTGAGTTCCTAACTTATTCCCCTCATTATATAAAAAAATTAAAATAATAAAAAATAGCAATATAATTGATATATTTTTCTTATGTTATTGATATAATATAATATTTAGTCGGTTTCATAATAATATAAAGAAAAGGCGATTTTAGAAAATAAAATTTGCTTTTATGCAAACAAATGTCAATTTTTTTCAGAAAATGATTCAAGTTTTATGATATCTAATGGATTGATATAGAAAAGTTATAATAATTCATCAAAAAAATTATTTTTGAAATTGCTAGGGGCCCATTCTAAGGGGTTTATAGGTAAATCTACCACTGTGAATTTGGAATGAAAATTTTGTAGGAAATTTAGATGATGAATAATAATTGACCGGGAAAAGTATTTAAATTTGAAAATTTAGATAATGGGCATTGGAAAATATCAGGAAAAGATTTTGAATGGTGGAAAATTTTGAAAGATTAGATTTATAATTTGATGAATATTATTGAGATATTTTATCTTTATTATCTTCTTATTAAATTGAGAACGAATATTTTACAGGAAATTCAAATGATAAATAATGATTATTGAGTGGAAAAACTATTTACATTTGAAAAGTCAGTTGATGGACATTGGAAAATATCAGGAAAAGCTTTCAAATGACGATAATGATAATTGACCGGAAAAACTATTTACATTTGAAAAATCAGATGATGGACACTGGAAAACATCAGGAAAAGCTTTTAAATTGTGGATAGTTTCGAAAGGTTGAATTTATAATTTGATGAATATTATTGAGATATTTTATCTTTAGTATCTTTTATATGGAAAATATGTTTTTGCAATCTGTATGCAAATGAAGACTGTATAGGTTAGATATAATCAATTTTGTTTTGTAATACATTGGAAAATATACGAAGAAACTCGATGACAACTCGATGATAACTTGATGAAATAAAAGTAGGAATATTTAAAACACGTTATGCGGAAATGTAATTATAATTTTTTTCTAAGAAAATTTATAAAGAAAAAAGACCTTACCTAAAAAATTGTCACTATTGAAAATTTTAGGTTTTTTATAATTGATATTTGAATTTTATTTTACTGACAAAATCTCAAAGTTTCATCTATTTGTGAATGTTATAAAATTTAATGATCGAAAATACCAATATATGCTCTTTACAAAATGCGCAATTCGATATAAATATCAACGGTCGACATTTTTAAGAAAAAAAAATTACGGAAAAAATAAACCATTTACAAATCATCAATATTTATTACAAAACGACCATCGACATGCATAATTTACACAATTTTCCAACCACAAACACTTTTTTACAGGTGCATCAAATTCATATAAAGCGATTGATTCGGTGTAAAAACGCTTGAATGATGGCCGCGTCTGAAAGTCAAATTTCATCGTTCGTCATTCGCCGTCTTCGAAGGTAACAAAAAAGGCTCTCAAGCAGTGTATATGTTAATTCGGAAGACGAGCATACGACCGCGACCCATTTTCCCTAGGGAAATTTGCATTCGATTATATTGCGCAACGGTTAAGAGGTCTTTAGGAGGCAATTACGTCATCGATTTATTTCTGGAATGATTTTTCAACATAAAATTCATTCGAAATTATCACATTTTATCCAATCCGTTCTGTCCTTTCGAAATTAACAACATAATAAAAAAACTCATTTGAATGTCACTACAAAAAAGCAGCTCAGTTACTTTCAAATACGTACTGCGTTTCAACCATACAAAACATCCGCTTCTAAAAGGCTCAAGACAAATCTTTTTCAATACAATTTTCAAAACAACATGTATTTTCAAAATACATTTCTCCGAAGAAAATCGGATTCTCCAAAAACGTGTCCATCACAGATCCACGCTTTCAGACAAAACCATGCGATGATTTCATCGCAGACACATAAAAATGTTGGTTTTTATACACATTTTTATTTTCGATGTGACATTAATACGAGTGACGCGAGTTCGTTCGGTTCGATGGCCCATATAGAATATTTGCATATTTTTTTCGCCAATTAACACATGCGCGCTCTCCGACTCGTGCGATTCGTTTTGCGAACGCCCAATACGTATGCTAAATAGGAAAATTTATTTTTTCCATCGGACGTGTTTTCGATATAGAGAAAAAAAAATAACAATTGGACCGAATTGTGTTTTGTTTCGGTTCAAAGCGTGATTTTGCGTAATAGGCGATTATTATACGCGCGCTGTTATTACGCGAATTAACATTTCTGGAATTATCGCCGAGGATTGATTAAAATTAATGAATTTTCGCAATCAGAGTGGAACTTCACAGTTTTAATTGTTGGCTATAATTAATTGAAAATTAGAGTGATTTCGTGTGTTTACGTTGCGCGTAATAATCTGTAATCTTCATAATATATTATGACATTATCGAATTGGCCTCGTTTGGGTATTTTTTTGGAAAATGTACAAAAATGGTTGACATCATTTTAATTTTGCAACATTTAATTGAGTCGCGAAATGCGATTACGTCTAATTCACCGTAAAATTCGAAATTACGATTCACGTGACAAATCGAATATTGCACAATTGGAATATGAGGAAAATTTGTAATATTGAATTAACATATTATGTACAAAACTTTTTTGCGAATACGCAATAACGGTACTCGAAGAAAATCGAAACATTTATATGATAATGCGAATTCAAATTATCTTCCACCATCGATGAATCAATGTCTTCCTTTTTTCCGAAGAGACGTTTAGTTCGTATATAGAGTGGAATTCTGTCGATTTTCCATGCTCGGAAAATTGCTTAGCAATGATTCTGGGTACACAGACGAGGCAGATTCCTCAACGTTTGTCGAGAGGCCAAGTCTGTGTGTTGTTGGCGTTGTTGTTGTTGCTGAAGCAAGTCTGCTGAGCGGCTTTACCGTTATTTCCGGAAATTCGCGATCTCAACTCTTGTGGGCGAAGTCTCGTACACTACGTTCGATCCGATACCGACGAAAGTTCTACACGAAAAAAGTTCAATTAATTTTTATATTATACCACAATAGATTCGTAAAATGATACATTTCAATAATTATTTATAATAGATCTATTTTGAAGATTATACGCATATGGAATACAAAAAATTATGATGAAATAATTTGAAAAAATATCAAAAGATTGTATAAAATATTAAACTTATTGTTAGTATTAAATATATTGAAAGTTTATGTTATGTTATATCTTGAACAGTGCTAGATATATAAAAACATGTTCATTAAAAAAAATATTATTTTAGTATTCAATATATTGAAATTTACTTATTCTACATCATTCAAGAAAAAGTTCAATTTTTTATGGTACCAGTAAGATACTGTATTGCGTATAGTTTGCATATTATGATGAAATGATAAAATATTATAATTTTTCAATATTACATAAGGAAAAATATTACAAATAGTGTTAACTGTTGATTGAACGTATTATAGTAAGTATGGCAGAAATGGGTCAGGTGAGTGTGGGTCGGGGGCCCCTCGGGGTCCGCTGGGGGTATTGCCCGCGCGACCCCCATTCTCATCTTTGATGTCTAATCGCAATTATTATTATATAAAATGTACGTAGGTATTACCGAATTTAAGTGCGAGAGTCCATTATCTTTAAAAAATCAAGAAAAAGTTATGAAAATTCGTTTAATGGATGTGTTCAGTGTTTTACAAACCGAAAAAATTGCGTGGGACGGAACTTGTTTTATACTAATAAATATGCTATTTCGGTTTTTAGTTCTCTCATTAAATAAGCAACTGGTTCAATATGTTCGATAGAGGTTCAAATATGAATTGCAGAAATATATTAATCACAGTACCGTAAACGTATTGCGTCATTGGAAATTTCGTTCGAATTACGTTGCATATTTGGTATTTTTCAGTATTTATCGATCGAACATATAAAAAAATTACAATATGAATTGAATACACGGTAAATATTTATCAAAATCATTATAACAAAAATCAATGTTATTATTAATATAAAGAAATAAATAAGTATTTTCATCAAACGAAACGTTATAATTTAATAATGAAAAAAACCTCAATTGATTGCTCAATATAAAAATCAAAACATTTCATATTCATGAATACGACAGTCGAACATTGAATCGAAACGCTTCATTACGACGGGATTTTTTATAATCCAATATTGAAATCCAATTCAAATCAAACACAACAACTCTTTACGGCTATTCCGAAAAAAAAAACACACATTCAAAAATCAAGCACATCGACAAACGAAAAGGTTTTTCACCCGAACGCATTATAATGCGCAATACAAGACGGACACTGACGGATGTTTACAGTCTCGATTTCTTATTCAATCCTTCCATTACATCCTGGACAATTCCGAGATATATTTGCGAAAATCTGCGGTGTTATGTCGGCCTCGTTGCATACGATTTGTATAGTGATTTTATCGAGTTTTTTTTCCATACCCAGCTTCGGCCACGTAATGTGGCAGTGACATTATGTGCGGCCGTGACATCGAAATTCGTGAATTATGTAACGAAAACACACAGCAAGCTTATTCAAATGTTGCCTTTTTGAAGAGTGGGGAAAAAGTGGGACATCGTTGATCGCCGGTGGACTTTAAGCCGTTTCAATTTTCCGTTTGCTCTTTGGCGTCGTTAGGTTTTTCTTTGTTTCGGTGACGAGTGAAATTTTGCTTTTGTTCTGTATTTTTTTTAATATTTATATGAACAAACAACTCTTGAAATTGTATATAATAATATTTTATTCATATTATGTAATTTACAATATAATATATTATCTAACACAAAACAAGACTTTTTTTAATAACATCGGAAATTTTTGAATTTTCTTCACAGTTGAATATCAAAATTTCCCATTCGAACGATTTCAAATCAACATACGATTTACAACAATTTACACTTACGACCGAAAAAAATATTATATATTTCTATTAATTAATTATTTTTCAAAAATTATAATACTTGCTAAATCACCAGTTATCGTCATCTATGCTCAATGCATTTTGGTATAAATAAAACTGATCGATTTTTTGTATGAATTCGACCTACAACCGATTCGCCTTAAGTTTAGAAACATATCTCCGTCATAAATCGAAAATAAACTGTACTAAATTGCACAATTTTTAATAAAATGATGCAATACAAACACATCACCCACAAACTGACCGACGATCCGAACGCTGACGTCGAAACCACTTTAACACTTTTTCCCGGCAGTTTTCGCACAATTTACCAAAGTGCAAACCTTGAAGACAACAAAAACAACCTTGTTTCAACAAAAAAAAAATGATGCGGGTCAAATTGAAAGATGAAAGTCATCGGCAAACGTGAATAATTGGTCGGCGTGGGCGCTCACCGTGTACCGTTCGCCAAGGAAAGTGACCCGCGATATGTATACTCACTGACTCACTTCTTGCGTCATTCTTGTTACATGGAAGCCTTTGGCTCGGGTTAATTCGGTTGAAAAGGTTCGTTTTTATGTCGGTTGATGTCGGAAAAGGAAAATTTAATCGTTACTTTTGAGGAAAATGAGCGGTGTAATGCTGAAAGTTGGGAGTTTTTCGATTGTATGAGTTTTTTTATGGATCTCGGAAATTTTATATTTATGATTGTTTATAGATGTTTTTTTATTGAAAATTGTTTTATGAAATTTTCTTTTTGAAATATTTAGGATTTTTTTACTGTTATAACAATAATGTCTATTTACCGAATTAAAAAATTTCCTTGCTAAAAAACAATTTAAATAAACAAATACGAGTGATTTTTATTTTGATTAGGAGACTTTACCGCATTAATTTAAAGGAATTATTTATTAAGTCATGGTTGAATAATTTCTAATAGATCCTAATACTTAAAATTTATTCCAAATATTTATACTGATTTAATTATTTTGTAAATGACATCACGGACTTGTATTATCCAAGAAATACATCATTAACAATACAAACATAACATTTCGCATTAAACATCTAATAAATATAATAAACATCACTAAACAAACAGAATACCAAATCATCAAAACATCACAAAATGTCAAGTGCATAAAATCGATTACGGCACTACCGACATTTTCTTTCATATAAAACCTAACTCCTTACATACGAAATGTCAACATAAAGCAATGAACCACCATTGAATGCGAAAAAACCATAATCAATCACAATACCCACACCTAAATCCGTTGACACAATGTGTACATCGAATAACCATAATTATGAAATCGATTAAGGTTAAGCTCAAAACAAACACGTTTCTTTTCCTAACCGCTTCGGTTTAAGGTCAAATATATTTGTCTATGATGTGAATGTTGAACACACGAACGAAGATTGCTTACAAATTAGCAGGTAACACTCCTAAAAAATAAATAACATACGACAAAAAAATGTCGAAACAGATCGAACACGTGAAAATTCACACGAATGGTCACCGCAAATAGCAGATATAAAAACATATTTTTTGCGCGGTATGCGAGGTGTAAATTGTTCTTTAATAATGGCAATATTTTTTTGAATGTGTGAATGAATGGGTCAACTCATATTGGAACAGGTCACTATCTCAAAAAAAAACCCCACAAGGTATTAAGTTAAAGATAACTACTACTTTCCGAAAGAAAAAAAATTGACGTAACTGAAATTATAGAGTAACTTAATTTAAAAATTAATTTTAAATTTTATTTATTGACTAATTCACTTTAAATATGCAGATGGTATTAACCTATCATACATATGCGAACATTTACTTCAAATAATAATTTCAAAAAGAAAATTATCAGACCGAAATTATCCGAAAAAAAATTTCGACAAATAACCACAACACTCAGCACCGATTTACAATATGAAAAAAAATATTTTTACAAATATGAAAAATCTTCGAGCCGGATAATGTAATGTAATTGCAACTCTTATATTATCATCAAAATGCCAAAGCAGTTTCCAGTTCTGCTACCGCGCACGGCTAACGTACCGTTATGTTTGCGCCGAAGAATTTCACAGAAAAGCAAATCGAGACGGGAAAATCCTGCGATTCTCAAACTGTGACCTCTAATCGGCGGTTCTGCGATTGAAGCCATCGGATGCACACGAAGATGGCCGCTTTGAACCCCGATGAATTATGTCACGGCGATTCGATTTGAATTTTGATTGGATATGGAAATTTATACATGGAATGGATTTTGAAAATTTTATTGATAATAATAAAAGGATTAAGATCGATTTATGTATAATATGTAAGTGTTATTTTGGATTTTTCTATGGAATAAATTATTAAATTATTAAAAAATTTGAATGTTTTTTGAAAAAAATATATAAAAGAGATCAGAAATGAAAATAAGAACCTTTATGGATTAAATTTGGAAAGTTGAAAGAGCCTTTGAAGCGTGCGTCTAAAAAAAGCGTGTACGCCAATTGAGGTTTTCATTGTTCGGCGAGTGTTGCGCAATGGCCGCGAATGTCCCACAACAGCCGTCGGTTACGTCTCGGAATTCGATGGGACGTCATTGACTCCGTGACCCGAAAACCGACGTACAATCCAAAGAACTGGTCGGAAAGTATCGTGGACATGTACTTTGGCCAAAAAATTTTGCAAAAATTCGAAGGAATCACCGGGAAATTCAAAGATTTCCCATCAAAAGTTGCGCGTTTGAGTTTGATGACCATAATTCAGAATTCGATGTAGTTCATTCAAGTTAAGCAGATCAAAGAAAAATAAAATGATTATCATCTTCAAAAAAAATTGTTTATATTTATTTTTTATGAGTTTCAGTAAAATTTTTATACGCATGCTGTATATAGATAGGGATTGACGTGCACTTGTGGCGCTTGTTTGTTTGGGATGTGGTGAATAATGGTAATTTTCGTCGGTTATTATGGTGATGATGCTACTTTGCACCGCTGGTTCATTTGGTGAACTCTGATCCGTTGTTGGAATTTATCGTTTTTGAATCTTGACGGATTCGTGGTCGATTGATGAAATTGGCATGCGGTTTCGTGTACGTGGATGTGAAATTTGTATAAAATTGATGCGCGTATACTTGTCGGGATTCCAACGTTTTTGTGATTATTTTTCGAATCGTGATAATAAAAAATTGTTCAAATTTATAAAAAAAATGTAAATAATATTTAAATGTAAATACATGAAAATAAATTTAACATTGAATATTTACACCATACAATCGAATAGAATCCATTAAATACTTTCGATACGAACAGAATTTTCGATTAAGTCTAAGAAAATATATATAAACATCGGATCGAATCACCGAATGAATCTAGTCACAAAATGATTCAAAAGTATGAAAATTCAATTCTATTACTCAATATTAAATTCAAAATCGTTCAATCACTATAATATGACACGTTCAAATGATACAACGATCAATTTCCTTCCCATCGGATCTCAATCTTCGAGCCATTCGATCATTCAGTGCTTAAGAATTTTCCGCGTTTTCTGCCCGTCCAGCAATTTGCCATTCGCCATGGATTATCGAATTCCGCGCTCGGACATTTAACATTTTTTTCAAATGTTTATCTCTATCGGAACCCGTTCGAGCTCTTTGCCGTTTCCAAATAGACGTCCGAGGATGTTGACTCCTTCCGAGTTGTTTTGATTTCTTAGTTGTTTTCGTGTCGTTGAAAAATGGCCTGTGTAAACGATAGTTGAATGTCAAAGCGTATTATCGCGATGTTTTAATGTCACCCAATCGGATGTGATGTTATTAGTCGGAGCGAGGTCGTGAGCGTTTTTCAATTATTTTTAAAGTATTTTGAGAATTGTCTTTGGAATATTAATGGTTTACTAAGAAAAACGTGATCTTCTCCGAATTTTCCGATAGGTTGAATCAAATGAATGATGTTCGAAGTACACGTGTAGGGCACTTTCTTTGCGCCACTTTTCCAAGGTTCGTACCTTC
The DNA here is from genome assembly GCA_009617725.1 of Hydropsyche tenuis. Classification (NCBI taxonomy): domain Eukaryota; kingdom Metazoa; phylum Arthropoda; class Insecta; order Trichoptera; family Hydropsychidae; genus Hydropsyche; species Hydropsyche tenuis. The sequence goes on from VTON01000066.1 coordinate 568,165, forward strand.
GTCTCCGTTCGTCCCACTTCCCAACCCACCGATGTGATGACCGTCGAATTTCTAAACGTTACGAAAGCGACACTACCACCTCCAACGATTCGTACATGTCCAAGTACAGAGTGGTCAAAAAGTTGTCATTGAAGATAGAAATTCATCTACCCGAAATATAAAACGGAACCTTTGATGTATTCGATACGGAAACAAATTATTTTATTATACATGTCACACTCCATGTATATTTGACTCACAGTCAGCTTAAATTAATCTAACCCAACCCAAACTTTGATTAAAATAAATGAAATTACCGAAAAAATCTTACCCAACTCAACCCCCAAAAATGTGTATTTATGACCGATCCAAATATACATGAACTGAAATACACTTGGACTGTGACATATATAGAGAATATTTAAATATTAATTAGGAAATTTTCAATGAAATTCTAATAATTTTCATACAGTATGATGATTTTTTCATTACCATATGATTTTTATTCAAAATGATGATAATCACTCACTTGTATGATGTAAATTACTATAATTTTCATTAAATAATCATAAAATCAACAAAAACTGTGCCATCAATAAAATATTAATTCTCAAAGACTTTATAATCATTCTGTATGATAATTCAAATTGGTAAGAGCAAAGAGTTTGCCTCCGGATGCGTAGCACCGTAACATCAACCTTGACTCTATGGTGAGGTTCTGCTTTTCCATTTTCAATTTCTCAAGAAGTAACCGATGGCGGACACGTGCCGAAGAAAGTCGTCTCCAAAAAATAGAAGGGAAATTTTTTATGTTAGGAACGGTCAATAAATAAAGTCGATTGTTTAGTGTTTTATTGGACACGGAATGAAAAAATCGTGTTTGTAATATCTCCAATTTGTCAACTTTTAAGATACTGCTTTATGAATCATTTGATTTATTTTTTTCCATTGAAAAAAAACCAAATTTATTTATATAAACCGTTGAATTTTTAAGGCGCACAAAATAATCGAATCCTTAATATACCTCAATTAGAATTTTAAGCCACTGTTTTTTTCAAAATACCGAATAATCAACATATCGAATCGACTCTTTTTAAATACGACGAACTCAAAGCGCGTCATTGCCGCATTATTTACAAACATATGTACAATTCAAAGACAAATTTGGCGCCATTTTAATTTATAATGTGCAAAAAAGTAAAACAATTTTGGTTACGAAACTCGAATTGTATCAATCGCAATTCAATACCAGTTGAACAACAACTCGCAAAATTCAACGAACCCGAAGCTGGTCAAAAACAAGATTGAAAATTATGCAAAGTGATCCTAAAATATCAAATGCGATGACGTAAGAATTCTCGATAAGTGCAGTATATATTTATCTGATTTCAAGTTAGATAATATGTATGAAAAAATGTTATTGCATTGTCATTAACAGCAATTAATATTGTGGTTAGCGTGCATAACATTCGTAAGGTTCTTAAAGCGAATAATTAGTGTTTGCTTAGATTTTCGTGTTCAGAAATAATTGAACGTGCATGAAATAAAAAAATACGTGTTTATTCTAATAATTCGGTTCATTATAACGTTACGGTTTCTGATTTTTTTCGCGCATCCATTTGGTATTCCCTCACCTTTGAATAAATAATGCAACATATTAACAAGCATCTGAATTATTGCTACTCAACCATCTTGAATAGTAAATACAGCCTTACTGTATATTCTCAATATGATTGATGCTTAAAAAATAATCTTTTTCAATTACAAACACGCAGATTACGTACCCGTTATAAAACGAAAAGCTAATTATTCAATTTCGAAATCTCGAATCAATTAAATTCCGCAAAGGTCACATATAATTTTTCGTCCAATTTTCTTTTCGCATCTTCAAGCCACATTAGTATCCAATTAAGTAGTATTTCGAATTTCTTCGCTTCGTCCAAAATTCATATAATTCAACGAAACGAGCTCCAGTTTGAAACAAACGAAAATGCGGAGCTTCGATATGATTATCGGCTTTAATTTCAATAACGGTAACGATTCTGAGTACTCGCTCCTTATCCGCGCAATATTGCAGATTGCACTCGCATTATCGTTATTAAAAATCGTGCTTTTGTGCGAAAAAAATATCCAAAATGGGATTTTAAAAACGGAGCATAACTCCGGCGGTCACGTCCGTTCGATTTTCACGCGCTCGAAAAGAGTTCGTTGTTATTAATCGTTGCGGACATAATCGACTGTTACGGTGGAATATAATCGATTTAAAAACGTTCAACGGAATATCACGTGTTTTTTGTTCGTAAGTCGATTCATGACATCGAAGTCGGCTGAAAAAGTTGTATTATCGGTGAACGGTGTGACGTTTCTTGCGGAAAAAATTGTGAATAATTTCGGATAGTGATAGTGAGATGTTGCGGAGTAATTATGTTATCTAGTACGTATTTGGTGTTGGAAAACAATCGATTCTGGTGTTGTGGTGTGAAAGTTGGATTAGACGAGGAGACCATTTCACTAGATCTCTCCCGTTCGTCGAGATGGCGTTGCATAACCGGACGGCGTTAAAACGCTTTGCTAAAAGTGGAACATGGCAGAGGTTTTCAATTCTAATCGTGATTTTAATAAAATGAAATCGAATATTCATCGTTGTCTAAAGAATGTCCAATAGCTTTTGCGCTGCATATTCAACCTTTTAAGTTTCAAATTAAACCTTTTACAAATCAATTTCAAGATTGTATTTAATTGATTATTATAACAACAGTCTTAATAATACTTTCCGATGGACGAATTTAAATTGCAAAAGGTTAAATTTGAAGTTTAAAAAATAGAATTTTAAGTTTAAATGTTTGAATTTAATCTTATACAAATAAGATTAAATTAGGAATATAAAAATTGTAGAAAGACATATACGCTTCGTTTCCATTAAAAATTGATGTTTTTCTTTATTGTCTGATTATGAGTCAATGTCATTAGTTACATTGATAAATAGAAAATTATTTTCAAGATAATAATTACTGTTCCATATGATTTTAGGACGATATCATGCATGATATTTTCCTAAAATACATATATTATTCATCCACCTATACAAATATGAAATGCATCAATGTCACTTACTTTCAGTGATCAATTAAAACTCATATATTCAATATGATGTGGTGTACATACAATATCTAATTTTTTTTCTGAATTAATTAATTGATAATCCCTGAATTAGACATTGCCCGTCAGTGACCGCCAACGAACGTAATGGTGAAATAACGTAACTCAACGCAATCGTTTGTGGACTACTTTCTTCCTTGCATGTGTTACGTTTGATGGCAAGAAAGCAGCAGAGAAGAAAGGCAGACATCGTCAACATGCGGTGAAAGTACGCAGAGATTCACTCTTTCGAACAAGAGCGAGACTAAACAACGAATATGGAGAAAAGATCCAAAAAGATATTAGATTGACCTACATGTAAAAAAATTTCTATTATTTTTTATTTATAAGAACTTTTGAGGATGTTAAGTCCAAAAAATTCTGAATATGTTCGGTCGTTTCAATTTTATTACAAAAAAAATATAACACTGAACAATCTAATGTAAAAAATAAATAAGATTTTTTGTTTTCGAATATGAAAATTGCTTTTTTTTTGTTTCTTAATTTTTCGTAGAATTGAGCAACGTATGCAAAAAATTCTTATGCTAAATTTATTCAATGACTTGCTATAATTTTCGAAATGCAACTCAATGCTACAGTTTAAAAAAATACAATATACAATTTGAACAATTTAAAAACTCGAATTCTTATAATTTTAACAACCAGACAATAATGAAACGTGATATTCCATTTATCCATCCAAACACAAAATTGTCGCATCTCGTTCAGCAAACAAATCCATCCACCGAACACATATTTGAACACGACGCGTAAAAAGCAACAATAGATAAAGAACAAACGCGAACAGAAAAAAAAACCGCTGAAATAACTGTGACATGTGTGACCGTGAAAATTATCATAATCGAATATTGACGATGTTTTTCGATAAATTCACTTTTGCGCCCGAACTTTGGATACCTGTCTGAGTTTTTGCACGCCCATTCAAAAGTTTCCGAACAATGGTCGGCTAGGATTGCGAATCCTTTTTGCGAAAGACTTTTGCTTTGTGAAACGAGTCGGTTCTGTTTATCTGCGATCGTAAATATTTGCATAAATCGCGATTAGTTTCCTCCCTTCAGCATTCAGAGGTTGCAATCAGAGACAACCTTGGAGTTGTCGTAAAACTGATCCTTCCATACAAATTTGCATATTTCTACAACAATGAATGCTGTTGCTATTATTTTCTTTAAGAAAGGACTCTTTGAAACCTTTTCTTGTATTTTTAGTGAATATTGAAGGATTTTGATAATACATTCTAGAACTTTTTCATGTAGCATCAACTGAAAATATATATTTTTATATAATACATACATCAGAAATATTGAAGTTTTATTAAAAGTATACATATTTGAAAGTGATTATATTGAATATTAAAAAAATTAAAAATCTTTAGATTTGTATTGTGTTTTCATACAACCAATAAATTTCCAAAAAAAAATTACTTTCTTTGGGCGGCAATACAAAAACGCCGCCAAAAGCCTTCAGAGAAAACGCAATAAAATCCAACTCCATAACTATAAACGAAAGTGCACATTATATTTATCCTTTGGATCCGACAATGTTAAATTGTAAAGGAAACAATGTTGTTGCTAGGACGCCGGTGCCGGGTCGTAAAACCCAAAAGTTGTAAATCATTTATTGTATTTCGCAAACAAAGGATGCGATGTCTATTTTAAACTGGGATTGTATTATTGTGAGTGTCCGTTTTGACGGCTTCGAATAAAACAATAAATCGTAGGATCGAGATGATATGAGGGCTTTTAAGGGATTTTGTCGGCACGTGTAGAACAAACGGAATGGGTATTGAAGTCGAAATCAGGCTTGGAACTAAAATTTTACAGTAACAATAGGCGGAAGATCAAATTTGTGCTATAATCTATCGGAGCTAAAACATCAATCGAAAGAAAAATCTGAAAAAAATCTATATAATAGATTATAAGGATACGCTCTTCGTTTGGTAAAAAAGGCTTTTTTACGAACAGAAGCCACTTCCGTCGGATATGCTTTCAATTGCGAATTTTTCAAAGCGTGAAGTTCAAATTTGATCTAATTTTTTAGTGCGAAATCTATCGACAAAAGTGTTCTTTTTTTATTACATAAAAAGGTTTTTAAGGGTCTTCAACTATATAACTGCTATGATCTATTATTATTTTTCTGTGAAAAAATAGGAAATCCGATCAATTTCATTTTTAACGAAATGCTTCTTTGTTAATATCGAGATATGAAAAAAATATCGATGTGACGTGTATTAGTGTAATTGAAAAGGTTTCAAATAAAATAGATAAATAATTTTCCGTTTTTTCAAAGTTTGTGGTAAAAAATACGTTGTTTTTTTATATGAAAAAATCTAGAAAGGGTTTCATGAGAAACAAAATCTCGGCAATACATGTAAAATATCGTATTACGCCAAAAAAAATTTCGACGAAAAAATGAATCCCGAAATTTTCAAAGATAATTTATTATGAATAAAATCATACATCGTACATCACGAACTTCAGACAATTGCAATATATCATGTACATTAATGATAATCAATTTCTCGTACGTGCTCCTCATTAATAATGAAGCAACGCATGGAAGACCAGTTGTAAATTCAATTCTAAAGTTCAAAGCTGCCAAACGGATTTCATGTTCGAAGTGTAATAAATATCGTAAAAGGCAAATGTAGACACTTACAATAAGTATTAAAGTTCCTTATTTCTAATAAGTTTAATTTGAAAGAAGTTTTGATAGTGATTAGTGTGTTGTTATTTGGGAGAGGAATTACATTAGAAAATATCAACGAATTACATAATATTTTTTTATTGAAAAAAAATGTCGCATTGTCAACGAAAACTACACCCATTATTTCAAAAATTGTTTCTTCATACAAAATGAACAAACACGCTACAAAAACCATCCAAATAAGCCATCCATTTCACACACAACAATCCGTAAAAAAAACCACATAAATCGAACGACAACTGCTCCCACCAACATACAGAAAGCTCTCCACACACTCGACAGTTCAACACCGATATTCCTCGACTTCTTTCACTTTAGATGCCCTTGAATTTTTTTTACCCAAACCTCATCCTCACCTGAATCGCTCGACTACCTGTGTGTCTCGTAGGAGGAAGTGGTCCATACAACAAAACGGTTTCCCTTCTATAACAGATGTTCCCTCCCGTTGAACGTTCGGTACAAAGCTCTTTTTTATTCGTTCGGTCAATTTTTTCGATCGTGGGAGAGATCCGAGGTCCGTATAAGAACGGATTCTCCATTTTTTATTAAAAAAATATGAATAAAATTATGCTGGGTCTTGTAAATATTTACGTACTAATTTACGATTAATCGTAATTAAATTTATAATGCGTGGCGGATGGTCTTGATGGTTTTATATTAAAAAAAATTAGAAGGGGTTCAGTTCTTGAATGAGAAAAGAGCAAATACACCTTGTGGGAATATACGCAAGGTGCACATTGAATGCATTATAATAATGCATCGAAAACCCACACCTGTGACACTGCAAGAAAGTGAATCTTCGCACAAGAGCTGAAATGTAATAAATTAACCCTTTTTATAAAGTCATCTAAATTATGTGGACGATTAAATAAGATATATAACTTTGTTTTGCAACGAAATTCCAAACACTTGGCTTATGATGAGTGGTGCTTCTGATGTACGGATTTGATTGCACTCATCTTCGTCTCATTATATTATGATATTTTCAAAGAAAATATTAAAATTATCAGTTAAATAATTAACTGTGAGTGATAATTTAAATTTAGATCAATATATAATATGACATTTACATGAAGACTTAAGTTTAACGTCAAATTATTTTTTGAACAAATAACGTCTTATATGATTAAACGTTAAAAAAAATTAATCTATAAAATAATATCCAATCAAGCGACTATTTACGATAATTTCCGATCTATTATTCAAGCCTCATTTAATAAAAAAAAATAGTAATTGCACCGTTTCCTCGAACAGCATCCGGCACCACTAACAAAAGGGTTAAACCTAAAATTTAGACAAACACTAGACCATCTGTCTCAATATTCCTCGATTCATGAATCGAAAGCCCAGAAACGGTCAACGAATGGAAACTTCCTGTCTGCGGCCGATAAATTTATTCGTCGCAGGACAATTCGGGCCGAAGCACACAATGGCCGGTCGTATAAGTCGCACTCGTAAAATAAACCGTGCTAATGAATGGAATATTACATAGTAACGTGTGCATTTATTATTCGGCCGCAACGGTGGCGATGATGATGACCTCACGGTGCAATGGCCCCGGGCCGACGTGCAAAAAGGTCTCGGATCGTGTGCACGGTGTCTAAGTGGCCCGACAATGCAGCAATGTCGGTTGCATAATCGATGGTAATCAATAATGGTGATTTGGGTGTAAAAAGTGCTAGACGAAAATGCAACGGAAATCGGTCATGTTTTGTGGGTTTGTATTGAGTGTGTCAACTGGAGACATCTAGCGGCGCAATTTGGAAGTTTGGATAAAATAATTTTTATAGATTTAATCGATGGTTATTTATTTATTTTAATGATTGATTGTTAAATATTTAAATAATATTTTGTTTAAAAATTGTGTTGAATTTTCATAATGATTTTTAATGTAAATTTTGAATTTTATATGATTCCACCCTGTAAACGAACCATTGCATTTTCATTCAATAATCAATCATATGCAGTCGAACCCCGTTTATATGTTTTTGAAGAGATCAACAAAAAACCTTAATTACAGGGAAAATTTAGATTGAAGGTTTTAATATTTTTAAAAAAGTAGTCGAAAAATTTTTTTATTGAAAAAATCACGCATTTGATACATATTTTTGGGTTTATATAAGCTTTTTCAATGATATAAATATTATTTAAATTTTCGATATCATTACATCAAAGGAAATAACATAAAATCGTTCGAATGGTGGTAAATACAAAAATAAAAAGACCAGAACAATTAAATATTAATAAATGTCAGCAACAAGCATTTGAAGATATATAATATTTAAACAAAAATTATATTTCAATCGCAACGAATTTAATAAAATATTTTCATAAAACGAATTGAATTTTCAATATTTCATATTTTTATCATCATCAGCAACCTGTTAGTTATCCACTGCAGGACAAGGTTTTTTCATTTCATATTTTAATTGAAAATTGTGAATTGAAATAAAAATGCAAAAGCGGGTATTAAATGTATTAAAATAAAACGCAAAAAGCGGGAAAATGTGAATTTTTAACACGTAAAAACGGAATTTCACTCTATTCATAAAAAAATTTATATATTCAAGTTAAAAAAAACAATAAACAATCATTTACCAATCAAAAGACATCAATTTACAATAATTTACCAATCAAAACCCTACAATAAACAACCCATACGAACTACTTATTATATAAAAACCTCCCATTTCACATTAAAAAACCGGCACGACAATACATTTCATAACACAAATCGCATCGCACAATCGATCTAAATTTAGCCATCATCCATCGGCACGAAACAACACAGCAAACGTGCACAACCACAAAGCTGAACGTCGAACAAGACTCGAGCACCACGTCGAGGGGGGACCGTGCATCGACCCAGACCCAGAGGCGTGACTGGTTCGCCTCGTTTCCACCTCGACTTTGGATCTCGAAGCCTCCACGAAGGCAGATTTGCCGGTATTGGCATAGAACTTGAGGATCGACAATGAACGCTGGTGAGGGGACACGATTGAGGCATTGTTTCGTGGGGAGATCGGTCGTGCGCTTTGATCTTTGTTGGTGGTTCGATGTGATGTTGGAGTTGGTTGAAAGTGTGGTTGATGTGTTGGAGGAGTTGAAGATTGATCGTGGAGAGGATATGGAGAGGGTGTGGAGAGGGTGTGGAGAGGGTGTGGAGAGGGTGTGGAGAGGGTGTGGAGAGGGTGTGGAGAGGGTGTGGAGAGGGGTGTGAAGGTGAAGTGAGATGAGGGATGTTGATGTTTCTGTTGGGATGGTTTTGATTTGGTTGGTGTTGTTTTTCATTTTGTTTGTAGCCAGATCCAGAGGCGTGACTGGTTCGCCTCATTTCCATCTCGACTTTGAATCTCGAAGCTTCCATGAAGCCAGATTCGCCGGTTGGAGAGTATTGGCATAGAACTTGAGGATCGACAATGAACGTTGGTGAGGGGACACGATTAAGGTATTGTTTCGTAGGGGGATCGGTCGTGCGCTTTGATCTTTGTTGGTGGTTCGATGTGATGTTGGACTTGTTGTTGGTTGAGAGTGTGGTTGGTGTGTTGGAGGAGTTGAAGATTGATCGTGGAGGAGATGTGGAGTGATGTTGATGTTTATGTGGGGATGGTTTTGATTTGCTTGATGTTGTTTTTGGAGTTTTTTGTTTTGTTTGTAGGTAGGGTTTTTGTGGAAGATGTGAGAGTTGTTTTTTTGATAAAATTGACGGTTAAAATATAATAGAGCGGTATTATAAAAAAGATGATCGAGTGAACGACGGATGGATGAAATAGAAAGATATGTGGAATTAATTAGATGAAACTTGTCAAAATAAACAAAAATAAAATAAAGATTAAACAGGTCTTTATCTAACAATAAGAGTACAGTTTTTATACTTCAAATTCAACTTTTTACACTTCAAATTCAACGTTTTACACTCCAAATTGGACGTTTTACTCTTCTAATTCATCAAATCAACAAGAATTCATAATAATACATTTTATTGATTACTATGAAAATGGTCTTAATTTAATAATACATGTAGTACTTTCTATAGTTAATTTTGAAGTGTAATAACTGTATATGATGAATTACTACGTTATAATAAAGAATAAGGAATCAGCATGTCAATTTTATTTTTAATACAAAAACCAATTAACGAAAATTTTTATAATATTAAAAATTATATTAGCAAAATGCACAGTAGCATTCATCAAAATGCAACTCATTATTAAACAAACTTACAATTAAATATAAATAATAAGCAGTTTTCAACACCACTTAATTTAATAATTAAACACATAATTAATTAGACAAAAATGAGATCCGAATCTAGCACACCGACATATGCAAACCCGCCTAATTAATCGCGCGAATTTTCGCAACGACCACGCACAATGACCCAGGCTATTATCCTCGAATTACACACACACACATCACCCAACGATTCCGGGCATAACTACGCATCGAGATATCACAAAAGCGACGAACATCCGAAATGAAATATGGCCAAAAGTCAACGTTCTCTGGGAGAGTCTCACGCTTGCAACACTTACACGCTCGTTTCAGCAATTCGCGGCAGATGTTTGCTCGAAGAAGTGAAGAACGTAATGCCATTGTCACGATGTTGACTCCGAAATGCGCCAGACGGAGCTTTTAGAGATGAGTTGTGACGTTGAGTGTGTCGTGGTGAAATTCGTGGTTGGGTGGATGTGGAGGAATTTAAAAAAAAAATTTCAGGAATTTTTCATCGATTTTGAGTTGATTGTGATAGATGTTGTTTTGGAAATGTTTGAATGAGTTTCTGTTTAGTTCTGGATTTTTGTGTGGTTTTGTTTATGATGGATGTTAGTATTGTATATTCTATAGATAACGGAAAATGTATCTAAATTATGAGAAAATATTTTAATGGGGAAAAATATTTTAGATTGTTATATATTCGCATACTTGCTGGGATCTATTGTTTTTGAAAAGTTCATAGATGATATAATAAATAAGAATGCCAGGGGCGTGTGGTTTATAGATGTGCTAGGTGCGGCAAATTCCCTAAAATTCTGTATCTAAAGTAATATTTTTCAATCATATCCTAACAAAAACCTATATAAAAAGTAGGCATTGTAGGTATGAAAAAGTTATAGTCAGTTAATTTTCATTATTTTTTAAAGGTTATAAAGAAATTTTTGGAAATTAAAATGGCTGAGTATCGTATCTAGTAACGAATAAAACTAATTAAGTTTTTTAACTCCAATTAATTATTGAAAATTATAAGACATATAGAGGATAATTGCCTGTATTTTCTCTGTGTTTCAATTAATATTTTACTGGAATAGCAAAACCCAATAAATTTTCATCGATCCTGAACATAACACGTAGCTATTTCAGTTTCCAAACGATACTCTATGACCTGTAAAAAAATAAAATAAAAAAGATCGAAAATGAACAAGTTATAACTTTTTCAAATCCTTCAGTCTTTCAGTACTAACTCTATATTTATAGTGTTATAGTACGTTAACTTAATCAATATTAAAAATATTTTCAGAAGAAAAAAATACTAAAAACACTAATTTCAAAAAACATACATGACACATATAAAATAAAAAGTTTCTAACAAAACACCAAATAAACAACAATCTCAATCAAACAAACCCACCCAAAACCGAAAATCTAATTACGAAACAGATGGCCATCCGAACGAATCGTGCATATCGAAAAGATTGACAGGCACAATCAAGACCACATCGTTCGATCCATCATCGACGATTCCGGACATCAAAAGGACCAAATGGTAAACTAATCAAAAAGGTCTCGAGTCATCGTCGGCCGCGACGAATTTGCACAAACGATCATCTCGGCGGTCGATCGTGCTCCGAATGGTGCCGATTCGAATCTGCAACAACGGCTTTTGCGAATGAAAAAAATCTAGGAATATAAAACGATCTGGCGTTTATGATGTGGCTGCATCTTCCGTATGTTGTGAAAATTGTGTTGTGTGTGGGTTTTTTGAATAGTGTTAATTGTGTGTTTTGTTGAATGGTTTGAGGATGTGGTGTTAGGAAGTTCGTGTCCGATTATGAGAGGTTGATGAAACTGTTTTCGATCGGATTAAGATATTTTTGTGATGGAATTATTTTTGAGAAGTGACGGAAGTGTTATTAGATGTTGCAGCTTTTAGATTCTAAATTCGATGTTATAGAAATCAAATTTAATCTTTTAAATTTCAAATTGAACCTTTTATAAATTAAATTTAACCATCGCAATTTTTTTCTTAATTTTTAATTTTTTTAATATCGTGAAAAATATATTAAAAAAATTAGGTACATATCCATGTTACTAATTTTCAGATTAATTTAAGAAAAAATGTAATTAACTATGTATGTAAAAATTTGTAAAATTTGCATATTTAATTATTACCAATCAAATTGTTAAAGTAAAATTGAAGATTTAGATTGCGTTTCGTTGATTACTATAACAACAGTCTTAATAATACTTTTCGATGGTTGATTTTGATTTCAAAATGGTTTTATTTGAAATTTAAAAGGTTGAAGTTTAAAAGATTGCATTTGACTTCAAAAAAGATGAATTTGAAGTGTAAAAGTTATAAAATATTATATCATTGTATTGTGTTGCATTGTACAACATAAAGTACATCAAATACATCAAGTATTCCTGAATTGAAAAAAATCATAAAAATTCAATTATTATTCATATATTTCATCATACATAATTTCGATCTATCACCTTTATATTTCATCATCGAAAAAAACCCAAAATAAATCTGTCCAAATGAAAAAAGTCATCACTTTGTTCGGTGATGAGTGATTGCCGCTCATAACCGTGCAGCGCTCATTGCACGCATTATTACACCAGTCCAAAATCGCATTCCTTGTTATGTTTTCATAAGAGAACTCACCAAAAATAATGACCAAGATTCTGATGATAATCACCCGTTTATGGCCTTTGTGAACCGCGGTTTTTCGCTCTCCGCATTATATCACATTAAAGTTGCGAACGCACGTTAATGACCTTATAATTAATTCGACTTCTTTTCGGCCGACACACATTGCTAAGCGGATTTTTTATCGTTATAGTACGTAGTATTTTTTTTTCATATTATTCCATTTTATAATCTTACATGAGCCGTTTTATAATAGGCTTTTGTTTCAATTTTCGGAACGCTATCCAGGACGGTCAGATTAAGTGCGCGTCGTGAATTATATCAGCATACGATTCGCGTTGTAATTAATTCTGCATACGAGCTTATTCAAATTTGTTGCTTTTTTATATTCTTGATGAGTATAAGATTGTAATAAAGCTTGGTTTTTTCGTTAACGTTCCGCAAGTACGTATTAAATAAAATATGGGATTTGTATCATGGCGCGATTCATCACGAACTTTAATCTCGTTTATGGCCTTAATAAAACTGAAAATATTCGCGTTGAATATTAAATTTTTCGATGGAAAAGACTTGTAAATCTAGATACAAAACGAGTTGGATTGAGGAAGTGTGTTTTGCAGAAGGATTAACCTATTTATTCAAATTAGTCATGTCGTAAATCGTGATCAAAGAATAGATTCAATATGTAAAATAGTTAAGGAAATTTTTTATTGCGTTCATTATTTTCATTTATGAACAATCATTCTAATGGCGATGTTTTTAACAATAAGATATGAAACGCACAATTTCGTTTGCATATTCCTCAGTTAGTTAAGGCCTCATGTGAACTCGGAACATACTACTGTCGAAGATTCGATGATTTTCCAACATAATTACAAAATTACAACGAATGCACAACGCAAAATGCAGCCAAGTCACGACCAAAGGCCATTTGGCAAACAACAGGGAGTAAGCGAAAAACGAAAAATTCGCACGAAAACACGACAGCTCACGCATATGAAAGATATCAATTCAAAATTAACAATACATGTAAAATTTAATTATAAATCAACTTCTTAATACGTAAACTTAAATCCTTTAAAAAATGAATGTGATGTGTTTTCGTAACCAGTCAGACGTGTCCTCCAAAGTACAACTCTTTAGTGGTAAGTCGACAACATGCTAATGCTCTTCGATCTTCTTCGGCGGTCGTGGGACAACGATGGTCGATAGACCTAAACGGTCCTATCGTAATCTTTGTCGATGGTGGATTCGAGGCTTCTAAGGTCCCGTGTGTTGTGTGTGTGAATTGTAAAAGAACAGGATTCGACAACGGGTCACGATTGCTTCGAGTGTGAGAGCCGATGTTCATGTGTCTCTCACATTTCGTTGTTTTCGTGTGATTTTGATTTTTGTTGTGTGTTTTGAGAGGTTTTATGACTTTTTTTAGGTCAAAGTTGTGAAATGAAAGCTTTGAATTCTGCAGTAATGTTTGAAGTCGGATGTTAGATGTTTTTTCGAGTTTATATGGTAATAGGGAAAAATAAGATTGGATCTCATGTTAAAAAAAATTGTAATAATATGTTGTTAGATTATAAAAATTTGATAATATCTAAAATTTTGGTATATCTTGATAATGCAACTTAATGGTTCGAACATCAATATATAATATTTCAGTTCTCATAAATTTAATCGAAAATTCATATTATTACATCAAATATCTGAAAATTCAAGATTATACATAGATTAATTAAGAATTATATTTTTAGACATAGCATAAAACGAATAATGATCTAAACATTCCAAAACAACAAAAATCAAACTCAATACAACACAATCACCATTCGCAGAATCAAAACTTCATCCATAGCAAACCTCATCATCCACAACCCGCAAAAGCTCATTTATGCAACCGAATCGAATTGAACGCATGCATTGTTTCGAAATTCGTCTTACAATCAGATGCAATCGAACAAGAACAAGACGAACTTCAAAGCTCCATAGAAGAAACCCAATAGTATTTATGCAACATGCACAAAACCGACAATGAATCGTATAGTTGCAACAATAATGGGTGACGTTAACGACCATCAATTGAATCGCTTTTTCGTATTGGTTTAATAACTGTAAAACATCGGCGAAGGCCGAGGAATCACCGCGATACTTTAACGACTCTATTGTTTATGAAATTTCAAGAAAACGACGGTTCATATGGAGATGTCAACGTTCGATATATTATGTATTATACTGAATAACAAATTTGGTTGCGATAATAAATTTATATTCGATATTTTTTATGTATAATATTAGCGAATCTCGTAAGTAATGTCGTATTCATGATGGTCTTTTTCGATCCTCAGTTGCGTGGGGTTTGTCGAATTTTTATCGCATGTTTTGTGTTATATTGATCACAAATATTCTCAAAAACGTATCTTAAAATTTATTTTTCAAACCATTTTGCAAATAGAGACATCTATTCCGAGTGAAAAATTTATTCGCTTTTCTATGCTTTACTATTTTCTTGAAAAAAAAAGTGCAACTGTCACGATTAACAATATCTCTTGTAAATCTACTAACAGTAAGCGATATTTTCAAGGTTCAGACGTGTGAAAGATGGTTCCAGAAGTTTTGTTCAGGATGTTTTGACCTTAAAAATCTTTTATGAAGTGGAAGAAGACATTTTAAGAGACGAAGAAGAAACAAATCCAATTGCAACTATTAAAAAAAATTGGACAATTTATGATACAAAATGAAAAGAAGGAAAACTGACGCCGCATGAGCGAAGACAATATGGATGAACATTAATACACATATTTCGAAAATTACGAAAAATTAAATTATTATGACAATTTAACATCCTTCATACACTCCGGATGTTGTGCCACCAGATTACCATTTTTCAAGTTTCAGGTCATTACAAAATTATATAAATGGGAAAAAATTTTAAAATGCAAAGGAGGTGAAAAAAAGGACTTTTCGGAATATTTTTATTCATAATCGACACAATTTAACAAAAAGGGGATCAAAAATTTAACAGAAAGGTGAAAAAAAGTAATAAATAACTGTAGAAATGTTTAAAATTAATAAATAAAGTTTTTATCAAAAATTTAATTTATCATTAAAAATACGATACTACATTCGGAGTAACCATATAAATAATCGCTGATGCAAATTATGGTTATTATCATAGAAATTATATTTTGAAGAATATTTTAAATCCAAAAATAAACATGATCATATTCAATCGGATTATTCTACCGATAAATTTCCAATTTGTATGAAACATTAAAAACATTTTCCATTAATGAAAAAAAATCACATTTCTCGCAATGAATAATTCATGTACACCAAAACTTTATACACAACCTGAACATTCAAAATTCAAAGTCCTGCATCTGGTTTTGGGAGCCGAGCGTCGGTCAAAGGTCCCAGCGATCCTTCGAAAAGTGCAATGACTCGGATATGTGTTCGGATTATATGCAAAAGCGTTGCCGAAACGACTCGAATGAAAAAAAGTAACACAACACGCTTAATATTAACGGCCATTGTGTTGGGATCAATTAATATTCGGCTCGTGATTTATTCGATCTTGATACATCAATGGGCCGACCTTCGGATTATGAATTCTGCGTGATCTCCATTGTTGGATTTGCGGTGTTAATCAATATTGTTAAATGGTTCGTGTGCAGGTTACTTTGCGATTTGCCGTTTCCTAGTGTTGGACGGTGTTGAATTTTAATGTTAACTTTTGTGTTTTTGAGATTTGATTGATTTTTGTATTTAAATTTTGTGTCAGATTTGAGTGTAGTTTGTAAATAAAAAGATCCTTTTAAAAAATTTTATTGATTGATTTTACGACCGCTTTGATGATTGATTGTATTTAAATCAAACCGAATTGAATGATCATTTATAATTTTTATGCTATCATCCTTTTTATGTTAATGCGTAATAATAAATCATCGTTATTTTGATCTGATAATATGGAAAAGGTTGCGAAAAATCACAGTTATTCAAAAATGCATGGTGCGTTGAACAATTATCATACTTGTATTCCACCTCGTTTTATTAGCTATACAAAATAAAAAAAAGGATAGATTAAACATGCAAATTACTCAAACTCAAATACTGTGCGAAAACTATTACGATGAAACAATAGCCCTAAAAGTACAAACGTATTCATTGTGATAGGAAATCTCATGATATTTTCGCACACTCAACTTGCACTTGGGATACGAAAGACTCCAATAAAATAATTTTTAAATTACGTTCAAAACATCGGTTCGACTTTTCGGATAATAATTCGTGTGGGAAAAATTAAGTCCGACCATTGACAAAATAAAGATCCGCTATCGGAGATCGTTAATTGCAGATAACGAATCGCTATATCCGTTAAGCGGACGTTGCATTCGCCTTTCCGCATTGTTTTATTTTTCATTCGAATAATCGAATTGGTTTAATTGATCGGTGGACTTGGAGTGGAAAATAAAATTCGAGTTGGTCGTTAATGTTATTTATTTCGATGGCTCTTTGATCTATAGCGCTGGAATTTGAATCTCGTAAATTGGAAATTGGGGGTTTTATTTTGTTTTCGAAAGGAACGGTCTATTTACGATGTCAGTTCATGTTACAAATCGGTTGAATTTAAGTATTTTGTTTAATTTAAGAATGTTAATAGTCATTTGAAATAATTTATTTATTATTTAAATATATCACAAATGATGTATATTTTGTAACGACATCTAATAAAATATTAAGAAATGTTTTAAAAAATATAATGAACTGTATTTAAAATGTATTAGTTAAAATAAATATAAATAGATGTCTATATAAATTTTATACAATTTGCTAAAATAATATAAATTTTTTATGCAAATTAAAATGTTAATATTTTTTTATCAAGACGCGTTTAACATTCATAAATTATTCATTCAAGTATAACAAAACAACATGATCGATTCATAATCATATGACTGAGGTTCAAATTTAACATACAAAATTTTTGGTGACTTCATTCACCTTTAATTGTTCGAAATTGAGGACTCGAATCAATATTCATGAAAGAAAAAAATAAATATTTACTCACGCTTATTCATTGGGTCAAATAGTTAATTAGTTCCACAAATTAAATCAAACTCGAATGAGGATTAAATTAATTTTTATTCAATAAGAAAAAGATTTGCTACATATTAATTGTAAGTACAAGACTCACGTACAAATGATCACATCACTTTATTGCGTACAGCAATAATAAATTGTAAAATGAATTAATCTAGAAAATAAAATACCCATTTAACTCTTTTATTTTACATACATACATACATAGTTTTATATTATATAAATTATAAATTATTCATAAATGTTGATTGAGCACCGAAATCTGTTTTTAAATATATATTTATACATTCATTTTACATATAAAATTATTTTTTATGCTGTTTTAGCTGTCCTTTTGCGTGGTGCAAGTCGCACTTTGAAACCTTCTTCTCTCTTCAGAATGATGTCAGCTTGCAATCTGAACTCTTTTTCAGAAAGATCTGAATACACACGGAAGTTTCTCAAGATCGTGGATAAGATGATCTTAAGTTTCAACATAGCATATTTACGACCTAATATAGAAGAAAAATATTAATTTCAAAATAAAAAAAGGAATTATCTAAATAAATTTTAATCTAGAATTGTTATATTGTAGAACTTACCAACGCAACTTCTCGGCCCTGCAGAGAATGGTACGAAAGCATAATAGTGTCTATTGGCACAATTTTCCGGTAAGAAATTATCAGGATTGAAAATGTTAGGATTTGGATAAATATCTTCACGTCTATGCACTTTGTATGTTCCAATAACAACAGTGCAACCGCCTGGGATTACAATATTTTTCGATTCTGAAAGAAAAATGAATCAATAAATCGTTGAACTTGTTCGAAAGCATTGTAGCGTATGCAAACAAAGAAAGTTTGAATTACTTAGGCGCACGTCTTGTTTCAATTCTCTAGCAATAACTGGTACTGGTGGATACATTCTCAAAGTTTCCATCAAACATCTCTCAAGATACTTCATTTCCAAAGTATCCTGGAATGTGGCTGGCCTGTCCGAGTCTCCAAAAATGTTGTCCAGCTCTTCAATTACTTTATCTTGGATGTGTTGATGGACACCCATCAGAGATAAGAAGAAACTGCTACCAGCTGCTGTTGTATCATGTCCCTATGATATGGATTGAATATTTAGTACCGGAAAGGTATAATATGAAATTCATCGAACAAAATCTTTTGATCAATTATAAAGTATTGAAGTGTAATCAACTTGAACGATTACATGTGATGATTGGACTCAATTACGACAAAATAAGATCGATCAAGAACCATTTTACATAATAGATTTACCTCAAACATGATAGTGTCGACTTGTTCCTTGATTTCCGTGTCTGTAATCAACACACCGTTCTGGGAACTTTCCAGCAGCAGATCCAAGAAAGCCAATCTCTTCTTCTCGCCAACATCGTCTTCGACGTCCAAATCGTCCTTCAAACCGGACGATTGTCCATAAGACAGACCTTCGATGACAGTCTTGTCCTTAACTTTGTCCCTTTCCAAAGCTTCAGCTTCTTCTTTCTTCTGGTTTTCGGCCAAGATGACGCTGGAATGTGGACGCTGGCCCTTTGCGAATTCCTCCTTCTTGCTCTTGATGACCTGATTGGGCGAGAAATTCGCGTTACTTTTTTTTATTTGTTCAATCGTGATCGGCTGTCCGTTTGGAACGCGTGTTTATTGAAATGTTTTAAATTCTGCAGGCGATATATGTATGTGTTTTTGAACGATTACGTTTCTGGTCACGAATAAGCGATGACGCTTTTTCAACTCGTGCAAATCTAATGGTATTCGACTGTTTGATATTGACCGTTGTACTTTCGATCCATTGAATACTACAAGTTGTTATTAATGTAAATCAGATTTTGTGCTAAGTGATATTTTATATTGTCAATGCTTTTATTTGAATTGAGCTATAACGCGAAAGTTTGATTTCAAATTTGAAATTTGAACTTTGCATGAAAATATCAGAAACTCAAAGTTATAATATTAAGTTTTAACTTTGACAAACGAACGCATCGCAGCTGCACAAAATGTTATGAAACGACTTTGCAGTGCAAGTTGCATCGTCCACTTTCACTATACTATCGATAAAACTTACGTAGTAAGCATTATACGGCAAATACATATATAAGAAGTATACCATTTCGTTTATAATTTCATATTTTCTACATCAGAAACAATAACAAAATATATTTTCTTCATAGCATTTACCAAAAAAAAATCATAGATACAAATCTTAATCACTTCTAGACCTATTGACACAGGTTTGTCTGGTTCATTTGACGATATCGAGTGACCTTTTCAGCGATTCTAAATAACAGATGAATAACTTACGTATCACACCATAAATTTACCTTCTTAGTGAGTCCGTGTATAATATCGAGAAGCTTGGTCTGGTTCGTAGCATGCTTGGTCAAGTTGAACAGCATGTCCGGTCTGAGCCAAACCTTCGTGTGCCTCAAATGGAGGATGTCACACATCTTCATCACGGCCATTGCATATTCAAATCCACTCTTGTCTTGGGTCGATTTGCTCACTCCCATAGCCGTTTCTGAAATCCAAATATTATTTAATATGCAAACGAGAGGGAATCCAAATAATCCTCTAAAATTCTATTTAAAATTTCATAATTTTAATACAAAATTATTATACAAATATTAATATCATATTTCGCAACGACAATTGGGCCTTTAAAATTATCCAATCATCTCCATTTTAGGTGGAATTGACAGAAATAAAACGGACGTTCGATTTCTAAACCGTATTATGAGCGAATTTACATTTCGTCGTCATCGGATACACAGAAGGCGGTGAAAGTGGATGCAGTTTCGTATTCGTATCTGGATTTTCTAAGTGCGTATATATGCAGGCTGTTGCGTAATGGTCTATGATAAATATATCGTTTATATGTAAGCGCGAGATTGCACGCATCTGCATTTATCTGCCAAATGGTAAAAGTGTTGATGTCCTAAGGAATTTCCCAACAATGGGTCGAAATGGCAGCCAAATGTTTGCGGATTGCGGTTGGCGATGTGTTTCATTATTCATTTAGGGAAAACAAGTTTTTATTCTGCGGTTCGTTGTTGAAGAATGCTTTTGTTGTTAAGAGTCAGAAATTGTATGAAAAGCTCTTTTTTATAACAGGAAACATCGATTTGATCATGTAACAAAGTGATAATAATCGGCGTATAATTTTACGCAACCGTATAAATTTCCCTCCAACTAGGAAATGAAAGGTGCAAATTTCAATATCAGAGAAATTTCTTGCAAATTCTCCGGTCAGGCCAGCGATCATTTCACAACACCTACATCACTCATCTAACTATTGTAACTATTATGTTTTGTGCCTTGTATGTAACAAGTAACAATTACGAAAAAACCATTGTAATAAAACTAAATTGTTTTATAAAATGAATAACACATTTGAAAAACTTTATCGTTATAAATGTCGTTTCCTAGAATATTAATTGTAAGTGGAATTTTTTGTTTATGTCAATTGGAGCTAATTTGCAATTGTAAATAAATTGTGCACTCATTGACGATGACCTTTTTCCAATACACTTGCCCTTGTTCAACCTTCCATAAAGCGTTTAATGCTAAATCGCATTTTTGTTATGATCATAGCGCGATAATTTTTATTTGAACGTCACAATATTAAATATCGATGTTATTGTGCCTGTCTCTTGAGTCTGATTAATATTTAACAGGGAATATAAATTATTCCATACATATTAAATTTTAAGTCTTGTGATCAAATCGTTTACGTCAATTGAGTTTACATAATCAGGGTAAATTATTGTATTTGCTTTCAATGTTAAGAAAATTATGGGTCTATTTAAATAATCTTGGATACAGTAAGCTTCTGTATTTCAGAAGCTCGCTGTGAATAATTATTCAAATGGATTAATTACTAATAGTTTTCAATCCTTAAAAAGAGGCAATTAGTAATTATCATTAATTAAATTTTTTTTAGAAATAGGAAATTGATCTTTTATGGTTTTGTGGCGTTTTATGGGTTAATGTAAATTTCAACTATGCCTAGACACTAGTCTGAGCATAGTTAAAATTTATATTCAGATTTAAAACATAATCTGGAAATTTGCACTTTTAGTTTGCTAATTATGAAGTTTATTAAAGTTTTTCGACAAATTATTTTAAGGAGTGCTAATTTTACTTGAAAACTTTTTAATTATGTTTTTGTTAGTAATCAAGAATGTTCGTATCAAAAAGAACGAATATTTTAAAACTTTAATAGTTCAAGCTGTTTCTTTCCCAAAGACTTGATAATAGTTTTTTTTTCTATTTTCCAATAACTTAGTATCGCAAACGGGATTTGCGAAGAGTTAATTTATTTTTATTACAAATAATTAAAAGGATAATAGGCACATATGTATACTTCCTGAATATTAAAAAAAGAAATTACCATATACACTTACATATATACTTATGTTTCGATTAGTAAATAATTAAATAAACTCTTCAGAGTATAAAACATCGCTTTGATAAACTATTGATTTTTTCAAAACATTCTACATCCTGATATTATACAAAAAAAGACTCACCCAACAAAATTTCAACGGTACATTCACTCATGTAATCATGACAATCGAAATTCTTCTCTCCTTCCTTCTTCAACCTTTCCACCACAGCCTTGGAATTGGCATTGAACAGATCGATGAAACTCTTCAGCACGTTCAGATGGAAAGTCGGGGCGATCAGTTTGCGATGAGATCTCCATTTCTGTCCTGAAAACGGGTCCAAGGAAAAGTGGACATTTTAATATTCATACGAATACATTAATAGAGCACGGTCGACGACAAATCACACAATAAAGTTCATGGCATAATTTTAATTGCCGATAAGCTAAGGCGAACTGCAAGTGCGTCATATTTGAATCCTTGATCTCTTTGAATGTGAATCTACTATGTTTGATTGGTTATTGGATCGTTATAGATTTTGATTGGATTTTCCTGTTTTACTTTAATAGTTTTTTTATTGAATGTGTGCGCGTTTGAATGCTAATTACTTTGATTTGTTTGCATTTTTTTGAAATGATAAATATTTTTGAAAAATACTAGTTTGTGAATAAAGAAAAGCTTGTTGAAATTATATGATTTTATTTGAAGTGAGTATTATAATATAATGATTGATAACTTGTTCAATTAAAAAAATGTTATGATATACATATACCTATATAATCCTTGGAATCAATCATTTGAAATATATTGATGATTGCATTTATTTTATTTCTATATATTTTTTCTTGGAACTTATGTAACAAATTCTTGATGTAAAACAAAATAACATCCGATTAAACACTAATTGTTCCAATTACTCTTAGATAGCATTGAATCCGTTAATTATACATATATTAAATTTTCTTATGAAACGATATAACTCGTACAAACAATAAGAAATTATTTCTATCATTTTCGTAAAAAAAAACTTACGACGACACAAATATCTACTTTCCGATGAAAATTCTTTCCACAATTCGAATAAATCTTTTCGTTTGGACGGGAGGCTTACTGTTCGAAAGTTTACCTCAAAAGGACAAAGGTACCGTAAATGGGCTGTAATTCACCTTCGAGGCAAATATATCAAACGATAAATTAAATCTTCGTGAAAAAAGGTAAAACTTCACTGACCTGTGCTGATGAGCAATCCATTTCCTAACCAGGGTTTGAACACCGTATATTCCCTGGATTTGTCGATATACACTTGGCTCGATAATATGACTTCTACATCGTCAGGGTGGAAGAGGAACACCATCAATCTAGGTCCAATCCATAGTCTGACGATATCATCATAATCGAAGCTCTTTTGGTATATATTTGTGAAGATAGCTGCAGAAAAAAATGGCATATAAAATATCATTTTTTTAAATATTATAAATATAAAAAAAGACTTACAGTGCGGCGATCCAGTAAATTCCAAAGCGTTTCCTAACAACGGCAATCCAGGAGGACCCGGAATCTTTTCAGCCAATTCCACCAAATGCTTCCGGGACATTTTCCAATAAACATACCATAAAACAACAGCCGGTAAAAGCAGCATATAGAAGACATTGGTGGCCGTGATCATGGTGGCCGGCACGAGGGATTCGGGAGACGCCGTCGAAGTACCCATCTCGGCAGCCAATGGGATAACTCTGAGGAAAACAATCGATATGTTTACCCCTGCCTTCGCCATTAGATCGATCGTGATTTGGTTAGTATATTGCGGGTGAGAGTGTCGATCATTGATCGTTAATATACGGCGGTGGCATACGAATGGGTTTGCGGGATTTATGCGCGTGTATGAAATCGGCGAAAGTTTTTATTGTTTGCGAGGATGGTTTTTTGTTTTTGAAACATGCCCGTGTGGGTCTTGTTCAAATGGAGATATTTGCCGTGTTAAACTAAATGAAGTGGTTTGGGACGGTTGCGTCATTTATTAAAAAAATATTTGATCGATCGAGTCGAATGTAAATATGAGGGATGAGTCGATTTTTTTAGAAGTAAAAGCAAATTTTTTGTTTATATGAATATAAATTTTGAATAATTAAAAGAAAATTTTAATACAATAGAAATGCATAATTTTTAATTTGAATTGCAAAAACTATCGTATTAATACACTAAAAATTAAATCACTCAACTTTTAATTGCAAAAATTCCATCCATCAAAGACAATTCAAAGGCACGCAAATGAACGGTAAACTTTACAACAAATCGAACCAAATCTCATTTTCACTTCACGTATAATACACGTCCACGTTCGGCTGATTGTTTCAAATAAGGATCGTGTTTTGAGACGTTTCTGTCTTTTAGGAAGTCATGTAATCGTAAAATATAATCAATTCTCAAGGATGACGTCCACAAGATGAATTGATGGTTTGAATTTTGCAAATTAGGTCCGAGTTTTCCTTATATGGGGTTGCTATGAATTCATAGGAGATCTATTGTTTTACGATTTCGTCAGTATGAAACTTTTTAAGGATTTGCTTGCGTATTGCAGACGTAGTTAATTTTTTTTATGGTGACGATGTAAAGGTGATTTTTTATGGTAGTCTGATTTGGTTATGAAAAAAAAATTTAAATTATATTTTTGATAAATACTCAATCAAATTATATAAAAGAAATAAATTTTTAGAGACGTTAAGTATGAAATAAACGAGGTTTTTAAAAATTCTATTAGCAAATTACTATGGAAAACGAACATTGAGATCATACAAAACTCACTCAAAATTATTATTATAGAAACCATAAATCACTTAAAATTTTTCCTTAAAACATCAAAAGAAAAGCTTTGTAGAAAATTCATTGTACGTTACCGAAGCGTAAAAAAATTCCTTACTGAATGCAAATATTAAAAAAAAACTTTTCAATTAAACGAATAATCACTGCACTAAAAACGAATAAATCACGAACACTTCACTGGACCGAAACGTCAATTTAATCAAAATTAATGATTTTTTTTTCAATAAAATAAAAGCTTTATATAACAAAAGCGACCATAAGGAAATTATATGAAGTACCTATGAACAGGTAGCTTGTGTGGAAATGTTATGGAATTACTGAGGACCGACGACTGATTTTCTAATAGATTACTAGCCTCTTATATAGCCTAGTGCTGAATAGTCCACTCCACCTGCAAATAGTGGACGCGTGCCTAGGATCGGAAACCAGGGTTTCTCAAACCTTCCCAAAACCTTTCAATACAAAAAAAAAATAATACGATCAACCCAAAGATACTTAATCGATCCCATTATAAAAAAAATATATTTCTAAAAAAATTCCATGATGGAAAACGCAATTTTTATACCAACGTAATATACCGAGAACTGATACACAACACGTTGTTATTAAATGACTTAATTATACCACCGCCGACCTGTTTATAAAATATTCATAACAATCGTATGGATGTATCATCGGATAATCTTCCGTTTCGTTTGTGGTCAATTTACGACACTTTTGTGCACTACGCACGTTTCTCTCACACGCAGAACGGTCAATTTGAAAACACGTACGGAATATAATTGCGGAACTTTCCCTTTGTTTCGAACTTGTTTGCCGCTTCTGTAGATGTCTCGTGTTATGCAATTCTCATGGTGGTTATGATGGTGGATTTTGTGGGAATTCGCGTAATTTTTGCCATGCCGCGATTTAACGGCCCCTCACCAATAAACGCTTTGTACTTTTTCGTGTTTGGAATTAATTAACATTACATTAGTTTTGTGCGCGACCACGTATGCCAAATGGTCGTTTGAAGAACACACGTATTTTTTACAGAAAGGAATAGGAGTGTGTTTGTTTTGTGGGAAAAAGTGTGTGAAACGAGTTTTTCGTACTGAAATGATCTTTATTTATTATTTGGTTTTGTGCATAGAATAATTTATATTTTTCATTAACTATATTGAATTAGCGCATTGTTGATATAACCTATTTTGACATTGACAATTAAAAAAAATGTGGATAATAATAAAATTTTTAAATAACATCACAATAATGTAAAAGACTAACAACATAATTATTTTTATAAATTAACAACAACATCGGTTCATCGTCCGAGTTCTTCGACAGAAAAATCCGTTAACTTTACAATTTTTCCATCTATTGAAAATTGCCTTTCTGTGAAATTTTTGACAGGTTCTGAAAAAATCATGAAAATAAGATACGACATCAGAAAATAATTCTCAAGTAAGTAAACTAATGAATTAAAAAAAATTACATTTATTACTTCTAGGAATTTCAGGTTTATCAATACGTTGTTCCACAACTGGTGCATTTGGTTTGGGTGTAAGATTATGTTGTGCATGCGAATGTTGATGATGGTGTCCATTCATCTCCAAATGTTCATATCCCAATGATCCTAATAATTTTTCGATTATAGGAGACAAAGGTATCATTGCCATCTCAATAATGCATTCTCCTGTCTGAAATTTTATGGTTATTCATGTGAAATTGCAGTATGAAACGCTGGATTCTTTTGTCGGGTTCTATTGTTTGGATCTTTACTATGTAGATTTTATCAAATAAATTTAAGGAAAATTGAGACGGTTTTCACCGTGAAAATTTTCCTTTTCTGAGCAAAAGTAGAGGAATTTCAAGTTTGAGGGTAGGGGGAAAAATAGAATGAAAAAAATGTAGACGATTTGCTGTAAAACGAAGACAGGAATCTTCATCAGTGACATTTAACCGACGCCTCTTTGAGCGATAATTTATTTGGAAAATAGCATTGAATCTAAAATAAAGTATTATTCAATCTTGTACTAAATACATTTGAATACAATTAATATGCATCTCTCGTTAGCATCTCAACGTTTTCAATTAAAATCGTTGAACTCTGCATATTTTCAATAGATGTCGGTACGCCATTAAACATAAACGGTATATATGTTTTAATCGAAATAACGAATTGATCAAATCAAGATTAAGGAAATTGATATTTGAATACAGTTCTCCGCTTGACAACACCAGTTCCAAATTATTTTCGATCCATTCCGAATTCAATTCCATTCAAATTCGTCCCAGTTTTGTGCTTCCTCTTTAGTATTCATATTCAATTCGGCGTCAAATTTAAATTAACCCATTTTCGATCGATATGTGATAAAATAACTATCTAAATATGTGTCATGCTTTGAAGTGTTCGAAATTTTCCATTTTCTGATATTTACTGTGTGTCATAAATATTAGATTTCAAATGAAAATCCTATGCATTGAAGTTTGCTTGGTATTATGTTTCACATTGAATTTGACCTAGATAAAGAACTATAACGAAATTTTTCATTTCAATATCGATAAAATGTGATTCGGAAAATAATGCTGCTTCGTAGAAAAATTAGATCAGACGTAATCTTGTAACAGCTGCAAAAGTTTTATATACAGATGAATCTTCCAATATAATTTCTATACTTCTTGTTAGTTTTTATTTGAAAAACTTGCTATGATCTCCTAAAAGTTTCCCTATTTTTTATTACAACAATAGTATATAAATATTTTTTGCGTTCACGTAGTTTACGACATCGTGAAAATGTCGTATACAGTCCGATGTTTACGCGATTTATATTATAATGAGAAATGAAAAAAATACTATGAATATTCAAAAACGTACCCCAAAAATATGTTTATTTTTCAACAAAAAAAGCGTCCATATTTCTCCAATATTCGAGTGTATTAAATAAAAATAAATATTTCTAAAATTTATGTCAGTTTGAGCTCGTGAATGTGAAAAATCGACGATAGTGAATTTTTTGTGAGGTAATTTTTCTTCTAAATAGGTGGTGAGGCATAAATTTTTTTCCAGTTACTACATGGGGAAATACGTGAATGTAAATCATAACGTAATAACAAAACACTTATCTTTTATAGAAAAAGCTTAATGGAGCCCATAACGATTCTATATTACAGCTATTCTGAAATATATTGCCGAAAAATACATCTTAATTTCACTCAACAATTCTTTTAGATCTACAAACTTGAAAACATTAAAATTTATTTATGTAACGAAGACACATTGTTAAGTTCCGATTAAGTTTTTTCGCCTAAGTTAACCAAGTTTTAAATTAAAAGCGATTAATTACTGCTACCATCAAGTTTTCAATGAAAACCGCTAAGTGCCTTTCCCGAATAAATTCCTCGGGAACTTTCAAGCAATGATATTTCCAATTAAGGCTTTCACGTTTATACATGTACGAAACTTCAATTTATATCTTGTTGTGATGGCATAGTTTCACGTGAGTTACACTAATTGTACGAAACTGCAATTTCAATTGAATTACAATGCATGCACTCAGCTTATGGTGTTATATCGATGTTGTTGCATTGAATTGTCTTATTAAACCAATTTATAAACGTAATAATCTCTATTGTATATTCAACAGTGGAAATAACTCATTCGGTTTATTTGTAAATTCATATTTTATTATTTTTGAGCACGGAAACATTCAATTTTTCAAATCTGAAATAATATTTTTTTTTTTCACTCAACTTTTTTAAATATATTATATTAGAAATTCAGAACATGTCCGAAGTGAAACAAGTAATTTTTCATAAATAAATATGGCCAACTTAATGTGAAAATCTTGTTAAAATAAGCATCGTAAAGACGATAAGTAAAACGCCAACTAATACAATTTTATTATAGTTTGCAGGCAAAGTTTTCGCATTTTGATATTTTACCTGTGAAAAGTTGGCACATACTTCATAGAAAGTTAACAGAGATATGAAAAAATGACGAAATTTTTTATCATATGGATCTGAAAATAAATAAATTTCAATTCCTCACTAACCTTTATCCATGGCAGAAGGAAAAACTTCATCGTTGGCTCAGCGATATCTAACCATTTATTGAAGACTGTGTCTATCACATACATTCCTTGTTCACCTAATACTCCATGGATATTTTCGATTACATATGTGACCGGTTTCATCAGTTTTGGACAATTCTCCTATAAAGCAAAATATATAATATATATATCACAAAATTGGAATTCGGGTGCAAAATGTGGTTTAAGTGCATCCGAAACTCGCTGGAGCGTTTTATTTTATTGATGTCTTCTCTGTTTGGTACAGAAGGTATCTTGGGATAAATTTTGAATTTTTAAAATTTTCCCTCGAGGTGACCTCATTTCGAATTCAGGGAGCGATACGTCGTCGACAACAAAGTTTTACTACCAAAACGTATCCTATGTTACAAGAGTATTTTTCTTATTTCGGAAACTGTTAGTTAGACACAATATAAATTTATATTGAAAAATAGGTACGCTTTCGAAGTGAAATTAATTAAATTTTCACTGTATAGTAAAATTTTATAGTTCAATTCTCTCGAATGTGAAACCGATATACATAGATTATGATACAACAGAATACATTTCATGCTATAATATTATAATAAAGTTTTATTACTTATTTTATAACCAAATATTATTCAACTAAATTTTCAGTATTAATTGTGTAATAATAAACATTTCCTAAATGTTTAGATTTAAAATTAAATAGATTTGATTATATTCTTAATTGAAACATCGACTGCGCCAATTAAAAGGACGCATAGTTTAAGAAATCAAGAAACCTTTAATTTAATACCATTGAAATGTTCGTAAACGTAATTGAAACTCCCCATTTTCCGCATCTTTGGCTTTATATTCTAGATTTCACCATTCAGAATTCAAACCTCCTACTAGGCGAACATAGTAATTGTGGGATACCACTTTGTGATTATGGGATATTATAGCGATTTAAATGACGTTTATGTACACTTAAAACATTTATATTCTTTCCATTATAAATGTCTGATATACATGCACGAACGGTATGTTAAATTTCCAGGACCTTTAAAGGATATTTTCTCTCTTTAGGCTTAATTGAAATGGAAAAATCTACGTATATTTGTACACGTTCTATCTGTCCTTTAATAGAACAAGTGATTTACAACGGTACGAATAAATTAACAATCAAATACATGTCCCGTTTCCCAGTGTAGGAAATGAAACCCATTTTTCAGGGAAGGTTTTTCACATAAATTAAAATTAAGCACTATTGTATCTAAGAATAACCTACACTAAAAGTATGGTCGAAAAAAGTATATAAGATATTCGTATCGTTTTTTACAAGTTTGCATCGATCGCAAATACGTGACGAGGTCCGAAAACATTCAAAGGATTCTTCGAAAGGGAAAAAAATCATGAAATATTCTTATCACGAAAAGCTCAAACACCACAAGTTTATTTATTTTCTATAAAAATCCCATGTTGTGGAATCGTCTGAAAAATGTAACCGTTCGAATGAACTGAGTCGCAAAATCTTATTAAGTAACTATATAGTTTCCTTTAATTTTCTTTCGTATACTTTATTATAAATATACCAGCATACGACATTATACACTATAATGGCAAAACTCTACAGAGCAATGCAATTACGTAACACGAGTGCACATAACACGTGCAACGTCTCAGAAAATGGCCATTCTGCACAACGTACGATAAGGAGTTTTTCATGTGAAACATTAAATTTTGAACGATACAGAAAATTAACCGAAATAGCATCAACTCGCTAATGAAAATGACAAAAATACGAACGATGTGGCGAAACAGTATCATAGTTCACGAAAACAAACATGCATTAGCATATGCCGATAGGTCACATAACGCGACTGTTCTTTTGTTCCTCCATTATCGAACGATCGTTTGATAAATCAATTTTATCGCCGATGCGACACAGTGAAAATACAAATAAAAAAGGGGGAAAATTTAACGAGAACGTTTGCCCGTAAATATTTGATAAGTGCCCCTAGTAGTGACGGGCGGTAAATAGACGAAAGGGGGTCGAGTCTCGATTATGTCGTCCGCTTTACGATTTTGTATTATTTATTGGTATTCTATAAACAGGGAGGGTAATAATTTTGTTTTATTTCTATATGATTCGTAATAACGCGTGAAATATTTCGTTGTTGTGGGAAATTCAAGTGTTGTTTCGTTGCGTATGGGTGTGAGGAAAAGCAATATAGTAATTGGCAGTTTTGTGAGATTTCGCGTCGTAATTCAAATGTATTAAAGTTGACAAGAAAACTACCGAAAAGAATTTGAGAAATGTGCTCTTTGATATATGAATACAAATTGTTTTAATGTTTAACCCTTTCAGATGTTTAGTATTCTCAAGAATGAATATTTCATTAACGAATAATGAATTTGAACAAATATGATTTTTTTTCCTAACTTTTTACCAATGCTTATAGATTGAATTATATATTAAGGTTACTTGAATATTATTGCAAACAATTATTTTATGGAAATAATCAAATTTCTAGTTATGAAACGGTTGAATATGCAAATAACAATAATCTGCTCTGAAGAAAAATTGCATCACTTGTATCAACTTCCACACGAAATACAGCACTTTTCCTCAACCAAAAATCATGAAATAACTTCCCGAAATGAAAAATGTTTTCAAATGCCTTGAAAAATAACATCAATTTTCTCTGCAATGCTTTGAAAAATACCATCCACCCGAATAGATTACACGTTCGTTTGAGCCGAAAGAACCCTAAATACAATTTTTTTCCAAAACAAAAACTATTTTCCTATAAAAAATACAATCCAATACAACTACGTGACAAATCTCACATTATTCCAATGTACAAGTCATACGAATTCGTTATTAAGTTCACGATGCGAGTTCAACGCAAATTTATGCCGCGTCCGTTTTATTCGCAAACGGGGTCAATTTTTTCATATATCGAATCGAAGCCGATAAAAACCGGACTAACGAAGCCCTTTTTCGCAATTTTCACATAAAAATCGTCTTTGCCGTAACAAGGTGCGCTTCTAATAAACTTTTATTGTTTCGAGATTTTCGCACGAGGGCAAACAAACACGGATAACAAGCTACATACGATAAATTCGCGTAATGGTGAATTCCGCGAGATTACGGTCCCATGGCTCGTATATCACGTATATAAAATTTCCCGGTTGCAATTTGGCGTTTGTTGTCTTTGGAATAATAAGTGGAGGTTTATCTCATGTTACAAATAAAAATTCGATTGGAATTAATTGATTTTTGGGTGAATTATTCAATTTTTGGTTATTGATGAAATTTTTTTATTAGGTTCTGTATGATTTTAATATCGAAATATAAACGATATTTTCTAGTTTGTTTTTTACAATAAGCAATAAAATCGTATAATAATTAATGTATAGATTAACTTTTTAACCTTAATATGCATTCGATCTGCATACAAT
This sequence comes from Hydropsyche tenuis, assembly GCA_009617725.1. Taxonomy (NCBI): domain Eukaryota; kingdom Metazoa; phylum Arthropoda; class Insecta; order Trichoptera; family Hydropsychidae; genus Hydropsyche; species Hydropsyche tenuis. The sequence goes on from VTON01000066.1 coordinate 600,665, forward strand.
TCAATTAAAAAAATCTAACATATCATCATAACCCATTTCAAAAAACTATCATATTTTCTATATACATTATAACCGATACTATCTTCCATTTCGATTGATTTAATCAACATTAAAATCCATAACCCAATTCCGAATTTGACGAACAATTAAATAACTTTATAATGTACGCGCATAATCAAAACTAACCCAATTCCTTACAGACCCAAAAACATACCGAAAAACACGCAACACACAACGAACAATCTGACCGATTTTTCACATTCGAAATTAATAAAAACCCTACGCAATTTTCACGTCTGGGCGTTATCGGGCTTACTGCCCCGCCCGGACGATGTGCTTTTAAATAGGGGCTGGAGGCTTTTAGGGTAGTGGTGTCGGAAGGTAAAATTGCCCCTTTCCTACCTGGTAGGGTTTCGTATTAAGGTGTTGAATAAATCCCGAAGAAACACCGACAACGCCTCCCTTATGAGGCAATAATGCGCCAAAACGACCGGTGGATTTTTAGAATATGAAACCCTTTCTTGTACAGAAAGGGTTAGCGGAAATCTTCGATGTTGAATATATGTATAGATTTTAATACGAATTTGAATCGTTTACATTGTTCTTATAAAATTTTTCAATCATTATATGGGCATATATGTATATGTAAGTATTCATAGAAATTATTTTATAAGAAAATATTCGATTTGATTAGAATTCTAAATTGTTTAGATTCTATTTAGTATTATCAAGTTAGAAAATTATAAATTTGATTAATGAAATAATGAGGTTTTATGATTTAAGATTATTTTTTTTCAAAGAAATGTATTATTACAATATTATAAATAATTTTTTTAAGAAATTACTATAGTAAAAAAAAACATAATAAATAATCGGTCAAAAATAAATATAGTATTCAAAACTGAATAATAGAGTTTGCAAAAACATTTGACATTGTATTGTTCATAAACATGAATATGTTTGATAAATATGCATTTGAGCATTTCTAAAACAACTTTAGTGACTTGATCACAAATTTTTATTTTTTAAATATAAATATCAAACATATTAAATTTAAATAAACGTCACAAAAATGCTATATTGAATCGTAAAATTAAAATTTTTCAGTTACACTATATTTCATTTGTCTATGTTTTTATGTTTTTGATGAGTAATAGCCGCCTAAATCCGACGATAAAACCGCCACGGCCTGGAAAATAAAAACGAAACCCTTTACAATTGAATCTAGAATTCGAAACAACAAAAGCGCATTGAAATAAATCTGATAAAGCCAAAGGCTTCGCGACGTTTCGGAACTACAATATTACACTCTTCCGTATCCGAAACACTATTTCAAAACGGCACAAAATACAAAAGAATCAGCGCGAAAACATTAAAAAAATGCAAAAAAAACAAGTGGGACTTTCGTTATTTATTGTTATTTTTTTATTATTGCGTACCACGGGCAAATGTCGCGGTTTTCAAAACGAACCCCATGCATGCGACGAATATAAAATGTATGTAATTTACTGGTGCATAAAATGAAATATTGCAGTTGAAGCTCACAATTATTACCGGCATAACTATGAAACTATTAAACTTTTCAACACGCATACAGTTGGCGCGAAACCTACTTGGCGTGCAGATTTTTCATTTTTCCGCAAAATTGCAGCTTTTATGGCCCGATAAAAATTAACGAAGATGCAATTATCTCTCATTACAAAATAACGACTCTAGGTAATTTAATCGGTGTACTTAATACGTAAATATAATGCAAAGTGTGTAAAATTATGTGCAGTTTAGTTGTGTTTTTTCACCCCTAAAGCGTTTCGTGTCTGCGTGTGTTTTATACGATTTTTAATTCACTTTTCGGTTAATGAATTGGTGCGATTTTTCAAATGTTCACCGACAATGACGAGTAATGTTATACGATGTTAATGTGCGAAAAATGCAAATCATTATTTGTGTGCAGATCGCTCATAATGCGTGTTATGACTGGACGATTTAAAAATATTTGCATATTTTACGTATTATTATTTTAATTAACATGTAAATAACAATGAAAAATCCTCTTGAAATTTAGTACATTTTATTAATGAAAATTTTTCATTAACTTTTCGCTCGTTTTTGTATATGTATGTATAAATTTTTAATATTGTATGAAGGTATTGAAAAAAAATTATAATATCATCATTATTATAATATTATATTATCGTACTAAATTATTCATGATCTTTTCCTTTGAGTTATTCATAATATACATCTTTACGTATAATAGTTTATGGGAATTGATATTTTTAATATATTTTTTTATTAATATGATTATTGTATCAAATACTGAATATAAAATTTTAACTCAATCTATTTTATTACACGAGAAAACTTTCAAAAAAAAAACTAATTCAATATGTCATTTTTAAAACGATACCAAGAGCAATTTGGTTTCAAAAAATATAGAAAATTAAAAGCTTCATATAACGTAATTAGACATAATCCTCCACATCATAAATCAGATTATATTTCCTTTCAATTCAAAACCGCAATTTATTGCATTAACCTTATCAGATTACTAATCAATCAAAATTAATGTACGCCCACCGTCAACGCGAACCAAAACCTAACCCAACTTCAAACCGGCACAGCGCACACAAAACTCACATAAAACTACCTTTTTTTTCCCCAAAAAATCTCAAAAACCCCCTAAACAAATCTTGTATCTCTTAAAAGTGCCATCGTGAATTGTTTCGCTTCAAAATGTCCTATTTTCGTACGCGACCCGTCACGCGATCAGACCGCGGTTCACGTAAAAAGACGATTTGTCGCGCGTCAAGTCGGCCAGCGTGTCGCCATTCAATTTGCATTTCGAGGATTTCCAAAGGGACGAGACTTACGGTGTTTACGTTTTTCCGGTACATGGGAAAGGCACGCGGAAAAATAGTGCGGTCCGAGGGATTTTCCGGACGATTTTCCCCGGATTTCGGAGGTGTGCGAAAATGCCGGTCGCGTCCGTTCGTTTGTGTCAAAATTGCGATTTTAAATAAAGGGCGAAATAGCAAGAAATATAGTGGGTTGTTTTATTATTCGGCGTAGCTTATCGGAAGGGTTGGTGGTGAATACGGAATGAAATTTCGAAAATTTCTCTGGAATTTATTTTTTGGAATCGGATCGTTTTTTATATTCCTTATCTGTTTGTACGTTTACCGATGATGCATGCAAAAAGCATGATAAAATTTGGATTTGTGTAACGTTTATGTTATGTTATATAATCTAAAGTGTTTGTATATTCTAAATATATATTACATTATATATAAAAAAAAACTAGCAATATACATATAATATATTAGTAAATTTTCGTATGAAAAAATTTTAGTATTCAATTAAGTGTAATTATTTTTTATGTTAATCAAATTCTACCCCAATCTCACAACACATAATACCGAAAAGCAGTAAATCAAAAAAAAACCTTTCCGAAGAAAAGAAAATTAGCCGAGGTGAGCCGATATAAAATTACTCCACACCAAGAGCACTCACAAGGATTACGAAAACCAATTTCGATTATTACCAGCTAATTTTATTGATTACGCAATTATACGAAAACATTAATAACGCCGCTAAATGCCAAATTGACTACCGACATAACACATTATTAAAACATAGACCTCACCGTCAAAGAAATGTAAATTCCTCGAGTTAGAAAATACACATTTTTCACAACAGGATATTTGATGGCACGATCCACGCATTTCAACCTCTTGTTCTTTCCATTGACCGATGTATTATTTTTAGTTGTGGTTGTTGCTATTGGAGTCGAAGATTCGGTTGCGTTGACCATTGGTTTTAAAGGACTTGAAGTAGTCGTTGTAATTAAGCTTTCAAAATTTGAAAGCTTCAAAGGACTGTTGATGGCAATTTTGGTAGTGCGCGGAGACACGACTATTGTTGGTTTTGGGATATGTATTTCTAAATTTTTAAATGTTATTTTATTTAATTTGTAACAATAAATAATATGATTTATTGAAATATTACCGTGATCGCTTTCGAAAACTGATACGTTTTCTATCTTCTTAAGTGCGTAGTTTCCGATTGAAAACATGAAGGATCATGTGTTTAAGTTTTTGATTTATTTTGTAAATGCAAGATGCTTCTTCGGCCTGTAGCAGTATACTGAAATTAATTTTGAATTATGTAATTGTTGTAATTTTATTGCAACATTACATATTCATCGAATCATACAATATCAAAATAAATACTCATAACATTTAGAAGTACTTAACATATCGACGACCTACTTTGATCAAATATAATATATTCATTGCTTTATTTTAATTTCAGCACACTTCGATAAAGTATTATACGAAACGTAATAAAATTTCACTCATACCATTTATTAAAATTAACAAAAATATATTAAAATCAAAAAACAATTTGACCGCCATATCGCGACAGAATTTCATACTCCGACATCACGCTACGGTTTAATTACCTCATTTCGCATTTTAAAAAAGCAACCGCGACCAATAATAAATACGAATACGCAATAAAAACTGTGATAATAAATAATATACGGATATTTGACAATATCATGCCACATAATATATCGCTTTCATTATGCACAAACACGAAAAATTAATTTTTTACGATCCGAACAAATCGAAATGTGCCAAATTACTTTTTTCAGCGGATTGACGATGATGGCTGCTTTTAGCAATTTTTTCGTCGATGCAGCATAAATTATAGTGCTATATAAATTACTTTCAGTGGCGGTTCGTCACGGGAGGGAATCGCCGTTTTTATGATTTATGCGGGCATGGGCGTCGCGTGTTGGAGTTATATTTATACGTGTAATGTTTATACGTGTCAATTCTGAAAAAAATGTGAAAAAATAGACTTTTTAGGCCTTAACGTGTTAAGCGGTGATGCAATCGGGTGCACGTGACGATCGCGTGAACCAATGACATTGCATTATGTGAGTGTATTATCGCTTTACAAATGTTAACCTATGAGCATTACAATTTTCGTTATTTAATTGAAAATTATTAACTGTTATAGTTATGTAGATTTTCGTTAACTTTTATAAAATATAATTTAAAAAAAATATTTTTTCGCGTAACTTTAATTATTAGTGCCACCTATACGTAAATATAAAAAATAATTCGTCAATCAAACGTTTTTTTTCTTTAAAGTTAACGCATAATATTGAAATATTATAAGAATTTCAAAAAATTTTAATATAAAATATATGATAATATTTTTATTTAATGATTTGTATGAGCTAATAGAACGCTGTGTATTACTTTACTAACAACACAAGTTATTTGTTTGAAAATATTTATGTTTTCGTATGTGTTTTATGTCTAAAAAAAATATAGAAAGTTTGCTTCCCTCCGACAATGGTCGTATTTTCCATATTGGAATATCCCCTAGCACATAATAATATTTTAATATTAATGTGTTTCTGGCAACGCGAACAATTCTCAATCTGCCACAATGTGTATGGGAAGTTTGCGAAAGTAATATGTAAAATTTTGATAAAAATAAAATGGCCTTTTACATGCAAATTTTTCAAGACAATTTTCGAAAATAAATAATTTTTCAAACGAACAAACTATGCAGAAGATAAGAATGTTATACGAAAAGCAATATTTCAAAATAAATATTCAAACATAGTATTTACTAAAGTTCACTACTTATTAATGAAATCGATATTACATATTAAATTTACTACATTTGCATTGAACTCTGACACACTTAAACTATCAATATTCATGTATTATAATTACGTAATTTATAATATGATAACTCGTATACAAAAATACTAGAATACACTTCAAAGTAATAAATTGAAATGCTAAATTGTTCGATGTTGTACAAACGAGCGTTTTCAGACTTCTCGAGTGTTCGCTGAAAGAGCAAGCCGTGTTACAGAAATATTCAGCGAATAAAAAGAAAATAAAAACACACCGTGGCATTTTGAATATCATTGCCAATAATCTACGGTCAATGTGGCCCCATAAAAGAAAATTGAATGGATATCACTAACAGTATACATACGATTGTGTTACAGGGGAAACCTGGTCAGTTCCGCAATTAAAATCATTTTATATTAATATATTAATATATTTAATTATTTTAATATTTTTTTAAATGATATGAATCAATAAATATATGGCTTTATATAAGAAATTATATATGTGAAGTTTTTGATATATTTTTGTATATTAGATCTAATTTAAACTATAATACAAATATAGATCAATGGATCGTTGTACATAGAATCAATTGTTTTGATTTATTAATTAATTTAACGGATTTTTTTCTGTTTCCCTCATCTGAAAAACAACACGTGGTTATAAAAGTCACCTGAAAGACCACGAATCAGAATCTCCGATTTTATTCGGTATACAACTATTAAATTCCGACCGATTAGACTCGGGCTTTTTACTGCCGGCACTTGCGAAGTGATATTTTCGCCGGAGAAATTCCACTCGGACGATCCAGATTTATCGATTCTCAGATCACAGACAGATTTATCGATCTCTTTCCGATCATACATTTCGAATGAAGGTCCGAAAAATGCGAATATTGTGCAAGTGAATCGACGAGCGGTCTATTTCGATCGATCTTGCGCGCTTCAAAGTAAATAATCGGATCGAAATAAAACCGCGTTTATATTATATATTTTGTTCCTGCTTTGATATAATCCCGGAATATTTTTATTGCGAGTTTTATGAGTATTAAATGTATGTTAAACGATAAAAAGTTTATTGGATGTGTGAAAAAATGTGGATCGATTTCGGATAATGGATGTATCGAGGAATCTTCTAGGGACGTTCGAAATTAAAAAATAAATATATTTGATAGAGATAATTGTTATATTATGTGAACGATCGACGAATGAATCAAATATGTTAAATATAATGAATGAAAATTATTCGACATCAATTAAGAACGAAAAACGATATCATCAATGATGAACAGCAAATGACTTGATAAATATTTACTGAATAAATTTTTCGTTTTTATATGTGTTTATACAAACCTTTTAATATTCACTTTCGCGATCTGTAAACTGAAAAAAATATATGAAATCAAATCTCATTGAATTGTTTATCTTCTTGGGTCGTAAAACTTTTTTCTGCAATCGGAAATGTCTTATTCGAAGTCGCGTTTTCGTTTATGTCGGAATCGATCATTCTCGGAAATAATATCGGACGAGAAAAATTAAAGCGAAATGATGAAATCATCGCACATTCTAAATTATGTATGACCGCACAATTTTAAACAAACAAAACTGAACCCGTAAAATTTCCGATCTCACACCACTGACGTCACTATAGTGTAATTACAAACGGCTCTCGTTAAATCCAAATCAATATTTGTGAAATATTTTTAACGAATGTCAATAGGATTTATTTTTTTCATTATTTGATCTTGGTATTTTTTTTTCGAATAACCTTGGATTTGGCGCTTATTTTTATTGTATTTGCGGTTTTATCTACCGGAGTATTGAGCTTATCTTCGCGAGAGAAAGTTTCGGTGATAATACTGCAGGATTTATTTTCAATCGAAATATGGATTTGGTCTCTTTTAGCAGACAATAATAAGCTTATTTGATCCTGTTTCATCTTTATCTCAATTTCATGTGTTATTAATAAAAATAACATCTACTTAATTTTGTCAAATGTATTGGTTGCCATAAAAGTTAAACGAAATGTGGCATTGTTAGTGCAAGAATCTATTGTGTATTATTAGTTGGAAATATTTTTGATAAAAATTAGCTTCAATGTTAATTATTTTCAAGTATAATTTTTTATGTTTTAAAAAATACTTTGTTTTTAGTTGATATTGTGTATGTCGCATAATATGATAAATAAAACTGAAAGAGCGGGTAATTTTATTTATTTATTTCGTGAATATATAAAATAATTTAAATCGAAGTCTATAATATAAGGACAGAAGATTTGATTTGATTGAATGACACAATAAATTAAAGTACTTAGTATTCTAGAAAAAAGCGTGATGACTAGCATATGAATAATGGCTAAATTTTAACGAAAAACAGTTTAGAGAAAATCGAAACTTTTCACTAGCACAATGCAATATTCAGATTTAAGCTATAATAATATTTTATGTATCGAACACTTAACATTATCAAGACACTTTCATATTCTTTACATTTACATCTCAATCATTGAAATATTCAATATAAAATAAATGATGCTAAAAAGGTCGATATTCCATAATCTTTGTGCCATAGACGAAAATGTAAATATTTTTGTGAAGATGATTTACAATCTTTCCGTCGTACAAAAATATCCTAAATATACTCACAAGCTTTGAAACTTCACACTAATATGTCTTCCTGATATATTTTTAATATAACTTAAATATTTAAAAATAACACGTTTTATTGTTAGATTTAGATTATCGGCAGTATTTTGTATGTGAATGCATCAGTTTTTTTTTTCGAAAGCGGAAAAAATTTATATTTTTCATGGTTCAACAATTCTGTTATAAAAGTTTGATGATAAAATGTGTAATAAAAATGTATGAAGTTATAAATATTGGAATCCTTCAAAGTCCTCGAACGTCACATGTTATTGTCGTTGATGGGTTAGAATGACTTAAACACGTGTTACCACAGTTCCTTAACTTTTATGAGTTTTATTACTGTAACTTTATTATCATGTTTTTTACCCATCTGTTTTTCACGAACAACATAAATTTTGATTTTTTTATCATGTATAATATCTACCCATTGATTTGTCATTCGTCAACAAGACACACGCATACAAAAGCGTCTTAAAAATAACTTACAACTAAAAAGGCTTTCATCGAACGAATGAAGTTTTGAGTATGAAAGAAATTTGCATAATAACTTAAAACGTAATAAAGTAAATTACATCGGTACAATTAATTAATTAGAGTCTATTAAATTATCACAATCAACGTTCGACTTAATGCGAATAAATTAAAGGTAATTTAATTACGTATGCTTGATAAACTATTTTTATGAACACGAATTCGCCTGAAGATCACTGATATTATATTTTTCATAAAATGGGTTGTTTTTTGTTCTAGTTTTTTTTACACTGAAGTTTCATATATAACTATCTGAACAATCGGCGGTTTGTTTTCTGTACTCTGAAGATCCCTAAGGACTGCTTCCATTGCTGCTTCCCATTCCAGTCTTCTTTGGTTGGCAATGTCTGCCGCTTTTCCTGAACCCAATTTCGGCATGCTCACCTAAAACAATAGAAAATTAAATTTCATCACTAATACAGATACCAGATATTATGGGCCATTCGAAATTTGTATATTTTTATAATTTATCGACATATGTTCGAATTTAAAATTGATTTATTTTAAGTATCATGATATAATAAGCATCGAATGAGATATTTCATATGGTGAAAATATTTTGACTCATCCGTTTTAATAATATTCAAATTTTATTAAATGCTCCATCATGAATTTTTATACACAAAATTTCCATTAAATAATGGTTCCAATTAAAAATTCGCGGTCTTAAAACTTCGACCATAAAGCGTTGAAAAATTTACGTGTGGAGAATCGACGTCGTTTTGCGATAATAAAAAGGTCGTTAATATTCCTAGATTTATGGAGAATAAAAGGAAAAAGGGGTAGTTCTTGGAAAAATCTCCCTACGACTTTTATTTAAACGTCGGATTTGCGGAAAAGTGTCGGAGGAAATTTGTGTCAAACTATCGAGCTTACGGTATGATGCTTCAGTACAGTGTCGTAAAATAGGATAAAATCCTAAGGATGTCAAGAACTTTGACGTAAAATTACGTATGCGAAACCTTTGGGTCGCCAAAGTTGGATAAACGTATGAAATTGTTAGTTTATATTGCCATACCCTACTAAATCGAATCTTATAGAATATAAATCTATTGTATAGCACGTATAACTTTTCATAAAATTCACCGAAAAATTGTGTCACATTATGATTTATTGAAATGAATTATTTCAACGCCATATTAAGTTCATTGTGAAATCGCATATCAATCTTGATAAGTATACAATAATAAAAAAAACTCCACTTTTCCAGGATTTGTCAATAACACTAAGCTTTTTATATCAAAAGTCACGCGAAACTATCAACACACGCATCAATCATAACGCGAATGCACTACGAAAGATGTATTATAATATATTTACATTACAAAAAAAACCTAAAGCACTTCACAATAGTGAAAATCTCAAAGGAGCCGCGCACATAAAAATATTAAAAAAATAAATGGAAAACGACCCGATCGCGTGCGAATTTCTCCAACGAAAAGCTCACGATTCACACAAAAACCACGCACAATATGGGTCGCATGAAATTGCATCGCACCTTTTAAAATATTCGATTTCGTCGAAACGTGCGAAAAAAAGCACCACACACTGTTGCGAAGGTGAAACTTTTTACCGGAGCGTGTCTAGTTACACACAAACAGTGGCTGAATTTACTGTGTCTAGTTGCGGCTTTTTGCCTCGACAAAAGCTCTGTGTGCTTTCGGTGTTTAAGCTTTTATACAACTTTGCACAAGAAACGCCGCGTTTGTTTATAAACCGTTCTGTGTCGTAATCGCGGCAACCCAAATCCCTGAGCTTTCGTGCTTTTACGTTGGAAATGCAACGGTGGGATTTTTTTTCGTTTGGAAAATTCGCATTTGACAAAAAGGCGGGGTGTTTTTGTGCACGCGAAGTGTATGACTAATAGCTTAATTTTGCTGTTTAGAAGTTAATGGGATTGTTCACATTGTGTTTTCTTCGTGAGTTTTTATAGGTTGCTGAATGCGGCAGTAATTTTTTCGAGATTTTCTATGCTTTAGTGTGATTACGTTATTAGTCACAGTTGTTTTCAATGTTGCAAATAACACATATTTATAGAATCGTGTATACAATTTCAAGATTTCTATAGAACATTACATATCTCAAATTCAGAATTTTCGAAAACTCCCGAAGAAATTCTTTGATGTTCTATAAATTGAATGGTACAACGAAATGTAACTCAATTCAAAACAAATACAAAACACAGCGAAAACATTCAACGATTTTACTTCATCGAAAAACTATTTAATAAATATTTCTCTCAAATAAATATTATAAACACTAAACACATGTTTTTTTTTTAATATTTATTTAACATCAATCAGCAAAATTTACTCATGCAATTTTCACGAATCTTTCGTAAACTTTATGGTTGCATCCCGAAACTTTTATGCAAAATATTCCCATGAGAAATTGCGAAGATATTTATGCATTTACAGATCCAAAATAAATCGACCGACCGACCTCCTTTCGCCGTAACAATAAATAGTAAATTGATACGAGGCCGAAAGTGCGTTCTGCAAACTCTGCAAGTGAAAATATACCAAAACTAAACTGTGTATCGACAAGCCGAGCCCCCTCAATGCAAATATTTAACAAACATCTTATTTGCCAGATTCTGAGAAAAATCGTGCAGAACGTAAACATTTGTTTTATCTTTTCTTTGATTAGACGAGGTTAAAACAATGGACGTGAATAGAAGTCGTTTGAAAATGCGGGAGATTTAAATTATTATGCTGTCATTGAGATTGAATTTAGTTCTTTTTCCTCCTCCAGATAATAATTCAGGTGTAGGATAGAGCTTTTTCGGGTTCGCGTTCCCTTTCCCTTGAGACTTAATAAACACTGTTTGTTGTTGTCGCCTGAAGGGGAAAAGCTTCCGACAGGTGCTTAAATTTCTCTATAAGAGGAAAGTGTTTCTTAGTAGAATTTTTAACGTGTTTGTATTAGATTATTAATTTTAAAATGTTGCTTTTAAGCAAAGTGTGTATATAATTTATATTCAAATAGTGTTCTGAAGTAATAACGAATGAAAGTAAGTGAAATATTGCGTTTATATTCATTAATTAAATGAAATTCGGTTGTAATTTTAATTTAAATTTATCTTCGAAAGATAGAAAATTGAGATAAAAATATATTTTACTTCAAATATAATAAACAATCATTCTTAATAAAAAAAAACGAGATGAAGAATGTCTCATAATGATGTGTATCACCATCAATCCATCAGTCCAAATCAAAACGAATGGCACATAACAGGTGTTTGCAACCTAACAAACCGTTCTAAATAAAATATCGTCTCCGAAAAAATATATATAAAGAAATAACACATAATAAAAATTAATTCGTCCGATATTTCACTTGTAACAGCTGAGAGTAAACGGCTACCCAACATTAACGGTTTAATTTATGCGTTCGTAGCTCGTCCCCATACAGTTTTCGCTATATTTTTGCACTTATTTATTCGAGTCATATTTTCGATCTTAGATAATAATATTCGTGTCGAGACGGCGACGTTTATTTTCATGCTTTCGAACATTTTTATAGTCGGAAATAGTTTTTTTTTAGTAACGTTCGATCGTTTAGCGAATAGATTCGTGGACAATATAGAATTGAAATATATGCGAGCTCGAATGTAATATTTTATATTTAATGGCTCTATTCTATTTGTTTTTAGGTATACATCAAAATAATTAACATTTTTTCTCAATAAATGTTCGTTTGAGTTTTGAAGGATGCATTTTTTTCAAATTTTATGCACTATAAAGTAAGTCGAGTGTAATTTATGTTACGCGACACGCACAAATATCGTCGAAAAAGAATTATGAATGTTTGTATTTTCCTCACATAAACGAGATTATTTACATGCATAGTATTGTGTGTACTTTTTTCTACTTTTAAAATTATTGGAAAAACAAGTCACGAATTTGCCCTCGTCTGAAGTTTTTCATGATGGAAATTATCATAAAATGAAAGCAAAAGAAAACTTTATCGAACGTCTCAACTTTCCATCGATATTATCCTTCTCACTTTGACATAACCGTTAATATAATATTTAATTTATAAATATATGTAAATGCCAAAAAGAATCGAATTTCCTTTTTTCTTATGTATAATATGAATGTTACGAAACAAAATCGAAACTTTTGTTTCGAACAATAGCGAATTTTTTTCTGGGGACAACCTTATCGTCGCGACAATTTAGAGGTTTTTCCGATTAGACTTTCAAGCTTATCTGGGTAGAAAAAATACGTATGTGAAAGGACAAAATCTTTGTCGACCATAAAACATGATTTATGCGCTTTCTTGCCATTCTGCGATTATATAGGAAACGGAAATCGAATCCGACCCGAAGCTTAATGTCGCACGATTGTCGGACTTGCTCTTTTATTCAACACTTTCGGATTATTTTTATTCAAATTTGTCGATTCGAGACAGGTCATTAGTTATTTTAATTCGGAAAATGTAACGGTTTCGATTCGATTCGAAATTAATTTCGCTATACGTCGATGTTGAATTATAATTTGATTTCCAAATAGAAATTCGCAATTTCTATGATTGGATTATACAAATTGTACATTCGGTGAAATCGTTCGTTACATTTTCTGTTAAACCTTTGCGCAAAATATATTTCTTTTGATATGCAAAATAAGAAGAATCTGAAATGTCTTGAGAGGCATTTCGCCACGTAATTTCTTCGAATGTTCTCGTTTCGTGTCACATTGAATTCGAAATATATTATATATATATAAATTTATTATATTTTTTTCATAATACAAAAACAAAATTAAATGATGTTTTTTTATTAAAAAATAAATTTTTGAAAGTAAAATATATTTAATACATACATATAGCAATCAATCTAATCTACATTCAACCTTGCGAATTTTCCGCAGAAGCTTACGGATTTCACAGAAATTCATCGATCCTTCGACGCACCATTTACTAGGAAACGTACACACTCATCAACAATGCAATTTTCAATTTTCGACAACTGACCCGGTTAAGTAGCCGTCATTGTATGACACGGGAGCTGAATTTTCGTTCAAGAGGTCTTGTACTCAACGCATGATTAATGGTATGCTCGACGGCGTCGTTGAACAAACACGAAAGCTTCGCATGGGGAAAAAGTACACGAAAAAACCGACATAGACATATTTTTTCATTTCGACGGATGTGGAAAATGTAAAAAAAACAATGCGGTATCGGAATAATGTGTAGTGGCGAATTGTAAAGCACGCGAAGTCGCGGTGTGTTCTGGTAATTAACTCGTTTTTTTTTCGGAGTAATTTGTTATTTTATTATTAACATTATGTTGTAAATAGGGTGAGAAGTTAGTTAAGGATCGTTAAATTACGTTTAGTATATATTATGCAAATTAATTTGTATAATTAATGTTTGAATATTGAGAAATATAGTTTTAGAAAATAGGCCCGTCGAGAGCCGTCAGATATGTTTCAAAAAATAATACAGTAATTATGAATATCAGGGGTGTTATAATAAATGATCATAAAAACAACGCACTAAACCGTTTTATTCTACACATACGAAAACTCAAACAAAATATGAAGTTTCTAATAATAAATATTAAACGCAAAGTTGAGTAAAATTTTGATTCACGCCGATACTATGATCTACGATATAATTGACGTATATTTGAAAAACTCATCAATCAAACATGTCTGCGAATATTTTGATCACCCAAATAAACATTTTCACGTCACGTCCACGAAAATACACTGACAATACCTTATTATTTTCTACTTTCACCATTCAAACAATTACGCGCGTTAACAATCGCTAATCAATCAAATAGTCGAATTCGAACATCTACAACACGTACAACCCGTCAAAATTAACCGGCCCGGTTATAAGGGAAGTTAAATAGCGTTCTAGCAACTGAACTATTGAAACATTCCATCTTCATCTTGGGCATCACGCGAAGCCATAATAAACGAGCGAAGGCCGAAACGTTTATAATGCGATTGGCAGCAGTTTTATGTGTATACTATCAAATTAAATAGTTCCGATGTGGATTGGTTATATTTGAGTAATATAATGGAATAAGCCTTTGTGTGTATATTGGTTAAAAATTAATAACTAAATGGCGTATTGACGTGGATTTTGTATTGTATCGTATGTGATTGGATTGATATTGAATGTTTATTGGAATACCATTGAATTTTCAGTATATTACAATAAATTTATCAGTATATAACAGAAAAAGGTTATAATTTGATTCATGAAGCAATTGAAATATTATGTGATTATAAATGGGTTGGTTTTGAAATACAAATCCCAAAGGAAATGAGAGAACGGAATGAAATAAAAAATTATGTATTCTCTTCTGTTAAATATGCGCACATTTTCTCTGATTTATCTCATCACATTGTTTCACATATATATTTTTCTTACACTAATTCAATTATATAAATCATATATTCTATAATAAATTGTCACATTATCATACATACAACCACTTCACACTCAAAAAAACCGAACCAAAATACCAAAAAAATATTCAAATCCAAACTATCGAAACACCAAAAAAACCACAAACGCACTTTCGCATGTAAACTTTTTGTTTCAGACGTAACGCGTCTTCGTTATGCTCGGCGACGGATCGGCGTCGCTTTTTAGCGTTTCAGCCGTTCTTTTACTTCTTTTTCAGGCTATTTACGGTCCGATGGAAAGGTCATTTCGTGTCGTTTGTCCGCGATGACTGTTTAGCGGTACGTCGTTACTTTGAATGAGCTTTCGAAAGCTCGTTGTCCGATTGGGAAGGTCGGCGAATGTCCGTTGTTTCGTTCGAGATTTTTACTTAATGTTGATTTTTGTGTATGCAAACATTTCGATTTTACTATTTTGAAAGTACGTAATGTTTTTATTTTATTTTATTTATTTAATATAAGGTTATTATTTATTTATATTACAGAGAAAAGATTTTTACCAGTATTTATTTTTATAAATAGTGCCAGATTGTTATTTCGTATTTTTTTCTGAGTTTTAAAGAAAATTTTCAGTAATTCGAGATATTTTTTAGTTCTGCTAAATCTAGCTTTTAAGCATCTGGATTTTCTCGAGTAGTTTACAAACAATCACTTTTGAAAATTCGATCAAATAATTTCTTATTTTCAGAACATTTTCGATTTTTTTTTTATATGATGACGAAATTAATAATGAAACTCATAAAACATTTTTCTTTTACTCAGATTAATTCTTTTAAAAATAAAATTAAAAAACACTTAGAAAATATTTATTACACTCATAAACTAAATAGAAAATTAAGTATTTCCTATTACTCTAAAGTCTAACAAATCAACAAACCAACGAAAAAAAGTACACATGAAACTGATTTAATATGAAAAAAAAAAACTAAAAGCTTGGCTAAAATAAAATATTGTAATATTAATAAACGTCAAGTTCAACTTTAACAAGTCGGTCAAAATTAACCGGTCGTCGTTTTAGGCCGCACATCAAGATTTTCCGACTCGATTTTCGCGTAGAAGGTGATCAATCACTTGCCGATTTTCCACGGGGGATGATTCGGGAAAGGGCGATAAAATAAGAATAATATAAATGTATGCCATTTTCTGTAGGAAAATCACTCTATTTACGACGCGGAAAATACGCGCGATACGAATCTCACCCACTTTATGTCGTAGGCCCAAAAGGGCTACATTTTCAAAACTATCAACAGGAAAATATTATTGAAACGTGAAACAAGGGCTTTGGCAATAACATTTTTCGCTCATATCGTACATTTTGCGTTTTGAATCTGGATTTCTATATCATAATGACGCAACTATGCTCGTAAAATATTAGAACGACTCTAAGAATGGTTGTTTTATAGACGTGCAAAATTTAACGGGTCACTTGAACTTTATAGTCGAGACTTGAATCAGCGTAAAATTTTCATTGGTCTGGTGTTTGTTTTGAACTTTCATGCTTATATTTTGAACAAGTTGTTGATGTATGAAATTTATTACACCGTATATCTATTTTGAAATGATGTATATATATATATATCGGTTAAATAGTTATGAGGCACCAATATTGATGATAGATTCGAATTACATAAAGTTTTTCGATTATTATGGACAACCGATTGACTAAAAAACATATTTTTTTGGGTCCAGAAAAATAAATAATTAAATATTAATTGAGCGTACAGAAAATTCGTATAAAATACACATAAAATCTAAAAGTACTCGTTCACGTTTAATTGATTCTCTTTCGGTTGATCAGACACAGTAATTGATTCGAGTTCCAAAATAAACCGATCTATTTCTCGAACTAATGCAACTAAACGATACGAAACTAAACACGACAATATAAAAAAAAGATCAGGAAGATGTTTTTACATTCCATGTCCGCAGTGATAGATTCACCACGTTTCCACAGAAAGAATTCCGTGGAAACACGATACTAAATGTATCCAACGTAAAATAAGTTATTACATAAGAAACACGGAGAATTCTCAAATATCGTCGCCTTATAAATATATAATATTTGTATACGAGTACGGAATCATAGCAAATACCATTAGCAGAAGGAATTCCCTACCACGTTGCTTTTAGCACGTACATAACTTGCGATTTCCTCCGCAGCGATTCACAAAAGCACCAGAGATGGATGCCGGTGGTTTTTCACGTTTTTCCTCAGACAATTTTCAATGGCGCAGCGTTTTCGATTCGAAAATATATTTGTCTGCGCGTATTTTTCCGCTTTAACGATTCGCACAAGTACTGTGGAGGATATTGGTACTCTAACCACGTATCATTCTCTTTTCGTCGGTCGCGGTTAATCTGAACGCATCCGAAAGTTATCTCATCGCTTTGAATAGTTCCATTCTGAAGTTTCCAGTGTTTTGAACGCGGTGATTCGGGCCGTCGAATTGTGGTGTCGAGTTGTCATTCTGTGAGTTAAATGGACGTTTTCGTCTGAGGTTTAAATGAAACTTTTTCCATTTCGGGTGTAGAATAACAAAAATTTGTTACTGTTTAATTTGTTTTTAATTTATTATTTTGAGTTATTTTCAATCCTCACTATATCGAATTGGGTCATTGTAAATTAATACGGTTCGATTGCTTTCATCCTTTATCGGCAAATATTCGAACAACAATTGTAATCCATCCCTCGTTTCAATAAACAATAAATCAGCTTTATTTAATCTACAATCACAAGCTAAAAGGTCCCGCATGAATCAGAAACATTACCATACTAAATTTACTACGTGATCATTTAATATCAAATTTCACAGAATTTTCAAACTTCACCTTTGTTAATCATTGTATAATATAATTCAATACCAGAACTCGCAGAAGTACTCGATTAACATTTAAACTATTCAGCAATTAACGGACAGTTATCTACGCGGGATTATCGAGACGTACACGTGTTTCGTTTCCGTTATTTCGGGAAGGAAAAGCGGCGTTAATTTCAACTGGCATGACGTCATTATACGTCATTGACACAACGTATTTTACGTCACGAGATTTAATGGTTCCGTCGAATATAATCCCGGGATGCATTTCGTCGGATTTTATAAATAAGTATAGTGTTGTGTGATGTTTTGACGTACGTGTACGAAACATATTAATGAATCCATGCCGGAAGGCCGGAGTTGTTTTGCACTGAACATAAACATCGAGAAATTCATAATTTTTAATAGTAAGGTCAAGAATATTTATCAATACAAAATTCGATGCTTCAATAGACTACATATTTCCGATGCGAATCTACTATTTTGCTTTTCGTCAGACATATTTGCGATCCGTCTTGAAAAATTGAACGATCGCACGGAAAAAATGGAGAAAAAGTCTGTAACCCGAGCAGAGCCGTTTTAACCGTATCGATTCCCGGCGGCGAAAAATAGCCGACAAGTTTACACGATTTTTTCCGAGTTCATATTCTGGTCCGAGCGAAAGTTAGAAATAGCCAAAGCAGTCGTCGACAATGGACGAAAATAAAACGTCTGTCCGAGGTAGGGATTAGACTCGGACGAAGATCTAATTGTCCGCAGTAAAGGTCGGATTTGGATTTTTTTATTTTATTTTATTTTATTTAAATCGTTCCGTTTTGTGGTCTGCGAAGGGGCTTCGTCGGTTTTATGGTTTCGGTTGATAGAATTGGTTCGATCGTTTGATTGGAAGTGTTGCGAATGTAGCTTTGGCAAAGAGCCTGTAGCGAAGTTCGCTGTGATGAATTGGTTTTGTGGTACGAATTGCTGCTTACGCAATTATTTATATGTAATTTTGACGTCTTACTCGATTTGTTTTAGATTATTTGAAAGATACGATTTTTTTTCCGAAATAATTTATGTCCGATGTTTTGGTGAAATTGTGTATTTTTTATAACACCTTAAATGGGAAAAATCGTTAATACGTTGCTAAAATATTATATGTATATAGGAGATATAATATTAAAGTTTATGACATTTTTCTTAATAAGTAGATAATGAAGACATTTAGTCTAAGCTCAGTATTATCATTATGTCACGAAGTAAGATATTATTAAATATGGAAAAATTTACAATGCGGTTTTTTTCGCAATAAAATTTAAATATAAAAACATTAAAGGGTGAAAAGAATTCAAGAGAGAAAATTTGTTTAAAAACATTTTTTTTTATATAAGATTAAAAGATTAAATTAATAACTTACCACAGTTAAGACCTTTCTTAGATCCTGCTGAAAAGCTGCCATGTCCAAAGTCCCACCAGCGTTTTCTCCTAACCTTCTCATGGCTTCAGCCAAAGGTCCGCTCATTGCCTGAAGCCTTCTCCACGATTGAGCATATTGTCTTCTCACCAATTCGATAATCGTAGAAGTCAACGCCAATCCGACGAGAATGTACATCGTACATAGCAACATGTAATTGGGACGCTCTGAAAACAAAACGAATTTTATAATACATAGAAAATTTTCAAATATTTGTCGAAAAGTATTCACAAAGGCATTGACGTTTCTCACTAAATAAATTTAAAATTCAACCGACCCAAAGGGTGTTCATTAGTCCCGGATAGAATAATACGGTTAAACCGCAAGTAAAATATTTTACAGTTGTGGGTTTATAGTATCCGAAGTGCGATTCGCTGCCTAGACGTAAAAGCCACAGTATCGAATTACTTCTATTAGCATTCCACATTGTTGCGACACAAAGGGAATTTCCAAGACGAACCAAAAAGGAAGACCCTTTTAGGATTCTGTTTCGAAAGGGCATGATAATACATGTGAAAAATGTACGGATTAATAATAATCCTGTGGTTTGTGTATTCCGAAAAACTTTTAAACTTTTTAATATCGGACAGATAAAAAATGAAATATATTACGGTTCAGATTTAAATTTTAAAACATTATTATTATCAAATTATTCGAGCATAGACCAAACTTTATTTAAATTTCCGAAATACGTGCCGGACAATACTAATACTTGTATTACGCGGTAATGAGTTTAAACTTTGCCTAAAATAACAACGCAAAACCAACATTTTAAATTATCCAAACCACATAATATAACGCGGCACTAAATTTGCAACGTCCACGCACCTAAAAATAAATTAGTACGCAAACTTTATAGTGAACTTTTGGTGCAATTGCGGACGGCACTTGTGCAATAGCCAGTTAACATTTATCAAAGGAAAAGCGGTCAATGGCAGTGAAGGCCGCGCCTACATTTCCCCCGGCTTTTCCGGAAAATGTATTTCCATGGAAAACTGTTAGGCGTTACGATTCACTGTATAAACTTTTCGGCTTTTTATGTTTATGCCTAATCTTTACGGCACGGCCATAACAGGAGGAGAACGCAACTATCGTAAATTTTCCCATACGTGGAAAATGTGGACGATTTTCATTCGAGTTATATGATTTTATTGATGCGAGATTTGATAGCTTTGTTTTGAATATTTTTTTGTTTAAATCAAATTTTCTACAAAATAAAATATTTAAATAAAATTTGATTAACGACAAAAAAATTCTTGGACACATTTCCCATCATCTCTCCGGCGTTATCTGTTTGATGTAACATTTTACAGTCGACAACGAATGCCAACGGGACAACAACCAATCCGCCCATAACAATAACAATAGACTCAAACGACAGGGTCGAACTTTAAATTTTAAATTTGGAAACGAAACATTGGACAGAATCCAGTATGTGACGCGATACCATTGCAAACGAGCAAACTGAGATCGTACAAACGAAACGATTTATTTTCGAAGTCATCCAATGCTGATTTACAACTGAAACACTCAAGAGTTGCGATTGACGTGGTAATTGTTTGTTTGAAGCTCTGATTGAATCCATTTGTGTTACTGATTCATACGATCGATTGACTTCTCAAGTCTTGTTCGAAATTGATACTCAAAATTAATTTTATGGAAAAGTTTCTTATTGTACAAAGTTCGACAGTGGTTTTGTATGTTAATGGTGTGATAATTACGTCTCGAATTAAAAATTGTTCTAATGTAAATTTTCCGGCTTTAACGTTTTAATAGTTCGAGTTGCGTGAATAATTTTATTAACTCTCGGCTAAAGCGAAGATTAATGTTAATGGATTGTAGCACTTAATACTTTGAGCAAACGCGGCCTCCCTCTATTGTTGCCGTTTTCAGTTGAAAGTTTGTATGCTTTATTTATATGCGAGTATATGTACTAAGCGTTATTCAAACACCAATTTATTAAACCTTTCTAGTGAGGAATTAAGTGATTTTCATCAGAATTTAACATGCATTTTAATCGTCCATTAAATACTTCACCATAAATTTGTATACAAATATACTAAAATATTATGAAAAGTTAGTACATACATTTTCACAATCGAAAATATTTGTTCAGTACGAGTTTCGTAACCAGAAAAATTCAATTTCCGAAAGTTTCTTCGGCAAAATTCATGTACTAACTAACCAAAATATGTTTAAAAAATATATATATTTCAAAGGTTTCTCATTACTAACAATTAACCAATCAAACATTCGAATACAAACAACCACTGTTTCATCACGTAAAAATAATCGAACCATCATCCGCCACTCAAACGCAACCGATCGGACGGAAACGGGCGTTTTTCATAGTCGATTTCGCATTCATTCATGACTTTTTTCCCTCCGGAGCCCGCCACTAACTCAACAATCCGCATTTTTTTTCGTTTGCACAAACAAAAATAGCCGAACACAATAAATTGGACACAACGAAGAGTTATTGCCGTCGTTCGGATGTTGCGCACTCGGCTGGGAGCGGCTGCTCCTTACAAACCGAACGGAATCATAAAAGCGGAGCCTTGACCCGTTTTTCGATCGCTAAATTAATATTTTCCTTAGCATAGAAAGGTAAAAAAGACACGTGGACTGTGCCTGGAGTCGTAAAAGCTACGTACGCTATGTAAATTTCACTTAAGCAGATCTATATGTTTTTGTATGATATGTCATGTACGTTTCAAATTGATTCCGTTTGAATGTGTCAATGAATCATTTTTGTTATGAATATATTTTTTTATATAATTAAAAATACTTTTGTAATGTTTCTTATTCGAATACAATAAAAAAAAAGTTCATAAAGTAAGGAATTCATTCATAGCCCAATAAAAATATATGAAGCCATATTCTTCATTAGGTTCATTACATTTTCCAATCTATCCGGACGAGTGCCCTAGAAAAAGAGAAACATTTAACGAAAGGCTACCATCACCAATATTATATCTCATAAATCTCTTATCGAAATGAGATCCTTTCGCAGACGACACTCCATCAACGCATCACCCACGCCCGAAAGTATAATATATATATGAAGGGTTTAGCATCAAAGCTCCCAATCTATATCAAAATATATGTCTGAAATTGAAACCCTTTTCTCATCCAAATCTATGATCTTGAAATTTTTCAATCTCGAACACTAATAAATGACAATATTTCAGGATTTCGATCCGATGAATAGACAACATTCTATATTGAAAAGTTGATATGGAATAAGCTTCATAAAACCTTGAAAATATTTAAAAAAAATACATATATTTCAAAAAACCTATTATAATGTTATACATAAAATATAGATGGCGCTGATATTGCGCATAATAAGCGAACGTTTTTTCCTTTGAAAAAATCGCATCAAAGCCCAATTTTCACTAGAATAAATTTTCATACACTGCGGATTTCGTAACCGAACCTCTCATATAAAATAATATACTTTTGCACGTATCGAACGATGGCAATGCCTCCACAATGACGCACACGTATAGAGTACATGGCAACACAATTCGTACGACACATATTTGCCAGGGTAATAAAAACGACCGTAAGAATTACACCCGTCCAAATCTGGGTTATGTCGAAAAGGTCGCGACGATCTTTTCAATGCGACTATATGTGAATATAGACTTTGCACAAAGTCAGCGTCAATTCCGCGAAATTGGGATGATAAAGTGAAAAAGCTTTGAATCGAAAAGATGTTCAATGTTTTTTTGAGGATCTATTATCATAAATCGTGTTAGGTTCATGTCAAAAGTTTTTTTAATTCATATTTTAGTTATTAGATTTATTAGAGGATACAATAAAAAGTTTTATCGTTGAAAAAATTAAGTGTACTATTTCATTATAAAAACTTATTCTATGAGATCGATCACTGTATCATTAATCATTCAAGATTACTCCGAATATCTTTCACTCAATTATTGGATTAGACTTCGACCTCAAATAATATTATCTATAATATAAATATAATTCAATGTCAAAAACTAAACTCACTCAACTTCAAAAACACACTACACCCCCACACATGAGGGCGTCTCGCTTTTCATTGCCTCTTAACTTCGTTTTGGATTTTTAGCGCTATTTCGAATTGTTTTTCGGCCCAAAAATAACATTCCAAACAATGTAATTACGGCTAGACGACGTCTCAGAGCTGGCACCCATTTTCGTTTCGCACGAGGAAATTCTACGGAAATGAAAAATGGACGCACGTATCTGATTAGCATAATTGAATTTCGCGCCACTCTAATGGTCGAACGTGTAACTCTTTTTTGACGTGTCTCGACAAATGCTTAAACGCTTATTAATAGCTTTCTGTATATTCAAAATTCGCTATCAATCATCGACAGTGTTTAGGGATCAATTTGTTTCGGAATACAAAATCGAGCTAGTTCACACGCAATTGTGCAAGTAACCCAAAACCGGGACAGACGAGCCAAAATCGAACACAATCAAGCACAAACGGAAAAATGTATTGCGTGTGTAAATATTTCAGGCTAAGTTTCGACATGCTGTAAATACACGTGTACGTATAACCATTTATTGGTGTTATAAAATGTGTGTGAATAGAGTAGCGTCACGCGAATCGATGAAGACATTGAACTCGATTCTGACCCATCGTTTTTAGCAATTCGCAATTTTTTTCACGAATTAAAAAAATCAAATTTGATTATAGTATGTGAAATATTTTCAATTTAGACCCATCGATGCATATACGAGTACTATAAAAATCAAGCTTGATATAATATATTAGATCGAACGTTCTTATATAAAAATAATATGATTAATTATTCGTTTTTTTTTCCTTTCAAATACATTCAGATGAAATTCATGTAAGCATTTAAATATTTCATTTCATTTCGAGTGGAAGTTTCGTTTTAACCCGAAATTCAAAAATCCGTTCCATCAACGTTCACATTTTGATTAGAATCAATTCATCATTTTTGGTCGAACAAAAAGTAATATTCAACGTTTCCGTCAAGATCGTAAAAAAAACACCAAACGAGCGCATTATAGTAGTCCGTTTAGATTATTTATGTAAAAGGAAACCTTGATGATATTTATTTTCATGTGTACGCATTACATTAGGCTAATTGGACGATTTCCTTCATCTCTGACCTAATACATAAATAATATAAATAGTTTACCGATAAATTTAGTCGGCCCGATACCGAAACTCTCCTTTATGGACCGTAACCTATCCCAAGCATAATTCACAACCCGGCAACATTGAAAATGAAATATACAAGTCGACTAAAAAATAAATGGTTCAAACTCACTGGGAACGAGGTCGCCGAATCCTATGGTGGTCATGGTGACGAAACAGAAGTAAAAACCATCACCAAACGTCCAATCTTCTTCCCAAAGTACGAAGAGGCCAGCTCCTGCTGCCAAATACAAGAAGAGGAAACCAACAGCTGCCAAAGCGTATAACCATCGTCTTCCAGATACGTTCTGATTAGGCGTACTCTGACAAAAAACTAAAAATTAGATGGATTAGATATAAACACTGCCAGTGAGTTTATTTGAATATTTTTTTTATCTACGTTGCGGTTAAATTATCATACATAAATATTCACCGATTACGAGGAAAACTTTTCAAAAAAATCAGGTTTGTAACAAAATAAAATCATAAAACACTTACAAGGAATTGTCGGCATATGGTTTCCGAGTACAGAAACAGCACTTGCGAACAGTTTTCCCCAATCCGCAATAACAGTGAGCGTGAGCGGTATTCCAATAAGGGCGAACAGTATACAGAACGTTCTGCCCCAAAAAGTTATCGGCACTATGTTTCCGTAACCTAAAAATAAACAAAAAAAAACCTATTTATATAATAGACAAATAAATTAAAAAATATATTGAATCAATTAGCGAACGCGATATTTTAAATTTATACAAGCGGCCGACTAATATCCGGCGTATACATTTCGTTTTTCCTGTGCACATGTCAAACGTTCTGAATATTTTCAAATTGGAAAATATGAATTGTGATGAGGAAAAATGCTTTTTTGTAGAAAGAAATCTGTCGTAAATTGTCTCGCTCAAGTGAGCCGCGCGGTCGTTAAGTTTTTTTTTCGATAGAAAAAAGCGCACGATAAAGGTCTCTGAGCTTTTGTTTGCGGAAAATTTACATCGGTGAGCTTTTGAAATTTTCTCTGATAATTACCTATTGTGGTGAGGACTGTTGAAGAAAAAAATACGGCTTGTAATGTACTCCATTTCTCTTCGGCTGCTGGAAAACCACGATCAGCTGAAAGAACTATTCCACTATGTGCCGCTTGTTCTATTACCTAAAAAAAAATATAAAAATTATGACAATCATCAAATTAATTCGACAAAAACAAAAATGCATTCATATATTATTCCGACCACTCAGATTTTTCGCGACATCTCATTTACCATCTAAAGTACAAGAATTTCCTTCTACCAAAAAAAAATATGAAGAACATAAATCAAGTAAAATTGAAACGATTTTGGCTTGACTGACGCGGGGATTTATTTTGAATCGCGATACACACGTGATCGGAAAATATATAAAACGTAAATTTCGACGGAGGGTATTGTCGATGTTTTCTGCTTTTCTTCGAATGAAAAACATCGACGATATGAAAAGTGAACAATAGTAGTGTAATGTGTTCGATAACATCCGAGGGCGCAAGAATTTCCCAGAGGCCGATTTTCAGCGGAAAACTGACGGGATATTTATGTTGTGACCACTTCCATAACTGCTGAAAAAATATTGCTTGAAAGATTTGTCAGTTTCATTGTAGATAGTATTTTTTTATAGTGTTCGTATATACGTAACTCACGCAACATAATATTATATGAAAAAGTTATTTTTTGAAATTTTTTTGTTTATTATTTTTTTTGTGAAAATGTCATGATAATTTTAGAAATCATTTATAATGTCAATCATAATTACATTTTTGATAAATATAGTGGAAGAATGTGTCGTTTTCGGTTACAAATGTAGCGTATGGAAGAGTTACGCCCATGACGAGCCAGCTAAATATTTCAGTTTTTTGTATTATGAAAAAGTACGTGTAAAACGTACGCACTTTTGACGTTAATATATCAACGTATATTACTAAATGAAAATAGTAAAAAACCGAGAAAACCAACAAGCAAAAACGTGACTTGTGAGAGTGAAAAATGCATATTCTGAAAATTTTATAATTAAATAACTTTTTATAACTGGATGAATACGTGTAAAATTTCCATGAACTTTTAGTTATATGAATTTATTTATATACAGTAAAGTTAATAATTCTTTTATTAAGTACTAAAGCCACAAATTACACTTCCATGAAAATGTCTTTCGCAATACGAGAAAAATTCGCAACGTTTGATGAGTGTTTTTATTGTTTCATTTGTGTACTTTGAATGTTTTCACAAGTTCTGGTATGAAAATATAATAATTTTTACAGCGTTTAAAAGTACACAAAAAGTGAATATGTCAACTAAGAAAATATATTTTCCAATGTGGATACGCTAAATGGAAAACCTTGCCAAAGCAAATATAGAATGAAAACGTAAAGACATTTTTTGGAATACTTTCTTTTGACGAAACTCATTTCTTTGTTCGCTATATTTAATTGAAAACGACCAAGAAATTTATGTGTATTTCTTATAAACGCATGACTTCACCAATTGTTTTCATATTCGCTATACATATTCGGGATTATCATAAATTAATGTGATATAATATTAATATCAAGTGAAAAAAGCTATATCGAAGCGACGGATATAAATTGTGGTTTTTTAATAGGAAAATTCCCATATTTTATTACTCTGTTTTGTTCCATGATCCAATGAAAAAAAAACTAGATTTCCCAGATAAAATATTAATATATTCTTTAAAACATTAAAAAATATATCACGACCATCAAATCGAAGTTAACGACGGTATTTTACAAACTTATAATTTTATGACTACTAGTTAAAATTAGATTTTCGCAAGAATATAACTGAGACTAACTAAAGCTTCACATTTTCAGCTAAATTTTAAAAGAGTCCCCACACTTGAGAGAAACTCTTAGAAAACTGTGATATAATATATTATATAATATATTATATAACATAAACTTTAACTATATTCTATACTGTATTCGAAATTAATATTCTACTATATGAAAATAAATCTTCGCTCAAAAAATTGCTTCAATAAATATTCATGTCAACGGCTTGGTCTTTAGATATGAATAATCCAATATTTGAATATTTATTATCGCTTCATCATAATATTATTTGATGTAATACTGTATTCTAATAGTTTTTATACAGTAAAATTGTAAATAACAAAAAAGTATACATTTAACATTCAGTCGGCGATCCAAACAGTTTGTACACACTTTGCGGCTTGTTTACACACTGAACAAATAAATACGAGATTTACTTACGCGTTTTCAGCTGAAAACCCGCCAGAAAAAAATCATAAATTACGTCTCAGATAACCGAAAGAAAACCAACTTTTTCCAACGATTGTTTGCTCGGTTGCACGTGAAAACCCATGTTTGTCCTACATCACGATATCATATTTGCATTCTTCGATCGTCCCAATAAACAAGTTGTGTTACGAGGAGTTCATTGCATGAAAATCCTCAGACATATATGCTGAATGTCTTTGTGAAAGCTTATTTTTACCTATTTTGTCAACGCGGGAAATATTAATGTTGTGAGACTAAAATAACGTGACGTTTTTTGTGAATATCATTGTTTTCTTTCATATATCAATGCCGCGTTTCGTTATTTGCTCTTTGTGAAGTTTTCTATTTTTATATCATATTTGCACTCATATATCATTCCGTATTGAATTTTTTGTGAAAACTAAACATCTCGTGTGTGTTTTGAGATTAGAGTATTTTATCATTCTCGTGTTTATATTTTTATTGGAAAAGTTTGCATACCGTTGTTTTTATTTAGTGGCGCCACATTAATTAACTGGCTTTAAATATCTTTCCAGATTTTTTATATGAATTTATGTTTTTCTCAAATTAAACAATGCAGTAATCTAGGTTTAAGACTTTCTATAATATTATAATAAGATTCACGACTTTACTATTCAGGTTGCTTGGGTATTTTTGTTCTTCAAATATTTGCATAACACGAATTTTCATTTGCGCAAGATTTAATAATAGTTATGAAAATAGTATGATTAATCTTATGGACATTATAAAATTTATTTTTACCCGTTATTAAAATCGTTATTTATATATGTACATTTAAAATCATCTGAGATTTGATCTTATTGTTAGCGAAAATTACATTCTACCCAAAAGGCATCGAAAACGTGAATACAATGCAAATTTGAATTTTTCCTATTCAATAATCCGCAGATTTTCCTACAATAAATTTTTAACTGATAAAACCCATGTCACGTTTTGGGTACCACACGACTGGAACAGATATTTTCACGAACTTTAAAAGGAAAATTCCCCTCAAACTAAAAGACCATCCTGCGATTTTCACACAAACTTGGTAATATTATATTGAAGATTTACCGCATAAATTCTCTTGAAAATGTAAAAAATACAAACCTCTTCATAGATAGCCAATTCATAGTTCACCAACGTTCCGAGTTCTGGTAGGTCTGAATTGTTCATGATTTTGAAAATAAAATGTTCCCTTTGGGTCATCACCGATTCTCGATGGTATGCTAATCTTGCTATTTCCGCTGGATATTCCAAAGCTCGGAAGACCTGTAAAAATTTTCAATAATATAATATGATTAAAATATAGAAAAGTCTATTAGAGAAGTTCATTACAGTATAATTACTGATAATTAAGTCTGAAATAATTCAATGTCAACCTTGAAAACTACTTGAAAATCAATATTGTGTGGTAATTGTATGTAAATATTTTAGGGAAGGAAAACAAAATATCAACTTCATATACATACACGTATACTTGAACAACAAAGTTATTTAAATAACAAAAAAATTATATTCAATAATGACTTCATGATAATTAAAATAATATTTACGCACCAATTTACATTAAAAAAATTCACGACTTTCCGCACATTATCATCAACTATTTATGTAACCTCATAAACTCGCACACGTTCCGAAAAATTTACATTTTTATTATATCACTTAAAACCGAAACTGCCAATTTTCCTTATGCGCAAATAGAATAAACTTTAAATCGAAAAAACAGATTTAGATTTTCTTCGAAACCACAATTCTTTCCAGTGAAACGTTCGTGCTGAAATATCTCACAAGTCTTTTGTATGTAGGCCTTCGATTAGATAACAAGGAAAACGTACGGATTCGCATTTTCCACATTTCACGTAAAACCAACAGATAGTAGGCGCTTGTAAATTGTTTCAAACGACTTGAGTGATTTTAAATTGTATATATTATATGTTATATTTTCATATGGATTTTTCGCTCCCGTTTTGCATTTATTTGGCACAATGAACGCATGGACGATTACAGGGATGTTCACAAATAGAATAATGGTTTTATGGTTTGGAGCGAAATGCTGAAATCTCGTTTATTGTTACGGGTCTTTATCCTAATGGATCTTGATAGATTGTAAACGGAAAAAGGATGTTCTAATGACAAGAGTGGATGTGTATTATTCTTCTATCGAATCTTTTGTTTTAACGAAAAAAAATTGAAAATATTATTGTATTAATTGTTTTTAGAATTTTTTTTAGTCATCCTTTGTGATTTAAATATTCTCAGAGCAATATCTCATCCGAATTTTATATGTTCAAAGAATATTCTCGAGGGATTGAATGCTTTTATTGAAGTTATTTGAAACATTTTTATTTGAAAAAGTTCGAGTCAATATATATTTTTTATAAATAGAGATAATTTGTTTATACAATTTATATTATCATAACATAAAAAGTTTTCTCAATACGTTACATTATCAATAATTTAAAAAAAAACACTAGAATAACTTGTTAATGAAAGTGGTCTAAAAACAAGTAGATGGAAATTTCCCCGTATAATAAAACAAATATTTATTCTAAATCACTGTTTTCCAAGATTATTCCAAAATAAACAATAAAAATTATTTTAGTAATACAATAATATTATCGTTAAGACGTTATATAAAATCATGAAAATGTATATATTAATATAAACAGGCACTGAAATTGCGGTTTAAATATTGAATATTTTTTAATAAAATGTATCAAGTTTTTCTATAAAATTTTCAATTTCATATTCATATAAAAAAAAATTAAATATCAATAGAATCAAATTGAACACATTATACACAAAAATTTGGAATTCTTTAACGCTTTCTTCAACACAACGCCCTTTTCACGCTTCCTAGAAAATTCATAAATATGCAACACCTCACTTCCCCAACATGAAAACTCTATCCACCACCCAAAAAGACTATAAAACACCTTACCTATATATCATAAGAAAATTGTTAATGTTAATCGCGACGATACAAAGCGAGTCACACAATTACCCGATGCGTGTTTTGCGGTCTCCACGTCACATCAATTATTCCCGAAAACGAGAACAATGGTGCAAATTTAACACATGCCCGTCCCCGGAGGCTTTTCACCAGCTTCAGCCCTTCAGGGTCTCTGTATATTTATGGGCAGCTATATTGTTCCATATGTTAACCTTACGTGTCGCTTACTTTTTGATTCGATTGATATATTGGTGTTGAGGGATGTCCCAGTTGGGAAAGTGGTGTTTAAAATTTGGGTGGTTTCGTGGAAGTGTCATATAATGTTTATGGTAATATATTGTTTTTTAGATGTGTAATAGATAAGTTTTGTAGGTGTTTGTGGTGAAATAAATGTGAAGTAGGTGTGATGTTATAAATGGGTTATTGACATGTGACTATTATTGCCTGTCTGATCCATATTATGTGTCGAAATTGGATAAGTGTATTTTCGAATCGTGAATGACAAGTTGATTCGTAAAAGTGAACGAATTTCTTCGATAAATCTATATATTTATTCACAATGTACTATCCGAATATGTATATTAGAAATTTAAAAGTTTTTATATATGAGAATATAATACGATTATGTTGAAAAAATACTTGTTCCTTTTTATGTCTTTCAAATTTTCAGAAAGTACATTTGCAATGAAATAAAAGCGCGCCCTCGTATGAATTTTTAATATATTTAATTTGCATCCGTATCACGTATTTCAAATTACATTAAAAAATTCTGGTAAAATTTTCCTTAAGTACGAAAACATGATGCATTCAAATATAAACATTTTATAAAATTATTTAGTCAAAAACACATAAATATAGACCTACTTAGACTACGGAAAAATTAAAAAAGCATCGAAACGCCACTTTGATATTCCGATAGACTTTTAATTTTCCGCCGACCTCGACAGTTTTTCCGGCAATTTTCATCAGTCGTAGAGATAACGGTCACCACGATTTTCCACGCACTATTCAATATCGACCGGCATTTTCCCGGCGAATTTTCCTCGAGCCCTAAAGGGGAAGTCCCTTTAGACTTCCACGTGAGATAGGTTCTCGCGTTTTTGAAACCTCCTGACGTTGGATATATAATTATATTTGACACCACACATATTCAGGAAGGAAATGTGGAATTTTACCAAGATTGATACTGTGTGTGTCAATTCATCATAATCATGTCATTTGTGAGATTTTTTTATAATAAGATATTTTTTTGTATTAAAAATATACAGAAAAATCATGTGTGTAACTGAAATTATCACATCTATTGAGAATTTTTTAAATTTATATTGAATAAATAAATTTTTAAAGAAAAAAAATTGATCGAGCTAATATGATATATAGGTACCATAGATTTGTTTTATAAATATTTGAAATTTCAAATAAAAATTTATATGTTGAAATTTAATATTGCAAATTTTCTATAAATATTTTTAATATATAAAATATTTAAGTATTCGAATACTAGAACCGATAAATTTCAAAATACATTATTCAAAGAACGGATAGACATTGAATAATGCAAATTCACTTCTGGATAACAAAATCGCATGACGAAATGCATCACCGCATTTCATGGAAATTTTTTAGAAAATTATAAAGACAATACGTCACCACGCTTAGGGTTATTTTATTATTTTATTCAAAACCTCGGTCATATTTAACTTTCGCATACCACATCACATCTCGCTATAAATCTTTCATCAACGTTATTATTATGCACGCGAGAATTTATATGTGCTGAAATATCCGCGTTGTTCGCGAACAACGAACGTGCGTATTTTGCGCGTTTTTTAAGATCTGAAAAGAATTTTCAACGGTGCAAAAACCCATAAATATTTATGACGGGACATCCATATCAATTAGCGAGATTTACGGCTCTTATTGAAAAAAATAACACATACATTAGAGGTGCGAGCTTTCGGTGGCTGCTTGTTTGGAAAATTGCGTTAATGAAAGCTCTCATTGTTTGCTTTTTTAATAGAGAAATGTTGAAATGATTTATAATATTGATCTTTGATATATAAATGTACAGAAACCGAAAAGTAATGTGTTCTAAAGTTGAGACGATTTATTGATTTTCACATGAAGACCTTTCAATAGTGTTAACATAGGTCAAGTTTTCTTTTTATTTCTACATTTCATCACCGTGATGAAATGTATTATATTAAAAAAGAATTGTTGAATGACAATTTTACAAAAAAAACGTAATTAGATGACTATATTCAGAATATTTCGTACAAATATTTCAATATTTATATAATAACGAGTCACTAGATTGTTTATAATACTCATTAACCATTTTTATATATTATATTACAAAAAATTTAATTGAAAATATGAATTATATAGGTAGTGTCCAAACGAATACTTGACAATATAATTCAAATTTTTAATCAAATTTTCTGAAATATAATATATAAAAATAGTCAGTTGGTATTATAAACAATCTAGTGACTCGTCAGTATATAAATCCTGAAATAAAAGTTTCTTAAAATATTCTTAATAAAGTCATCTAATAGTTTTTTTTTGTAACATTATCATTCAGCATTTTTTTTTACTTTTCAATAACCATTTTTGTTTTAACTAAAAAAAATAGCTTTAATTAATAAAAAAAATATACACAACATTTATATTAACTTATTGAAAATAATTCAAATTTATTTTTCTCTACATAAATTTTTTTGAAATTTTTCAAACAAAAAGATCGCACTGTTTGGGTACACGACTCGCGTGCACCACAAGCATACTAAAAACAATTCAAACATCCAAAATAACGTTTGAGGTCAAACCTTGGTATACATAAATTGACGCAACAGTTCCGATAAAAGAGCTTCTGCAATTTCCCCTTGCGATGGAAAAGCCCCTCAGTGACGGTTAGCGTTTCGGGGAAATTCGTTTAACACCATGGGAGAGGCCTCCGGAAAATCCCATAGTATTAATTTTACCGTTATTAAAACGGGAAACTCAAATTTGCGTTAACGCCCGACCAGAGACTCACAAAACATATTATATTTAATTATTATGCTGTATTATGTCGCGATATGTGGAAAAGTTTCTTATGTTGGGTATATACAGTGGTGGAAAATATCGTTTGATTTGTTCTAGGGTGAGTCATTTAATAAGAATTTTGAAATGAGTAATATATTTGGAAATATATATTTTTATGACTTAAGGTGCTCATTTGAGAAAAGTACTGGAAAAATTACTTTGCAGAAACGATCTCAAAGTTGGATAAATGGTTTTAAACACTCAGGAAATGTTTGAACGAACCTTAAACATATTACAAAAAATATGAGGAAACTTTCCATTTTATAACATTTTTATGGGACCTTTTCATGAACATGTTGGTTTTTCAATATAACTTGAAATCTTCAACTCATACCTCACTAAAAATAAAAATAATTAATGTTTTTAAATTTTTAGTTTAAATAATTTTAATATACAAAGTGGGACTTTTTTATTATATTTTTTTCTTATCAATATTTTGACTCTATGAATTAAATTTTAGGTTTAAATTCTATATTTGATATTTTATTAAATATGATTCGTTTATCGAAACGTCGTTTATGAGTCTTGGCGACATCGTGACCAAATTTTGGATAGGATTTTGTGATAAATCAAAATGTTCGTTGCGTAACTTCTTCAGATTGTATATAATTGAAAAAGTTTCGTGAGTTGAGAAGTGTTGTATTAATTTACAGGGTGTTTTGAAAGTTGTTTATCTTCATAAACAAGTTATTAGGATTATAAAATTCCAAAAATTTTATATTAATTATATAATATTTTATATAGTTTTTTTAATACTTAATTAACGCAACCGAATTTCAAAATACCCAAAAACTAAACATCAATAATTTTATTAAAACGAACACCAATATTTGACCTTTCAAGGACTCGTATAAAGTCAAGGACGAGATACACAAGATCGAGCCTCCTATAGATTCAAGTTAATTCAATAAAACTTTTTCCGGAGCTTTTTCCTCACGTATTTTTCACGTATCATTTGCATCGAAATCTCTACGTATACGTACGTTTACGTTGTAAACTCGGTCCCAATTTTTCCATTTGCCAAACATCTTTTTTCAGGACCAGGAATTTCCACGTCCGAAAGAACGATATCAATCGTTTAAAGGAAAAACTTAGATTAATCGCACGTGAAAGATTTAACGTTTGCGATTAGTGAATGAGTACAACGTATAAATTAGAGCTAACCGCGAAAACGATTCGCTGTTTCGCATTTGTAACGAAAATTTGCGGATTTTCTGTTCGCTAGATTATATCTCATCAAATATATTTCTTTTTTGGTTTAATTTGTTGTGATATAATGTAATAGTGTGTTTATTAGTTGTAAATTCAAATCTGTACATTACTGAGATGGGTTGTATGTTTTGAATTATAATTTTATCTTATAAAAGGGAAATTTATAAATTCGAAAGATGATACTAGTTTCATCGTTTGAATATTTCATAAGAAACTATCATATAAACAAGACTCTTATTATGTAAAAAGCTATTTTTTGTTATAATAAAAAAAAATGCTCTATTCATATAAAAACATATTGAAATTTTTGTAAAAGTTTATTGTATTGAAAAAGTTAAAAAAAATTAATTCAGATTAATGGATCATTTATATAGTTTTTACAGTTGATTATTAAATAAATAACGTATTTAATTTTTTTTCAAAACATTAAATTACAATGGTTTTTTAACATACATATGCAAGATTTAATCAAAATGTGATAATTGCATTTCTTCGAAAAGATTGAAAAAATTGATAAAACTAAGCTATTTATTACCGAAAACATACGTAGAAAACTACTCGAAAACACGTAATATCATCAAAAGGTTGTTGAAACGTATTTACGTTCCAAATAATAAGCATCAAAAAAATTCGGTGTTTGTAAAGTACGCAATTAAGATCGATCATGCGACAAAAAAGGCGGCCATTAATTTGCATAATTATTCGAAAACACACACACATCCAAGCTCAGGTTTCGCATGAAACCGTATAATTTTCGCGACGATTAATACCTTTTTTGCAATAATTAAACGAGCTTTCGCATTCATGATTTGTGTCCCCCCCAAAGTTACGCCAAACACAAATTTTCTCTTTGATAATTACGCGTAAACAACCGAGCTTTTTTTCAATGCGAAACTTTCGATTTGCAATCTTCAATGCATTCCAGATTCTATTCCGAGATATTGTTAAATAAATAGAACCTCGAAGAATCAGTATTTCGAGATTGGATAAACGTCGATTGTCTATTTTCGTACTCGTTTGTTTCCGCGAATTGACATTTATTAAATTGAGACAATTAACCGATACAATCGCATTAACGGGTGACCCATATTCTCGTTTATTCGAGGGCAGTTTTAATTTGGTTTTGATGTGGTGATGTTTTTTTGATTTGTGTATAAAAAATGCGGCTTAGTTTTTTTTGTGATTACGAAAGAAAATTTTGAATGACGCCGTCGAAAGTTTGATCGTTTCGAACTTTTTTAATCAAATTTCGCTAAGCTGTTTTTTAATTATTTTAATGAAATTTTCGATTTTATTTCGAAGAAATATTGGATTGAATATATTTTGTGTGGTACTTTTACGTATTAGAAGTTAGATTTAAAATTGATAAATCTGAATTTGTATAAAATCGATTTGTGTTTTGATATAACATATAAACATTTATTAGGGTAGCTATTGAAAGATTGAAGGGTTTGGAAAAATCATAACTTGTTAATTTTCAATCTTTTTTTTAATTTTATTTTTCACATGTTATAGATATACATAGTATCTTTTAGAGACGAAAATCGTTACATATCAAGTGCAATGATTAAAGTTCGTTGGGTTTTTATTTTTCACTGAAATTCGAATTATTGACACTCAGAAAAAATATTGACAATATTTTATGACTTTTTATAATTGATCTTTCACTAGAATAAAAAAAAATCCAATGAGTTTTACTCGTTGCTGGACATCATACGTAGACATTTTAATCTCCTAGGATTTCTCTATAATCAGTAAAAAGATTGAGAATGAACAAGTTATGACTTTTCCAAACACTTCGGTCTTTCAGTGACCAGCCTGTATATATTATATAAGTTTTCATGACCCAGTTTTCAGTCATCAACAATTATCATAATCATCGTTATTATGAGAAAAAAAGTTAAAAATTTTTTGTTCGAAATAAAAAAGTTTTACATAAAAAATAATTGCTTGATATTTATTACAGCACAATCTACTAAAAAATCCTTTGATATTCAAAAATAAAGTGTATTTATGATAAAAATATTTTTATTATGTTTACTCGAATCAAATCTTAAAATCAAAATTAAACAAACCGTGCATTTCGAAGATACAATCAAAACTACACTTTGATCTCAGCCAACAGACCAACAACAAGCATCATCACCAAAGACCACCCAAAACCCCTCATCAAAACCAGAAATCATACCCCATAACCTCAACCCCTCCACCTAAAACCCAACCAAAAGCCTCACCAGCCCTCCTCCGGCGGTGTAGATCATCAAAGCCACCAGCAGTCCGAAATGGCCCAAAGCTCCCTTCAGCTGAACAGTCTGCCAGCTCCTCTTCGCCGAGCCCAGGAGGCTCTCGCTTTCGAAGGTCACCTCGCGGATGTGCTTGGCGCTGCCCATGGTGTTGTACCACGCACTGACAAGGGACCGACACCAGAATCATCCCATCATGAAGGATGTGGGAGGATTGTCCGCAGAGGTGTCACGTGAGAAAGTTGGCGGAGGAATGCGGGGACGTCCGTCGACGTCTGGTGCCCGAACCGAACTGAAAGCTCGGAGCTGAAAGCTTTTAAAGGCTTCTGGCACGCGGCCACACGTTTCGGTGTAGTACCTCCTGTGCGAGAAAAAGTGAGGCTTTTTAGTGTGGGTTTTGTGATTTTTTTCATGAAAGGGTTTGAGGGAGTTTTTGGGTTGTTTGGTAGTTTTGAGTTTGTATGATAGATGAAAATGCTTGGTATTGACGTTGGATTATAAGTGGATTTTGTGATTTTGTGATTTTGTTATGATGGTGGGGTTTAGGTGAGTTTTTTGAGTTGTTTGGTAGTTTCGAATTTCTATGATAGGAGAGGTATAGTACTTTAGAACTAAAATTGAATTATAAGTTGGTTTGTGATGGAGGTGATTCAAAAAAATCGTTTGAGTTTAGTTGATTTATCAAACAACGTGTGATTATTATATTTCAAAATCTAAACGTTGTTTTGATTTTTGTATATTTCTATTGAAAAAAAATATCAAAATATGTTCTAACAGGTAAGTCTAAAACTTTTTTCAGTCTTCAAATTAAATTTTCGTGTTTTTAAAAAATAGGGAGGTGATATATTTATCGTTCCAGATGGTATAAATTCCAGTTATACCATTGCTTAGTATGATGAAAATAATGGGAAGTTTATTTTTATTATGTTTGTAAAATATAATATCATAATATTTTCATTCAATTTATAGAGGTTTTTTTCAATTTTGTATGAGTATATTGATTAATTTGGCATGTGCCAAATTATTATTTATTTTACCTAATATTATTGATATTAAATATATTTTATTAAAAGAAAACAATGGTTCTAAAATAGTAATTAAAAATTAAATCTGATATTCGTTTATATAGAGGTTTTCAGAAATGAACTTCTAAAACTTCGGTGTGCATTTCACTCTTTTACGTCTTTTTAAAAACTGACCAAGAAAACAAATTGAAACTTTAACAAAACGAATTTGCCACATTTCCAATTCTAAAGCTTTTGTCTGAGAAAGTTTAGTCAGAAAAATATATATTTCACGTTTGTTTGTTGAAAGTTTTCTACCACAAAATCTTCGACGAAAATTTTAAATTGACTTTTCCTTAAATTCTTTGAATATTTGCTACTTAATAAATTTTTGTACCTACCTTACATAGATATTATTTTAATTTTTTTTCAAGGTTTCCACAACAACACCGAGTATAGAACACTATCTGCGAAAAAGTTCGAATTAGTATAATTAAAATAAATTATAAAGCATTAATTGGATCATAACAATCGTGTAGTTCTTCAATCGTCCTAAAACGTGTCGTGTGTGCTACTGTCGATGTGTGCGAGTATCATATGTGATAGTATCGTTTATGCCAGTGGTCGACAACCTACAACCCTTTTTTTTTGAGATCTATGCGAGTGCGCAAATTATAACGAGTCGTTAAAATTTGGGCACTCGCATACATCTCCATACTGATTAAGAACCCGATCAAATTATCATACGACAAAAAGTCTTTTATCTGCTTCTAGTTGGGCAAATGTCTGATCATCATTTTTCGAATTCTTTCTACAAGCAAATTCATGATATTGGCTTCTATACTTGAAATATTATATTCTTTCATTCCCATAAACTCACTCATGATTTATAGAAGCAATAAAAATATTGATAAAAAGCCATTTGATTAGAAGCAATCGATATCAACAATTTCGCAAATGAATATCATAAATCAAAAATTGCCAGATATCCTAAATATTTGCAACAGCAACACTGATGACATCTGTTGACAGTTGTGTGTGTTTGAGTCATGCCGTGACAGCATGTGGCTGATCAATTCCAATAATTTTAATTATTCTCATTAAAATCCACCGCCAAAACCAACCGATGGATTCACAACAAGTACTTTTGACTTTCTGCACAATTTTGCTCGTCGTTTACGCCTCAGTGATAAATTGTGCAATTAAAGATGTATCAGCCGAGTCCTTGAACAGGATTACCAGACAGTCGAATGGAAATATTTCCAAGGAAACCTTAGATTCTTCCCCATCAATCTCATTGCCTGCCGATTCGATAAATAAAACGGAGCCTTTGCCCACACCGATTGCGCAAAAGCAACCAGCTGCAGCTAGTCTCGAAAACTCGACAAGTGATAAAGGCGGTGTTGTAGCACAAAACAGCTCCGATGGTTATAAAAAACCTCCGGTTGTAGCATTAGATGGTACTAGTACTGATAAAGTAAATAAAGAAAAGTCGAAATCTGTTAAAGTTAATCCTGATTTGGAACCGACAAATAGTGGTGAGCATGTAGTACAAACGGAACAGAAAGTTACCAAAAAGCAACTGCAAGACGATATAAAAAAAGGTATATAAATTGTTTAATTGTCTTTTTTTCATCAGATAAGTAATTGTTAATATAATTATTTCAGTGTCTAAAGATGTTGAGAAAACGGTCGTTAATAAAACTTCAAAAGATGTGATGGAAAATGATGCTCCGGTTAGAATTGATTTAATTACAAATAATGAAACTATTACAGCTGGAAAAGTAATAGATAAAACGATTGGAGCGAAAAAAAGAGGCTTTATTGTATTCGGTTCTTTAGGCTTAATGGTTATAGCATATATTGCTTATAAAAAGTATAGGTAAATCCATTTTTTTCTTTATATTTTAATTATATTTTTTTATTCATATTCATAAATATATAATTCTAGGAGAGGTAGGAACAACCATAGCAGCGAGTTGTGTTTCGACGCCAGTGATTCCCAGTTCAAATACGACGTTCTTAATTCCAACGATATGATCGATAATATGGAAATGGCAAATGTACCTTTGACAATCGACACTGACGATGATGAGGAATTAGAAATATTTGATTTAGAAGGGAAAAAGCATTTCAATAAAGTTGATACTAAAGATGTCGATGCAAACGGGCATTTGTTAGCCAAAGATGACGTTGAAATATTAGACCTTAACATACCAGGATATAGCAGATCGGCTGCGAGAAGAGCTAGTTCTCAAGACGATGATCTTCTTAATTTAGATGAAGTGATAGATGATGTGCTTAAATCGTCTTCGATTCGGAATACTACAAGCAAAGACCACAAGACTGATATGAGTAATAATCTATTTGATATCTTATAGCAATTTTTAAAGGGTCCTCGCCTTGAATTTATTTTTGCTAACAATACTTTTTTTTTTAACAAACTTGCACTTATTTTTTTGTGATTGCTTATTCCAAATCTAAATTAGTATTAATAACTGAATATGTTAGCTGTAATTCATGTAATTTTGAATTTTTATGTGTAATCAATAGTGTGTCTATTTTTCTACATTCCAGAAAAAAATTCTGATGATAATTTTTGTATTAATTCATTTAAAGCTAATTAATTTTTGATAATTTTAATTCCATTTTTATCTATGAGAAACGATCTGTTAAAAACTTGATAATCTCTAACAGTCCGTGCCTTAAAATGTAGTTCTATAAGAATTAATTTTGAAAACTACATAATTTTCATGGACATTCATTATTCATTATCCTCTATTTATGAAAAAAAAAATTACAATCTTCAAAAATAACGAGCATTTAAAAAATTTAAAAAAATTATTTTTTCTACCTTTAATATTATTATACCATTTAAATAAATTATGTTTGCTTATTGCATGAACGAATGATTTAAAATTATTCATAACTTTTTACTACGCTATATATTATGTCTTAATTCAGTTTTACTTTTTTCAATTCATTTATGATTGCAAATAAAATTGTATATATTATTTTTACCATAAAATTAAAAGGAACAGGAAACATCGTAGTATCGCACTTTTTATTCCCTTGTGATCGAAAATTTGTGCCATAGAACTTTATTATTTTATTATTTTTTATACACCGAAACTTATCCAGAAATTTGGCCAGTAACTCTTATTATTTTCTATTTGTGAATATTATGAATCTGCTACACTATGAAGAATTATCAACATAACAATTATATTTTAAGATTTTTAGAACTCATGAGTGTTTGTGATGGCCCCCTAGTCTTACAATTAAATAGGTACGCACTTATAATATACAATGTTCTTATTCCACATACAATAACTACTTTATTAGAGCAACATTCTAAAACAACTTGTTACTTATATGCATAATATAGTTTAAAAACCAGAATATTCTTATAACAATATGATAGTAATCGATGTACACCAAAATAATTCTTGTGATCATTGTAAACTCCTGTATTTTCTTAGAATAATTTGTGTTACAGAGTATTTAAAAAGATGTTTTAAATCTAAAAATATTGACAAAACCTTTGGTACTTTTCATAAGTTTTTGATTCAGATTTTTAAATGGCTGCTGTGAACTTTAATCTCGTGTATTGGTTGTGAATATGTTTGACTATAAAGTATTAATTGAAATGATCTTCTGAAGATATGGATCTAAGCGGCACTTTTAGATCTAGAATATTTTCCAAAATATATAAAAATCATTATGGACCAACACTTCACTGAATGTCATGTGAGCAATTGACGAAAATAAGTCATTAGTTTATAATTACTCTCGATTCAAATATTGGATTCACGTCGTTTCTGTTCTTTGTAACTTTATCAATTGATTATATTTAACACTACAATTTGTTGTTTTAAATTGCTTTACGATATCGACATTTTGCTGCGAAATAAAATATTAAAACTCTTGTGTAATATATGGGTTTTACGCTTACCTGCTCATAAGTTTATTAAATACCTTTTAAAGGTTTTAAGCAATTGAAGTGATTATTTATTTTCTCACATATATAAAAGTAACACTTTGACGAAATTGCAGTGAAATCGATATATTTTCAACATTAAATCCTTAATTTCATTATGTAGAAATGTAAACTATTGAATTTTACCAATAAAGTACTATTTATCAAGTCTTTTTTTTTCAGTTTATTTTATATAATAATTATAAAATATTAATTTATATTTAAAAAAAAACCTAATTGAAAACAATATAACCATTACTTTCTATTTCTTCGATTATAAGAATTTTTCTTATATGGTGGTGGCGATGAAGATGATGATTCTGGTTTTCCTAATTCTTCTCGTAATTGTTGGAGCATACGAGGAGTGAGCAATCCTTGTTTAACTAATTGATCTGAGAGTCGTTTTTTGGGGGTGTTCATTGCATTAAAATCGATTTCTTTCTTTGGAACCCTCATTCGGGAAAGTTTTTTATTTTCAAAACCATCTTCTTCGGTAGCACCCAATCCAGAATTCATTACAGTATTACGTAGCAGCCTATAAAATACGTCAAATAATATTTTTTATTCAAATTAAACTGTAATTTTAAATTCATATTTAAATTACCTTGTAATTTGAAAGATTCCTTGTTGTATTATTGCATCTAATTCACTTTGCATATGCCTAACAATAAGAGAATCTGGGAACAGATCTTGAAACCTATAACTATTATCGAAAAAACCTTAGAATTTATAGTAGAAATGTATAAAATAACGTAATAAACAAATAATAAACCTTAGCCATAAGTACAAATCCATAACATCGAAAACCGCTTCTAAATGAACCATATCTGTAATGGTTCTAGGTGTCGATAAAGGCCAACCTATAGAATTCGATAACCAATTCCAAGAAATAGCATCATTCTTACTATATTGTCGTACCATCTAAATAAACAAGAATCTAATGATCAAATAATAATGTAACGATAATATACAAATTTCACAAGAATAACCTTCAAAAACATAGCGCACACAAACGGCACTTTCTGATTGATGGGCGAACAACAAAATACATATCGAGCCCTCAAAGGAAGTGCAACATGTTGAATCATTTCAGCCAAAAATTTGAATGCTTCAGTGTTGCACATAAAGTATAGCGAATCATCAACAGTACAAAGATGCACAAAAATATCCTGGAAATGATATTTGTATAATATACAAGAACTATATTTAGAAATCAACAAATATACAAAATTATACCATTAAACTGCTAAGACTAGCATGAGGAAGATGGTAAGCATAGAGTTCCATTTGTTCTGCTGTAGGGTACAAGCCGGCTTGTGATACTGGTTCTGGACTTTGAGAAAGAAGGACTTTCAGAGTAGTTAAATCTTCTGGTTTGAATGCCGTTACGTAACCAGTTTCCCAAACACTCCCGTATCTACCTGCTCTTCCTGTGTTGAAATTACACAAATTATATACAAAATTTATTACAGAAATCGAAGGGTCAAGTGTAAGAAATGAGATTTTGCAAAATAGATGAGAATATAAAAACGTGGATATTTTTAATTACAATTTACTTACCGGCAATTTGTAACGCTTGAGAGACTGTTATTAATGTGAGTTCTTTTTCTCCTTTTTCATTTTGAGATGGTTTTATTAAAGAATGAAAAATAATTCTTCGAATACTCC
Organism: Hydropsyche tenuis; assembly: GCA_009617725.1. NCBI lineage: Eukaryota > Metazoa > Arthropoda > Insecta > Trichoptera > Hydropsychidae > Hydropsyche > Hydropsyche tenuis. The sequence continues at coordinate 644,805 of VTON01000066.1, forward strand.
TGAAAAGTTATAAAAAATAACATGAAAAAAAATTTAGATTTCCCAAAATATTTTAGTATTAAAAAATTAAATTAAATGGTAAACTAACAAATTTATTCCTAATCCAATAGCGTCAGTCGCGACCATAACTTTGCATTGATTATCAGGATCATTAAATTTACTAGCTTGAGCTAATTTTGTTCCAGGGGGTAAACTTCCATAAATTACAGCTACTTCTTTACCTCTGAAATTAATATTTGTTTTAAAATCATTTATGAAATATCTCATAAAAATTTTTTAACAAAAACTAATTACCTATCTTCAATAGCGCGCGATACGCTATAAATATCATTTTTACTGAAACAAACTATACAATCTCCAGGTTGAATATTGTCTAATGACCCTAAGGCTTCATCTTCCACATTCAAAGACGTCAAACGTTTATAATGATTAACCTGTAATGAAAAATATATACAATATTTAAACTGCTCTAGATTAAGTCATCTTCAATATTAAAAATAATAATGCTGATTTTTTAGCACAATCATAAATGTTTTATCAAACTTATTTACTTCTAATTCTTCTCCAGTAGTATCGCAAATTTCTTGAATTAAAGGAATTGCACCTGCTTCTCCGCAAAGATGTAGTTCTTTAGCTTGCAAACCTGAATAATTATAAATATAATCTTAATTACTACAGAATTTTAAAAATATTATTGAATACAAATATAAATATACCTAAAATTGCACGTGTCCAAGCCCATCCTCTACCTTTATCGCCGATCAACTGGATTTCGTCAATTATAGCAACTTCATCTTTGAATAAAATATTTATTTAAGTAAATGAAAAAATTGTAATTAATATAAAAAATAAAGAATAAATACTATACATGGAGTGATGAGTGAAGTCATTTCTACTGTACATGAAGTATGACTAGCCTCAGTTGCATTATCTTTTCTTAACGACATATCACTTTCATAGTCACTTGAATACCTTCTTTCTTCACCAGTTACAAGATCACATGGTGTACCCTAAATATAATACAACGTTAAACAAATAGAATGAATAATCGAAAGAATTTAATAAATTTTAATCACATGTTTATTAGATTTATGATAAATTTCCGTTGCTAATAATTTGAGTGGACCGCAATACACTCCAGATTTAGCAGACAAATATTTTTCTAAAGCATGATACGTTTTCCCTGAATTTGTTGGACCGGCATGAAAGATGATTTTTCTGTTCATAGCACGTGCTGCAGGGTACCTATTTTAATATGAAAATCTATAGTAAAACATGAATACAATCATAGTGATTCGTTACTTTATAATGTTATATACCAATTTGCAGGAGTTCTTAAGTCAGAAATTTTTTTAAGATCGTCAAGGCATTCTAAATGAGGAAAGGCTTGTTTTGCATGTCGTATAAAATACGGAAATATATCAGTAACATGGCCAGCATCTTAAATTTAAAAAAGGATTGATGTTATTAATATTTTTTAATTCAAAATAAGTATAAATTTTTTATTTTAAATAATCATATCAAATTTTACGAACCTTGTAATACATCACTAATAATAACGTGCAAATCTGCTGGAAGATTATCACCGAGACATTGTTTCCGAAATGATAAAAAAGCTTGGTGTAATAAATGATCATCTAATCCACTTTCAGCCGATAACAACTTCACTTCGGGCATATGATAAAACGAATTCAGAACACGTATTAAATCCTGTTTTTTCAATTTACCGGCAAGTTCAATTCCCACATTGATATCGTCGGCGCTAATTTCAACAGGAACTGGAGTGAACAATGTAGAAACACTGGGTCTTTCGGTTTTTTTGGTACGTTGAACATGATGAAATAATGATGACTTAGGATTATGAAAAATATTGTTCGGACATAGTATATGTATTTTTTTCGGTTCACAATTTAAAAAGACACTATTTTTAGTACAAGATCTAGTCAAACGTGAAATATTTTTAAACATAATGTCATATTTGTACAAAAAGCGGCTAAATTAAAAGGTTATGAAACGAACTGTCAAACACATGTCTATTTTTTCTTAATAATGTTTATGGTCATAAGTAGTAATATAAAGGCTATAAATATTATTTGATTATATGTATAAATTTTTTATAATCAAAATTAGATTTAATTTATCTATTGGTGAGAAAAATGATCCATTTTATAAAATAAATACATTAAAAACCCGTTTTTACATGTTTGAAGGAACCTATAAAGAAAACGTGATTAGAAAGAAAACATAAATTAAGGGTTTCAAATACAATAAAATTTTTGCATTCAATTTCTACAGTCCCTAACATCCATATCTTTGAACTTTAAGCTCCCAATCTCCGTTTTTCCTTTAATAAAGTTTTTTTGTCGGTCCTTTCAAAAACGTACGATACGACAAAAACGAATTTAATCAAATATTTTTACAAAGTCAATTAAATTTTTAAAGTTTCAAACAAAAGTTACAGAAAATTAAAACGGTGTATTAAATATATTAAAATGAAATGGGAATACAGAAATCGAAAATAGCGAGAAAATGTGAATTCCGGACACATAAAAACAGAGGGTTTCACTGTAAATCAATTTAATGTAAATAATATCACGAGTTATTAAAATGTTTCAATTTTTCAAAAATGAACAAAAAATATTAAAATTTTGATTATACATAAAAAATAATTCTTTTATTTACAAAAAAAAACACAATCATGGATACCATGACACGAGTCATTACAAAAAACGAAAATCGTTCACGAACCCCTTCAAATAATTTAGAATGTATCGTGAAACAAGAATTCGACAATCGTTACAACAATCCACAAAAATCTGAACACAAATTGGAAGATTTTTTAATCATCAAAACTATAGGCGCCGGAGGCTTCGGTCGAGTGTACCTCGTTCAGAATAAAACCACAAAAAACTTCTACGCCATGAAAACTCTGGAAAAACTGAAAATCATCAAATACAAACAGATCGAACATTCGAAAAATGAAAAGAGAATTCTGCAAGCGATCGACTTTCCGTTTGTCGTCAATATGAACTGTTTTTTTCAGGATAACAGTTACCTTTATTTTGTGATGCCGTTCATAGCAGGAGGTGATATGTTCTCATTATTGAGAACCCTCGGAAAATTCGACGAAGAAAAATCAAGATTTTATACATCCCAAGTAATTTTGGCTCTAGAATATTTGCACAAATGTTTATTGGTATACAGAGATTTGAAACCGGAAAACATAATGATCGACAACGAGGGAAATATAAAAATAACAGATTTCGGATTTTGCAAGCGTTTAAACAAAGAAAGGACATGGACCATGTGTGGAACGCCTCATTATTTAGCGCCTGAAATAATCAAGCAGAAGGGTTACGAAATGACGGCGGATTGGTGGGCTTTGGGGATTTTGATTTTCGAAATGAACGCCGGATTCCCTCCTTTCGATTCTTCCTATCATCTGATTATTTATGAGAAGATTTTGGAGTGCGAGTTGAAGTGCCCTTCCTCGTTCAGTAAAGAGCTTCGCAATTTGATCAAGAATACTATCATAGTGGATGTGACTAAAAGGTTGGGTTGTATGAAAAGGGAAAGCGATGATTTGAAGGATCATGTTTGGTTCAAGGGAATAAATTGGGATGACGTTCGTGAGAAGAAAATTAAGCCTCCTTATGTTCCTGAAATTAAAAGTGCAGATGATACGCAAAATTTTGATGAATATGTTGAAGTGCCTTTACAAATTGTGCCTGAGCTAGAATCTGATACGATATTCAAAGATTTTTGAGTTTTTCAAATCGTTTTTGTTGATGAAAATAATAAGTTTTTTTTTCTGCGTATAAAATTATGTAATTTAATCATTTATTGTTTTTATTATTATAATAAACGTTATCATACTGTTTTTATTATCGCATGATAATTAATGTTTAATGTAATTAATTATAAAATATTTGAAATAAACAATTCCTAAGTGAATTTTCAGAAAACGATTTTTCATTTTACTATTATTATTTTGAATAATTTCAAAAAGCGTTATGAAAATTTTTTTTATTTGAAATTATGGAACAAAAAAATAAGGTTATAGGTAGTCGGAACCTTACATGCATCTGATAAAACATAACTGAAATCAAAATATCCTTAATTTGCATAATATTTCGTATGGAAATCAATCACATTGTGTATATCATAATGACTATCTATTTGTTTAATAACAACAATATATAACCTCGAATTATAATACGGTGGAATAACAGATATCTTTCTTTGTGAGATCATCTCAAAACATTGTGAAGTAATTGATTTCTTTACAAAATCAGTTACTTGTCATTAGCTTTGACAGGGACTAACTACCAACTAAATAAAATTCTATGCCACCCTATACTTTTGTATAGTATATGGTCTCAAATATAATAATACGTATGCTAGCCCACAAAAAAACATTTAAATTACTGTACATTGCAATGTACACTGGGTCTAATGTTTAGGTCTTATAATAAGTTCACTACTAAAAATGTATTTTTGATACTAGCAACTATTTGTCGGGCGAAAAGCTGATTTTGTTGCGAATTTGACGTTTGATACATACTGTGAATTTGTAATGTCAATACTGTGACCAATACATTATCCCATAATCCAAGCGCACACGATCCAAGGATACATGATCTAAACGCACAATAATCCATTACATAACAACCGACGAACGCCAAAAAACAATGTTTACACCCAGCATATGGCCGACATTCGACCGCCATAACAGTTGCAGAGCGCGTGGCACCGCGCCAGGGCCATATGGTACCGACTGCCAGCGTACAGTGTGCGGTGCGACTTCACGATTTCATATCAGCTGTAAAACCGATTCACGCTGACCGCATCCCGTTCACCCATCCAAACACTGCTCCTACCGACGATACACGACAGCCATGGGGAAAACGAAGAAGGGCCGCCGACCCAATCATGACGACAGCCCGTGAGCGAGACGTCCGCGGTCGCATTTCGCCTTTTAACGTACACAAATGGCTAATTCGAGGGTTCGCTTTGCAGGTCCAGCGACGCCGAGGAGGAGGTGGCCGCCGCTGAACCGCAGACCAAAACCAAAACCAAAACCAAGCCGAAGTGAGTTTTGGGCAATGCCGCTTCGAGGTTATGTTTGACGTTTGCGCTTTCATCTGTCAACCGGTTTTTTCGATGGGGGTTTTCGAGAGTTTTTGACGATTGTTGCGCTATAGATGTGTTTTTGGTGTTGGTTTTTTTAATTTGTGTGGTTTTTTTCGGGACAATATATTGGTCGCAGTATTTACATTACAAATTCACAGTATATATCAAACGTCAAATTCGCAACAAAATTACCTTTTCGCCCGACATATCGTTGCTAGTATCGAAAATCCATTTTTAGTAGTGAACAATTATAAAAACTAAACATTAGACCCAGTGTTCATTGCAATTTACAGTAATTTAAAAGATTTTTTTTTGTGGGCTAGTATACGTATTATTATATTTGAGACCATACATTATACAAAAGTATATCGTGGCATTGCATTTTATTTAGTTGGTAGTTAGTCCCTGTCAAAGCTAATGACAAGTAACTGATTTTGTAAAAAAATCAATTACTTTACAATGTTTTGAGATGATCTCACAAAGAAAGACATCTTTTATTCCACCGTATTATAATTCGAGGTTATGTATTGATGTTATTAAACTAATAGTCATTATGATATACACAATGTTATTGATTTACATACGAAATATTATGCAAATTAAGAATATTTTGATTTCAGTTATGTTTTATCATTTTTTTTGTTACTGGCAACTTTACTGTGCGAAATGCTAAATTATACTGCTCGAACTGACACCATTATACTGGGCCGAATATTGGTACCTGTTTTCATTTACGTTTTGTGGGTTGCAGGTCGAAAAACGACGAGGAGACGATTTTGAGCGATGAAGACGAAATTCCGGCCAGTAAAAACGAGAAGAAGAATAAAAAGGGGGATAAGAAAGTCAACGAAATTAGTAAGGACTTGAAGAAAGTTCAAATTTCTGACAAAAAGAGTAGCAAAAAAAAGGTTGTTTCTAGTGATGGTAAGTGTATGAATGTTTCAATGTTTTGTTTTGGTTCTGCAGGGTTGCTAACCTATATTGGAAAAGATAGTCTTGTAAAATATGTATCTTTCATATTCTTATACTTATTTGAATTTAGGAAAAATAATAATTTCATTATTTCAAGATAAAAAATTTATTGCAGTTAAATGATTGCATTTAGAATTGTAATTTGAACAATTTACAATACAAAAAAACGTTTTACATTAGCTTTCGTTTTAAAAGTTTCATTTCAAACAGTTTTCAAGTTTCGCTACACTTTTGAATTAATATTGTTTTATCGAATTCTAATGATTATTCTTGTAACGCATCTTTTATGTTTAACGAGCCAACAAATTATTACGTAAATTACTAAAGTAAAACTTTTTTGATTGATTTATAATGTTTCAAGAAGTTGTTGGTTCACGTTATACTAAATTGTATTCCAGTAATTTTAAATAATTGAAAAGAATTTATAAACACATTTCAAAGTGTATTTTATTGCGACACAAAAGAGTTGGCAATCCTATTTGATCATCATATTATTCTATAAAATATCCATTTTTTGATGTTTTCAGATGATGAAAGTTCTGAAAGTGACTATGAATCAAAAGATAATAAAAAAACCAAAACAAAATCTAAACCTCCTCCTCCTCCTAAAAGAGGTGGATTTGCTCTTTTACAAATGGACGATTCTGATGAGTCCGAAAAAACTTCTGATGATGATGATGATGAAGAAGAATCAGAAGAAGAGGTTGTTAAAAAGCCTCCTCCGAAAAAACAACCTTCTAAAAATGTGCCAAAAGAACAAGCAACAAAAAAAAATAAAAAAGGGAAAAATAAAAAAGACGATAGTGATGAAGATATCGATAAAGTGTTAGCTGATTTAGAATATAGTGCTAAACCTAGTTCTAAAAACGAAAAATCATCTGGTAAAAAGGCTGATAGTGAAGAAAAGACTAAAGATGATTTGAAACAAACTCAAGCTGATGTTGCCGAGTCAAACATTGAGATTGAGGAAAGTTCTGCTGCTAAGTCAGCTGCCCAAAAGAAAAAAGAAAAAAAACTGAAGCAAGCTGCCAAGAAATTAGAATCTGTCACTAAAGAAGCTGTTGATATTCCTGAAACTGAAACGTTACCTCAAGTGAAATCTGAAGATAAACCCGAAGATAAACCTGAAGATAAACCTGAAGATAAACCTGAAGTTAAACCTGAAGTTAAAGCTGAAGTCAAACCTGAAGTTAAAGCTGAAGTCGAATCTGAAGTTATTGAAGAAACTCCTAAGGTAGAAGATGAATCTAACGTTGAAGCTTCTGAAGCTGACAAAAAGAAAAAAAAGAAGAAAGGTGAAAAAGCTCTACCTGTTGAAGATAAAAATGCTAAAAAGGGTCCAGCAAAAAAAGCTATTGTTGCAATGCAAGAAGCTTTGAAAAAACTTAAGGAAGAAGAAGAAAGAATGCAACGAGAAGAAGAAGAACGAATCAAGCTAGAAGACGAGAGAGAAGCTCAAAGGCTAGAAATGATAAGGTTAGAAAAAGAAAAAAAAGAGAGGAAAAAGAAGAAAGAAAAAGAACGTAAAGAGAGATTGAAAGCTGAAGGAAAATTCATGACTCCTAAACAAAAAGCTGATAAAGCTAGGGCTCTTGCCATGATTGAGTCTTTGCGTGAACAAGGCGCAGAAATCAATGTTGAAGAAACACAAAGAAAGCCTAGATTAGGAACTAGAATAAGACCAAATAGAGTTAAAAAACAATTATCTGAAGAACAACCTAGCACCCCCAATGATGAATCAAAAAAAGTCGATGTACAAATTGTAGATGCTAAGGCAATTACATTTTTCACCATTCAACCATCATATTTATAAAATATAGATTAATAGATTAATTTACCTTTTATATTTATGTTTTCAGGCTGAAAAAAAAGAAGCCGCTGAAGCTAAAGAAGAAGATGTTATCAAAGATTCGTGGGATGCAGAATCATTGTCATCTGATCACGAAGAAGAAGTAGAAAGGAAGATTACAAAACCACCACCAGTAACAACTCCAAAGAAGCCAGAAAAACCAGTACAGGCAGAGTCTAGTGACGATGAATCAGATAGTGATGACGAAAGTGGTTCTAGCGAAGATGATGCTAGTGAAGAGAAAATAGAAGTTGTGATCAATCGTGAAAAAGCAATGACTAGAATTAAGGTATATAAATATAATATTTATACATACTTATAATAGCATCGATGATTTTTCAACATTATATTTTATTTTGTCAGTGGTTTAGCTTTGTAATTTTTAATTTTTAATTGAAATAAGTGGCACAATCCTTGGATAGATGTTTTTATATATATTTGAAACCAGGTCATTTGATAAATATTCAGAAACTTTTAAAATTACCTTATTCTTATCATTAGTTAATGAGCATGTGCGAGAAGCAAAAATTCCCGAATGGCCCGATTTCTAATTCTGAAATGGATATAATAGTCTGAATATGGTGATGTGCTAAATTTTACATCAAATAATTAAAACTTTTGTTTTAGAAACGAGAAGAAGAATTTGAAGCTAGTAAATCAACATCTTCGATGAGAGCTGCAGTTGTTTGTGTATTAGGCCATGTCGATACAGGAAAAACTAAAATTTTAGATAAATTGAGAAGAACTAACGTTCAAGATGGTGAAGCTGGTGGTATAACTCAACAAATAGGTGCCACTAATGTTCCTATTGAAAATATTAAAGAACAAACTCGTCACGTTAAAGGGGTATAGAATAAAATCATTGTTCTAATTTAATTTTGAACATTTAAAAAAAGAATACTACATCGCTGTGTTTTTAGGTTAATCAAATTGAATTCAAGATACCTGGATTACTGATTATTGATACACCTGGTCACGAATCTTTCAGTAATTTAAGAAGTAGAGGTTCATCTCTTTGTGATATTGCTATTTTGGTAATAAAAATATGAAATTGAAATTTTACAACTAAATATAAATAAATCACATTATTTTTTGAAATTAATTTACAGGTTGTTGATATCATGCACGGTTTAGAACCACAAACGATCGAATCTCTAAATTTACTTAAGCAGAGAAAAACCCCTTTCGTCGTAGCGTTGAATAAAATCGATAGATTGTACGATTGGCAAAGCTCTCAGCGTAAAGATGTTAAGGATATTATTAAAACTCAACATATAAATACTCAAAACGAATTTGAAACCAGAACTAAAGAAGTTATTTTGCAATTTGCAGAACAGGTAATGTGAAAATTAGATATCGAATATTGATTTGTATATTTTCAGTCTTCGTATTTTAGTCTGTGTATTCTATTTACATTTATGTTTTTTTCAGGGATTAAATGCTGCTTTGTATTATGAAAATCCTGATGTACGTACTTATGTTTCTTTAATTCCCACTTCAGCCGTAACTGGAGAAGGAATGGGAAATCTTTTAGCTATAATTATTCAATCTTGTGAAGGTTTACTTCATAAACGTTTATTGTTCTCGCAACAATTACAAGCAACAGTACTTGAGGTTATTTTCTGTTATTGATAAATTAAATTCAAATGCTGTGGCACTTTGTATTTAAAAATTGAATATTCTTTTAGGTTAAAGCAATACCTGGATTAGGAATGACAATAGATACTATTTTAATTAATGGTGTATTAAAAGAAGGTGATACAATTGTGTTAGCTGGAACTGACGGTCCAATTGTCACCCAAATCAGATCATTATTGATGCCTCAGCCTATGAAAGAATTGAGAGTCAAGGTAATTAATATCCAAATGAAATTTGTTTTGAAAGAAAGTTCTTTATATTAATTTTTTTCGACCATTTCAGAATGCATATATTGAATATAAAGAAGTTGTCGCCGCTCAAGGAGTGAAAATAACAGCGAAAGACTTAGAAAAGGCTGTGGCTGGATTAAATCTTTTAGTTGCGCACAAAATTGATGAAATCGATATTTTGAAGTAAATTTTAATAAATATTTAATGTTTTTAAATGTTAGAATGTGATTAAAATTTATTTCATTTTTTATCAGGGAAGTAGTTACTAAGGAATTGAAGTCTGCCTTGTCTAGTATAAAATTATCCGAACGAGGTGTATATGTTCAAGCATCAACTTTAGGATCACTAGAAGCTCTTTTGGAATTCTTAAAAGCCAGCAAAATACCGGTAAATAATATTTTAATTAACTCACTTATCAAGTGCTGTATAAGATTATAAAAAAAAAATGATGCAAGCTTAAACGTTGTCATCGAACACAAATAATTGAGTTATTAAGAAACATTATTTATGACTCTAAATCTATCATGCAATCGCAGATGTTATTAACAAATACCTCGGATTTCCCGAAATTTGATCCAAAAACAAACTCACCCAAGACACAAACGATCATTATTTACGACCGACCATCACGTTTTCAACAATGTGAAAATTAATAAACGTTCGTTAGTCGATGCGCATCACCATCAAATCGTCCCACGACGCTCACCCACAAACATTAATCTGGGCAACGATGCAATTAACTCAGAACAGCAAAGGCGGAACCGCGTTTTAATTATGGCATCCATTGAAAAAAGTGCATAGGTGGCACACACGTCCATATCAGACGAGATGCAACGTCGATTTTAATCACTCTTATGAATCTGCTCGTTGAAGAACGATGGGTCTGCTTATTGGCTGTTAAATCGGCGATTGGACCGTTTAATCGGTGTCCTCTAGTTCCTCCGGTTCGCCGAGAGGTGGCACCCAAGTGTGGGGCTGTTAACAAATCTGACTTGGATGCCATCGATGCGGGACGACGTTGATGATGATGGATCCGCCGTCGCACCGTTTGAGAACCGCTCGAGGCATTAATCCTTGAGTCTCGACGTAAGCAGGATGTCTTGTTTCGAGCGCTCAATTGCGCCGGAAATTCGTTTTTATAAAACGGTTTAATATTTCCGGGACGCGGCACGCCAGCGTGCGTATCGAAACGTTCGCCATTTTGTCTCGAAATGGTTCCCTGTATCAGAATTGATTTTTTTTTTAATTCAGAAGCTTTTCAGATTGGTCTTAATCGTTTTTTTCTGATTAGAATACGATGATGGATACTTCAAAATTTTTTTGATATGATAAATCTAATTTTTTTTTGTTTAGGGCGGAAGTCTGCGGACGGGAAGCGGTTACCTGAACCCTTTTTCTTGTCGCCAATTCTTCCCCTTTTTCATTTCGCTTCAATCTATTTCGAATTTTTTTGTGCTTCCGCGGGGAGCAGTTTATCCTTTTGGTTTCCGGGAGTTTCGTTTTAAATTCAACCGGATGTTGCCGTTCAACATCTGCCGGTACAGTTGTCTTCGTCTTCTTCCTCTTCGATGGAAGCGGAGCGTTAAGTTGAAATATACACGAAACAGCCATTCAGAAATGTTACTGTAAAAATTAAACGCGATTCGAAAATAATCCGAGACTAAAATACACTTGAATGGGAAATATTTTTTTCAAGCTTTTTATTATTTTATTACTGAATTTCTTGGAATACACTTTTTCATCGCTTTCAACATATTTTAACACCACACATACGACAAAACAATACATAATCGTTCGACTTTCGGGTTGACTCCCACTTTTCGACGGATCTGGTTCACCCACTCGACGCTCGAAGAAGTTTCCGCGTTTCGATTCGCCTCTTCGCACTTTCATAACACGAAACCCGTCAATTTGTCCATTTTCAACCGAATCGAAAAAACGACATAATTTTCCACACCATCGCCGGCTTCCTTTTCGTAATTTTTCGATTATTACGGCGACGTTGACGCACGTCCTGTTTTCGGTGCAGCATCCTTTTACATCAGAACGTTATCTCTCGAAATGCCGTATATATGTATATTATATATGTGTGTGTGTGTGTTTGTTGCGATAAAACGATAAACTTCCCGTTTCCGGCTCGGTCTCAGTAATTTATTATTTCTTTCACAATTGAAAAGAACCATGCGGCTCGCTTTTAACAGCTTTCCGTTTCGGATCTTATTCTTGGGCCGTTCGAAGTGCTGTTGATGGTTGACGTATAACATTACAGTTTGATTCGAATTCCGTGGAAGATGTTATAGGTACCGAAATGTTTGTTTAAATCGGGCATGGGCAAAAGGCGGCCGCTGGCTGATTTTATCCGGCCCATGGCTATATTTAGTAAATGAAAATTTTAAATCATGCGAAGTCAATGAAAAAAGTTAATAAATAATCTAAATAACAAGTTGGTAAAGTATGAGAGTTAAATGAGGATATAATCATGTTTTTGCAAATAACAGAAAATAAATGATTTTCCTGAACTGAAGCAGACTTTTCGGCAAAATAATTTTTGTTTTTCGATCAATATTCTGAATTATTTGAATGAGTTAAATTTTAAATTACAAAAGAAATTATGTAATGATATTTGAAGTATCCAAATTTATTGGAGCATTTATGGCCAAATTATTACTTTATTGAAAGACCTTACAATTAGAGAAAAAAGTCGATCATTTTCCCACTATGCAAAGATATTACGAAAATTTCAGCACGAAAGATTTCATAATATTATAGTTCACTTATTTTAGAACTACAAGTAGATTCCAAGGGAATCGAAAATTGTTAATTATTTTTTACTAGATATGACCAGTCCGCGAAGGCCTAAAAAATTTTTCAAACAGGCCCACCATTTTACAATGAAACAATTACCCACCCCTGGTTCAAATCAATCGTTTAAAAGACTTAACTTTTCGTTCATACGAAAATAGCTATAATTCTGGTATTAGTCAAATCGGCACGCACCAATGTTCGAAACTGAACGCTTTTGTTATTGCAATAAATCATCGGCGACGTTCAATAAATCCCAATTCTGTAAAACACCATTCCAACGAATCAACATCAAATTTATTTCCACCGCGATAACCTAGTTCTTCGCGCGATTTTAACACTTGAACACCACACGAAGTAAACATGGCTTTTTTGCGTACTATTCGGTATTTACTATCCGAAGGCGGAAGCATAGTAAATAATTGGGTCGAGCATGTGCGTGCAATGTACACACATACACATACGACATCTTTATCTTTCGCCTTTCCGCGTGTGAACCGAGCCATTTGCGCAACGTCCTTATTTCGTTTTGTGTTCATGGTAGATGAATGGCGTTCGTGCGGATGTGCTCGCGCCCCATGAAAATCATTCATCGGATCTAGTCTTGATGTTGTTGTGTTTTTTTTTCGTCATTTGACGTCCCTCTTTCTTGACTTTTGTGGGCAAAAGGCGTGAATGTTCTGTTGCGCTGTTTTGTTTCATGGGAACGAGCAAGCACCATTCATCGCTCTTCTACGGTTCGACAACTGCATGGTTCGCAGTGGCGACGCGAGATTATTGTTTTTTTTTTATGGTTTGAGTCGTTTGGTGGTGGGCGGTTTTGTCGTTTGGTTGGGTTTTTTGTCGGGTTTTTAGTTGTGCGATTTATATTGATTTTGTGTAGTTGTATAATAAGGGGTGGGTTTTTGTGAAGGTTTTTTATTAATAAATTTTTATTCTGTTCGTATTCCGTAATTATCTTCATGTGTAGTTTATTATTTTTTATATGAAGATCTTTTCGATTCATTTGATTTATATTGATTTTGTGTGGTTGCATTCAGGGGTGGGTTATTATGGAAATTTTTGTAAATTTGTTTCTTTTCATATTTCGTAATTATCTTCATATGCAATTTATTGTTATATGAAGATCTTTTCACTTCGATTATATTTCATTCGTATTTATTTGAAAAAAAAATGTGATCAATATTTTTAGCCCATATCTTGCCATCATCCTCAATTGGGGACGTCCTAACATAAGACGCGCGCTGAGCTTTTTGCTCTCAGTTGGTTGTACTTGATGAAATATTACAAACAATAACATATTTAAGTAAAAAAAATGTAAGCTTCGAGTATTAAGCGATAGGAACTAAAATTTTTAGGTAAAATCGTAAAAGAATTTTAAAGGAAATGGATTTTTAAAATTGATTATATCTTCTATACTTATAAATATTTCTTGATTTTTGATTACATATTTACTTTACGCTGATAGATGTGATTATGTATCATTAATCAAAAAGAATTAGGGAAAGAATAGTTTCAATATTTAAATCTTTTTTACTCAAATTTTTTTATCATAAAGAAAAATGTTCAATTTTCCAACAATAATAAAAAAAATATTAAAGTGAAGTTAAACAGGAATACATTTTCATATGTAATTATTGATTACAGATCAATCATATTCTAATATCAATATTTCATATTTAAATCATCAAAAAAAACCTATCAACTCACTATCAAAAGGAAAATATTTACTTTAAAAAAAAAAATCAATTCACTCCTCAAAGTCAAAAAATCATCGAAATTTCGAAATTCCCCCGACACCATTTCTCCCCAAACGCCCGACTTAAACTCCGCAAAAATTAAACCGAAAATAAAAGCGCCGCCCCTGCACCATTTCGCCGGGCGACTGCGCGCCCCCTCCCCCTCGTTCGATCCATTCACTCGCCCGACCCATTCATTGCCGCGTTCATTCATCGAAACGCACCGCGCCATCAACGCGCCCCTCTACCTTTGTCTTAGCGCGTCGCGTGCTGGAAGACGCCGCAAATGAAGGCTGTGGATGTCGCCGAAAATGGATGATATGTTTTGTGTGTGGATGTGTTCCGGAGCGTGGTGGAATGGGAGATGGGTTGTAGGGAGGTCGATGGGGTGGTTGGTAGAATGGTTGTAGTTGGGATTTTTTTGGGGAGGAGGGCGAAACAACTTTGTTAAGGGTTTTTGCAATAGGGATGTTCGATTTTGAAATTTAGGATAAAATTTGATGATTTGTGCACGTTGTTGAATGCTATAATCTTCCATGGTGATTTGCCGTACACTAATAAACAATTGAAAATTTGAAATGTCACTTTAACAACATGGCTGCTATAACTTAATAAATTTTGAGCATCCCTATTGAAAGACCCTATATAAGTAAGCGATTCCAAGCAATAAAAGTACATATGCTGTTTTTTTTTCATTCGGAGTATAATGTGGGTAAATAATCAAAGCATTCAAAGAACTGATATAGATATATCACGATCGAGTGAGCCTATTCTTCATAATACTATTGATTGGTTTCGCTTTTTCAGTTTACATTTATTTATCATCATGAATTCAGAAAAAAAACAACCAAAAACCCGGGCAACGCCGGGTACTACCGCTAGTAAATTAATAATTACATATAAAAATTTACTTCAGTTTAACATTGTATCAATAATTTTTTTTATATTGTTGGAAAATTGAACATTTTACTTTAGGATCAACATAATTCTCATAATTTAAGTGTAATTTGTCATTATTTTTGAAATTCAGGGGGGGGGGCAGGCCTCCGTAGGCCTCCGTAGTACCCCCCTGGCTACGACCATGGTTAACAGTTACCATTGTAAATTTTTATTGTTTTCAGTATTCGGCCATCAGGATAGGACCCGTAGTGAAACGCGATGTCATGAAAGCGTCAGCGATGTTAGAGCACGAGTCTCAATACGCTGTCATATTAGCGTTCGATGTCAAAATCGAACGCGATGCCCAAGAAATGGCCGATTCTCTAGGCGTGACCATCTTCCAAGCAGACATCATCTACCATCTGTTCGACAAGTTCATGGCGCACAGGGAAGCGCTCAAACAACGCAAACGGGAAGAATTCAAACACATCGCCGTCTTCCCTTGCAAATTGAAGGTATTCACCATCATCATCATTAACCACTCATTGAAAACCGTGATTTAACCGAATTCAACGTTCGCAGATCCTTCCTCAATACGTGTTCAACTCGAGGGACCCCATAGTCATCGGCGTCATCATCGAAGCCGGAATTGTGAAAGAAGGCACTCCCATCTGCGTGCCCAGCAAGGAGGTGAGTCTTTGAACAATCGCGTTGCCCAACTCGAACGCGCCCACGCACTCGCGAGCGCACTTTCTCTCTACGTGTCGCCGATACTTTAGCACCGGCGTCGGTTTTCCGTTGTATATCAGAATTAGACAAGTATTTAGTGTCAATCTTTGTGAGTTTCGGCGTTGAGCCGGTTCTTGGCGGTTCGGTCGTGTTTGCGAATCGATTCGGTTAAGAATTTATGTGGTCGGTTGTGAGAAAACGGATTATTTGTTTATATAAATTAGAATGTATGGATAGTCATTATTATGCATAACTCCAATCGTCAATTTTTTTTATTATACTTTACATATTTTCTTGATCGTTTCTTTCGTGTATTGTCATTGGTTGGTCATTTCATCCTTTCAATTTTCTTTTATAGCCTCTCGAATACTATTCTATGTATTCCATTCGTACAATTATTTTTATACATACAAAATCTCACAATGAGATACGCCTACAATGTACATATCTGGTTCGACTGCATACGATTCAAGAACCACTTCAGCGACTAAGCACATTTCATAAACGAACAATTTTTCATATGCACGTTAGTGCATTTCGCAATTCATTAATGCCCCAACGTATAGTCATATATTATACAAATAAATAATACGCATCGTTCATACAAAACGATCGAAATTTACGACGCTACGTCCGCGCACTGTAAATTATCAATGAAAATATAAATATACGAAACTTAACGGGCAACAATTTCCTTTTTCTTATACACGTACGCTCGTATGCGCCGCGATTACGTGATTATTTATGGCATTTTTCTACTATTGTATACGGAATATGATTTACGGCCCGATGAAATTATCAAACAATTACGTTCTGTCGATGTACTCGGAGGGTGTGTGCCCAGATATGCGTGTTACATTACAAGCGAAACGACATAGAAAGAGGTGATCGTTCTGTGTGGGATAAATTTTACTCCGCGTAGGATTCGAACTCGCCACCTCCGTAAAATGCCGAAGATTTAAACGTCGGAATTATCAAGAACGAGAAAAATGTCGTTATCAGGGATATCGTGTTGGAATCGGGGACGGATCCAGGAATTTTTAAAAAAGAGGATTTTTCAGATTTTTTTGTTGAATTTTTAAATATTTTTTTCGTTAAATAAATAAATAAATAAATACAAAATCTTGATAAATTTTTAACAGCGGTTCATAAACTTTTTGACTGATGTGCCATTAATTTTCTTATTTCCAAATATAATAGTTCGTGGGCCTCAATTGAAAAATAAAAAAAATCTGATTGGTTTTAAAATAATCATTTCAATATTCTTTAATCAAAATGATTTGCTAATTACAAAAAAATCTTATGTATTTAATATTATTGAAATCATTTTAATGATTTGCGCTGCAGGCGAAAATTTTTTTGTATGTCATAAAATCTATACCAGTGTTATTTACTTTATTTGTGTCATGTCCCCTTCCTTTATATAAATGTTTTAGTTACCTAACAAATTCTGAAATAAAAATTAACTAGCCATTTTACCCAAAAGATCCACAATAAAAAGTACAGTTGAATTAGTCACCTCACTTTTATTAAGCCAAAAGAATTGCTTATTTTTTTATATACAAATTTATCAATTTTTTCGAAAAATCAGAGTAACAATATCAAAAAAATATCTTCGAAAATGCGTTTTTGACACTTTTTAATCTATAAATTTTATTATGATCTACAGGGGGGGGCGATTTCCCCGCCTCTAAATCCGTCCCTGGTTATTATCCATCAATTTTAATAATAATAAAATTATTACAACACTACACCCCTAGCATCGGCCGTTATCTGTTCAAAAAAAAATTTTTTTTCAGTCGTATTTATTTCCTCGGCATGATTAATGTCTCCGGTCGCGCCTCGGGCGCGTATTACTCAAAACGTTTTAATTTCGGCGCGGTCGATTTTATTGCGAAATTTATTGTTGCGAAACGAAACCGGGCGAACGATGGCGGGAAGGTCCATCGGTTCGGGTCGAGGTTCCGCTCCCGAAGGAGCCGGGATGCAATTATCGCAGTCGCTGCCGAAAACTAAATTATCGATACGAAAGGATGCTCGCCCGCCGGCTTGTAAAGCAAAATTGCTAATGGTGGACCGAGTAGGGTATAGGGTGGTCGGTGTGTTGATGTCGGGTGCAGTTTGTGTGAATTTTTGTTGGGGATGGTGTTGAGGGTGGGTGGTTGGTTGGGGGGTTTTGGTTTGATTGTGAAATCGTTCGGTGAGGGTTGGTTTTGGGAATTTTGGAAATTGGGCTGTATGCGGGGCCGTTGAAAAAGGGGGGGAGGGGGTAAATATCTGGGGTATTTGAGGAGTCGTGATTGATTTCGAAATTTTTTGCGTTTTGAATGCTTTTGAAAAATGTTGTTTTTTTATGTCGGTTTTTGTAAGTGTGCGGTTATTTTTGTGAAAAATATTGGACACTTAAAAATAAAAATTTCCGAACTTTTTTTCTACAGGGTCCGGAATTTCTCTCTACGGTCCTGACTGTACGTCGACATTCATTTTTTGTTGAATAAATACATACAGTGCAAAACATCATGAATACGCTTAACGTGAAAATTCTATAAACAATATAATACTATGATTTTTAACGTGTAATTATTAACCCAAAAACCCTTCAGTTTCTTATTAAATGTTTTCAACTCTACTTATCAAATCTACTTCCACTCTTATCTATCTTGAACAATGTTTATTTCATCCGTTCTTCCTTTCAGTCTTATTTTAAATCTCTCTCGTATCATTTAAGTGTTTTATGCATCCATTTTCCAAACATATGTTATATATCTATTTTCCACCCATATGCGATCGTTTCATTATCGTTTCAATATTTTTACTCGACCCACAACGTCTGTCACTTCGATCAAACTTCTCACTCATAACATCCTTCACCAATTCACTCTAATCATTTTCAACACACATCTGTATACATTCACACTACAATCTGTTTATTTCATTACCATTCAAATCCATATAACAAACTTTTCCAAAAACACATCACTTCGATTCCGCCATCACCTCAACTCCTCGTCACCGCGCGCTTTCGCACACACCCACGCCCAACCCCGACACTTCCATTAAAAAATCTCACAAGACTCAACAGTTTTGTGGCCACCGTGTAGCCGCGGTGTCGACCGGGGCGGCTACCTGTTGTTTGCCTGAATAATTTCTCATTTCCGTCGCAGCTGCGCGCTGTGATTCTGCTGCATCCGGCGAACGCCGAACCAACAACACCCACATCGCCTTCATAATACACATTTCTTATTTTATTTTATTTTTTAATATACGCGCATATATATTTTATTGTTTTTTTTTTTCGTCCGCCGCGAAACTGGTCTTCGGGAAAAAAGGGAAATTGAGACGGCAAACGAGATCGCGCCCGTGTCCGAATATTCGAGAATAACCCTCATATACGTCTGTTTAGTATTTATTGCTCGCGTATAGATCGTCGTGCCCGCATATGACCAATTTCGTATAGATGCCGAGTGACATGTCGTAAATCTGTTCGGTCCCACATCGGCGGCCGTATTTCATAATTGTCAAAGATGTGTGGACGTTTCTCCGATCGTTTATCTTATAAATACTGCGTATAAATTAATAAATCTTGCGTTCGGTAAATCCCCGAAATAGATATCTTGATCGGGCCGGTATCGGAATAATAAATTTGTGATTTATTTTTTATTGGGACTCTCCGATTTGTCCGATTCGTATGAAATGTTTTGTCGTGCACGTCATACGCGTTTTTTTAGATTTATACGCAATTAACGCTTATTAGCGTGGACTTTCACAATGAAATTAATGACTATCATTACGTTATCGATATCAGATTAGTCAAATTCACACGGTAGTCCCATTATCCGCGTCGTTAACGCCCAACGGACGCCGGATCGAAACCGCCGTAAAAAACAATTATTTTAATGAGAATCGTCCGCGTCCGCAGCGGCGACCATTACGTTTAATATCGCGCGCACACAATTATAACATGATAATATTGGAAAAATTAACAGTTTCCATTATTCGGCGGACGATTTCGGTCCTCTGGGTGGTGGGAATAGCGGCGAAGATCGCTCGACGGATGTCGTAACGTCTCGGCCGAGGCCGGCGGCGACTTCCTGCCCTCGGACCGAAACCCACCGGACCAGTGTGCATATAGAAGTATTGTGGCCGATGATCGCGAATGTGGTGTAAGTCCTTCGCGGTCGTGGACGATCGCAGGTTTGGGCGATTGGGGCGAAAAATTTGGAAAATCGAAGCATGTTTGTTGAAGATTTGATGTTTTGTGTATGTTATGAGTCGTTTTTCGTGAAAAACGCAAAAAAAATGTTGCGTTTTGTATGAAATTTAACGCCATCTGTTGGTGTGTTGTCGCTTTTTTATTAAAAAAATCAATGTTGAAAGTTGTCTGTCAAATATGACAGTTGACGTGTCTTACGATATACCTATGGAAGACTGGTGATCATCGATTGCAAATTTGGGCAATCACCGCGAAAAATCTTGAACTTGAAACAAATTTATTAAAGAGTTGATTTTGAGGTTTTATATGTGTTACATATCGTTTGCGTAATCGCGTTTTCTGTGAAAAATGCAAAAAATGTTGCATTTTTGGTGAAATTTAACGTCATCTGTTGATATGTCGTTCCTCTTTATTTGTGCTATTAAAAAAATTAAGTTATTTGTCAAGTATGACAGTTGACGTGTCTTACGATATACCTATGGAAGGTCGGGAAAGATTTGCATTGTTGATATCAGAGTATCGCAATGTGGTTAAAAAGGACGTTGAAGACACCACAGTCGCAAAATTCGGTTTTGTAAATCATTAACAGTGATTAAAATCTATTTATTAAATAAAATAATTGCTATTTGAACCATTTTCATGATCAACAAAATATACAGACGTATACTGAATCAGGTCCGACGAAGCAGCGTGATGGACGCAAATCACACCGACTTCCTCTCCTCGTACGAGACGATGCCACGAATTACATAAGCGCGAGGATCGCCGATTTACCCACGGCTCGTCGAGGAAGTCCAAACTGGTCCGAAGATTACATCTAGAAAAAGATCGTAGTAAAAATAGTTCATGTGAGAGAGCCTCCATTCTCAACAGTGATGAATGAAACCCATGAATATCGATATTCGACTTTCGGCGCGACTTTTCCGATTATTGAAAAATGCAAGGATGGTTTTCTTGTCCGGCGGTGGTATATGTGTTATTAATAGTGCAGGAAACGGAGTGTCGTTATCGATGTGTTTATTTTAACGTATGTTAAACAATTCCGGAAAAAACAATTGATGATCCAAGCCCGGAAGGAAGTTCAACGCACGATCCGTCGCCGAGTTTCGAACTGCATATTCAATGAGGTCGTTCAGATAGTGGAAATTCTGTAATGTGCCCCAATTTCTCACAAAAACGTTGTATAATTCATTACGTGATGCAACATCGAATTACTACGGATTAATCACGATTCCTAATACGAACAGACGCCTCCGAAAAAAATAATCGATGCACGAAAGTGCAACGATACGAAAAAGGAGACCCCCTTTTCTAGCCACACGTATTAATTATTCCATCCCACAATTTACAGTAGTGGACTATCGGACAAATTTCAAAGAGCGTCGACCACTAAAACTGAGTAGGTGTATTGTGTATTTGTAGCACAATGCCCAGAAACACCCATACGGTCGGACGGAGCGATTACGAATTCGATTCCTATCCGTTTTTTCCGACTATTCTTTTCTATTAATATATTTTACAGAATTATCGTCATCCATTCGTGACCGCCCTCGCAAGGCTTTTTGGGTTGGGCCCCCGAAGAACGACCACCGCACCGGTGTGGGATTCGAGAAACAACCTTCCTTATATGAGGCCAGTTTTATTATGTACAAATGTAATAATTGTGTCGCCTTCTCGGATTCTGCGTGGCCGCTCCTAGAGCGGAACGTCTATTTTCGTCTCGGTTTTTGCTTTTTTTCGTGGGATTTGAGTTTTGAGAGACGATTCGTCGAGCGCGAACTGTTACGGTTCGATGGAAATTCGATGCGATGATGCAAAAGCCGCAGGCTTCGTATAAGGTGTCTCGGAAAACGAATCCGGCTTCAGATGGCATCTGTCCATGGATGCGACATTGTATCGCTTTCAGATCGATCTAAACGATCTTTATATGCAAAGATGGCACTTAAAAGTAAGGCTGACTTGAACAATTATTTTGTTGCTCCATGATTCTGCTAATACAGGGAAGTACACTCGGGCCTAGTATAAAACGGTTATATGGTTCCACAAAAACGTCGTGTAATGCAAATCCTTGTTATACGTAGTTTGAAGTTCATACAAAATTAGGATTTTCATTAAAAAAAAAAAATACATTTACGCATTATAAGTTTGTGAATTAGATTTCTTAGGTGTTGTATTAAAATCGTGTTACATGAAGCCTGAGTGTAGTTGAAAATTTCCTTGCAAATCAACGTAAGATATGTCGAAAGATGCATACGCTTCATTGAACCAACACTGCATACTTGTATCATGTCGAAACACAATATGGCAAATTTATAATCTAGAAAACGGAAAGCAACAGGTGGTACAATCTGAATAGGCGGATTTCTCAAAACCCAGCAGATGTACCCAACACTCGTAAACCCAAGCGCATCAAAACCTCCAAGATTCGCCCCATTCATATCCACATCTGCGTCTCCATTGAACCCACCTCCGAACCAGTTAGAATTGCGAACAAGTTGCATGTACGTCATAAACATCTCGCGGCCATTCAGAACCAACTCTAATACGAAAACGAACCGCAGAGGGGGGCCCAAAGGACGAGAGCAGCCATTGTGTGTAATGGCGGACGTCGGCCGTAAACTTCACACGTTCATAACTCGTTCCGAAGATGCCGGAGCTCGATAATCCGAAATGTATATTAATACCGTGGGCGCTGTTCAGAGAGAGTTGATCGATCGGAGAGGACACGCGAACGACAACCGTAACGTCGATCGCGATCGATGAATGGATCGCGTCCGGAGGAGCTGTGTGTATGTGTGTAGGTGGGCGAACGGGATTCTGCCGATGCCAAATGAGCCTTGTCTCTTTATCTGGTGGGGCGTAACGAGGAGGCTTCCCTGCTGGACTCGTTCGGATCTGCTCCTTATAAGAGCTGGGTGATGGTAGCGATTGGAGTTATCGATGGGTTTAGATGGCTAATAGGGTTTTTGTCGTTGACGTGAATGGGTTTTGTTAGTGAGGAATTTTTAGTTGGTGGTAAGTAGCCCTAGTAGTTAGTAGTGCTTTAGTGGCCCGTAAAGTGGGGAGGGAGAGGGTTACTTGGGGGGGGAGCATGACCAATTCAGATTTTTTTAATAAAAAAAATGTATGTCGTGGATGTAGATCTCTGGATTTGGTTATAATTTTTTCGGGATGCAAAATTTCGAAATAATAAAGACAACAAAGATTGTCATTTCAATGTACGTGTTCTTTAGATAAGTCTATTGTCAGTTTCTGTGAAATCGTACTTTATAATAAATTTTATATCATATTTTCTTGTAAATGCTGTGGCGGATTTACTTATAAGCGGTGGAGGCGCTTGTCTTGAGGCCTTGATGGCAAAAAAAAATACATTTTTGATGAATTAACAATTATAGTTTTTTGTATCAATTCATTAGACAGCATAAAAGTTTTATCTCTTTCTGAAGAAAAAAAGTATTCGTTTGAATAAAAGCAAATTTTATTTTCTAAAATCGTTCATTCATTTTTCATATTGTGAAACCGACTATAAATTACATATCAGTAATAAGCAAAGCGATTTACATGTAATTGGGGAAGTAAATTTGGAATCTGGCCCTGATTCTGATAATAGGGGACTCCCAAAAATGAATCTGCCACTGTAATAACAATTTAAATTTAAAACGCCTAAACGGAAACAAATTTTTTTTTTTAACTTTTTTCAGTTAAGGTCCGGAATTTCTCTCTACGGCTCTGTTTACAATCGTTCGATGATATTTCAATGAGTTATATGAACAGTCACAATATTTTTGACCCTTTATGAGGTAAAACCTCAATAATATGAGCACCCATCTATAAACCGCATCGTTGCTTAACATTAGTGATCTTCGGAAACCGATACATCCAAAAAGGCTTCAATAGGGTTTCAAGTTCATCGAATCCGATCGCGACGTTTGGAAATCATCGCATTGGAACCGTTCGCTTCATCAGGTCGTGATGAGGCCAAAGACGTGATTGGTGTACTTTAATGTTCGGGCGGAAACGCGCTTCGCGAATATGTAATCGATTTGCACCGAATTTCATAAGCTCGATATGTATTTACTAGCGGATTTTTTCCGGTCTACCGAATCCCGTACGATCGATTCGCGAAAACGACCATCACATACAAATCGAAAGCCGGCCGATTTTCACAACTCGCTTTGAATGAAACCATTCCATTGACAACGATCGTTAAGCGGTGCACGAAAACGACATTTAGACACGTTGCACATGTATGGCGAGCCGAAGGTTGGCCACAGATCGCCTTGACACCATGGCTTCGCGATGCCAAATTCGGACACAATTGACGACATCTGCGGAGGAAACGATTACGAGTGTACAGTCGGCTCCCGATGGCCCGATGGACCTCCCGGTCTTAACATAGGCCACGTAGGTTGATGACCGTCGTGGGCTTGGTATGCTCGGTGTCTGGGTGTGGACTCGAGACGTCTAAACATCGGTTTTTTTTTTTTTCGGCGATCCTTTCGAATGTTTATAATGTCTAGTTTTTCCCTCGGCGACAACTACGCATATCGAACTCGTTGTATGTAGCCTTGAATGAACGATCGTCCGCGTGTTTGCATTGCGATTATGTAACAATGATCGCTCGTGTCAAACGAGAATGCAACTAATGTGTTTTTGTTTGTTTCGAACGACACATTCTTCCGTTGCGTATTAATCATACTAATTGTCTTTTTTAAGTTTTGATATTTTCGCATGCAATAATAAGTTCGAATATTGTTTCGAACATTCCTCGATTCAGCCCATGCATATCATGAATGACCAATCAACGTTTCATTCACCACATATTATAATAAACATTTTTTTTTATCTCAACACGAACCGGTCCTATATATCATTTACATCCGCGTATCGATAAAAAGCCGTCGGGATACACATATACGTCTGGGTCTCCTTTTCGAAAACCCGAATATCGGATTATATTTTGGCGATAGTGTCATATCGAGATGCTCTAGATGTCCTTGCTCAAGATCAAGTATTATATATTTTTTTAATTTTGTTTCATGCGCACACATCCCCGGGCCAGTTTGGGTAGTAGTCGACCGAACCGCACACCTGTGTCAACAACCAGCCCTTCCCACTTCTGTATTTATTCGAACGTTATGCTACCATGCCTTGTGTGTATGTGCAGCTCACTTTTCTCTGACAAAATTCGAAAAGCTCGTTTTGGGAATCGAGGCTCTGTAATGAGCGTCTTGTATGCCTCGGGTGCATCTAGAGGACTTGAATATTCAAAGGCGCTAATCCTTACGTGCCGTTTTATTAATAATATACTTATATCTATTTGCATTTTATGATTTCCTCGGCGGTTCCGAGAAAACGTTTCGCTACTGCGACAGGTGCATACAAAAATGCTCACTTGCACTTTCGCTTAGTATGCGCGGGGCGTGCGCGGATCCGCTCGATCGTCGAAAAAAATCATATAAATACATTATCTAGAAAATTATGATTTATAATCTGAATAAGGTAATTGGAAATATTTGATTTTGAATCATGAGACGGTTGTATGGTTGATGGCGTTTTGTGCAGACGCCTAATTGTCTTTTGTTAAAAAACGGCGTTGACAAACGAACCGTGCGAAACACTATAATTTCGGTCTCGTCGCTATGTTAATTTATAAAATCATCAATCTCCTGTATAATTTGCAGCCGAAAAACATCAGGACCGCAAAATGAACGCGTCGACTGCTTCGTCCTTTCTGTCTCCTTCGAGCCGTCTGAAATCTATCAGTTTCGAATATGAATCTTTTTTTAACCCACCATTGAATAAAATTTCAACAATTTCATTTCGAATAAAATTTATTAAATAATAAAATTTTTTTTAGAATTTATGAATAGAAATTCTTGGAATAAATAAAGCGGCATGTCGCTGTTCAATTTTTTAAATCAAACGAACCGTACGGCGAAGGGTTAACAATTTCGACCCCCATGCTTCGTCTTTTTTATGTGTTTATTTATTTTAGCTTTATTTTAGTATGAGACGTGCAATACACGAGCACGAAGGCCGCTCCTTCTCATAGTACGTAAAAGGAAACTTGACGCGAGTCACCTTCACATTTTTACGCCGAGCCTGAAATTTCGACGGCCTTATGGGGCACATTTCTCATTTTATCCGGCTGAAATTAGAACGTCGATCGTCTCCGATATGCTCAAACACATCTGTCGGTGGCGATAGCCATGTTGGCTGAAAGATTTTCGTTGTTTCGACGTTCGTTCGGACGACATTTCTTCGCGCCCACATTTTCGTCGACCCACTGCCACATTCTTCGATAATTTCTTGCTAAGAGAGAAAAAAGATTAAATATTTATTCGACGTAGTACGATAACACCTCCGCTTCTGAGAAAACGCCGATTGCATCGCACCTGTGAGACTTTTATCGAATAAACATTGTTTAGAGGAAAAAGACGCAATCGCCCACACAATTGATAATTCGTCGTCATTCATCATCGTCAATTTGTATAAATTTTCAACGCGATTTATTATATGAAACTTTCCCATGGTGTTCGGATTGTGCTCCCTCTAGTTACGAACCGCCGATGACGGATTGGGGATGTTACGACTTCCGTTCGTCGGACGAAAATTTATTTTTCTCACCGTTAATTTTAGACGTTCGTAAATATTTTCGAAATTTATACGCGGGGCGTTTTCGGCGTCGCCGACTGACTTAACCGCAGATAATGGGATCCTTCATTTTCGTGTGTAGTTCATATCGTCAGGAATGTGGACGCGTGGGACGATGACATTTCGAATGACATATCCGTCAAACGAAACCGTGACGTTTATGTCCGGATGCTGATGCCGTTATCGGACACGCGAGCCCTCCTCCACTCGTGGTTCTCAAATGACGAAAAAGTTGAACGACCACTGAGAATGAGACCTCATGCGACTGAAGTGTCTGGCGAGATCGATTATTTTTCTATCGGAACGGATTTATGGCGAAAGTGATCTACTGTTGAAATTGATATACACCCAATGATCTTTTTACATGGTTCAAAGAAGAACCGATAATTTTTTTTACACAGTATAGAAAAAATAATTACTATGCCACAATGGTAAAAAGTTTTATCCAAATATACTGATGGAATCTATCTCCAATTTTTATACGTTCACCATACTTTTTTTTATACGGCAGTCTTTGGAACATATTCTCATTGTCAGTGTAAAAAAAAAGAGAATTAGGCGGATTTTGTAATTGTGATCGAATTTAATTCATCATGCAATTTATTTATTTTTTAAATTTTGTATATTATCCGTATACTTACCATTTTTTTTTTTCGATTTCTTTTCATCTCTTCATCTTCCCTACATTCTTTTATAATTCTTCAAATACCATTCAAACATTCTCGTATCTATTTACAAACCATTCATCTTACTATGCGGTTGACTCGATTTATTATATTTACATATCGAAATAATTAACTATTAATAGAAACAATCAGATATTATGCATCATTAACAATAGAAACAATGCTTTTCTGATAGGATTAGAATTTTTATTAGAAATCTATCTTGACTCTTCCGAAAAGTCATCATTTATTCTTTGATACTTCAGATATCAACATTCAAACCATCTCTCGATCAAACATACACTAACATTAACAAAATTCAAAATTTTCATCACACACATGCACACTCCGAAAATAACCCGATCGCGCGTTCGTCACTTATGTTAAACTCGATTAGAATTTTAATAAAAAATCTATCTCGACTCTCCCAAAAAGTCATCATCTATTCTTTGATACTTCAGATATCAACATTCAAACCATCTCTCGATCAAACACACAACACTAACATTAACAAAAATTCAAAATTTTCATCACACACACACACACGCTGCGAAGATAACCCGATTGCGCGATCGTCACCTGGACTCTTCTGAATGGCGAACAGGAAACGTCCGTCGCCAAATGCGACAAACGCAAACATAATACGATGATAATGTGTCTTTTGAAATTCGCTGCTTTTCATCGCGCTCCTTCGCTCGGATTTAATCGTTTCCGAATCGGATTAAAATAAGAGGAGGCCGGCCATCTGTCGTGCCCATTGACCGATTTCGCCCACTCGGATTTCGCGTGTACCTGGACCACCGAAAAAATCGGATTTCCATTCATCGTTGTCTGTTCTTTTTTCGGCCATTTTTGTGTGTTTTTTTGTGGTCGGTTTCGGCGCGCAGTTCCATTCAATGGCCGCCCGCCATTCATTGTCCTGCGGTGCGGTCGGAGATGGTTTTTAATAATTGTGATGGGTTTAATTATTGATCGATTGTAATTATTGTTTAGGTGCAATTAGTTTGGTTTTTGAATGAATTAAGTTTGGGTGTTTTATTTTTATTATTTTTGGAATGAAGTTGGTTTTGATCAACGAATATTGATTATCGTTCTTTATTTTTTTTAGTTATTCTTGTTATAAATAAAATACCTGGTTTATAATTAGTGATTTTAAATATTTTCTTTGTTGCAAATCTATTACAATTTTTAATTATTTTTTAAATGAAATTGGATTTGATAAACAAAATATTGATCATTCTTAATTTTAATCAATATTATAAAAATATATGTGGCTCATAATCAGTAATTTTAAATCTTTTCTCTGCCGCACATTTGTCGTGTTTCAAAAATTATTTTACTATTCAATTTCAAAACCTTGCTTCTCATGTAGAAATTATGGTACTTTCCTATTAAACTGGCGAAAATGACCACACATACTTATCGCTAGTTGTCAATCGCTGATTTACATTGAAATTATAAAGCATACCTACACTATTTTAAAATTCTATACTTATTCATGAATTCTTTTGACTGATTTTGAGACATACAACATTTGCCCAACCCTTAAATTCAGTTTTTCTAAAAAGAAAAGTGGAAATAAACATGATCAAATTTCAAAATAGTGTACACGCGTTTTACACCTTGAGTACAAATTCACTATTTGACATCTAGCGATTTATATACGTTGAATGTGCCGACCATTGCTCCAATCTAATGCGAAAATACCGAAATCACAATCAACAAACTTTCCAACCCAAACACACAACATAAGACCTCAAAAACTAAAAACCTCCAATCCTCACGATCAAACAAACCGAAATCCACACTCTTTCGATCAATCAACATTCGAATCGACCTCCGAACAAAACGGCCGACATATTTGCGCTCCTCCATTCATCCGAGACGCCGCCATGAATGAACTCGCCGTCGTATTTTCGTATCGGATCATTGACGATCCACTATGGATCATTGATGACCTCCTCCGCCACCCACCGCCCCCCCCCCCCCACCTCCTCTCGCCCATGTGTATATGCAATGTGCACACTTTCGAACGCCGACGTCTTCCGGCTCCGAGTGTGTGTGTGTATTTTTGAAAATTTATTTCGGTATGGGCGGTCCGTTGGTCGTTTCGGACATCCGATGTTTTTTTGGGATTTGTGTTTTGGACGTCGGGAGGAAGCGGATGTTTCGTCATGGATGTTTGTTTTGTGTGGATTTTCGGTGTAAATATTGATGGAATGTGATTTTTTTGTGATCGGTTTCGTTTCTTAACTGAATTTGATCAATATTTGAAAAACATTGTACTGGGATTTTTCGGAAAATTCACGAATAAGTGCTACGTGGTCGTTCGCACATTGTATATGTACATAGTGTTTTCGTAATTTTCTCAGAAGCTGTCGTTTTATCGGCGTTTTCTAAGCGAACGTGATCGTCGTCGAAGCAGCAGCAGAAGCTGGTCGCGTTACGTTAAAAAGATGATTGACGTTTCCCGTTTACACACCGCGAGCCAGTTCGTATTGGAGTGGGGAGATGTGCTCGCGGTGATGTGTGGTAGATTCGATTTTTGTTCTAGATTGATGTGCGTTGGGTAATATTTGGGATAGTTGAGATTCTGATGGATGAATGTGTTGAAGATGTTTTGAGGTCGTTTGATATGGGATGGTATTAGTGAAATATTTTGATCATTGAAAAAATATCTGTATTTTAAAACGAATAAAATGTGTATTAGAATGAATATAAATAAAGGATCGGCAATGCCTCAAATTCGAACAGGGCCAAATACCAACTATTTAGAATTTTCATAATAGAATCGAATTGGACCAAACTGTTAAAATATGATTAAAATTTAATTTAATTTAAATTTAAACGGTAGGAAACGTTGACAGTTGTGTTGTATTGTCTCTGGAGGAAAACTTTACTCTGGTGACGTTGCCACTTCTCGATCATTTCAATGCACAAACTATTATTTCTATCGTTCATTTCATTTTTTTTTTTAATTCTCACTTCATAATGCAAAAAATATTTTTTTCATTGCATTTTTTTTCATTTTCATCACACTACAAATAATAAAAAGGTTGAATGATGCTCAATACGAGATTCTTACTCCAGAAATAATGCACATCATGTATTATTCTAATGCACAAGCAATTCGTTTTATGGCACAATCTATATTTTTTCAATGCACAGTTGAATCACAATCTTCATATTCAAGATAATCAGCATTAGTCGATGGTGTTTCATCGGTTTAACGATATGATCATTTGACAAGAGACGTTATTGATTCGTCTCCAAAAACGAGACATTATTTTATACAAAAACATTCGATACGATAAAAATTCCTGAAAATGCATCGTCGAGCCGCCGATGCATCAGCGACTCGGGCACAAGTCCGCGTCATAAATTCGTGAAGAAAACGAAAAAACACACCCACTTAAAAATAGGAAAACACGGATCCCACGATGTCCTCTTCCTGCTCCCGCCACTCAACACCGACCTATTCCCCAACGGGAAAAACCGAAAACAATCAACATCTCACATTTCCTCCGATCCGAAGTCCTTCGAACGGTGCATCCTCGCCGATCGGCGTGCGTTGAATTAATATCGACAAGTCCCATATACCACATATCGTGTTATGGCGTGATGGTGTGGTGTGTTCCCGGATGCGGTGTCGGCGTCGGCATCCGTTCCTTTTAGGAAGTATTTATGGACATTTTCGAGTCCCCGAATTGAGATAAATTCGTGGCATCCGGCCTTGTCCTTGCCGCAGATTAGATCGTTTCCAACCAAGAGCTGAAGCACGTATCCGATAAAGAGGAAACCGAAAAAAAGAAGTGGTGTGTCGGCTCAATTGGACGTAGTGTACGCACCGGCGATTTGCGAATTAGTATGCTCGGACGTTTGTGTGTATTGTTTGGTTTTTTTTCGCTTTGGGTCTAAAAATATAATTGCATAGGAATAAATGTTGAATGTTTTGTGTTTATGTTAATTTTTATTGTTTTTTTTTCAGTTCGTAGATATCGGAGTTGTGACGTCCATAGAAATGAACCACAAAAACGTAGAAACGGCGAGGAAAGGAATGGAGGTGTGCATCAAGATAGATCCAATACCTGGAGAATCACCGAAAATGTTCGGCAGACATTTCGACGAAACGGACTTCCTAATCAGCAAGGTATGCTTCAAATGTTTTATCAATTGACTTCCCCCTTTCGTTACTCAAAAATTTTGAAAAAGAAAAATCATAAAAGTGGAATGCGACGAATGAATAACATTACAACAATATTATCTTGATGTTTTCACATTTGATATACGAAGTACTTAGATCCAATAAAACTCCCCTTTCGATCCTCAATCGAAAATCTAAAAAAAAATTGATTTTCCCAAAAAAACCTTGAACCAAAACAATCACGAATCTAAACAAGAGAATGCGACGAGTGAATATAATCACAACAATATTGTCTTGATATTTTCACATTTGATATACAAATCTGATCCAATTCTTTCGATCCTCAATCCAAAATCTAAAATTTTTTGATTTACCCAAGAAAACCTTGAATCAAAGCAATCTCAATTTTTTTCTTAAAATGGGAATGCGACAAACGAATAACATCACAACAAAATCATCTCAATATTTTCACATTTGATATACAAATTAGATTCAATAAACTTCCCTTTTGATCCTCAATCCAAAATCTGTGAATATTTTCATTTACCCAAGTAAACCTTGAACCAAAACAATCACGAATCTATCTAAAAAGGGGAATGCAACGAATGAATAACATCACAACAAAATTATCTCAATATGCTCACATTTGATATACAAATTAGATTCAATAGACTTCCCTTTTGATCCTCAATCCTCAATCTGTGAATTTTTTCATTTACCCAAGAAAACCTTGAACCAAAACAATCTAAAAAGGGGAATGCGACGAATGAATGGCACCACAACATTATAGTCCCGATCGGCGCACAATGCCCATGAAGAGGTGCACGTGCTCCCCACGTCCCTTCGTCCTCGTTCTGCCCAAGAGTGTCATCGCCCGCATGATGGGTATCATCATCATCTCTTTCGGGATTCGACATGTGGCCGCGTTTGCATGTCCGCCTACTATATGTGCCATTATGCGTATTCGCTCTCGAAACGTGCACATGCGTTTCTTTTGACCTTTGGGCCGTTTTTCGATAAATATGTGACGAATCTTTTTTCAAAACAATGCGCAAGGAGGATCGCGATAGTCGTCGAGTTGCTCACCACTAGTGATGCACAAACAACGGACAATAGTAATGAGTCGAGTAATTGCGCAGCCGCTCGTGCTCCTGAATACGTACGTACGCTTTATGAATATTATCATAATGCGGGCCGCGCTAATGATATGCAAACACGTCCGTCTTTTCAAAAGGCATAATGGCCGTGCAGTCGGCGAAGTGGGATTCTTTTTGGCCCTTTCTCGATTTGGGTGGAAGGGATTATGCGTGTGTTTCGGCGTTGTCGTGGATGTCGAGGGCGGTTTGTAAGTTTTGATGGTCGATGCTGAATTATTGATAGAGATATGACGTTATAATCAATTTCAATCAGAACTATTCAGTACATATGGGCCGCGTGAAACGACTGTATGGTTCCACGAAAACTAATACAGATTAGTGTTATACGAGGTTTTGAAATTCATACAAAATTAGGGTTTTTGTTTCGAAAAAATCAATGTTTGTTAATCCCTTTTTTTATAAACAATACAGAAAATATACATTAACGTATTCAGACGAAATGCATTTTAGGTGCTTAAATTAAGTTTCATAATGTGTTTCACTTGTAATTTATGCATTTTAAGTCCGCAAATTAGGTTTCTTAACGAATCTCCTGCGTAGTTTTTACGTGTGCTTATTGTGGGGAGGTTATGTTAGACATTTTCCTTTAGTTCGTTTAAATTTGCACAATTTAACAGTTCGGATGGCAAAAGGTACTACTGGACAACATTTAAACTCGAAACTTGTTAAGAAGTGGTTAAAAATTGATAAATATAATTTCCAAACTACATGTGAAATTCGTTAATAATTTCAATTTAAACACTCACAACGCATTTTTATTCATGTTAAAATACAAATTTGTTTATCTTTTTCAATGATTTTATAAATAATCGAAGTGGGAAGAAATCGTTAAAATATTAACGATCCGAATACAGTTAACACATGGTGTTATATTTTGCATATCAGCATTGCTATATCAAACTAATTGAATCATAATAATAATAGACTAATTTTCGATTAATTTTCTTGTCATCAGCAGTAACATTCATGCAATGTCTTCGACGACGATTATAAAGCTCGCCAGATGCGCGTGCGTTTTGTTCTCATCTTTTGTGTGTGCATTAAACAAAATCAAAAAATAAACAAACATTCACAATATAAAACAACTGTCATTGGATGCGTCGCCGTCCACTTCATCAAATCGCGTTTTCAATTTGTCCTTTCAAACGTGCATTAATAATATAAACGCGTGTCGTATTCATCGCATCGGCATTGTTAGGGTCTAAGAAGCGAATCTTTCATACGAAAAGATTCGGTTTATTTATTCATAATGAGTTAGGATTATAGGTTCTGGAATTATTTTTGTGCAAAAGTGACATTGTCGGTCGTGCGTGTTGTATCGTGTTTCTTTTTCGTGTTATTCGTTTGCAAGATGATCACGATAATACATTGTTGCATTAAACGTGTGTATGATAATACATTGTTGCATTAAACGTGTTGTGTGCTCGTTATATTATTTATTCAACATTGTTAGTTCATGAGATACATGGTTTCGAATTTCGTCGATCATTATCTATTACAATCGAACGAATCAAACAAAGAACTTGTTTTATATCTATTCAGTCTGCAAATTATTTGTAATTAATAAATTAGATTGGGCGTTTTATTAGGTCGATGCGAAAGTTTCATCATTTTGTTTTAATCAAACGTCGTATTTTGAAATCAAACCGATGGGATGTAGATATCGCACTTTTTATGAGTATTTAGATATTATCTATTTTCAGCATGATCTCTCTGATATTTTGATGTAGATCAGTATTAATTATGACTTGTAACATGTCATCGGTTAATGAAAAACTCCAGATTTGAATTTTGAAAACCACCACTGAGTAATTTTAACTTTATTAAACTGCATCTCTACTGTACGAATCACAAAACTTTTTGGTTGCTGCCATCGTGTTATTATTTTTATAAAATGTGTACAGTGAAAAATGTCATAAATGCACTTTATTATTAGACATTTCAAGTATTTCTACGGGCTATTTATTGTTCACTGGCTAGGCCAAAACTTAACAGATACTGAAAATAAACCATCCTCCACATAATAGAATAGTTTGAATTTGAGTTCAGAGAAAGGAGAAAAACATTTGACCATTTAAAAAATACGACGAAATTTATACATTGACCCAATATATTTTTTTGTATAATCAATCAGTCAATTATTCATAGAAATTGGAAATAATTTCGACAACATCTAAATACTTTGTCCGGCAACATTCATTCGGAAACTATTTTATAACATTCAACTGATTATACTAAATTCTTTTTAATTATAAAAAAATCACACATTAACATCTAAATCTACCTTACAAATAAAATAAAAAACGCACTGAATCGTTAACATTTTCGCCATTCATTTCCCAGGCGGCGATTTGTCAGCATCAAACCGTCCGCGAAATCGCGACCTTTGAGCGATCGTTTAAAAATGACGAAGACGAAACGGCGTTAGAGGAGGACGTTCAGAAATAGAGCCTACGTGTGGGTGGCAAGGGCCCACCCCCCGGCTATATATAGAAGACCTAGAAAGGGCGAGGCCGCCCACCCACCACCCCCTCGCGAACTCCAAACAAAAGAGAACGCCCCGAAATAACCGAAAGGCAATACGGGGGGTGGTGGGTGTGTGTGTGAGGAGTGTGGGTCGTCTTGGCTAAAAGTAATCTAATATTCGAATCTAAAATGTGTATTATCGGCGTGGGATCGCGTTGTGTGTACGGGGGTTTGTTCTTTTTTGTGTTTTCGCAATGAAGAAATTATCCGCGGAGTCTATTTTCGACTTGGGAAAGTTTCGCGGTTTTTATTATATTGTGTGTGTTTTTAGGATGTGTATTTTCATGGTCGCAAAGTGAGGTAAATTGGGCGGATGGGTTATGTCTTGTTTTATTTCTATTTTGTATCGTGAATCATACAATTAAATATACGTGTTGCATTTCCTATATCGTTCCCCACCTGTGTTAAATCATGAATGAAAAGCGTACAAAACATGAATGCCCATGTACTGTTTTAACGCTAACAGCTTCTTACATAAGATTAATCCGAAAACATTGCGTAACGCCGTTTCATACAAACACGCGTATCGAAAGTGAAAATCTGCCGCATTTTCCCATGAATGAAAATAGGTCAGAAAGCGGCGCTATGCGGCCCATGTGTCCCCCACACCCTCGACATCCCATAGATCCCTCGTCCCCTCACCATTGATGCTCCTCCCGCGGCTCACCATGGACCACCGTCCCTTGCGGCCTCTTCCCGTGGCCTCCTCTTGCAGCATTCGATGTCCTCGGCCAGGGGGTGGTCGGGAGGTGGATTTCGATCTAGAGCATGGGACTCTATGGGAGGGGAAGAGTGCGGCCGACTGAATGACGCCATTCATCCGAGCGCACTTCCCGGACGGCTATTGCCGACGACAAAGTGCGTTTCGATATGTTTTACTGCCGAAAATATATATGAATCTTTCATAATAGGCGCCACGAGTCTGCTTAGGTACTTAGGTACTTGGAGCTCGTTCATCCCAGATTCGGCCTTTAGGTCACGCCAGGCTGCGGGGCCGCAGCATCATTGATCAGACCTGGGAGTGACCCAGTTTCATTGAGGAATTCTGCAGTTCATGGACCCCCAGCAGCCTGGCCCATTGAATTCCCGGGGCAGGGGGAGCGCAGCGCGAGCTTGCTCCCTATATTTTCTATGGCTACGCAATGGGGAAAATCGTTACCGCTGCGGTACGTACCTGGGCCAACTGGGCCAACGGCCTCGTTCATTCGTGTGCAAGGGTGTGCGGGATTCATTCATGGCAACGGTGTTCAATGGAAGTTCCCTGGATGTTCTATTAATAGCTTCCTCGTTTCTGGATGTTGGTGTTTTAGCTGGATGCGGTTCGAATTGGTTCTGTTGGGGTTTAAATTTTCTTGATTGTTTAAGATCGTGTATTAAAGCTTTTTAAAATCTAATTCGATTTCATTTGAATTTGAAAATTTTTTTTCTTATATCACTTCATGGTATTTCAGTAGAAGTCCGAAATTGCTTGGTTTAGGTTTGGCTGAAAATTTTTGAGTTTAGTCATAATTTTTAATAGTTTTCGGAAATCTAGTTTACGATACTTCAATATAAAATCAACAATAAGTTTCTTATATGGCATTTAATATCATTTTTTTCTTATAAAATGAAGAAAATTTGATATAAATCAACTTATAATCTTCAAGATTTGAAATCTACACAATAGAACATAAATAAATTCTTAAGAGCATTAAATTATAAATTAAAATATATTCTATTCAAATATCAAAAAATAATCTTATCTATTCATGACTATATTAGAAATAAACCGCAAATAGAACTCCTTTCTTCATACATATCAGATAAATGCATTATTTTCGATCATATCGCATCGTGCATAAAGATAACCCAAACCACCTTTCAACCCTATTGTCTCCCGAGGACATAGTACACACTACACACACACCACACTCTTCGCAAAACCCTTTCCAGACCCCATCCCTCGGCAGCTCCGCTCTGACCTTTCACCTTTCCGTTGGAAAACGTCACAGTCTGCGATGCAGTAAACTCCCCCGACGCTCGTTCCGGCGGGACGGGAATTTGAATCGTTCCAATCCCCGGTAATGAAAGCGCCCTTTTTTCGAGAAATACTCTGTTTAATTAGTGGCGATCTCCTCGGACGAAATTTTCGCCGGCGATATTTTCCCGTCCATATACTTTTATTCGCGGACATAAAACGGAGCGCAACGGCGCAAGACCTTCGACCCATTTTCCGAGGAATTTTCCCCCATTGAGGAAAATTTGTGAATAGAAACGCAACGATTGAATGGTGGCGTGCGATGTTTTTGTATCGAGTCGCCAATAAGCGCACCTAATAACACCTATGGGTTTTTGCGTTTGCTAAAGCAGTGATCTGCAACCACTGTTTCGCGTTGCATTCTCAAATTTCAAGAAAAAAATTCAAAGAATTAGCCTATAATATACAATTAATGTAATATCTATTTTTATAAATATTTTTTTTATCTTTGATGTGCTTAGAAAGATCAAACGTCCAATTTTGAAAATAGAACTGCATACTATTAGTACCTAGCAAATTATCTCTAAAATGGTTACTCTTACGAATACAAGTTGTCATAAGATATGACATATTTTTCTATAGGGATTTCTATAAGCTACAAATTTGATCCACATTATATTTCTGTAAAAGTGACAGTTTACAATATATTCACGAATAACCTTTTTTGGCGACCTTTGACCCTGCGTAATTTTTTTAACTTTTTAAATTTTGTTTGAGAACCATAATATGAAGCTTCTTTCCAAAATCTTGCATTCATGTAGTTATTAGACAATTTGCCCAGTTTTTCGTCTTTATTGACTGGACTATTATGCTACTTTGTAAAAGAAGAAACGAAAATGAACGAAAACAAAATTTTTAGTTGCACATAATTTTCGTGATCAAAAAGAAATTGAGAATACATTTAAAAATATATATATCTAATTTATTGTTCATTTTACATGTTTCCGAAAAAAAATCGCCTGCGGTGCTATAATCATTTTTATATAAACATGAAATATTGGTATAGATTTTTTTTAATTTTTCATTTTATGTTAAAATTGTGCATTCTGAAAATAAAATATCTTTCTTTAATAATGTGAATAATCGTCCGAGGTAAAAATTGTAAAATGATTGGACGTGCAAACATTATTTTTTTATAGGGCGAAAGCCACAATTTTTATTTGTTTTCCCGAATCATTCTATTTTAAATCCTATGAAATTTAGCTACCCACCTACCAAATGTACCGCGAAATTTCGAAAACCTCATCAACATACCGCTTAAAAAAAAGGTTGCTCCGCACCGCCCTAAAGCCTCACTCCCATGACGTCATCGCGGAATCCTCCGGCTAATATCGACGGAATTACCCCATAAACGCCAGCCCATATTGGACCGCTTTACGAGCCGGCCGTTAACCGATAATTGTCCCGTTTCAGATATCACGCCAGAGCATAGACGCGTGCAAGGACTACTTCAGGGACGACCTGCTGAAGACCGACTGGCAGCTGATGGTCGAGCTGAAGAACCTCTTTCAGATATTGTAGCCGAACTATGGCGGGATCGAGCTGCCGGACGCGCCCTTCTTCCCGGCGGGGAGAGCTCTTCCCTTTTGTCCCGGTTTCGTTTTTGGTCCGTCTCTTTTCGCATCATTGCCGGAATCGGATCGTTTTGTTGGTTTTTTGATGTAACTTCATTGGATGTTCAAATTTTTTAAAATAAGTCTTAACAGAAAGCACCTCTTGCTGGAGAACCGAATTGAGTCGTGACTTTTTTGTCGAATGTTGGGTATAAGAGGGACAGGCAATAGTCGAGTTTGATTGGGGTTTTGGAATTCGAATGTTTGGGGATCGATCCGATTTCGCGCTTCAATTGTGACATATGAAAGTGAATTTGTAAATATATTCGTATATTTTGTAGATTTTCGTATCAAATCAACCATTTTGAGGATGAGTGCAATTTTTGTGCGTTCTTTTTCTTGATTAAGTTTTTAATTGTCGGTGTTGTCGATGAAGATTGTTGCATAAAATTTATCTATAAATAATAATTAGCAATTTTGTATCGACGATGACCGACGACTACCCGTAGAAGAAAAATATATTTATTTATTTTAAATTTTTATACTTTCGCAGATTTTATTTTATAATCGGCGCCCTGTCAGGAAAATTTTATGTAATTACCATAATGAAATGTGTCCCTATGTTTCCTCTCATAGATTTTTTTTAGTAGACGATGAATATGTAACGATGACGGAATATCACAATTGTAATTGATTCAATAATGAAAATGTTGATTATTAATAATTTTTCTTGTTTTTGTATCGATATAATTTATGTTGAATCAGCGCGACCGTTGTGTAAGATTTGTAATGATCAAATAAAAATGGTTTATGAGGATGATTGTCTTTTTATTGCACTTTCCCAATACTTTTGAATGAAAAATGTAAGTACAAAAGGTCCATTGAAAGACTGAAGGGCATGGAAAAGTCATAAGTTCATTTTTAATTTTTTTACAGGTTATAAAGATATTTTTAATTTTTAGTAAGGATATGAAGAAACGAGTAAAACTCATTGAGTTTTATATTCCAGTGAATGATCAATTATTAAAACTTCAGAGAAAATACTAGCAATATTTTATGACTTTCAATAATTAATTTTTCACTGGAATAGAAAAACTCAATGAGTTTTACTTGTTTCTTCATATCCTTACTAAAAATTAAAAATTTCTCTATAACCTGTAAAAAAATTGAAAATTAACTTATGACTTTTTCCAAGCCCTACAGTCTTTCAATGGCCACTCTATATAACAATATTACATAAAAAAATACGTACACAAACCAATACAACTTCCCGAAGCACAAAGAAAATCGAACAAAAACACAACCTTAAACCAAAACACCCACGGCCATCCCATTTCACCCATCACACGACAACCCAAGGAAATTTTCAAACCCTCCTCAACCCCGACCCACCCGCGAACAAAGAAAACAACCTCAACCTTGAAACTGCCAAAACAACCATGGACTCGAACCTTCACCTCGCCATGGCGGAGGACATCCACGTAAGGATGGCGTAATTCGACACTATGGGGAGACACTTTCGCGTTTCCCATTGTGGACAATAACCCCAAGGAAATTTTCAAACCCTCTCTCCAAACTCGATACACCCGCAAACAAAGAAAACAACCTCAACCTTGAAACGGCTAAAACAACCATGGACTCGGACCTTCACCTCACCATGGTGGAGGACACTCCCACGAGGATGGCATAATTTGACATGATGAAAGGACACTTTCGCGTTTCCCATTGTGGACATCAACCCCAAGGAAATTTTCAAACCCTCCTCAACCCCTACCCACCCGCGAACAAAGAAAACAACCTCAACCTTGAAACGGCCAAAACGACCATGGACTCGGACCTTCACCTCGCCATGGCGGAGGACACCCCCGCGAGGATGGCGTAATTCGACACGATGGGGAGACACTTTCGCGTTTCCCATTGTGGACATGGGGTGTAGGTAGCGGCGAGGGTAGAGAGGGCGGCCCTCACGCACGCGACCCATGACCTTTCGAATATTGATCTTCGGAGGGAGTTCGGCACGAGAGACGGAGAGTGCACAAAGACTATGGAGGAGGAGCTTCGCGATGGGGATGTCCGCGGTTGTTGGTTGTGGTCGTTTTTTAGGTAGATTTGAAGGCATCGTTAATTTTTATTTGATTTGAGTTTTTATGATGGATTGTTAGGTTTGACATTTTGGGTATTTCATTCAACTTTTCGAAAGTTAGAATAGTATTTCTTAATTTTATTTGTACCATGCTCCATTTTGATGCTTTTAAAATCTATGGCTCCTTATCAAAATTTTAAAGTTACCTAACAAATTCTAAAAAAAATAAAATAATTGACTAACCATTTTGTTCAAATGATCCACAATAACAAGTGCAGCTGAATAAGTCACCTCATACTTTACAATTTTTTTTTCTCTAAAACATTTTTTTATACAAATATATCAATGTTGCAATTTTTTTTGGTTAGTCAAGGTTGCAAGATCAAAAATATTTTTCAGAAATGTGTTTTTTAGCAATAAAAAATAACGAATATCAATTATTTAACCCCCCCCCTCCCCCAATATTTAAATTACACAGGTCCCACTTTGAGGAAAATCTAAGAAATATATGAAATTATCTTATTGATCAAATATTCACATAATATTCGAGATCTCTTTTTCTTTTTTGTTTATAATCAAATCATTCAAACTAAAATCATTACATTAAATAACGAATATTCAGACTGTATAGTATATAATAAAACTCAAACTAAAATAATTTATCATTGATTTAGTCATGAAAAAATAGTAGATGCTCTATATTTTTCTTTCCATTTCTATAAAAGCAATATAAAATTCAAAATATTTTTAAGCCAACCGATATTTCTTTCGAATCTGTAACTGATTAAATTAATAATAATTTATTTCTAATACTTAAAAAAAATGGTCCCGAATGTAAAAGAAAATTTTCAAAAATATACAACACGATTAAATAATTTTTTTACAATACATATCAAAAGAATTTATTAAACTCAACCAATTTTCCCTCCCAAAAACATCAACACATCAAAAAAATGCCACATTTTTCCAAAACCAACCGGAAAACCCTACACTTCCGCAACCAGAATTTCCCTGAACGAACTCGGCCGTTAATGAAAACTCGGTGAATGGTCCGCTCGATTCATGGGTCCGCAACAGGGTCTAGGTCACGCCCAAAGGCCTCGTGCTTCGCGCAAGAAGCGCATGCCCGCCGACATACCGAGGGCGAGGGGTAGCTTTTCCGGGGGCGGGGGGGCGGTTTTCCGCAGGGAAATTCATTCCGACGGAGGCTTTTCCGCGGGACGCTCGCGCGCGATTTCCCAGGAAGCACGACGATGGTGGTCTTGTGCGAGGATGGTGTTTGTGTTTGTCGACAGTTGAAGGTGTCTGAGGAAGGTTCGATGAATTTTGATGTGAGTGATTGTTTTGTAAATGTGTTTTATTTTATGAATAAATATTTTGATTATTGTTTTTATGAACGTTTCTTGAATTATGATACGTTTTGAAATTTTATTTTTTTTATTTTTTTTTATTTTCGTATCTGATTGCATAATTTGAATTTTTTTAAATTATTTTCGTATTATATTTTTAAAATATTTCGAATTATTATATATTTTCAATGTATACTGTAAACGAAAAGTGATACAAAGTAAATATTATAAGTCATATTCTTTGAAATTTAATTATTTTTGGTAATAGATTCATCCCCGTCGGCAACTTAATTATCAATTGAAATCACATAATATTTCAATATAAAATACGTTAATAAAAACTTAGAGCAAAATATAAACAAAATTAATTTCTACATTGAATAAAAATCTTAATTGAATAATAAAATTTTTGTTCTTCGATGCATTCAAGATAATGACATACAATAAAAAAAAATGATGTAAGAATGCTGTGAAATTGTGCGGGCCGAAATATATTTTCGTGTTAAAAGAATTTTGTGTTAAGCATGACATTTTATTTTGTCGGGGCAGCAATACGATTTCGTATTAACTGATTGTTTATGTTAAACTATTTCCCATTAATTCCAAATTTATCAAAAAATTTATACGAAACAATCAATTGAAAACACTTGAAAGATTATATTATTATCGCACAACATCCTGTTTTGTAATACTCGTCAACAATTTCAACAGCTTTGTTGGTTATCTTCGATAAAAATGATAATCTTTGAATAAAACAGGAAACATGCACTCGTAAACATTCACAAATCATCCGTTATTATCAATGACATTTAGCACTCATTGATATTTCAATACAAAAGCATTAGATTTCGTGATAAATGGATAACCCCACGCCATAAAAGTGATTAGAATGCGTCAATGGGTCGGCGTGTTTATTATCTTTAATGTGAGATTAGATTAAATTTTAATTGAAGAGCAAATACGATAAATGCAATTGCGTATTTCATTCATAAATGTTAGTACGTAGTGGGTTTGTGTTTTGATGTGATCGATTGAAAAATATGATTGGTTTGTGTAATAATTATTGATTGATCAATTGAAGATTTGATCTTTTTGTTTTATATTGTTTTGACGATGTTTGATGTTGAGAGTGTATAGAAAATTATGGGAAAACTCGTAACTTTTATAGTGGGGTAACCATACTTTCATTAAAGTTAACATTGAAATTTATTATGTAAATTAATTTATATTGAGAAAGTTAATCATTCCACGATGTATAGAAAACAATTATTTTGATTTAATATTATATTTATAAATTCGATATCCTGAAATTAAAATCTTGAGATGATTATATCAAAATTAGATGCTTTTTTCAAATATAATTTTTTTTAATAATTTGATTGAATTAAAAAATATTTATATCAACAAAGCAATATTACATTACAACAACAATTATTACAACTATTTTGATAATTTCCATATATGCAGTCATACTTTTTTTGTGAAAAGTACCATATTTCCATAACATCTGAAATTTTAGTAATCACAGTAATTGTAGTAATCGTAAAATACTCGAAGCTTTTCGAAATCATTCAAAAATTACTATATATTGGAAAAAAAATACCAAGATACACAACTAGATACATAACTACAATCATAATCAGAATAAAACCAAAGAATTTAAACTATCGTTAACCAAGGAAAACTTTCCAAATAAAAAGAAAACTTATCAAAAAACATACTTCAACACAGTTCAAAATCTAAAACCACTCAAAACAAGTCACCCCACAAAAAGCATTACAGTATTAAAATGTCCCACCTCAAAAATTTAAAACAAAATGAATCAC
Organism: Hydropsyche tenuis; assembly: GCA_009617725.1. NCBI lineage: Eukaryota > Metazoa > Arthropoda > Insecta > Trichoptera > Hydropsychidae > Hydropsyche > Hydropsyche tenuis. The sequence goes on from VTON01000066.1 coordinate 688,966, forward strand.
AGAGTTTTACAATGAGTCTTGTCTACTTCAATCATATGACATGTAGTTTTTCCTTTAGAAATTTTGGTTGTAAATGTGTCAGTACATGTCTAATTAATTAAAAAAATAATAACTTTTCTTATTTTTTTAATATTAATATTGAGGTTACGCACCAGTGGTTAGCCACGTACCGGTAGTTAGCCACCTATCAGATAATCGAAAAAATTAAGATTTTCAAAAATGGTAATTTTTCGAAAAGGGTGCGATTGAGAGGCGCGTATAATTTTACTTCTTTAGAAATCAAAATAATCATACTTTGTTAAATTTTATGAGGATTTGGGTTTTTTTTTATTCTGTACATCTTTTCTATTTAAAATTCTGTATTTTAAAAGCACAACCTACAAACACAACCCAACCAAAAAAAATAAAAAAAAAAACCCAAAATCCCACAAACCCCAAAAAAAACACAGTCACCCCACCCAACCCGCGTTTGACACTTCCCAAAACACAACAACGTCCGCCTACCAACATCCCCCATCCGCCCACACCACCCCCAGCAACAGCCCATCGTCCGACCCACCGAAAAGAGAGGGAACGCAAAAGCACGAGGTGAAAGTGAAAATCGATAGCTCGCGCGACGCGAGGCGCCCACGCAGCGGGCGGCCATAGGCGGCCGGAACCCGCCCAAAGGCGGAACTAGGCGGCCAGGAGACGCCCATCGCGAACAATCGACGCCCACTTTCTTCGGGATGAAAATTTGAAGGGATCGGGATGGTTTTGAGGGGTTTTTTGGTGGGATTTGGGTTTTTCGATTGTGGTTGGTATTAGGTTGTGATTTGAAGAGTGTCGGATTTTTTTTGTAGTAAATGAAATGGTATCGTTTTGTTAAATTTTAGAATTGGTTTATGGTTTTTTGGTGGGATTTGGGTTTTTTGATTGTGGTTGGTATTAGGTTGTTATTTGAAGAGTGTCGGATTTTTTTTTGTAGTAAATAAAATGGTAGGATTTTTTTAAATTTTAGAATTGGTTTATGATTTTTTGGTGGGATTTGGGTTTTTTGGTTGTGGTTGGTATTAGGTTGTGATTTGAAGAGTGTCGGATTTTTTTTGTAGTAAATGAAATGGTATCGTTTTGTTAAATTTTAGAATTGGTTTATGGTTTTTTTGGTGGGATTTGGGTTTTTTGATTGTGGTTGGTATTAGGTTGTTATTTGAAGAGTGTCGGATTTTTTTTTGTAGTAAATAAAATGGTAGGATTTTTTTAAATTTTAGAATTGGTTTATGATTTTTTGGTGGGATTTGGTTTTTTTAATTGTAGTTGGTATTGGGTTGTAATTTGAAGAGTGTCGGATTTTTTTGTAGTAAATAAAATGGTAGGATTTTGTTAAATTTTGGAATTGGTTTATGATTTTTTGGTGGGATTTGGTTTTTTTAATTGTAGTTGGTATTAGGTTGTAATTTGAAAAGTGTCGGATTTTTTTGTAGTAAATAAAATGGTAGGATTTTGTTAAATTTTGGAATTGGTGGGGCTTGGGTTTTTGTTTGGTTTTGATTGTGGTTGGTGTTAGGTTGTGATTTGACGAGTGTCGGATTTTTTTTGTAATAAATAAAATGGTGGGATTTTTAAATGGGTTTATCGAAATAGGGTGATGATATGTTGATGATGGTTTGAAATTGTTCTGATTTTTTTTTCATATGTAGTAGAAAATGGAAATGTGTGTTTTATGCATAGGTCAATATAAAAATTATGAAGTTAATATAAAAATTTAAATTTAGTATTGTATATTTTGAAAATTGATCAAAAATTTAGAATAATAAAATTATTTTGAAAAAATACACAAAATAAGCTAATTTCATTTTTATTATTTTATAACCTATTTTTTTCGATATTATTAAAAATTAACATTTTCTTGTCCCTTTACCGATTTTATTTACATTTTTTGATTCATAACTAAAATAAGATTTTATTTTTTTATTATTTTATTTTATTTAATTTTATTTTTTATTTTTTTTGGAATAAACAATTCTATTAATAAAGTCAAAAACGTTTTATATGAAACTGAAGGGATCAAAATATTTTTTTATATTCAACATAGTATTATATTTTGTCAAGACTATTAGCATTATTTAGCAATTAAATTAACCAAATTTTCACGTTTAGCGTTTTCGTATTAAACAATTTCCACTGTATTTTATAGGATAACAATTTAGACTGGTCGGATTCACTAGTTTACATTGATAATTGAAGATAAGCGAAAATTGATACAGTTCATAAATGGATGTGATTATGTAGTTAATTTGAACCATCATGTCATTTCAAAATGATTTTTTTGTGCATAATCACTTTAAAAATCACCTTTCTTTCACGATTAGATAGAACGATAAGAAAAAAACACTTGAACAAATCACGATATAGATAAAACCTCTTCCTGCTATAAATATTACACGGTGTTTACAGAAAATTTTGAAATAATATAAATATTGAATCAAATCATGAAATGGTTTGTAATTTTTATCAATCTGAATCAATTTTTTTAATACAGAAATAGAATTATCTTTACCGTTAACCAAACTTCGAATACCACATGGTGTTAAGGAAACGAGAAAGGATAACCTCATCCGGCGGAAGTATTAAAACCCACGATACGATTCTTCGAATGAGACGATCTCCGATGACGACGATAATGATGATGAAGAGGAGGACGCCTCTGCAATGACCGAAAACCTCCAACAGGCAATATGCCCTGCCCACCAGAAGAGCCTCACGAACGAATCGCCTACAATCTGCAGGAAACGAGCAGAGTTTTGATTTTTTTCACATATGGATACATAAAGTAGAATATGGCGATTGGAAATATTGAAATTAGTTTTGAATTTTTATATGTTTTAATTGAATTTTCGGTCCGTGCGAAGGTGTTGTTTGAATGATTTTATAGAATTTTTCGTAATAGTCCAGTTATTGCTTCTCAGAAGCTATAAAAATATTATATAATCTATTATAGAAGCTATAATATTTATATAAATATTATATAAATATTATAAAATATTATATATTAGTGTTGTATAATTTGAAAATTGATTTTTACAATCTAAAATAGTTATAAAATTATTTTTTTCATTTACTTGAATATTTGAGGTAAATGAAAAAAACGCTTTATAAATTCTAAATCTTTATGAAAATTTATAGTTTTTCTACAATTGATACTAAAATTTAAATATCAAAACCCTGAAATTTAATATTCAGTATATTTTTTTGTCTCTCAACGAATTTAAAGTTAATGTTGGTATAATTGATTATACGGAAATTATACAAATTCATTGATTCATTCCAGATTGTATTTTAGATTCAAAACATAAAAATTTCCATTAAAAAAACAATCTATTTTAAAAATATTTAACATAGAGTAACGACACCAATGATAGACCTTGTTGTTGATAATTTCTCAAAAAAAACGTGAAAATTAAAGTTTTTACAGACAATAATCTTTCGAAAAGCATGCGATAGACAAAGCTGTAATAAGCAGCTTACCTATCACACCCTCTCCGAAAGCTTCATTAAAAATCTCAATTTTTACATTTTTTGAAAGATGGTCAATTACAGATACAATGTCTACCACTGGTGTCACCCCCCTACAACCTAATCTGAACTACCAAACATTTAAAAAAATCATCAAAACCAACAACAAAACTCATCAACCCATACAACAAATTTCACACCAAACCACCGATCTTCTCCAAAAATCCACCACAAAAAGACACTTCCCTCAAAAACCCACCAACCCAACATATCATCAATCCCAAAATCCTCAAACGAACCAATCCAAAATGCAATGACAAGGCAACTTTTTCCATTACCCATCCACGATCTACGCATTCCGAAACATGCGCGAAATCCATGAATGACGGCCCCTAATTGGCGTCAACGCTTTTTCGCCGGATTTTTTAGCGATCGTCAACAATGATCGCGAAACGTCCGAATTAAAATCGCATCAAGTGTTCATGGGAGAATTCCCTCGTCGCCAGCCTTGACCGGAGTTTAGAAGAACAAAACAGACGCAAAAAATGGTGAATGAATCGCAATTATTCTGAATGTGTTGCACGAGTCGGTTCCGTAAGCAATTATCGTGTTTTTGTTTCATTTTTTTTGGAATGAATGTAAAATTGTTGTGTAGAATTGTGTGAAAATGTATGAGTTTTTGAATTTTATTGAAATATATTGGGTCAGTGCGTGAGTTTCGTCGTATTTTTTTTATGATAGAATTTTTTTTTTTTTTAACTAATGAATAAAATCTGTATTCAAACTAATCTATTATGTGGAGGTTACTTCCTTTTCAGTATCTTTTAAGTTTTGTCTAAACAGTGAACAATAAACAACCCGTAGAAATATCTAATAATAATGTGCAATAATGGCAATTTTTGAAAAATAATAACGCGATCGCGGCAATCAAAAATACTTGTAATGTGTACAATAAAGATTCAGTATACTTTAGAATTACAGATGTCAGATTTACTTAAAATTTCATTTACTGGTAATTTGATATTTTTTTCTAATTACTAGCTTACCGGTAAATTAAATTTTGAAATAAGTACCGAAAAAATAACGAAAAATCGAAAATACCTTAAAACCAAAAATAAATACTTATGAAACACAATTTTTTAAATTTAATTTACCGGTAAATATTGAAAATTTACCGAACTGTTATTTGGGTCATTTATCAGTAATAACATCCCTAGATAGAATTAGTAGTTATTTTTAAAATTCTATGATGGGATTTTATAATGACAGGTTTCTATAATGCTGATCCACATAAAAATATCAAAGACATCATATTGAAAATAAGAATCAATCGATAAAAAAGTGCGGTATCTGCATCGCATCAGTTTGATTTCAAAATACGACGAAACATTTGCATTGACCCAATATCAACATATGGAAAATCAACGAATCGCGATGAATGAAATGTCGTCAATAACGATTCGTTTGAAATGCGTATGATGAAAGGGAAAACGACACTCGCCCATTCATGAACGCCCATGTCGAAATCTAGAAAGCTAGCACAAATGATCGCAATTTTCAGCCATTTACGTACATGCACGGTGACACGTATGTATGTACGGTAGGCGCAATGTACGCGCGGTGCATGGCGATCGGTGTTCCGATGCACATTGTGCATACGTTTCGAAAGTCGACACTCGTGTATTAATTTGTATGAATGGATTTGTTTTAAAAGGCGTTATTGTATGTTAGTGTGGTTTAATATTTCGAAATGTGGAAATATCGAAAAAGTCTTCTAATTGGAAGTTCAGATTTTTTTTATTTAAGGAAAAGTGCAGGAAAAGAATTTTCCGATACCATTGGAAGTTCAGATATTTTTTTATGAGAGGTAATTAAAAAATCTAAAATATTAAAGCATTCTATCCAAATATTCCCAGATAGGGATTCTAAAATTACTATAATGTAACCGATATTACCAAAATGAAAAATGTATGTAAGTCATTATCGTTAATACCTACATTTTTTTTATTCATCAAAGTTGGTATATGATTGATTTTGCTGTCGTTTTTTTAGCGGTAATTAATTTCATATTACTATAATATCAAAAGATGATTCTTGCCAAATTGCCGGTAATTTTGGTATATCTTGGAATCTCTAGTTTCAGATCAAAAATACGCAATCATATTCATATAATACTCGACTGAACTGATTGTTACTTAACTTATTGTTGGGTGATCGATGAAGTCGGTTACGATTAACAAAACCATTCGAAACCAAAGCAAAAAATTATCATATGTATGATTTTTCATGAAAAAATACATTCTTATACAAAAAAATACCTTCACCCTTTCAAAATTATATAAAAAATCTCTCGACAAACTACAACCAATTTCCTTCAATTTTCATACAGTAAAACATGTCTCATTTTGAAAACAGACGATCCATCGCACATAACAAACACACCATCCGTTTTTACATATTCAACATATTAAACGAACATATATGACGATCATGTTTCGACGATCGTTTGAAGCAGGCGCCGCCTTTTGATGCACCGCACTTTTGCGGTCTTCGGGTGCATCTAGATGCAACGCGCGACTGTGCTGCAATTGTACATAGAATGCAAAAACCACACGAAATGGTGTGTCTTGTACGTTATCGTGTGTACGGTGTCGTGTTTCCGTTGTTAGTTCAGAAAATTTGAGAAAATAATTCATTTAAATATAATAAAATTTTTATATGTGGAATTGATACTTGGATGGAAAAATTGTTGAAATTAAAAATGGCAATCAAACACAACTTTTGATATTTGAATTTTTTTAGAAATTAGTTATTCTATAATCATGAATCACTTAACTTTCATTAGACATTAGCATCATTATGTGCAGCCATTCATCGAACACTGCTAAAAGAAAACTTCTCAAATCTTCATCCAATCTGGTCTATCTTAAACAACTCATTCAATTTACTTTTTACACATTTAATTTACCATTAATTCATCATAACCTTTTCCGAGAACTATCTTAAAAAACTCATCCTATCAAGGATGGATTTAGAATATGAAAAGCCACAAGGTTGTTCAACTTTTGAGGCCTTTCCCCATTTTCATGAATAAAGGAAAATTGAATAGAAGGGTTACAGGAAACAACAGAAAAGCTATATTTTGCAAAGAAGCTTGATATTGATATAAATTAAATGTAAAAAGTCTATATCGATTTGAGATTTGTATAAAATTACACGCGGGGTCAAAGGGCGCCAAAAACGGTTTTTCGTAAGTATCTTGTTAACAAGATACACAGATATCTGTCACAATTACACAAATATAATGTAAGTCAAATTTGTAGCTTATATAATTTCCTATAGAAAAAAATATGACAACTTGTATTCATAAGAGTAACCGTTTTGGAGATATGTAATTCGCTTTCAAGAGTTGCTAATATGCAATCCTCAACAGTATGTAAGTGGGGAGCTCAAAAAATTCTCAGAAAATGTTTTTAACTAATGAACAGAATGACTTATTAAAAAGTAATTAATTCAATTACATACTTCTTGAAACCTATTATATGTGGTATTACTATCAATACTATGAGATATTTACATATGATTTTATGTTAACTTTAGCCAAATCCGACCCTTCATCCAATTCACTCCACACATCTTCTCGATTTCATCCATCATTCAATCATATCCTTTTCCGAGAACCATTCCAACACTTAACATATCCATCTCCTAACACATCTTACCATTGCACAATCCCAAAAAACTACATAAAACAACCCAAAAAACCATATTAATTAAACCCAACGACCATAAAAAAAAACCACATCCAAAAACCGACAAACCAAACAAACCCACAACATCACAATACATCATAATCGAACCCGAATCATTTCGCATCGAATTCCAGCACAAAGAGCCACCAATTCAATTCAAAGCGTACGTACCACTTTCGGTGCACACACACACGCCATTCGTGTGTTTGGAAATTGGACAGGAAGCCGGTCCATGTGCAATAGTCATCCGTCTCTCTATATACGTGTGTTGGACACTTCATTGTCACTTTTACAATGTGAGCACATCAGGATATCCGTTTCGCTATATTATCATACGACGCTGTCAATTGATAGTAACTGCTGGTGTTGTGTGTGTGTGTTTGTGCGATTGTTGGGTGTATGGTCTAATTTGGATTTTTTTGAGGTTTTTTGTTGTTGTGTGGTTTGAATTGATTGTTTTTTTAGGGTAATTAGAAGGATTGAATTGGGTTTTGTGCTGATATGATTAGGGATACTAGATGAAAAATCGTGATAGGGGAATAAATTGTTCAATTTGATTTGAAAATGAGGGCAATATTTTTTCGAAAATTATGAATTGAATATCGTATGGAAACTATTACATGATTATGGTATCAATGAATGACGCAATATTTTCATTCAAATTCTGTTTTATTATACTTTTTCTTATACATAAAAAGTCAATGTTTTAATTCAATCAAATGTAACGGTTTTAATTGACCACCACAGTTCATCTACAATTCTACAGCGACATGTTCAAATTCAAAATTATTAGCGATATGTTCACTATATAAATGATTGAATTTTCAAACTCATCGAGAATCAAGAATCAAACAATATTATATAAAAATGTTTAAATTAGGTGATCCTTTACTCCTAGGTGCGTAAAATATTTATCAATAAATTTGTATTTTAACGTATAAAAATGCATTATAGGTGCTCAAATTAAATTTTTTAACATATTTCACGCGTAAATTATACATCATAAGTTCGCAAAGTAACTTCCAACTGCACGAGAAATTCGTTGAAAAAACATAATTTATAATTCAACAATAATGAATTACTTATTTTAAAGATATTTCAAGCTTTTTATTATTTACAGATACATATACTCGTACTTATGTACAGATATTTTTTCTAATGCACACGTTATTTTTTTTAACGTACACTTATTTTATTTAATGCTTAAGTTTAATGCACATTTACACCCAATCTTCTTTTTACACGGGGGATACGTTCCAGAGACTACCGTGTAAAAAAATGTATGGTGGCTATACAAAATTGAAGATAGGTTCCATCACTATATTTGAATAGAACTTCCATCCAAATGTACTTTACAAAAAATGTGTAATGTGAAAAATTTTTGCCATGTAAAATCATAGAAAACATCAAAATTTTTTAATTAATAACTATAATTATATCAATATATACTGGCCTACAGCGAATCTTACCATTGTGGCATAATAATACGTATTTTTATCATTTTTTAACCGTATCAAAGTGAAAAATCCGTGTATAAAAAATAATCGGTTCTTCTTCCTTAAACCATATTATTTCAGAACCGTATAAAAAAATCCATTTAAAAAAAGGATTGCGTATACCCTATCCCTCGATTTACAAGGTAGATAGGTTCCTGAAAAAACGAGTAAATCAAAATTTTATATTTTTCAATGTAAAATCGTGTAAATCGAAAAGTACACAAAAAACGCATAATTTGGTTGTTTTTTCAAACTTTTTATTAGGTTAGGTTCGGTTAATTTTAGTCCGAAATCCTTATTTTCGAAGTCCTAATTTTAATAAACAATTTATAAAAATGTTTAAATCATGGTCGACATATCGTTTTGAGGTTACACTCGAAACGTCAAACTACGACGTAATGACAAACGTGCGGGTACGCACCTCATTGTTTACCTAACAGTGGCTCTTCAATTTTAGTTAGTAATAGAATTCAATGTTAAAATTATTAATGTTATTCACTGCCCACTGCAAGACAAGGTCCCCCATCAAATATTGGGGGTCTAGGCTATATACCTTATCCGAGAGCTAACGTCGTAACAATAAGGGACATGTACCATAAGAGCCAATCCGCCCATGCCAACGGAGGAGGCTCTCAGGCCAACGGTACGCAAGCCTTTGAGCTAGGCTTTGTGGTTGCTGACTCTCCACTAAGCAAATCGCAATGATCCCCCGCGGGGCAGACAAGGTAAAGACTAAGCAGACTGCGCCTTAATGTTATTATTATTGATTATTTTCAACATTTATTTTTATTTTATATTTTTTTTAAACCATGTAAAAGCGAAAACGTGTAAAAAAGTACCGTGTAAATCGAGGGATAATACACATTCAAATCACATTCAATACACATTCAAATCATTCTCATTCAAAATTGCGCGCGAACGCACCACCGACCGCGCATGCGCACACGCACACGCGCACACATTCATTCAAAAAAAAGCGCGGGCGGGGGGCGCGGGGGGGGCGCTCGCCGGTATGAATGGGCGTGGGGGCGCGCTCGCCGTCGGCCAGTGAGTGGCGCGAGCCCGCACCGCCGCGATGGCCGCCGACGCAACGCAGCGATACAGTTTGACGCGACGCGAGCACCCACGTGCGCCCCCCGCGAAGTGAGCCCCCGACGCGGAGACTGCGCCCCCCGCGAACTCGATTTATTCCCGAATCCTGCGCCCCCATCGCAGGTGAGATGAGCGGATACGGATCCAATATTTTTTTTAAATGTGCATGCTAAAGTGATCTTTATTATTGTGTGATGTAATGATGTTTTTTGTTTTTTAATGTGTGTTAAAAAAGCATTGGTTTTTATATTGAAACGGCATCGGAATGGATATGATAAATAAATATAATCGATGGATCGATAAACTAACTAATATGATCTTTATTATTATGTCACATAACGATAATTTTCGTTTGTTAATTTGTAATAAAAAAGCATTGATTTTTGTATTGAAAGAGCATCGGAATGGATACGAGATAAATTTGTACAAATGTTAAATCGATAAACTAATTTGATCTTTATTATGATGTGGAATAAAATATGAATTTGATTTTATTAGATTGTAGAAATAGCATTGAATATTGTATGGAAAGGGCATTGAAGTGGCGTGGCCCTCTCCGTCGCCCCCCGCGCGACGCCACGCCCCGCGGCCCCGCTCTTGACAGTTCGCGCTGTCAAAACGGTGGACGTAACAGCAGAGAACGCGGCCAGCTACCGCTCGCTTAGCGTGCGCGCGCGCATCGAATATTTTTGAATTTTCGTTTCTTCCGGGATTAAATTCGACGATTTTGGCGGTCGTTTTGTGTTTATGTTGTGTTAACGGTGTGGATGGACATTTTTTCGCGGGTTATGTTCGCGTTTTTATGCCGATAGTGATGTGTTTATGTTCGATGTATCGCTCGATTCTAATTTCGTTCAGGTAAATATGTTTTTTCGAATTGAAAAAATCTGATTTTTATTCGTATCTGTTGAATTTGAAAAAAATGGTACGTATATACAAAAATAATTCGCATTTCAAAATAAAACCTTATCAAACGTACGTTAATTTATCGCGTGTTTATTATTTTTTTCCGATAGTCGAAACGCGAATCCATTTTTTATACTCCGTTCATTGAGAAAGACGCGTGAATGAATTTTCCTAACATATTTTTTTTCCATATTTTGCGATAATCATTTGCATTATGCAATTGCACAAACAATGAAACCTTTCATCAAATATTGTCTTAACGACCGACTCCCACATTACGCAACGGATTATTTTCGATACACTCGTATCAAAATCGAACCGGCTTGTTTATTTTGTGTTTATTTTTTCGATTTTGTCGTCATCTCGGGCGATCCAAAAGCGCGGAAAATAGAACAAGGTCGTTCGCGGATTATTCATCCTCTAATTTAGAATGCAACCTTTGCGTTTATTAATTCCAGTGACATAATCGTTCCGATTATATTCAAATCGATCGGAATCGATTTGGACATCCTCTGATTATGTTTCGAGGATACGGTGCTAATGCGGATTGAATGTAATGAGTGTGTATCGAGATTTGTAATTGCGCTTTGGATTCGATGTACAAATTGATCATTATTATGTGCGATGGATGTGAAATTAAATGTAGATTGATATTCTTTTCGATATGGAAGTCTTGAATTTTTTTTAATTAAAATTTTGTGTATAATTTTTCAATATGTATCATTGAAAATTCGGATTTATTTTCATATTACGTCGTTATATCCAGATTATATAAGAGATGACTTTTCTAATATCATTAGAAATTATGTTATTATTGTCTCGAAAAGGAAAATGTGATTTTTAAGGAGATTTATATTGAATTTTTTTGCCAATTGGATTCAAATCAATTCATGTTAAATCCATCGATTAGTTTATCAAATTTAGATGTTTTCTTTTACTTAATAATGAAAACGAGATGGTTTTTAAAGACTAAATATTAAAACCATCATTTAGTTAAATCGATTTGATAATTCTATCAAGTTCATGCGTTTTTTTATGGTTCTAAAGAAAATATTTTTCAGAAGAAATTGAATATTGAAATTCTTTTATCAAATACTTTAGTTACATCAACGGTGTGTAGTTAAATTCATCTACTGATTGTTTCATAAGTCGCCAAAAATCGATTGATTGATTCTATTGAATTTTAAAATTTAATCAAACTGTTAAATTTATTTAGTTTTACTGAAACATATTTTATTAGCTCAATGCGAAAGTTTCATCGTATTTCTTTAATCAAATATCATACAATATTTTAAAACTAAACCATAAAATGCCATAAATGCACTTTATTATTAGACATTTCAAATATTTCTACGGGCTATTTATTGTTCACTAGCTAGGCGAATACTTTACAGATGAAAAGGAAGTATCCTTCACATAATAGAATACATAGTTTGAATACAGATGTTATTCATTAGTTCGGAGAATGAAGAAAAATATTTGACCATCAAACAATACGGAACTTATTGACCTAATATTATAGTTTCCAATCAATAATCATCATCATTATCGACCCGTTGTGTGTCCATTGCAGGACAAGGTCTCCCCATCAAATATTGGTGGTTTAAGCTATATACCTTATCTGAGAGCCAATCGCATACCGAAAATAATATGTATGTATTCAATTTCAACAACTTTAATTCCATTTTACCTAGATTTCAATGAGCCGAATTATAAAATCATGGTTCAAGTTGATCTTTCCAAATCCAAATACAATCTGTAGCTTATCAAAATTTTAAAAATTCAAAAAAAAATCGACCCATTTTCCACCTTATCCGAGAGCCAACCGCATACCGACAATGATATGTATGTATTCAATTTCAACAAGTTTAATTCCATTTTACCTAGATTTCAATGAGCCGAATTATAAAATCATGGTTCAAGTTGATCTTCACAAATCCAAATACAATCTGTAGCTTATCAAAATTTTAAAAATTCAAAATAAAATCGACCCATTTTCCACACTATCCCACAAAACTTCACTAATAGACTCCAGTCGTTATAGCAACAGAACAATTCCGCATCGCTCAACACCGTGAATCATCTCCGCCGCATCCAACCACCGACCATCCAAACATTCGCCGACCTTGATTCGCCAACAGTCTAAACACCCATTGTACAACACTCCCGTTGGAGAAAACAGCGCCGGCCCGCCGCAATGTTTACACTCGCCAGTCAATTTTAGACCGGCGGCGCGTGGCCCCTGTTGCGGGCCTGCATATGTCCAGGAGCGGACCGCCGGAATGCGAAAATCGGGCACTCGGAGGTGGCCGAGTGTCGCATCCGCACGTGGGCCGGCCTTCGGGCCTCGTTAAGCCGTTGCTCGTTGCTCGTTGTCGTTGCTGTTGATGTCGGCAACGGCGCTTCTCTGCCCACTCGTTGGTACTGCGGTGTCGTTGGGTTTTGGAGCTGGTTGGGATTTTGGTTGTAGTTGGGTTTTGGGATGGTCTTTCGGTGGTGGAGAATGTTTTTGGAGCTGGTTGAGATTGGAGTTCGGTTTTGGGATGGTCCTTTGGTGGACGATGTTTTTGTCACTGATTGGGATTTTGCTTGAAGTTCGGTTTTGAGATGGTCTTTCGGTAAAGGAAGATGTTTTTGGAGCTGGTTGGGATTTAGGTTGATGTTCGGTTTTGGGATGGTCATTTGGTGGTGGAGGATATTTGTGTCGCTGGTTGGGATTTTGGTAGAAGTTCGGTTTTGGGATGGTCTTTCGACGGTGGATGTTGTTTTTGTTGAGAGGGTTCAGCAAGGCTCTAGCAGCTAGATTAGGGCTAGAGTCTAGCCCTAGGCTCGAGGTTGCAAAAGAGCCCAGTATGGATCAATTTTATAAAATTATTTTGTCACTGTTTTTAACGGAATCTATTAATTCTGTTCATCTTCGTGTTATATTTACATAATTCGCCTTTTAGTACTTACTAAAAGATTATATAATTTAAAAAAATCGTTGTAAGATGGGGGCCTGATAAAGTTTGTGGCCCTAGGCCCGATTTCAGGATGTGTGTGGCATGGTAATTTGTCGATTTTAATTAATAGATATGCAAAATTTTAATTTTTTTTCCTCATTTGAGTTGACATTTGAGGTGAAGGAAGTTCTTTACCAAAGGTTTGAAGTATCTCTAATTTTCAGAGGCACCTACCTATACAGGACCGGGTTTCAAATTTGTCCCCCTTCCATTACACATTACACATAAAATAAAAAAAAGTAACGCCATATGAGATTTTTTTTCGTTTATTATTGATGTGTAATCGTTTTCACAAAATAAAGGATAAATGGGTGATTTTATAAAATAAAACAATTGCTTTACGCAAACAAATGTCTTTTTTTCTTCAGAAAGTGATTCAACTTTCATTTCTAATGGATTGGTATAGAAAAACTATAGTAATTCGACAAAAATATATCTTCTAAAAATGCAAGGCAAGTGCCTTCACCGCCTATAGGTAAATCCGCCACTGAGCGGAAAGGTGCGTGCGTTTCCGTAATTTATATTAATTGGACGTTATGCAAATCTTGAATATATTTTTCATTTGAATTGGCGTTTTAATGGTAAAGGGATGTGTATATGTCTCTGGGAGTATTTTTTTATCGTGTGCCCAAACTCAATATTTTGCAAAAATGCAATCCTTAATTATAAATGTCATCCGGTTAAAGTAATATTAGCGTTCAGAGTGCAATGTATTTTGAAATAATATTTTGTCAAAATTGCAAAAATAAAACGGGATGCAGGCATTCCATCAGGCGTCAGAGGATAAAATTTGATTAGGTATTACATTTTTTTTTCAGTATATTGCTGATCAATTTGTCTTTTTATCATAATAGACATGTTTCGGGAAGGACTGTACTGAAGAATAACAAAATCAAAATGTCATAACTAAAATCCTCATGCATTAATTTTTATTTGTCAATTTTATAGTAGCAAATGTTCACATGTCCACTATAATTGATTTTGTTGACTCCTATGCAACTATTTAGATTTTTAATTTTGACCGCCTGACCACTCACTGGATCACATGCTTCATGAAATTCTACGAAATCCATAACGCAACAAATTTTTCATATCATAACAAAATCATTGCTTCACTCCTGGATATTTTCCATTCCAAAAGGTTTAACGAAAGTCAAATCCGAAAAAAATCCGTATCCACGATGCATTTATTAGCGCCGGCTACATAACGCGCCGAAAACGCAAAACAGACGGAGATTTCAAACAAACGCCGCATATAGATTTTTATCGCACCGAAGAAATTCGCATAAATCAACCACTACGAAACTTTCGATTGTTCAACTCCTCCACGATCAGTTACGACTCTGGTCGATATTTACCATCCTCCAAGATCAGATGTTACCATTTTCTCAAAATCCGAAGTTCCAAAGTCTATCGCGGTCCATCTTGGAGCCGTTCCGTGTTGACGTTGCGCCGCCGTTCTGCCGCGAGGAGGTGTTGCGAACATCTGTTGGCTCTCGTTGAAAATAACTTGTTAAAACATTCATCTCGGCCGCCATGTTTGTGTACACTAAACCTACGCTTCTTCTTTTTAAACGGCTCGCATTTATCACCGGTTCAAGGTGTGGCTCCTCCTGCTTCTGGTCCTCCGGCACGCGACTCTTATCGCCGAAAAAGGGACTAATAACATTCCTGTCTCGGTTGTTGTGAATCGAAAAGTTGAACCTTGGCTGCAGCGTTACGAAACTGTTTTCAGATAACGAGCCGACTGTTTACTGTTTATCGGTTAGTGTGTAATATGATTGATTGATTCGGGTTGGGGAGCGTCCGTCGGATCGTGACCCTGGTTGACCCTAGTAGAATCACCAGGAATCGTCGCAAATATCCAGGGAATGCGTGCCCAAGGACGAAACGAGCACGAGCATAGAGGAGGCAATTATATTCGCATTAAATTCCGCCGTTGCAGCCCGCGGATGACGCTAATTGATTCTGTTCGGTCACTTGGCGCGTGATGGACACCGTCTGTCCAATTCGCGGAACAAAACAATAACACTCCGCTGAATTCTATTCGGGACTTTCCATTTCGAATGTTTCGTTATGTGGCCCCACATGTGTATGTACTGTCCGATCCAGTACCCAGTACCCGGAGCACCACCTTGCCCATATCCGCCACAGATGTGTGCTTGAGGCAGATGTCTTTCACTGCTGGACCAAGGACGATAGCTTTTTTTTCAATAACCCTTTCGATCTATAATGAATCGTTGAGTTTAGGCTTCGAAATTCTTCGCGGAACAAAATAATAACACTCTGAATTCTGTTTGGGACTTTCCATTTCAAATGTTTCGATATGTGGTCCCACATGTGTTCTGTCCGATCCAGTACCCAGTACCCGGAGCACCACCTTGCCCATATCCGCCACAGATGTGTGCTTGAGGCAGATGTCTTTCACTGCTGGACCGAGGACGATAGCTTTTTTTTCAATAACCCTTTCGATCTATAATGAATCGTTGAGTTTAGGCTTCGAAATTCTTCGCGGAACAAAATAATAACACTCTGAATTCTATTTGGGACTTTCCATTTCAAATGTTTCGATATGTGGTCCCACATGTGTACTGTCCGATCCAGTACCCAGTACCCGGAGCACCACCTTGTCCATATCCGCCACAGATGTGTGTTTGAGGCAGATGTCTTTCACTGCTGGACCGAGGACGATAGCTTTTTTTCAAAATAACCCTTTTGATCTATGACGAATCGTTGAGTTTCGAGGCTTTGAAATTCTTCGCGGAGTCAACGACATCATGCGATAGAGCCACCGACGATTGTCCGCTGTCGAACAATGCTGGGCGCGGCCCTCTTTTTCTAACATCCGCTTCTTATTATGAATTATATTCGAGTGTATGAGATATCATCGGAAAGTTGCGCATTGAAAGGGTTTCGAATCGGCGGAAATGTTAATGGACTCTTTTGATGAAGATCTCGCGATATATTCGAGTCGAGTTCGAATAATCTAATATCGTTTTTAAGAAATAGAAATTCTTCGATTTCTATTTGCGTATTTTCGTATAAGCACATTTATAGCGTGCTTCAGGCAAAACTGCGAATCTGGAACATATCCGTTTCTAAGCCGACTGCCAACTAACTGCTTCCCGTGTCCGCTAGAAACAATATTTTTTCATCTCATTCATAAAAATCGTCGTCGCTTACGCAATAAGAAATTTAGAGCTGTGAAGAGATGTAATTCCTCCGCAATCCACAGATTAGATCTGCGTGACGTCCGTATGAATCAGAACTTCCTAAATCGCATATTTCGTATTATAACCATACGTTTACGTCACGTTTTATATAATCCGTGTTTATATATTTTTACACGTTGCATACTTTGTGCCAGATCGGTGCATTTTCGATACGATCGGTCTACCGGTTTCGAAATTGCGTATACGAATTAAATTATCGTATGCATATTATGTTATGATCCCCGATTTTCGATTTCGTTCGAATTATTTGATTGTATTATTTTTTTTTTAAACTTTTCGTTGATTCTATTAATATCGATGGATGCTTTCGAAGCAATCTACGCATATATCGAATTTGAAGTCGATGAAGTATCCCTATTGAGCAGATTCGGCAAACCGAAGAACCGGTCGCAGGGTGTGACTTAACACGCACGCGTTCTCCAATACGTACAACGAAATAATACCCACACAGCCTCTCTTTATCGCCTCCAGCTCCTTTCAGGATATTACCACTTTTCCTAGACGCCGGCTTCGATATGCCCACGCAGCCTTAGCGATTCTGGTTAGGCGAATAGATAAATAGTTACATAATGGAGAGGCGCACACACGCGCGCGTTCATTATACGTGTGTGTTAGCACGGTCGAGATCGAATCTGCTTATCTAACACTTTTGGAATTGCTCGCTCGTCGATGACAAACATTTGACTTAGTTATTTTGCGTCGTGTGTACATATATTATTTTTTTCGCGTTCGGAATTCGCCACCGAACAACACGCACGGTTTGACGTAGCCGGTCCGCCAGATGTGTGTGTTTTCATTATTTTTTTAGTGTTCGATTGCAATTTTTTTTCACTCCCGCGTTATGTAACTGTCGGTGGAATGCGTGAGAGTTTATGGCGGGATTGTTTCGAAATTTTCACTGTGCGAATTGTCGGATTCATTCATGGGTCCGTTACGACATCGCGGATTTTCACGGTCATATTTTTATCTTGGTTTTTTTTTATGTCGTGCTCCGATTTTGTAATTTCCTTATTCGGAAATTGCGCAAGTGTACTACACGAAACTAGTACGTATATCGAAAATTGATTAATCAGCAATCGCACACCATTGGTTTCGTTCGCTCACCATTCATGAACTGGTCGCGAACTATGAATGAATCGCGGATTACGTAAAGTGGCGCTTTATCGCAACTCATACCATTGTGCAGTGACCGCAAACATTTTTGTCTGCAAAACACGTATCATTGCAATAAATTCATTATGCAATATCAAAGAAAGACTAGTTTCGTCATAAGGTTTCAATTCAAAATTCTAATCACCTCTACATATTGCAAAATCCTTCTTGATTGGATTGATGTTACCGAGACATTGGATATTTGACAATTGAATCACAGTGTAAAAATGTCTGAAGTTTTTTTATCTTTACGATCTTTTTATTGGTCGTGAAATTGCGGAGATTATTCAAATTTTCAAAACGTGTATTTTGGTTTTTATGGCGCCAGCGCGAAACTGTATAAATTTGTACTTAGCATATCGTCTTTCGTGTAATTACTTAATGAAATATTAAATTATACTGTATGAAATTCATAAACTGTGCACTTACCGGGAAAATTTAACAAATTTCGAATTATTTTCATCGAAATCCGCGTATGGTAATCATTTGTAAGCATGCATATTATTTTTTATACACAAATGTAATGCATACTAAATGTATGTAATCTATATTTATAATTATATTATAATTGCAAAAATGCTGCTTGATTTTTTCAACATATTAAAAATATGGCTTTATTAATGAAAAATACTTGAATGCATAAATTATGCATAAAAAAACTTGTTCACGACCACTACTCAGACGCTTGAAGAGAATGCATTCAATTTTTTTTTCATATGCATCGAAATATTTGTAACTGTATTTTTTTCTCTTTGCAGATTCGTTCGCCGATACTGAAGCGAGATTTGTGCTACGAAGTGTGTTCTTTTTTCTATCGCAAATAATAGATTCAGAATCGAAATCATAAATTCGCGAACGAGCAAAAAAATCGAAAAATAAATGAAAAGAAACGAGTTTTACGAAACAGTGTCGTACATGTAATTATTTTTTTTCAATGCACACACACGTGAAAAAAATATTTATTACATTTCACATATGTATTACGACGATCGTTATGTAAGCAGGAAGTGATAACCGATGACCGATACTGACATTTTTTTTCATCATCATCATCATCATCATACAGTGTGTTATTATTGTAGATTTCGTATAGCCGAGTGTGTGGTTCAGTGAGTAAAAATGTTTATCTGTCATCAGCGTCGTCATCGTTGTCGACACATTTGAAAAGAAGCTTGTGTTTTTATCTCGTCCGTCCAAGTTTTTCATGGGGAGGAGATAGGAAATATTTCCTCGCCGAGCTGACCCATTTTTCCCCCAGACTTCATCCCACAAATACGTGCAAACTGGTGAGTTTTATGTATAAAATATTTTATTTTCATATCCTATATAATATCTATTGTAAAACAATAATTTTCGATACCATTCAACATTTTATTGTTCATATTACTTGAAAAAGGAAAAACAACTTTAAAAAAAAAACCAACGAATCGTGATCAGGTCATTTATCTATCCATTGATTCTATTTATAAGTCGCTTAACTTCAATAATGTTAAGAAATCGGTGTCGTATATTTGTTGATACTTGAATGAAGATTGATATTCATTGAAAAAAATAAATATCGCTAGTAATAGTATTTGCACTGTTCGCTTGAACGAATTTTTCTATTGTATTATTTTAATTAGGATTGAATTTATTTAATTTTATTCAAAGCTATAAATAGATATTATCAAATTGGATATCATCGTAATGCAAAGGTCTTGTGATGTCCATTTTTAGTATTAGTAGTTTTTTTTAAGTAATTGACTCAAATTTAATGAATAAAGCATTGTGAAATTTGAAGCGTTGGCGTGGCAATCATTTCGTCGAATTTTAGAAGTTTCATATTTGGAAATTCCTGGAAAATTAAGTACGTGGTGTAATGTTGCTTCCTTCCTGTGCTGTGTCATTTCCACGTCTCGTATTCTATGCGTATAAATTACAAATTTTGATTATGCTCATTTTTTTTATTTTCATCAATGAATTATTATATTTTTTGTCGACGGATGGATTCAATTACAACATTTTTTTCGATGACATAGTTGCAAAAGTGATGACGTTTCGACACAATCGAAATTACTTTGGAAAAACGTTTACGAGCATAAAATTTACATGTACTCAGTAATTTAGAGTTCGTTGACATTTTGATTATCGAAAATTTCCCAATCCATTCATTCATGAGTTCCATTCATTCTATCAATTGTTTAGAACCAAATGGCTTTATCATATACAAATTGTCTTATCTAGTCGGTGTTGTGTGACCTTTTCTGATATTTTCATATAATTATTAGTTGCATTAAAAATGATTGTTATGTTTTTCATATAAGATCGGAACACGCGGACATTTTCCATATCGAATTTTTATCATATATAAATATATTGTTGAAGTATCGACATAAGTTTTTTCAATTAATATCATAATTAATTTGTTTGTATTTTGAGATATAAAATATTCATTATCTATAATCTATTTTTATACATAGTTGTTCAGAAAGTAATAATTTTTTATCAAGAAATATTTATTCGATATAAATAAAATTCACGTTCGAAAACATTATTTACTTTAGATATAGTATAATATAATATATGCGATTTAAAATAATCTATTCAATTTTACATCCTTGACAAGTATATTTGTCTCACCTTTATCAGATTCCATATTGTTTTTGTATCGATTTTTCAATATTCAATGATTCGAAAATGGATGAAAGTTCAATGGCAATCATCGCAAAATAATCTAGTCTTGTTAAGAGATTCTGACCATCTACCATCACCTCTCATCTCTGAATACACCAAAAACTATTTCTCAACATTCTATCCTTTAAAATTTGAAATCAACCACCGATTCACGTGTCTATGTGCTGGATCCTGCGGTCGCTGTCCACTAAACATACCGCAATGACAACCAGTGCGACAGACGAAATCTCAATATAAATAATTAAAAAAAAACGATTCAATGAACAACGCAGTCGATCTGAACATAACAGAAATTACATCTCAACATTTCATCCTTTAAAAATTAAAATCAATGAAATTTCTTATCATTTTTTTTTATTTAAAAGAAAACATACAGTGCTCTCAACTAAAATAAAAAAAAATACAAAATTAACAACTAAATTCGAATTAAATGTTTCCACAATTAAAATCATCATCATAATAAGCATCCTGCTCACGCCCACTTCTGGACAAAAACCTCCCCTATACTTTTTCATCCACTTCTATCTCAAACCGCTCTCATCAATCCATACAATCAAACATACCCAAAACATACACAATCATCAAAAGAACTATCCAAAACACACCAACACCAACAGACATCCCAACCATCCAACCATCCCTCCCCCCGAATCCTCGAACCCCCAAATCGAAAACTCCTCAAACTCCCAAATCGAAAACTCCTCAAACTCCCAAATCGAAAACTCCTCAAACCACCACTCTCCTCAAAGCCATCACCATTACGTACACACGCCCGAAATGTCAACGGTCGTCCGTCTGCGGACGTGCACCACGCACCCGACCTCTCGAACGAGACCGGCGTCCTCGAGATGTGTGCACTGCCACGACGCACGCCATATCCACATCCATGTCCACAGCCACACACACCATATCCACATCCATGTCCACAGCCACACACGCACACGGCGAGAGCGGGAGGTGATGCGGTCGGGTGCTACCGGTGGTCGATGTCAAGGCGCCGCGGCGTGATCTCCGACCTCGCGGCTCCGGCTGCACAGTAGCTGCGTCGTCGTCTCGGAGCCAATAACAGGTTCTGGTGTGTGTGTATTTTAAGAATTTGAGGCACTCGCGCGGACCGTGGACGGCGATGATGCTCTCGGAAGGCTGCGGCGCTTGTGGGGGGTTCGTGTGCGATGATTCGCGGGGCGGTCGTCTGTGGAGGTTTTTATGGATCGAATTGAATGTTTTCTGATTCGGATTGAATTTTTTCTGGTTCGGATTGAATGTTTTCCATTTGAAATTAAATATTTTCCATTTAACATTAAATAAGTGTTCTCGAAAGGCTGTGGCGCTCGCGGTGCAGTCGTGTGTATAGGTTTTTCGGCTCAAATATAATTTTTTCCAATTCAAATTTAATGTTTTCCATTTCAAATTGAATGTTTTCCGATTAAATGTTTTCCATTTTAAATTAAATATTTTCCATTTTAAATTAAATATAGTATATTCCCGGAAAGGACGTAAGCAGGTTGAACGTACAAATAATTCTTTAATTTTCATTAATTCCCATTTCATTCCATTTTCATTTTCATCCATTTCCATTTCATTTTCATTCCATTCATTCTATTTTTCATTTTTATCCATTCTTTAATGGGATTCATAATTGGTGAATAAAGAGTATGGAACTTCATACTCACCAATGACGAATCCCATTAAAGAAGTATTTCCTAAGATTAAATGTACTGCAAGGAATTTGCCTGCACCATCGATCGGATTAAATTTGGTGGAGATCATATACGAGTCTGTCTCCACTGTTACATCGACAAATTGCAACAAATATTATATTAATATGTACAGAAAATTTCCTGCAGCATCTGCTAAGGAAACATTATAAATCATTTTGTTTTTAAAACGTTATGTAATCATTTAATGTTCTCTTATTGCTGTTTTATTTGTTTTCCAGTCTTTAACTTTCATAATAATGATTACATGTAAATATAAATATTATAAAATTTTATTTAAAAACTATATTAATTTAAAATGAAAAATATCAAATTTGAAATGGAGAATATTTAATTTGAAATGGAAAGTATTCGGTTTGAAGCGGAAAACATTTAATTTGAGGTGAAAAACCTGTATATGAGAACGAACGCTCGTGTTTTTTAAAACGTTATGGGACGTGTCTTATTTTCGATTCGTTCTTTTGCGCATTCCGTCTGAAGAAAACACCTTGAAATTAAGAGTAAAACGAAAAATGTTTACGTTTTATCATTCAGAAATTTTAACACCTTTCAATGGTTGTTTTTTTCGCGAAATTCCTAGGCGATGCACGACCGATAAATTTCCGTCACGATTCCGAAGCTGTACGCATAATGTTTCGGTGAATGGTGCGAAAAATTAATTTCGGAATCCGCCCGTTCGCCATTCATAATTCACTGGTTTTTAAAACGCCCTCGACTTGTATTATTTTTTGCGCCTTATTCATATGTCGTGTCTTTGCGAGGGTTAACAAGCCCTGGTCGAACTCTTTTCTGGTCGCCTTGAAACGTTCAGAATTGTTTGTTCGCAATTATGAGTTTTATTGAGTTTGTAATCGTCGCAGTTAAATAAACAAGCGTGCTTCTTATTATATGCGGTATAAACAAATAAACATTCGATGGTTAGTGTGCTTTTTGAAATTTGAATTCCGTATTGTCTTATGAATGTTGAATGCATTTTTGATCAACGTATCAATCCTCTTTTTATATGGGGGATACGTTCCAGAGACTACTGTAAAAATTGGAGATGTGTAATTGTAACTTCCATCCAAATATACGTAATTTGTAAAAAAAATTGTAATGTTTTAAAAAATTTCCATGTGAAATCATCAAAAAACATCCAAAATTTCTATTTAATAACTATAATTGTATATTGGCCTACTTCGGATCTTACTATTGTGGCATAATAATACTTTTTTTTATAGTGTTAATGTGTAAAAAGAAAAACTTATTCTTCTTTGAACCGTGTAATTTTGAAACCGTGTAAGAAGAGTTTTGGGTGTATTTGCTTCGAATGACCGAAGACAGAATATTGAGCAAATTCTAACATCATCTGTAACAATCCTCACCGCGAAGAACATTCAGCGTAGTACACACATCTCGGGCGCCGTGCATTCGGCACACATACCCGAGACACTGTGACCGGGTTCATGCCGCTATTGTTGAAGCAGCGGATTCATTGTCGCGTCCTTGGAACTAATTCCGGGCATTTCGAAACGCCGCCGTCATCGGGGCTCGTCCACCTCCGCCATGGCCGCCAGCAGCCTACTATCAATGAATGGAGAGCATCCCGAAGCCCTCCGGCTCCGGGACCAGGCTCCCAACTCGAGTACAAGAAGCAGAAGAAGCGGTATTTCGGTCCGGCCCGGCCACCGCTCCAAATCGTGCCCGCCCGACGTTTAAATTTGACTTATGAAATGTTTACGAGACGAAAATAAACAGCGCGGCGCGGCCGTCGAACCCTCAGGAAGCTCTCGCGGGCAGGAAGTGCTGCCGACGCTGCTTCTTCTTCTTCTTCTGCTGCTTTTGCCGCTGCGTACTCCTCCTACTCTCCCCTTCTGGCTACTCCTACGTCGGAAGAGCTGGCTAGAGCCGAGTCTTCGTCGTCGGCAGGAAGCTCCACCCACGTCCGGAGAGCTCGTCTCTTCGCCTCGGTGCCAGTGTGTTTATGTTTGTTTGGCGTGCGAGTGTCTGCGTGCTTCCTCCGCACGCTGCGTCTCTTTTGCGAAAGTCGGCGTGTCCCACCCACGTGATTATAACCTCGAAATCGCCGGCGACTCTGTCCTTGTACGCCGACTTGCTCAAGTGAATAAACTAAAAAAGCTTTCTTCTCCGTTAACGCCCTCCCCGCCGCCTTCCGAGTTATCATTCACGGCATATTTTTGAATGGAACTTAACACTGGCGTCGCGAGTTTGCTTTTTTGCACGGATCGATCCGCGATCCCCTCCAGTGGCCAGCTCGAACAATTCACTCGACTGATTGGGCGTTATGTCAATAAAAACAATTCGCGTTATCGCAATTGAGGTCGTAGACTCGTTTCGCCCAATAATAAAAACACGCATCGTTCCTTCTTCGTGCTACACAATCGTCGCATTATAAAGCGCGTCGATTCATCATCGCATTTTTAGATCAATCGGTGATATTTTTTCGAAACGTTCGGTCGTTTTAGTGTTGAGAGCGTTCTTCGTGCTTTTTCGCGCGCTTCGAACTAGTCGTTTCGTAACAGCGCGCGGAGAGCACGTCTCGCGCGGTCGCGGCCTACACCGACGCACAAAACTCAAATTTCCACCGACATTTCGCAGTGAAACCTCGATTTTTCGACCTGTGTCCATCAGTGGCGATGTCTGTGGAGTGAAAACCGCCGAAAAGTGCCCGTTTCGGTTAGCGCGAGTGCCCGGAAAATACGTGTATATGGGATGCGAGAGACGCGCGTCAAACCGGCGAACACGTGCACGCGCCCATATAAAACCGAAAAGGTATGTAAATCGAACGCGGTGAGCATCGGTCGGAATTCGAAAATGGTTTAAATTTATTATCGAGTCGTAAAAGTTCACGAAAATTTCACGCGTCGTTCCTATATAATCCAGTTTTATTGCTTCTTTGATATCTCATTTTACGCCCGTTTTCCAGTCTTCGTTGCCTCTTTTTTTACGCGCGTTTTTAAATTTTAAATATATCTTTTTTTTCGAGTATCGTCTGTCGCATTCTTGCGTAAAATACAACCGAGGTGTTCAGCGGTTTCCAAGCCGAGGCTCGTTATGTGCTTGATGGTTTCGTTATGGACAAATGGAGATGGTGAAGGACGGTAGACGTCTGGACTCTCCTCGGCACCGAAGAAGACCAGTGTTTAGTTGTCGGGTTGGTTCTTTTGCGCAAGACTGCCACTGCTACTGTTGAACTCGGTAGCCGTGGACTGTTGAGTTTCAGTGACGTTTGTGATATTTTAAACGAGTTTGTATTTGAAAGA
Organism: Hydropsyche tenuis; assembly: GCA_009617725.1. NCBI lineage: Eukaryota > Metazoa > Arthropoda > Insecta > Trichoptera > Hydropsychidae > Hydropsyche > Hydropsyche tenuis. Next base: position 714,748 of record VTON01000066.1, read on the forward strand.
GATTGATTCAATCTTGTATAAACTGATAAGTTGTACAGGGGGAGTATTCGTTGTCGCGTGTCTTCTTTATCTGTTAAGAATTTTGTGCGTCGATAAGTGAGTTTGATTGTTAGGACGAATCGTACGTTTAAAACTCTTGTTGATATTTTTCAATATAAAAAATGACCTGATTTTATTTTATCATTCGATGTAAAACAGTGCATCGATTTTTTTCCTTAAAAAATCACGTTTTTAGTTTGGTCCACCAGATCTTCATTCTCTGGCGAACTGGCGCTAGAGGCACGCGTTAGAAAATGATCGCACATTAGCATATTTATGCGGCTCCCGTAGTGTGCAACTCTTTATTTATTTATTTATTTATTTATACATTTATCGCTGGTTCGATTTACGTTTTGTTTCCCGGCAGTCGTCTCGCGTTCGGGCGAAGGCTCTCCGTCTCCCCGCTGGCGGCCATAAATCATTGAGCATTATTATTTATTAATGATGGTCTCGCGTGATTAGATCATTCATACGCCAAGCCCACTTGCTGACTATTCCCATATCCGTAGCCGGGCCGATTTCCATTCAAAATGCCATTCTTAGAATCTCGCACGATCACAAATCGTGAACAGTTCCGTCTCGTTAAATTGTGCTGGATACTTTTGATCGCCTAGAACTCTAGATGATATCAAAATCTCTATTAAACGTCGCCATTCTTTCAAAATTGACAATACTTAGAGCGTGACACACACGACGCTAAATCATCCTTCATTAACCTTTCGCCCGATCCATTCTAGCGGCTTTCTAGTTGTCTCATACTAGATATAATTAATGCATTTTGCATTTCGTGTCGACAACACTTCATTTCTACCGATAGGACAAAACCATTGGGCACACATGCGTGGGTGTCGAGGTTTTCTCGGTTCGTTGCGAAACCATCTCTCGGGCACTGGGCCGCACCGAAACAACAACATTCGATCGCATTATATACAGCCTTATGGCACGCATAAATAAATAATAAATATAATTATCGCACTTCTCGCCCGTCCGGACAAAAACGCGTTTCCTGCGGCGCTCGCACGGTCGGCCATAATTGTCGACAATGTTGCTCGTTGGCCTTTTGTTGGCGAACCTTTCTTGAGATCGTCCCGCATATTTTCACGCGTGCAATTTCGAAGAGTCGCCTTTTCGGTGGCGAACTTCCTTTTCCGCGGTCGCATTATATGTTAGTTGTCGTTCAACGAGGACGTGGCCAATATCGAATGCGAAATTCGATGATGGAAATCTATCGTTATTCATCGTCTATTGTTAGATGAAGATTTCTTTAATCATTTTTCAATTTTGCATTTCTTTAAAAACTCTAATCTGATTCACTCCACATATTTGATTTCATCCGGTCTTCCTTATTTTTAACATTCCAGTATTATACTTCATGTCTCCATATTCCATCACGTATCGAATCCGCTTCTATTTTAGTCATTTTGGTTATCATCATCATTGTCGACCGGTTTAGTGCCCACTGCATGACAAGGTCTCCCCATCAAATATTGGGGGTCTAGGCTATATACCTTATCCGAGAGCCAACCTCGTAGCGAATATTGGTTATACTTCTGGTTATTTCAATAATATAATTTTGAGTGTTATTTGATGGAATAGAAAATCATTCTTCTGTGTAATATAACAGATCGTTTTAAGCCGTTACAATTGAGCATCCGATGTTGCGAGCAACAAGGGCTCCGAACGACAGTTACGCGTAACGTGACCTTATCTAGAACGCTCTTTTTTTTCTTCTTCTCCAACATACATAGTAAATTTGTTGTTTAGTTACAACTTTATCAGTAGTTCGTTATCGCAGTCCTGGTCACAACTGCCGCCTCGACTCGGGAGCTGCAGATAGCGACGACGACGAGCCTATTTACTCAACTGTACGATTCACCTCGAAAAAAATCAGAACTCAAAAAAACTATCGAACAACCATAGATCGAGTGCAATCTGTATACCGAGTAAATTTCCTCTTTCATATAATTGGCCAAACGTTCGTTTCCAATTACATTATCTTTCTCGCGCTCGTTCACTATTTATTGACCATTTCTAGTCGCGTAATCCATTAGTTTGATTAATTGGATAATGAACTCATTCAATTAACTACACGGAATGAAACATGAAACTTTCGTACACATGATAAATGCAATAGCCGATCGCTCGTATAAAATCTCTCATATATACGAATCGAACACACCGACTTTCCACGCTGGCTTCCTATACACGGCTCATTGATGAGTTTTGGCCGCGACGTCCATCAATCGGATTATTTGGATAGGTGTTGTGAGCCGAATCCGAGAATAGCCCGATTCATCCCGTCCGGTGTGTGTGTACATTGGCGCCGTCGTGTGTGTGTTATATCCTCACTGTTTCTCTGGATGGTCCAAGAATAAAACGGCGACCGGACGTCATGTGAACCGCGAACGGGCGTTTGTTGTGTACGTGTTTATTATAAAACCTGTGCGTTTTCTAGCCAAAAGTTGTGCGTCTTTACTTTGGGATTCGGTCGCGTGGTGTGTTTTTTTGGGTGTGTTTTTGGGCGTGTTTTTGGGTGTGTTTTTGGGGTGTGTTTTTGGGGTCGGAGTTTGATGTTTGAGGTCGGATGGTGAGTAGTGAGTGCTTGATTGGGTTTTGATGATGATATTTTGTATAGTTGATTAGTTAGTGTATGGATTTTCTTTCGCGGTCAACTATACAAATTGGATGGTTTATTGTAGTGTTAAATATAATATTAAAAAATTTAATGAAATTATTTTATCATTCAATTAGAATTAAATATTTGATTTTTTTCATTTATACATATTGAATGATGAAAATTATAAAATTTTCTCCATTGGAATACAAAGTTATAATAGTCTGAAGTTGTGAAGACAAATTTTTATATTCTTAATCTTTCATGTCAATAAAAATATGAATTAAACGTATACATGTTTAATTTTGCAATGATGTTTACAACTTATAATATTGAAAGTTCGTTGAATTGTATTATATAATATATAAAAATTCACTACATCAATCAATATAATGTTTAAATAACAATTTTAAAATATTTTGAATCGTTATCAGCAATCACGGATTCTATGTTTTTCCTCGTGTCGAATTTTTTTTAACTATCGAGCGTTGATTGATTGTTTTTCCGCAGACTTCTAATTCAAGTTTTGATTTAATACTATCCGAATTCCGCCATTGATACTTATTCTCGTTTACCTTGAATTTTTTTGAATAATTCTCGAAACGTGCAATTTATACGCGTAGTAATTCTTTTTCAAGCTTTTTTTCGTATATGTATGTGAATCTCGCATCTATCTACGAATATGTATCTCATCCGTTCTCATCTCTAAATAATGTTGACCTCTAGAGTCAAAGCGATTACGTCGACTGAATTCTTTCATTGATGTTGATGAACGATTCATAATTGATCATTATCCGCTAATTTTAACATAATAACCGGATATTATACATCGCCGCAAAAAATAATAATTCTCGAGAAATGTTGTGATATCACGACACTAATTTACAACCACGTGACTCTTATAATTATCCACAATTCCTTAACAGTACACAGATAATTGAATCATTGAATCTGCATTTAAAATCATTTTTCACCGTGAAAATAATCGATCAATTACCATCCCCGCTTCAATCGCACAAAGCCGCTCATTAACATGCATCGCATTTTCGCTTTATAAATAACTCATACGAATTTCCATATTCATACGTTCAGCGATAACGACGTTTGGATTGTCAACGCCGGGTGTCATGTTTATAAAACGTTACAATCCTCGGTCCTCTTTGATGCTACTGGTGCGTCCGGCGTCGGCGACATCAGAAGCCTACGATGCTTGTGGAGGAAAGACAAGATGGTCGTTGCTGGATACACCGGATGTTTACCGACCAAGGAGACTACTATGAACCAGTTAACTCGTCTGAGAAGTAAAGCGAAGCGCTCGTAATGTTGCGGACCTTTCAGGCGGCTCCATTCAAATATGATCTTCTTAGTGCTTGATGTTTTCGAACTGTAAACTGTGTATACTTGTGTTTCGGAATATTTAGTGTTGTGTTTTCGTAGATGCACATGTTGGGTCATCAATTTCTGGGTATCTTTCGATAGAATCTCAATTATAATGGTGGCGGAGCATGGACTTGTAGTTGACCATCTTTTAGAAAAGGGTAAAAATTGAGGTTTTTATAGACGATAATCTTTCAAAGGCGCAGTCTGCTTAGAATGTAATTTGTCTGCCTTATTGGTTGTCATTGCGATATGTTTAGTGCACAGCAATCACAGGATCTAGCACATAAACATGCGGATCGGTGGTCTGAGAGTCTTCTTCGTTGGTATTGATTGACTTTATGATGATTTACTTTATTGATGATTTTATGTCACGTGCCCCTTACCTTACGATTTGGGCTAGCGCGGTAAGGTATAGCCTAATTGCCCTAATCTATCGCATTTGTTTGATAAGACCTTGTCCTGCAGTTAATAACTAACAGGTTGATAATGACGATGATGAATCTTTCAGAAAGGGTGTGATATATTTCCCAAAAGATTTTCGTCCATAAAAACTATAATTTTTACGTTTTTCTGGCAATGAGATATCGTCAACTACAGGTACATGGTCCACCACTACTGTCTATAACAAATAAACACATATATACACCGTGTTTACAATAAATAAAAATTCATTCAATATCTGAAACGTTTGTACTCGGAGCGTCCGATATCGAAAAAGTTTATTTTGAAACTAATCCGATCGATTATTATTAGACATCGACGGACACTCGAAACACGTCGACCCTCGACAGCCCGAGCTCGATCTCCACAATCCGTCGACGTTCGAATTTTATTTTGTTTCAATCGAGCGAATCGGCGGTCAAGCGGCGAACAATCCATCAACCGTTTACCATTTACCAGTTACCATCGCGGCCGGCAATTGGCCGCTTCCGCCGGAAGGCGTCTTCGCTGTTTGCTCTTCTTCGGGCTCGCCGTTGCGCAACAGCTCTCGAGGATCCGCCGGTGTCGACGGACCGACGAGGTCGTCCTTGAAGAAGCACCAGAAGACGATGGAGACGATGACGTTGGTGGCGCGGAAACGGGACTCGAAATGAATGAGCGAGACCGGTCGACGGACAAGTCGAGGGCCGCGCTCGCAACTACCGTTATCTGGACGGTGTGCGTGTTATCAATGGGATTTCGACCCATACAATGGTCCCGGTTCATGTATGAAGATCGAAGTTTTCCGGGGTTTTCCTAGGGAAAAGCGCGGATCCGTCCAGGCGAACGCGTCGTCCGAGCTAAAATACCCCCCGCTAGTGTATAAATAAACGGGCATAACCGGCGTGTGTGCGAATCGGCGAAACCGACGGCCGTGTTCCGTTTTCGGCCACTTGGTTCATTCATGTGCGCCACTGCCAATTTATTATATCGAAAAATATATACGATTTATATTCGTGTGCGGATCTTGATGTGTGCGCGTGGACGAGTGCTTCTTTCAGTTAAAAAAGGCTGCGTCGTCGAGAATATAGGACAGTAAATGGTGGCGACCGTCCTCAACAAGAGCGGTTCCGATCTTCGTACGCATTATAGATAAACATCTGTTCCGAACAATGCCGATTATCAATTCATTGTCGCGATGCGTCCATCCGCTTCTGATTGTCGATCGGAATTCGCACATTGCGACCTCGTGCCCGACAATTCGGATCGTTGCACATGCGACAAAACGCAACAATGAATCCGCAAACATACACACACGTTAAATTAATTTGCAAAGCGAAATCCGAATCCGCATGCCACGCACGCGCCGAAGCACAGTTTTCAATTGGGCATGCGATTTCCTCTCGCGAATACGCTTTTCCAAACATTTACACTCCGGAGTCCCGTTTTGGGCTGTGTCCTCCGTCGCCAGCATACTGATCTATCATATTCTCTATGGACAATTGATTTACGATATCGCTTCGGGTATACCAACTAGGCATAGCCTCCTCGTCCGTGAATGCCAATAGCACCTCTTGTTATTCCCGGTGCGTTCTCGTGAGCCTTTGAGGGCGTCCGATAGATCCGATCGCGGTGGCATCATCGTCAATTATAACCATAGGAACTCATAATGGAGGCTTTGCTTGCTTTCTCATGCCGCTGTCGAATGTGTCGATGTGTATCTGCGAGTCGGACTGAATGCTAACTGTTGGTAATTTAATTTTTTTTTAATTGGAAAGAAAAGAGTCGTGTTTACATGAACGGTTGAAAATGTTCAACATGCAGAAACCATTAATTAGAGTCATACCGATAGAGTCGCGCCAAGAAGCGTACACATATACGATATTTTTTCTCGTCGTTTCGTGACAATAGATTATATTTAACACGTTTCGAAAAATTTCAATACATTTCGAAATCCACGTCGTATCTACACTCACATCGCTTGCACAATAATGATCACACATTCGAAATCGCACACCTATAATCACACACGCGAGCGAATATCAGACCTCAACGGCGTCGGATTGATTTCTTCCTGCCGGCGAGAAGAAAGATAACGGCCGACTTCCTCCATCAACGTCCAAAATTAAACTTCGACGCCGTTCGTGGAAAATCGCACTCTCGTACCGAAATAAACGCCGGTTTCGTGGATCTCGGTTTTGTGGATCGGATCCGCTTCTTTCTGGTCGAAGATGACGATTTTCGGATGCCGGAGATCTCTGGACTGTGTCTGAGATTTGTATTTTGAGTTCATCGACGTATTTGAAGTGTCGAAAGTGTGTCGGGATTGGTTGAAGTGATTTTGTATATGTAAATATTGATGTAATGGATTCCATTGATTACTGAAGTTAAGTGACGAATGGTTGGATATTTACATTGATACATTGTTGAATGGTTTGAGTATTCAAACCCATCACAATATACCTTTTATATTAGAAAGATCTTTTTTCTGTAATAGATGTTGTATTACTTATAATAATAATAATAATAATAATAATAATAATGATGATGATGATGATGATGATATAAATTTTGATACTGATAGAATTTAATGTTCATGATCATTAGTCGAAATTGTACTTTATTATTTTTTATTTAATGATCATAATTATAGCATGGTATTATAAAAAATGAGCCAATATAATAATGGAATCAAATATGTCGATTATTAAAGTTAACCCTTTGATTAAAAATGTTCCACTTTGAAAAATTAAAATAAATTGAATCACAGAATTTTTCTTTGCGCAATATTTTTCCAATGGATGGTATAGTTTTTTTTTGTCAGATTGTTGGTTGTAAATTTGTTAGTGCATATCTACTTAATTACAATTAATTTACTTATAGATATTATCTAATTTTAATTCCTTAGTAATTTCTGTGTGATTATGACTTTTTCGTTTAAAATCCTGTGCCTCAAAGGGTTAAGCTATATCGAATCGATTGATTCAATCTAATTATAATTTTTTTTCCTTACAATGAATCAATACTAATCAATTTCCTTTTATCTTTTCAGGAGAGCATGTGAGAAAACGGGAAAATTTCTACACCAACAGCTTTATTAAAAGGTACATATGTCAAAAAAATATAATACAGTAAGTTCACTATATAAGTCGTCTCAACATTGAAGTCAATCATTCGACATTTAAACGCTTAATGACGACGATCATACGCTCGTTTGACACTTTGACATTTGCACTCGCGGCCTCTGTTTGGCGAAAACGTGCGCTTTTTTTTTCGCCAACCACTCGGGTGTCGCCGAATATACTCCGCACGCATATGCCGATGTTTATATTGTGGAATATATGCTCATTGTGGAAGATTAGATAACGCGAGCGTGTGAATTTTCCCTCGTTTCGGTTGTTCGCGTGTCGCTATCTGTTCGGCGAAACGTTCTTATGGACGTGTCGTTGGGTTAAAATAGTGTAGAATGATGATTCGATTGGGTTTGGGTGAATGATTGTTTTTGTGTGTGTTTTGGAGGAAACTTTGGGTCGATTGGACGATTCGTTGATTGAAAGAATGTGGGTCTTTGCGAGGTGTGGTGTGAGATTGGTATAGATTAGAAATGAGTAAGCTCAAGTATAGTTTCCGGTTAAAATATCGATCATTAAGTCATCTGAGTATGTTTTTAAAAATAAAATTACTGATATCGTTAAGTTTGAAAGTGATGAAAATGTTATATTTTTGCTGGCATTTGATGATTTGTGTACATATTTCAATAAATTTGAGTAATTTTATATTGGAAAATAGTGTTTATAGTGCTTAAAATATTTTAGATAGCAATAATAATAGTACATAGTCAATTTATGAGTTCAAAATTTTGGCGACATAATGTCGAATTACTAGCGTAAATAGTAAGTGGAAATACGCCATTTACAAATATAACAGATATGCAATAATATCGTATTTTACAGCGAAATTTCGTTCGTTCTTTTCATATGGATATTATACTCTATTGACTACATACAAAGAGATAATCCATGTTAACATAAATCTAGCATTAACTCATTTTTTCCAAAATTGGCGTTTTCGCCACATTAATATGACGAAAGGACTTAAAAACATTAAAAACTCAACACAATCTCTTCAAAACGAGATCAACCAACGCTGCTCAATTTCAAAAACACACCATTCACAACAACAACCACCACGACCTTTCGTTCATTTCATAGTGAAATAATACTGTATTTTTTTATTTATTTATTTCGCGTCTAATAATACTGTATTGACTCTATCAGAAACATATAAAGAGAGCATCCATCTTTACATAAACCTAGACTTAACTAATTTTCATCAAAATTGGCATTTACGCCACGGCTCAAATGACGAAACAACACAAAAATGTTCAAACCTCAACACAGTCTCTTCAAAACGAGATCAACCAACGCTGCTCGATTTCAAAAACACACCATTCACAACAACAACCACCACGACCTTTCGCTCATTCCACGTTCGGCCCGATGTCAAGTGAGGTGAATTGTCTAAACAAACGCGCAATTGAAACTCTCATATCGTTCCTCGAATTCGAAAATAGCGAATCGTAGTATAATAGGCTATACGATAGATCGGCTCTTACCGAGCGCGCAGATAACCGGTGTCATAGTTCGCCTTTTTTTTCCAACACGAACATTTCCACGGCGGTTAACATATCGCGATGTTTTCAATGAACACGTAATTGCTCCATTGATCGCCGGGACGTTTTTGTGCCATCATCATCGTTTGGTTGGCGTTCGCTTCTTTTTTCCGTGCGAGAAATCCCCAGGCCGAGAGAGTTCGTTGGACCGGAAAGGCATCCGGCTGACGAGAGCGGCGAGCCTCTTCGGTCAGAGGTTATCAACCTTTTTTCGATGTGTTTTTTCGGTCGAGTGTGGTTTGTGGAGTTTTTCGTCCTTGTGCTCGATTCGCGGCGCCTTAATCGCACTTCCGATTTGGCAGTGTTAAGTGTATGTTTTTTTTTTTTTTCGAAGTGTTTGTTGGAAAAATGTTTTATAACGTCGCAGTTTATCGTAACGAGCGATGTTTGCATAAAATCTGTTGACACGTCGCTGCTTTTATCGTTTACGATTTTGTCGAAAAAATAAACTGCAGTGGTTTTTCGGGAAGTGGAAGCGATGCGACGAACGAAATACGGATTCGAAGCAATTATCTTTCGTGTTGTTTATTTTTAATTTTTTTTATATTCGCGTATTTTTTTAGATATTATTTCATAATTTTTAATGAGTTTACATGCGTAGTGTTTACTTGGTTCTTTTCTTTATTTAAATCGGAATTTTTTTAGGTTTTATGGGATAATCTTTAGTACTATTTATAATTAAGAGGTAGTAGAATTTGTGAATACTTTTATTTGACAATAAGACTTTTATGAAACGTTTTCGAACAAAGTTATCGGTAAAGGGGACCGAATTATCTTTTAATATTGTACTAAGCGGTGAAAGTATTTTTTTACAATAATTGTACTTGAATAGTATGCATGTTTTTTTTTCATAACTTTTATTTATTTAATGAATATATAAATTTTAAAACAACCGAAATACGACTTGGGCTAGCGCGGTAAGGTGTAGCCTAGTCTGCCGCATTTGTCTCGTAAAACCTTGTCCTGCAGTAGATAACTTATAGGCTGCTAATGATGATGATGATGAAAACAACTTAAGTCATTTATTTTGCACAATTTTAAGAAGTTCAATTTTCATATTTTTATTTACGAAACCTGATTTTCTTCAATCCAAAAGTTGAAGCGTTTACCAACATTTTTTCATCTTACCAAGGCTAGGCGCATACTACAGACTTTTTGTCGTCCAATAGTTTGATCGGGTTCTTAATCACTATGCATACATATGCAAGTGTGCAAATTATAACGACTCATTATAATTTGCGCACTCGCATTGTACGTCTTCATACTGATTAAGAACCCGACCAAACTCTGTAGTTTGCGCCTAGTAACAAACGTTAGGATTTTACAATCAAATTAAAGTTCAATAATTTTCCAAATTCAAACAATACATTTTCTATAATTTCGAATGAATTATTATTATGATATCATACAATATTCATTCAACCATCAAAAAAAAAAATACCACACGAACATTCACGTCCATCCCATCTTCCCTTTTACGCTCGCCCCATAAACGGACCATCGGACCACCTCTCCACCAAACGACCATCCTCACACTCCTCACCACCCACACATCGCACCCATACGAATTCGATTACGATTATGAAGTATCGCGCATATAATCGCCAGCTCCATTGTTTACCGAGGAGATGCCGTCGTGTCTGGCGCGTTATCGACAGGATGTTCTCGCGCTTATTTACGACAACCGGCCTCGTAACGCCATGGAAAATTTTAATTGCCTCTATATCCGTCCCCTGTGTGTGCTGTAATTCGATCGTGTGTGTGTGCGCGGATTAAATGCTTTCTGGATGCAGCGGCGGAGTGCATTTCCCATGAGAGCGAGACGCATGCTGTGATTTTGTATGAGATCGATGTAATGTGCGTATCGGTTTCAATGTCGTTATTGATTATTCGTATAGATCTGTAGATGTGATGTCATTTGAATGATAAAGGTTGTTTATAGAAAATGCAACGGCCTTGATTCTTGAAATTCGTGGAAAATTGTTATTCGGATCGCTTTTGAGCAGTATGTCCGTCCATCGTTTAATCCCATTATTTACGCCCTTTTCGGTATTGTTTTTTTTATCGTGTGTATTTTGACACGCGTGAATAAACCGTTTTGTCCTTCACGCCTCATTCACAAATTTCGCAAAGTCGGTCAGCGGTCAAACCATTATATCTTTCGGCGCACACTTTTGAATTATTTCGGACACGTTACCTGTCTCATTTTCGATTCGTACGATAAATATTGACATCATTCATAGATTTGGAATTTAAAAAAAATGTAATGAGACGGACGTACCTATACGTTACTCATTCGAAGTGCACGAACTGCACCGCACCGGATATTCAGCAGACAGTTGTTTTCTGTGCCAAATTTCGGCACTTTTGCTCTTCATTCTAATGAACGTTCCAGGCTGTTTTTTTCAGAATTTCCTTTGGGTTTAATTGTTTGAATGATCGGGAAAGATCATGAAACCTCTTTCATACACAATCATCGTTTTCTACTTCCTCGCGAACAATGTTTATGGTCGTGTTTATTGCGTGGAACGTAACGGGCCCGGCTCTCCTCTCCGCTGACGGTTCACATTTTTATTGACTATTATTGTTGCATATATTTAAATTTGTGTTTATGTGCCGGATCTATATAATGTGCCAAGTCTTTGTGTCAATGAGAACCGGTCGGTCGACCGTCCCGGGCCAGATGGGCGTCCGAAGACCATCCTCGTCCACGTCCTCATCATCGTCATCGAAGTCTTGTTGATGGTTATTGGTCTTCGTCGTTAGGGTTCGATGTGGCTTAGGATTTGTCTATTCTTTGGATTTTCTGTTTAATTTTGACCCCCTTTTCTGATGTTGTGTAAAAATTTTGATGTAGAATTTTATTATCGTGTCGTTTCCCCTTTGATGTCAGTGCTCAGTGTCAGAAGCGGTTAGAGTTTTCGTTTTTCCGTTCTAGCGTCCAGCGAGATTCCATTGTGGCATATAGACCGATATTATTATTATTATTATACGGAGTGGACTATTTTCGAAATAGCCGTGTTTATTTTTACAAATTTCATTTTATATCCGACCGAAACTTTGGCGTAACGTGAAAAATGAATTCCGAGAAACTGAAAGAGATCCAAATTTATTTTATTCCAACGTCGATTCTCGTTCGAAATACGCGCGCGGGATTGCTTTGTGATATATTTTTTTTTAACTTTCCGCGCTTTTTTAAAATTCATTATGCATTATCGCTATAGAAACGACCTTGAAATATTTGCAAATCGATGACAAGGACGTTCACTTTTGTTTTCGGAAAATCGTCTTGTTTTCATCGAAATTTTTTTAATCGATATGATCCATATCACAATCCAACCATTGACACATCGATCACACTCCCGTCCATCCGATGACGTCACCCATTATAATCCAGGAATGGCGATTTGTGGGATGACGTCACCGCGTCCAGGAGCGATCTTCGATGATGGTCATCCATCCATACACACTTCGAACACTTATACATATATAAGAGATTCGTGTTCGAGTGTGTGTGTGTGTCCCGAATAAACATCGCGCGTTATTTTGGCCGCGCTGGCATCGGACAACTCGCCCGGTCCGAACGCGACCACGACCACAATCAGGTGTTGGAGATTGATGGTCTGAGAGCCTTTTCTGGGCTCTTTTCGGTGGGTGGGGATAGGTCGGGGTCGGTAGTACCTCTGGGTAAGGGTTTAATTAGGTTTTGGGGACTTGAGAGGGGACTGTATGAGGTTTGAGGATTTATCGGTGTGGTGGATTGATGAAGTCGAATTGTTTTGATATTATATTATACGTTATTTTGGATTAGTTCTAATTTGGTTTTGTTCTAAACAACACGTGAATCTTGTTTATCAGATGTGTGAAGTTTATTTTGACGGTTCAGTTTTGAATTTTATTCGAACGCTTCGCTTTTCGATCGGTTCAAATCAGATCGTCTGTTTTGTAACATTCTCAAAATGTTCAGCCGATATGAAAGTTCAAACATATGTCATCTTAAGTATATACAATTTATATCTATTTTTATCACTCTTGACTAATGTGATTTTATTCATATTGTACAAACACACATATATCGACACTCATTTTTTGTGTGCATATATAATTGACCAATTGTTATTTAAATGCATTGTCAGTTTTTGTACGAGCTCCACATCGAGGTGTTACTCCATATGGGTATTTCAATTTTCTATCGTGTAATTTGTAATCTTTCATTTGAGTCTTTGTTCACATTATTCAAACACCATTGTAGTATTTGCTCATTTTAATATTTACGACCTTCCATGCGTGTTTGCTAATACTGTTTAATTTAAATATAGATCAATGTCATATAATTCGAAGTATTTTCGAGCGTTCGAACTATTTATTAGTATCTTTCGGTATCGTCAATATGTACACATAACTGGTGCAACCCGAAAATCGTTACTATAATTTCTTTTCAATAAATCTCACCATAACCACATCGAAAAACTGTATCAGTTTGTTTATATTTATTTTTCCCGCGTGTGTTGAGTAAACACACCGGAAAAAAAATTATTACGTACACTACTTTATCAATCAAACATCGTTATCGTCCTTTTGTGTCCGTACACACAACGATAAGTGTACAAATCGTCTGGACTTCCTATATCACGGAAAACATCACCGACGAAACTCACAAAACGCGAAGGAACAAACAGGTTAACGACGGCGCAAAAACACGAAAAATAACATTATTAACATAATATGCACCATCACAAAGAGAGTCGCCAATTAAATTGGCGTTTTGAAAATTTTCGAACCCGCGGACATTATGCGCGGTCGTCACGCCGAATTTTCCACCGTCAATTAAACCGTCGTATAATACGCGAATAATGAACATACACACACACACTTAGTTAGCGTGTGTGTGTGTGTGTACATGCGTGCGAAGAGAGTCCTATTTTTATCGGCGGACGTCGGACAAAAAAATGTTTATCATACCTGTTTCGGTATACGGCCGCATAACTATGCGTATATAGCGAATATCTCGTGTTTATGAAGAAGGCGGAGCGGGGGCGAGGGGCGCGGGAGGGAGGGGGAGGCTGTAACCTGTCAGGGCTGTCGCTCGTTTGGGAGGTTTTATGTAATTTTTTTTGTAAGAATTGTCATCATATGTGGTCTAAATATGGTCTAATTTAGGATTGAGGATGTTTGGATTTTTTTGTGTATTTGTTATGTAGTGATATTTCGTTGTATTTATAGTAAATTAATCAGATATTCTGATTAATAAAGTTAAGCTATATGTAGTTGGTTCTATTGATAAGAAATATGCATATTTCATTGACTTAAAATTTTTTGAGAATACATGTTTTTTTTGTGTTTAAACTTTCGAGATTTATACCCTTGGCTTTCTATAATAACGACGATGATATCGTTATATTATATTTTATCAATGGTTTGATCATCGAAAACGTGAACACAGGTGTAATACTATTGAATAATGAATATTCTAATTTTATCAGAATTACCCTTTCCTTATCAAAACCTAATATACATAAGCGATAAATAAATATCCTCAAAATTTCGATTACATCGTTAAAACCTTGCCCCATAAATATGTTTCAAAAACGAAAATTTTACCAAATAGAACGTGTAACGTTTATCTTATGGGCGTTTTGCAAATTGCGGAAAGTGACGTCGAAGGCTTTCCGATGTGCTCTATAGATAGCGTTCGATCTGCTGTAATCAAATCATATTTTTGCATTGAGCGTCCAATTAAGTTATTGCTCCGTAATTGGTGTGAGCACCGAGGAGGTTTCGAAAATTTGCATCGCCGATCAGGTTTTTCCACCTTTCGACTATTTTATTAATGCGCGCTGACAGATAATTTCTCGAATGGGATACATTAGCCGTTTATTATGGCCGATCGCTCGGCGATTATCTTTATATATTTATATACACATTGGACGCGAGTGCTTTCTTATGCATACACGTTCATTTGTAATCGAACTGCAAATACCGGAAAAGGGAAAAATCATATTGTATATTTTTTTATATAACCATTCGGTTACAGTTATTTTGATGCAATACACTTTCGGATCAACAGACGCTCCAAAGTGAGCGTTTTCCATGAAATCGCACATTCAGCCTAAGGAAATCTAAAATATTATATAACTTTCCTCATATAGGGTAACAATACCAGTGTTGGGCCATCTGTAGTTGACCCTTGTAAAAAACATAAAAATTAAGATTTTTAAAGACGATAATCTTTCGGAAAGGATGTAATAGATAAGCTATATAATAAGCAGTTTATCTATTGTACTCTTTTTAAAAAATTACCATTTTAAAAAATCTTAATTTTTACGTTTTTCCGAGAGATGATCAACGACAGATACATGGTTTATCGCTGATGTCGTTACCCTACTATGCAAAAATTTAAACTGCTTATTAAAATTTACATTATATACAGTGATCTCCAGAAATAGTGTGCCGCCGTTAGGCTAAGTTCAAAATTTCGCTTACTCTAGAAATATTATTCAAAGTTCAAACGATTTTTTTTTAAATAATAATTCTAATATCATAGATAGATATTTTGAATTAATTTTTACGTCCTAAATTTAATCAGAAACACAAATAAGGTAATGCATCAATGATTGACCATCTGTCAAAAAAACTTAAAAAAATAAAGTTTCCAAAGATGGTAATTTTTCAGAAAGGGTGCGATTGATAGGCTATATAAACTTCAACGTATCAATCCGCACCCCTTCCAAAAATTTACCATTTTTAAAAACCTTAATTTTTTCATATTTTCTCACACAATCAGATGGTCAATTATAGATTCATGATCTATCACTGATAACGTTACCCTACTCTCACAAATTTTTCAATCGAATATATTTTTATATAGAAAAATATTCATCACTAAACTTATTTTGCCGTCCTCCCGAATGTACCACCATCAAACATCGCCTTACCTACCCACACCATCCGGACACCACCGATCACACAACGATCACATTCATCGCAATTTCCACACACAAAACCCCATCACATCTCAACAACCCCATCCACCTCCCGACAACCTCTTCCACATCCCAACAACCTCTTTCTTTATCCATCACCTCCAGTGCCGTAGCAACCCATTGGCAATTGGGCTAGTGCCAAGGGCGCGTGAGATTTTGGGGCTCCAAAGGTGCTTGCAGCTTTTTTTTGAATTTGTAATTCGAATAATTTTAAGAAGTGTCGAATAGTATTTTCCAAGGGCGCCAAAAACATTGCTACGGCTCTGATCACCTCTCAACAAAAAACCAAAAAACCGGCCAAAACCGAAATCGACAACCCTGCCTCCATCGGTGGCGTTGTACCGGACGGAGGCAGGTGAAGTGCCGAGAAGAGTAGTCGGACGAGAGCATAGGGGGGGTGGGGGGGGGCGCGCGCGGGGGGCGGCGGGCGTAATTCGGGAGCCGCGGCCCCCCCCCCCGCCCCCGCCGCCCTCGCCTCCCCGCCCCGCGCCCCCTCCGTCCGAAAACCGGCCCGTTGACAGCGGACGAGATCAGTTGGTCTCGGCATGTTGTGAGGTTATGTCGCGTATTGGGTTAGGTTAGGTTGCGCGGGTAATGTTTGGGTTTTGCTTCGAGGTTATGTCGCTTTGTTGTGGGTTTGGCAGTGTTGCCAATGTTGATGTTTTGATTTTCAGGCGGGTTTGTTTGTTATGTTTTCGCATTGTTTTGGTTGAAAGTTTAAATTTGAGCTGTTATGAAAAGGCGTTTTGAATATATTTTTTTTTATAGAACGATTTGATCGTGTATATGAAATGATCACGCAATGTATTACTTAATATTGGATATCGAAGAAATGTATGCGTAAGAATATTGAGAATCATCACATAAGTCTTTCACTATAAAAAAACAATAATATTAAATCTTATAATAATTGAAAATAATTTGAAATCTAATGTGCATATCAACTATATTGTCGATTAGTTGAAATGTCATACTAATCAATAAATTCGTATTGCATTCATATCACGTTTTGACCGTCCATGCCAAAACATTATAAAATTTTTCAAAACAGATTTGCATTATCGTGAACTCTTTATCTCTCGCATTAATTGAATTCGAAAATGCGTGAAATATTTATAAAATAATTAATATCGCATGAGTCGATTGCGCAATTCGAATTAATTATGCAACTTTCGCGCAAAGTTAGCGTGTTGGCGATTTGTACAAAAAACAACACAAAAAAATACATATTTAAAAATGTGCATTTACGCCATTTATTAACCGATTCATTAAAACGCAAAAAAAGAACATGAATGCAACGATAGGCACGTAAATCGCAAACAAATGTGCGACGAAAAAACATGTGATGTACATTAGTTTTTTCAATTTTCTAATCAATATTGATTTTGTTTGAATTCGGGTTATTGCGAATCGATTATATTATGAAAGTTGTGAATAATTGTCGTACAGTTGGCATGTCGCCCTATTCTAATGCACGTTTGTTCGTTTTAAGGTACAGATATTTTTCTAATGCACACGTTTTAATGCTCATGCAAAATGACCACATTATTTTTTTAATGCACTCTTATTTTAATTAATGATCAGGTTTAATGCACATTTATTTTATATCATCATCATTAGCAACCTATAAGTTATCCACTGCAGGACAAGGCCTTACCAAACAAATGCGGCAGTCTAATCTATACCTTACCTTACCTTGTTAGCCCAAATCGTATTTCGATAAGGGACATATAACATAAGACCCAATCCCCCCTTATTTTGTTTAATACACATTTAAATCGTTCCTTTTTTTACATCCGATACGAAATTTGTCTCTATCATATCCACATCGGAATTCGTCGCAAAAAATTCGGATTTAATTCAATCTCAATTGCGAATAGACTACCGAACTGCAAAATCTGATAAGAAGAAGCGTCCGCCGCAACAGCCTCACTTTCGCAAAAAGTGCGATTTCTGATTTCGATAACGACGATCCGTCCGCCGGCGCCATCGTTTTATTTATGTTGGTTTTTTTTCGAAGTCGAGTGCAAAAAGTAAAAATGGCATAAACGAGAAAAGTCCACCGCGAAGAATGCGGCGAGTATTGACGACAAGAGGTCATCATCATCGTCGTCCTCGACGCGCGGTCGTCGTCGGGAGAAAGTCAAAGTTTGCCTCGGACGTTGTGTGTTTTGTATATGTTGTAGGCCGTGTGTATTATTGTTTATTGGTCTATGTATATTTGACCCAATCCAATCCAAAAACTTCGATCAAAACAAATTAAATTATCCAAATAAACCTAATCCAATATAAAAAAAATGTGGTTTTATGATCGATCCAAATATACATGGAGTGAAATACACTTGTACTGTGACATATACACCAAATCCTTTTTTTATACGATTCCGAAATAACAAGGTTCAAAGAAGATGCATCTATTATTATTTTACACTATTTTTTCACTTTAACACAATATAAAAATTTAAAAAAATATATTATTATGCCACAATGGTAAGATTTAGTGCAGGCCAGTATACAATTATATGTAGTTATTAAATAGAAATTTCCATGTTTTTTGATGATTTCACATTGCGAAAATTTTCCACATTATTGCAGACTACATACTACTTTAGTAGCAAATATTTAAAGCAAATTATCTCTATGTAAAACAATTACTCTTACGAATATCTGTTATCATATCTTTTATATGGGAATTTCTTTAAGCTACAAATTTTATTTACATTATATTTCTGTAAATGTGACAGTTAACAAAATATTCACGAAAATCCGTTTTCGGCGCCTTTAACCTCGCATAAGATTTTATACAAATCTCAAATCGATATAAACTTTTTACGTTTTGTTTAAAAACCACAATATCAAACTTCTTTCCAAAATCTAGCTTTCCTGTGTTTTTTCGGAAACAAATATCTTCATTGACTACATCACCTTTTTTTGTACACGGTAATCTTCAGAACGTATCCCCCGTACAAAAAGGCTATATTTTGTATATTTTCGCATTTGAATCATCGAAATTCGCAATGATGGCAATATTCGGATGCGACACACTTGTTTGTTTCGAGTGTGTGCACAAAATAACACGTACGTGTGTTCGTGATTCGGTGAACCGGTGTAACCGTAAAACGCCGACTGCTTCTGGTCTTGAGCGGCCGACTCTTCTCGTTTTTTTTATCCCCCTCTTTTATTATTATTATGATGATTATTTGGTCTTCTTCATATGCTTCTCGATGAAGCAGATGAATAAATAATACGGAGAGCAAAAAAAAAAACGCTACCGCTCCGACGGCCCGACCAATCCGACCTCTCGAGAGCGTTCGATTTTCTTTTATTTGTACAAAGAGGTGGATATGTGTCTTCTGGCGGATGTTGACCACTTTTCGATCTGCTGAAAGTCAACAGTCGCTTGATTTTTCGTATTATTGATCTTTTTTTTCAATCTGATATAAGATTGTTGTTTATCTGTACTATTCTAAGTATGTCTGATTGTGAAACACTTTGAAAATGATTAATTTCTGTGCCCCTTTTAAAAAGTTTTAGACCTTCCAGATCACTGAAATTGTCAGATATCTTAAAAAATACTCCTATATAGGATAGGGAAGTTTCGGCACATCATTTCTAATATTTATACATATGAATCGTTTTGAATGGCTTGTTTTCTGGTTTGGTGTTGGGTTGGAAGTCATCAACTTCTCGGTTCACGTTCGCTCTGCTTCCAATACGGTCTCTGGCTGTTGGAAGCCGGTCTTCGGTGTGTTCAGCTCTGCTCGCATTTGCATTCGGCCCGAGGACCAGTTTCGCTCTTGTGCCCCAAAGTTGCCAGTATATTTGCAGTCGGTTAACCGCCGAGCGAAACGAATAATTCTAGGCGTTCGTGACCGTGAGAGCTAAACTTGACTATTAGTTCTTCGTAAATTGCATAAAATTGTTTTCCTTAGCTCTTTGAACTATCACGACTCGCTTTTTAAAGCTGTCTTCTTGCCGTTTTTTCAACGTTCTTTTTCGCTCCCACTTCACTCTTTTTTTATTTCGTGCACAATTTTTCCACGTAGCTTAACGAACGACTCGTTTCGCGCCGTTGCTCCGACTTCCCTGTGTCTTCTATTTGCCTATCGTTTCGAATCCCACGTTTCTTTTATGTGCAACTAGTTTTGTGCTAGGCTCGATTGACCCACGTCAAACCGTAGAGTGCTTCCGTATTCGAAGTGCAAACTTATGAAGAATTTCGCATATACCACTCCTATGATGCCAACGTAAAATAGACAATTTCGAAATAAAATATTCGAATCGGAACTAATTCGAAAGCATCTAATGATCGACTAGTTCCAAGTTTAACACGCCGAATCTCAACCGTTCGGAACGCGCCTTTTAATTGTGAACTGGTTCTCTCTCTTCTGTTAACGTCACTTTTTTGCTCATTGCGGTCGGCTTCGTCACCTGGCCAACTGACTGGCTTTCGAATGAACACGAGATCCACACACATACACATTCGTATATACGTATATATGGTGGTCGAAAAAGAAGAATAAAAAGAGCCCCGGCCTCGGCCATTGTTTCGAGTGCGCGCTGTTACTCAACATTTTTACACGGCCGAACCGGTTGAATCTGGTCAATTGAGAGCCGGCCACAAAAAGATGATGGATCTTCCTTCTCGTGCTCGGCCACTATTTCTGGAGACAGCCTGGGTCGTGTTTGCGTGCGAGGAGCAGGAATCTCGTTTTCAGTCGTCGAAATCCACGCGTTTCTCTGAAAAGTCTGATTATACAATCGTATTCGACGTCCACGTGTCGGTTCATGAACGAATCTCGTATAAATGTTAACCGAGGTGTTTGTCGCCGATGGCGTTACGGTTTGCGGCCGAGGAGCATCCGCATTGCGGTCACAATGTCGGCAATAATTGCTGAAAAAACGCGCGGACGTAAAATGAAAAAATATCATAAAAAATATATAAAGAAGCGCAAGAATCTCCGAAACACCGACCGCGAGGACGCTAATCTAACGCGAATGAATAATTTATCGGCTCTGGCATA
Organism: Hydropsyche tenuis; assembly: GCA_009617725.1. Lineage (NCBI taxonomy): Eukaryota > Metazoa > Arthropoda > Insecta > Trichoptera > Hydropsychidae > Hydropsyche > Hydropsyche tenuis. Next base: position 735,880 of record VTON01000066.1, read on the forward strand.
TCTCGTCCGCATTTGATTTATAATGGCTTTTGCATAAAGTTCATCGATCTTTCAGCGATGATAAAAGCGGCCGTTATCACTTAACAGTCGGCCAAACGCGAAACTGCGTTAATTAATCCGCCGCGGTTATTTATATTTGTTTATTCCGCCAGCGGATCGAAGACGAATCGTAAAATGGTGCTATTGTGTGTTTATTTTCGAGCCGGTCTCTTATCGTAGGAAATGTGGTGTAGTATAGTGTGGTAGTTGACTATGCATGGTTTTCGAGCCGTTTTTAAATATTTTTACTCAATATTTTATCATCATTATAAAAAATCCTCTAGTAGAAGATATATTTAATCCTATTATATCTTTAAAAAAACTCTCATATATTATAATTCATTTCATATATATTTTTGATTTTATAAAACATAAATTATTCATAGCTATTTTGTATTCAGCAACTCAAACTTATAATCATAACTATATGCAACGATATCAAATGCAGGACAAGGCCTTTCAGATAACATTCTTCGGAAGTTCGTACGTTTTTCCTCATCACACACACCCACTAATTCAACGAGATGGATATTGAAATAATTTTCTGCTAAATGATCTCTGGTCAATGACACACGGTGACCCATCACCATTCATCTATTAACCGTAACATATTTTTTTCAAATCCACTGAAACAAAACGTCTTTCAAAAACAATTCAGAATTTTCCTCACAACACGTACTCGTTGACTCTCGATGAGTTAAATATTGAAATCATCATCTAAAATGCACTTAATTATCTAATTATTGACCGCATCGTATTGATTTCGATAATCAATCGAAACTGTACATTCAACAAAACAACAACGAATCATTCTATTATATAATACATAACGCATGCACTTCAATCATTGAAAATATTATTAGATATACTTTTACATCGTTTCAAACATCACAATTGATCTGAACCAGTTCAGAACCACTGACATAGTGAGTAGCACACGCAGTGGCGGCGAGTCACAAATTCGAGTGGCGATACGAAAAGGTTATCCGACGGGTTCAGGGCCCCTTCACCCCCCGATGATGTTCAAATCTGACCCTGATCCAGCTGAAACCTTCAAAATCAGCGATTCGAGACACCAAACAACCCCTACCTGTCCAAATCGTGAACACAATCTGGACCAGGACCTAAACCACCCCTAAAGAAACGCTCCAGGTCCCGATTTTTTCTTTCTCGTTTCCGATATGCCGACTTAAGTCGTATCATATTATCTTGTTTTGAAGTCGATTTTTTTCAATGTTTCGTGTACGTTTACTTCGCGTTATGTTCGTGTACGTGTTATTATTTCGGTGTACGTAATGTAAACAAGAGGCGTTTTCGAAATGGGATTTTGGGAATTGTGCGTGGGTCGCACCGGGAAAAAAATATTTCGGATTCCGGTGGAAATTTGCTCTAAATTAGATTCGAAACGTAAAAGTTTTCGATTGCCATATTCTAAAATTAGCCGCACATTTTTTTGCGAAGGTCTAATAAAGACTATTTTCGGAAACATTATCTTATAATAATACGTTTATATAATTCAAAATCTTAAAATACACTCTTCTTACATTCAATCGACTGTTCTATATTATAAATACGAACGCGCCAAAATAAATATTCAAAATCACACTCGGTAAAAAAAATCGCATAAAGATCGCACGTGTTTTATTTAACAACAACGATAATAACGGAAAAGCGTACGCGTCGTTATTTCCACACACGGCCCGTCTTGAATGGAAATGGGCGTCTTTTTCCCTCCCCCCGGCCGTACAGTGAGAGTTCCGCTTTTATCTTATCCTCCTTCCACTCTCGTTTTGTTCCTCCTTCGGCGGTGTGTGTGTGCGTTTTTTTCCGCGTCTCCGAAGAATGAAAGCGTTTCATTCACGAAACGTAAACAGCTTTTTTCATATTTGGAAATCTCGGTCGCCGCCCACGCGCGCCCACCGCCGTACTTCGGAACGCACGAGAGCGGGAAAACGGATCAATAACGACTTTTCCATATGTATTCGCGTATAGGGTGTTTTGGATGTGTGTTGTGTTCGAATTTGTCGGATTGGTTAGTTAGGTTTTGTTCGACGGTCGTGGGAAAATGTGGCGGTTTGTGTGAAAAGCTGTGAAAAGTTTCGCTCGGAGTTGTGGACATTTTTATGCTATAGCGATGATTGATTGATGGAAAGTGTCTTTTAATGATTTTTGATTGATTTGATCATAGATTTTTAAAAGTTTATGTAACAATTTTCACATTTATGTAGTAAGAAAAAATACGGATTTGACCTGATCAAATTTTTTTTCGTGAAGAAAATTATTATAGTTTCATCTTTTTATGATTTATAGAATCGTTTATTTAACTAAGCAATTTCATTTTTATTCTTATTAAAAAGTAAAGTTATCAATTTTGTATTCTCGATTACGATTTCTAAATCGATTCTCAATTTGAAATTGAGTAGTGATGAAAATCGTATATTTTAGTGAGTCAAGGATTACTTGTCAACTATTGCACTATTTGGAATCTGTCGAATGTTTTCATTGTCGTGATTGATCTTTTATTTAATTGAATTTATTCTAACAAAAAAATTTATATGAAAAATTTTATATTTTTATTTTTCAAACCTTGACAAAAATGTTATATAAATCTTCACTTATCAATCATCAGATCATCCTAAATCCATTAAATTAATATATTCTATATTTACACAATTGAAAATTAATATAACACAACTCCACAGAATGCATACCTCGCTGCACCCACTTGCACCACAATTCCGTCCAACAAACGCGCAAACTTTCCGAACACCCGCACACGAAAATACCCACTATACGTTCATATACAGACAGTACACTTCGAATGTAGTGCGTATTTATTATTACAGTTTTATTTAGCACATGTCAGAACACACGCGCTCATATTATAATTACGTACGTTCGCTTTGACGTGCGTGGGCGACGAACGCGTCAGAGGTGTACAACGGGCCCCCGAAAACGAGCCGAACAATTGTCAAATCGAGCGTTTGCATTTTCCGATGTGCATTCGTCGATTTTATATCGGTTAATCGCAGGTATCCCATGTTGTCCTTATGCAGATGATGTCCCCAAGAACGCCCACTCCGTATGCAACGCCCACGGTGCAATGTTTCACATAAAACATGCACCATCTGCACCGATTTCGAATGCAAAATCTAACATCGTTTCGAATGTGGAAAGGACGCGCCTTTGAGATTCGAATCGTTGACATTTCGAATCGTGTCGCATCCGATCGTTTGATGTGCATTAATTGTCCGTCGTATCGATGCGATGAACTCTGACCTGTTCTTTTTGACGTCCAGCGAAAATCTACAATTGACAGGTCCATCGTACGGTTCTGTTGCTCGTTAATAATGTCGTATTTATATATTCGATGTATGGAACGTTCTCACTCTCCTCAGTTCAGATCCGAGATCCAAAAACACCTACCCACTCCGCTTTCGTTCGGTTCGAGTTGTGGGCGGGGACTGCTAAACGGAGGGATTTCACGTGCACTTGTTCCCAATAAAATATGAGAGAGATATGTATTATTTACGCGTGTCGTATCCCTGGATTACTGTCCGTATTTAGAAAGTCTGTTCTGTCCAGAAAACTAGAATATTCCTTATAAGTAGCAGTTAGAAGGCGTCGAAATCGTACTAATTATTAAGAAACTTTTTTCACGTGGGTGATTGTAAATTAGTGTCGTTTACGAAATCTGTTTAGGATCAATTGATTCGATCGACACTATATATTAAAAAAATATATTATAAATTCGTCTAGACTATAAACTATAATACTTCCAGAGAATATAAAATTACTATATGATTGTTCTCATAAAATATCATGACCGTAAACATGAGTTTAACACAGTCTTGTTTATTGTATTGTGTTTAATTTAATGTCGTTGCAAATATGTGTTAAATGTGCGGCATCGTAAATTCAATTATAAAAGCTTTTTCAATGTCGTCGTTTGTTATTAGACGTCTATTAAAAATCTTCTATAAATATTTACGCGATGAAAAGTGCAACGCTGTGACCGTTTTGCGCGTGCAAGCCTGCTCGTATACGATAATTAACATTTATGCACAATCGTTTGCATTTAATTATTTTATAATAAACATAACGTATTTACGATAATTGTTACGAAAGCGAAATTTATATGCATAAATCTTTCCATTTTACATTCATATTCGTGAAATTTGACCGGAGAATCTGCGGAATTCGTCAACACCAGGATTTCCGTCTCGTTTGAAGAATTTTCCTTCTTTCTCAATACTCGATGTCTTGTCCGATGGCGTTCCCGAGACCATCAGAGGTCTTTTACAGTTATCATTTCCTGTTGAGACAAACGGGCCATTCTTGGCCGCTAACAGTTCCCGCTAACAACGGCGACGACTGTTCCATCGTTCAACCGACCAAATGTCATCGACAACCTTTTTCCTTCAAATTTTGTTATTATTATGATCTAAATTCATATATTTAATAACAAATTCAAGCTAATTTATTTTTAAAAAAATAATAGGGATATACATGTGATTTTTTTTCCATATTTTTGATATTAGATTTATAAATTTTAAAAATTAAAAATTTCTATAAATATTATTATTACTTCCTTGATAATTATGATAAAATTTGTTTTATATGTATCATAATGTGACATTTTGAATTTGTCGCTAGTTAGCATTGAAACGTCACATTAGAACAAAATCACTTTCTAAATTTAACGCCGATTAACATCACGTTTGTTACGAAGATATCATTATCTCTTAACATAATATTACTCCCACTTTACATTTGCTTTGGGCAAGAAATCAATTTTGTTTACCCTTTTACGTATATAATACGTCAACGCGGACTTGATTTGTATTTAAGAACACTAATTATATAGACTTCAGAACTTTGCTACTGGTATATATTCATCATGATATAATATATTGTTGACGACTTCTTCAGCATCCTCTCTGGTATCTGGCATCTCCTCTCGCGGCTCAATCAACGGTGGCTACCACCAGTTCGTATCTCGTATCTGGACACTTCAGAAGTAAACCAATGTTTCTAGCTGTACATTTTGCAATTATATGTCACCGAAAGTGGAAAATTCTCTCATGATTTAATTTATAAAAATATTTTCTTATGTTATTGAATGTTATTTTTCTTATCAATGGAATGTCACTTAATTATTCATTAGTGTTTGATTCAATTTTCTCATAAATCAATTATGAATAAGGATTGTTTATTGTATAATAAATATCAAACGTAATGACATAAATGATTTCAATGAACTTCTTATTATTATTTACTATTAAACTACAATTTTGATTCAACAATATTCAATATCAAAAGACTTCAAAAACTAATAACCAATAATTCTTATTGAACTCAATTTTGACATCTCCCGAACTACACAATGCAATATTCTTTCTAAAAAAGCTCACGATCGTTTCGAAACCCTCAATAACTCCACATTGACAATCATTATAAACCGAGCGCTAAACAATCCATTTCCAACACACTAGCGTGTTCCATTTCAGTTTGGAAACACATCGTATGTCGACCTATGTACGTGAGCCATTAGAAACAATCGCTCGTTAGACATGCGATTTACCACCGTGTATTCGGTCACGTATGCCTCCGAATAATGTAATTGTCATACGATTTTAATCGATTTTTGACACCCCGACATTAGGAAACCGATGCCATTATACTCCTTATCGGCGAATGCGGATTTCGTCCGACTCTAAAATGGTGTTTAGTGGAAAATCTTTAAAATATCATATCATATTATAAATGGTGGTCCGTTCTAGTCCATCTTGCGACGTCGTTATCTCGTTCCAACATCCGGCGCAACTTCTTTCTCGGTTTGTTTGCTGTTTGTTCCAAGCGAACAGATAACAGGCCGCCGCTTCATTCATGCGTCGTTTTAATTTGTTCGTTGATAATTCGACGACTTTGTTGCATATCTTTTTGTGTTTGTATTGTGTGTTACGAGTTTATATAATCGCTCGTAGTTTTCGTGACGAATTCTCGGAGTAGTAAAAGCGCATAGGGGATTCTCGGAAGTCGAAAAGGAAGTGAAATCTGTAATTCGTTCGACTTGTAATTTTCCTCAATTCGAAACGTTTATTTGATATTTTCCTGATCTAAAATATATTTTTTACATACATCCAATCTTCTTTTTATACGAGATACATTCCAGAGACTACCGTCTAAAAATATATATTAATCTTTTAAAAATTAGAGTTAAGTTCCATCAGTATGTTTGGATTTTGAACTATAATTTTATATGCACCGAATTTCACCATTGTGGCATAATAATACTTTTAAAGTAGTAAATAATCGGTTCTTCTTCTTCTTTGAACCGTGTAAAAAGAGGATTGGGTAATGCACCAGTTATTGACCGTATATAGTTGACAATTTCTCAGAAAAAACATAAAAATAAAGGTTTTTTAGAGGTGCTAATCTTTCGGAAAGGACGCGATAGATAAACTGTAATATTTGCTAATCCAACATAAAAAAATCTCACACATAAATTTGATTGTTTATCGAAACAGCGGACGATCAATATTTGTTCTAGCCTCGAAACTGTGATTTTCTTAACGTTTTCGCTAAAAAATGATTTTCTAATTCACGTCGAGGAACTCCTAAATTTTCAACTTTTTATAACCGAATCTTTCCCAATACGAATCGTCATATACGAAAGCATTTTATCAATTTCCGCTTACGAAACGCGATAATATACGAGACGAATCGATCATCGAGATCTAAAAAACTATCCTGGATCATAACCGTGTCACTATGAACCGTTGGATCGCGATGACGTCACATCCTCATCCGCCCAATAAACGCACACACACACGCTAAATCATTCGGACGGTTCGATCGTTTTCGATGACACAACAATGGCCGGATGCCGGTTTTCCATTTTGGAAAAACTGGCGTGCTTTCGCCTTTGGACAGCCGGGAAAACTTTGGAAAATCGGTCGCATTGTTCGCCCGTTGCGAAAAATTTTCGCCGTTCAGTATGCAAATGTTATCTGTTGCGGAAGCGATTCGGATTGTGTGTTGTCGGTTCGGTTTTGCTTTTTTTGCTTTACGGCCGTCCGATGCAAATTCGATGCGAATCGTGCACTTGCTTTCGATTGATTTAATCTGTCGCAGGGACGGATTCAGGATTTTTTCAGAGGAGAGCGATTTTTCAGTTATTTTTTTCGTTAAATACAAAATTTTTATTAATCTATACAGCGGTTCTTAACTTTTTTGACTGATATGCCAAAATTTTTCTTATTTCCTTAATAAAAAATCCAATTGGTTTCAAAATAATTATTTGAATACATATTCTATAATAAAAATTATTTGCTAATTTCAAAAACATCTTTATTTATTTAATATTCATCATCGTCATTGTCAACCGGTTGTGTGTCCATTGCAGGACAAGGTCTCCCTATCAAGTATTGGGGGTTTGGCTATATATATAATATAATACTTTTTAATATTATTGTTGGAAATAATTTAATGATTAGCACCGCAAGCGAAAATTTTTTTGTATGTCGAAAGATCTATACCAGTGCTATCTACATACTTAATTTGTGTCGTGCTTCCCCCCTGCCCCCCGCTGGATCCCCCCTGACCTATCGTGGTGTGTTTCGGTCGGATCGATTGTGTTCTATATTTGGATGTACAATATATTATCTCAATTTTTATTACATAATTTAGATTGTACAATGTTTACCGAAATGCATTTATTTACGAACGAGATATTTTTTCCGAGAATTTCACTTTCTTATCGAAATTTGGTGAATTCCATTTCAATAACATTCGCATAAAATTATTCATATTATGCAATCTAGTATTTTTTTTATCGTACGCGCGAAATATGGCGGACGATCGGTAAGAATTCGCGATCAGCGCGTGAATATGCCATTTTCACACATCAACGACTCGCTTCCCTTTCATGAATCTTTGAACTTTTGAACTCAGATACTATTGTCATTTGTTAGATACGCGGCTTGATCAATGGATTCCATTATTCGACCGGGGCGAGGCATTTCTGTGCCTCTCTAACATTCCTCCATTACTACAGTGTGTATTATATTCTGAATAACGCTATATATTCTATAGTGCTCACATTATGTTTTGAAATTGAGAATAATTTAACATAATTTTAAAAATCTAATTTAATCATTGAAATCTTATAAATTATATTAAAAAATACCTGAAATAATTTTATTGCTTTCTTAATCATTTTTTATAATTTTAATAGAGTCTTCGTTGAGACAATTCTTCAGTTTATCATTCACATTTTTTATTTGAATTATATGAACCGAAGATTAAACTTCCTGTTCTGATATTTCATACAAATAACACATATGTGAATAGTTATATAAATATAATTATATATGCACATACAGATAACGTATAATTGCAAATTTTTATACCCGCATTCGTTGATTAGAACAGAAATCGAGAACAGCGAATAAATTACATTCATGACCCACCTTAATTCGCACGGCCATTTACGTCGATAACGCTTCGGAATAATAACACAATAAATTCAGTCGTTATCGCCTGAAAATATTATAAACCCCTATATATATTTTTTGTTTACGATAAGTGGCACAGCCTCATCATCCGGCATCGTACATACGCGGAAAATAAAACAAATACAAATTCTTTCGAATACTGAATGAAACGATAAGGTATCTTTATTACATGTTTACGGTGTAATCTTGTGCGCATATGTTGTGAATGTTTGTCTAGTTTCATATATTCATATTAGTCAGATATGTAATTCGCCAATTCGTAATCTGCATCAATTTCGGTTGATCGATCCACGCATTGACCTCAATTGCGTATGAATGGTTTTGTGTGGAATTTGTACGTGTTGGCTTCGTTATATGGCGATTTGGAATTGATATACCATGAAAACAACTTTATGGTCTAATATGGTTTTATTATGCAATAAATCTTTCAATGAAGAATATTGCGTGTTTTCCGAGTGTGAAATTGTTTCTAATTTTAATTGCGGCATATTCAAACAATTTTATTATGCCTTATACTGATTCTCAATAATCATAGAAGCGATATCGAAATAATTATATAACCGAATATAAACCATACAAAGACTTTAGAGAACAGAACCGTTTATTATCGGACTCGTCAATTGGCCATGCCATACGTCGCTTAACTTCGTAATAAATTCCGTTAATTATCGTATCAATGATGACCGTCCCGTTGCCGAATTCCGCGTCATCAATCGGCCCCAGCAACACACCGCAAGTGAATCATATTTTTTGAACGTTCCAATTGAGACTTCCTCGTCTCGCAAATTGTTCTTGGGAATTTTGTAATTAAATTTAATTTATCGCGTGCTCGCATCGCTCGATTCGCGCATTGTTGACCGCGTTCTTAGGCTTTTTGCACGAATCCATCATCGTCGTCGTACAATAATTCGCGGAACTTGGAACAATGATAATTCTCGAAATATGAACGCATCTAACGGCGAAGATAACCGTTTGAATGGATTCATTCAAGTTTGCGGTTCAAAGTGTATATTATTCCAAAGTTATTGGTTTAATAAATATTTACTACGGAAAAAAACTGAAAAATTCGATTCCAGTTAGTAACGCGATGTTTATAATGAAATAATTTTTATATCTTATTCGTAATAATTGCGTCAACGTTTAAATGTTGAATGTAACGTAATATGTATGCATCTTTGGTACGACCCCGTCTTGATACAGTTCACTTGAGGTAGTCAAAAGACGTGACCGGATTTCTTTGATGTCGGCTCACTCGAAACAAAATATATTACGTTACCGTGCATATACACAAATCGGACGTATTATAAACATTTTTCGGTGTACGTGCGTCGTTTTGATATGCGGTCCGCAATCGCGAAACGTCTTCAAGTGCGATACATTATGGACGTTCACGATAACTTATATATGTAATGCAATTTACAATACAGATACTAGATAGGTTCATTGCACGATTTTGCATTCAGATTCTGCATGCGATCTGTTACAATGTTCGACGCCGCGTTGCATAAAAGATAATCCCAACGCGAATACATTACTCTATCCGCGACGTGCGTTCGTTAATCGAAAGATACCGGCGTATTCGTGATTATTTTTAATAAATAAATAAATAATTAAACCTTTGAATATTGTCGAATTTATCGATAAGTTTTGTGAATGAATTTCTGTGAATTCGAGAATTAAAATGCAACGCGGCTCTAATTCGATTCATTCATTCGAATTTTCAATTGAAAATTCAACCTTCAAATTTCGGTCATTTCTATTTTAACACTTCTAACTGCATCGCAAACATCACCCACCTCTGAACAAATGTACAATTTCAGTTTCGACAAATTTATTATCCATTACCGAACATAATGGTCTGTTTCTCTCGAATAATAAATCCGAACGTTTTTCCAAATCACACCGATTTTTTCGATGATATCACTACCGTCCAAGATCCAACTTCATCATCCGACTTTTCCACATAAATAAACACACACACACAGACTCCTGATGAATATTTACGGCCGTGATTTGTGCGTCGTCCGATTCTCTTACTGCACGCAGCATCGTCTCTGGTCGACCCTCGAATTGGAGACAATGAGGGCCGGGGCAAACAACTTAATTGATGCAATTGACGAAGAACGTCAACCCCGCTCGGTCCATCTGGGTCTGTCGTCGTCTGGGGCCGTTTTTTATAGTCCTAGAGCCGTGTAAAGTCGCTCTGATTGTGCGTGGATCGGGTCGTTCAACTGCTTAAATTTTATATATAGACTCGAGAATTCTCGGGATGATGGAGGATGGTTTTTGGTACGGAATTAGCGTTAGCTCCTGGGAAACGCTTCTGGGAATCTATGGTGATTTGATTTGCCCTTACCGAGAATGTCTGAGACGTGTCTAAAGATAGTTTATTAATTTCGTGGCTATTTTCGGTAACGGAATTATCGCGTGTGTGATGTTGAACTTGATTCGAACCCTCCGAATGCCAAAACGGTCCGATTATATGAAGAGGAGGTATTATCGAGGAATCTCTAATTTCGGTATAAAATTCAATGGAATCAGTCAATAAAAATTTGTACGAAAATGAGATATTATCAATAGTATTCAGGTATCTCCCGATTTACGCGGTACTTGTTTTAAGCGATTTCACTTTAACGCGGTCAAATTTTTTTTATTAATTAATTAATACAAATGGTAAAAATACTTACATATTATTTGTTTTTTTTTTTTCATTTGTAGTATATTTTCACTAATTGTAAGACATATTTTTAATACAGCGCTACAATGTCAAACGAAGCTAAAAAGCTGCCGGTTAAGAGAAAAATTATATCATTACAAACAAAGATCGAAATTTTGGATCGCTTACAAAAAGGAGAAAAAGTATCATCTCTTGCTAAAGCTTATGAGATGAGATTTTATTATTTCGTTTTTTTATTTAATTTAATTATATTTTAATTTTACATTATTTTTTGTTAGACTTTTTTTACGCGATTCACTGAACCAATCTTCCCATTTAGTATAGACTTCATGTCTCAATTTACGCGTTTTTTTTTTGCCCTGGAACCGATCTCATTTTTTTGTATAGGTACATGCACTTTTTTTTACGCGAATTTTCGCGGAACGTATCTATATGCGTAAATCGGGGAATACCTGTAATTCTCAAATTTCGATATAAAGTTTGAACATCAGTGGAATCAGTCAATAAATAACGTCCAAATTTGTCCATAATAAATCGAGGTGTTAAGTATGTTTACGATGCGGCATTGTTTCGTCGAATTTTTATATATGTACAATGCATTTTGCATTGATTATGCGATTCACACCTCGTTGCGCTTATAATATTCGTCGGCGATAAAATGACATCAGTTTCTCTTTTTGCGTGTGTGTGAAGGCGATCGCTTCTATTTTGAAACGCATCAAGGTTGATATATCAAAATGTATTCTCATCTTTGTCCTTTTCTCGGTGTCGGATTGGAAACGTGTCGTATGCACTGGAATGTTATGCAATTAATCGCAATCGCAGTCGAAGTCGTAATAACGATGTTTTGAAAATTAAAATTGGACGCGAGAGTCGAGTTTTCGTTTTGTTGTTTGTGCAAAAATCTTTCGTGTCTGCCAAAGAATTAATTAATTCTAGCCGCTTCGATAACGAACTCGTCGATTGTTGATTTTAACATGTTTTGCTAAAAATTCACAGTATTTCGTAAAATTCTCGTAATTTAGAAAAGTCAGATATACAAACATCTCACGCACCTACGTGAAAACATACGTAAATTGAAAATTCTTCAAATATAAATATTTGAACATGAAATTCTCGCGCATCCGAATTAAACAGAATCTGAAATATTATGACGAAAATTCTCAGTAAATTCTAAAAACAGTATAATACGTCTTAATAACCTCTCGTTATTTTAATTATGCACAGCAATCTCGTAGACTTTTATTTTGTAACAAAATTTCTTTCGAATTACGTATTATTTTTCACTTAAATTCATTTCATTTTTTGAAATTAAATATTATATTTTTCATGTCGAAATTTACTGTCCGAAAATTGGCAAATTGATTTCCATGGAATAGATGATTTGATATTTAAAATTCATTAATTTAATTGAATAATTTTGGGTTTCTCTAGTATATTTTGTAATTAGTTCCAAAATGAAATATGGGCACAAATTCTAAGATATTTTATATTGAGTACGTCAATCCGAAAATATATTCAATTTTTATTCTATTATACATAATATTATACATGATATTATATATGATATTATACATGAATCTATCACAAAAACAAGACTGAAATTGTCATTTTGAACAAATTGACGTACGTTATTTTATGTGATTTAATTATTGTGTACATTATTGTGACGTTATTTTATGTGATTGATTTAAAGTTCACAGATTCAACTATGAAAGTCATCTTTTTCTAATATTTTTAAACCTTATGTAAACACTCAACATTTTTCCGGAATACGCATACTCTAGCTCTCCGCAATAAATTATGTTTATAAGCAATTTTTTTTAATTTTCGAACCAACAATATGCAATCTAATCTATTAACTAACCATGCTACGTACGTTTTGACTTCACAAATCGGAAAAATCTTCACGTTCAAACTATAACACAATCATATCTAAACAAAATCGTACTGAAATTGATGAAGGTGACACTCATACCATATCAATATAGCGACACCTATAAAATATTCTCGATCTGAATATCTGATTGAATAAGATACGTTCAGCTTCAATGCGTTTAGTAATAAATACACTCAGACTTTTGATTGACTGATTGTGAGACATGCGGCATTAAATATAATAAATACGTTTAGTTTTACTGACTGAAAAATACAGCTTTGCTCAACCAACGTTCAGTTTTTCTAAAAGCAAAATGGAAGTAAACATTTATTATAGATGTCGCTAATAATTCGGGTGTAAGGGCGCTGCCAGATGAGCGTTGTTCAACGCGCGTTTTAGTAACGCGCGTTTACAACTTCATACGTTTTATTTTGCTTAACGCGCGTTAGCATCTGTACGGCCTGCATAAAATGTGTGTAAGTTGTAAACGCGCGTTACCAAAACGCGCGTTGAACAACGCTCATCTGGCAGCGCCCTAAGTATTGTATGTGTTTCACAATCAAATGGATTCACTTAAATTCTGTCTAAATTCAAAAATTTTCCACTTTCCATCGAAAAACAATTAAAAAAAACCCATCCAACATCACAAATCGCCCAACCTCAACCGCCAAAACCCCCAAACCCAACACCACCCCCCACCCACCCTCATCCAACCCCAAACCGCCCACGTGCTCCGACTCCAAACACACACACACACTCTCGCACACCCACACCACTCCACACCGAAACCACCGAGTGGGGAGCACATGCGCGCGCACCTCATTCATTCAAAACCCATTCATGACGACGGCGGCGGGGGGGCCACGGGGGTAGCGGGGGGGGCGCCGCCACTGGTGGGGGCCACGGGCCAACATCGGCCAGTGGCGGCGCGGCGACCGCACGCGCCGGAGCCATGGTCCGTACACCGAAGCCGGTCGAGACGCGATTCTTCCGCGACACCCCGATCCCCCATAGTGAGCGTCGTCGAGGAGGCTGTTGAGCGGTTGGGCCACACCAGCGCCGTTGTCGATGCGTAAGTGTCGAGATGCAGCGTTTGGCCCGCGCGGGCCAATGCGCCCGCTTCCGCCGGCGTGCACGTGATCCGTGCGCGGCTGGGCGTTGGGCCGTTTCGAATGTTCGTGGATGGGTTTTGTGAAGTGTTTATTGTGCGATTCGATCATAGTGCTTTGTATGGTGGTTGTGCGGATATGGGGTGGTTGGGTGTTGGAGAGGCGAGGTCGGTGTTTTCGGGTTTCGGATGCGATGGTGTTGTAAAATGTCGATGGTTTCGTTCGAGTATGTGAATCGACGTGGTGTGGGTTTTTGGGATTCCGGATGCGATTGTATAGTAAAATGTCGAGTTTCGTTTGGATATGTGGTTTTGTGGATTTTGGGTGCAATGGTATAGTAAAATGTCGATGGTTTCGTTTAAGTATGTGAATTCGTTTGAGAATCGACGTGGTGTGGGTTTTTTGGGATTCCGGATGCGATTGTATAGTAAAATGTCGAATTTCGTTTGGATACGTGTGTTTTTTGGATTTTGGGTGCAATGGTATAGTAAAATGTCGATGGTTTCGTTTAAGTATGTGAATTCGTTTGAGAATCGACGTGGTGTGGGTTTTTTGGGATTCCGGATGCGATTGTATAGTAAAATGTCGAATTTCGTTTGGATACGTGTGTTTTTTTTGGATTTTGGGTGCAATGGTATAGTAAAATGTCGATGGTTTCGTTTAAGTATGTGAATTCGTTTGAGAATCGACGTGGTGTGGGTTTTTTGGGATTCCGGATGCGATTGTATAGTAAAATGTCGAGTTTCGTTTGGATATGTGTTTTTGTGGATTTTGGGTGCAATGGTATAGTAAAATGTCGGTGAGTTTCGTTTCGACCTGTGGTTTTTTTTTAATTTCGGATGCGATGGTATAGAAAAATGTCGATGATTTCTTTTAAGTATGTGATTTCGTTTGAGAAACGATGTGGTGTGTTTTTTTTGGGATTTCGGATGCAATGGTATAGTAAAATGTCGATAAATTCGTTTGAGAAACGACGTGGTGTGTGTTTTGTTGAATTCGAGTGCAATGGTATAGTAAAATGTCAATGAGTTTCATTTGGATCTGTGGTTTTTTTTTAATTTCGGATGCGATGGTGTAGTAAAATGTCGATCAGTTTCGTTTGGGTACGTTTGTTTTTGGATTTTGGGTTCAATGGTATAGTAAAATGTCGATCGTTTCGTTTAGGATGTGAGAATTCGTTTGAGAATCGACGTGGTGTGGGTTTTTTGGGGTTTCGGATGCGATGGTATAGTAACATGTCGAGTTTCGTTTGGATATGTGTTTTTGTGGATTTTGAGTGCAATGGTATAGTAAAATGTCGGTGAGTTTCGTTTCGACCTGTGGTTTTTTTTTAATTTCGGATGCGATGGTATAGAAAAATGTCGATGATTTCTTTTAAGTATGTGATTTCGTTTGAGAAACGATGTGGTGTGTTTTTTTTGGGATTTCGGATGCAATGGTATAGTAAAATGTCGATAAATTCGTTTGAGAAACGACGTGGTGTGTGTTTTGTTGAATTCGAGTGCAATGGTATAGTAAAATGTCGATGGTTTCGTTTAGATACGTGAATTCGTTTGGAGATCTACTTGATGTGTGTGTGATGTTAATTTCGGTTGGATTTGTGCAATAGGTTCAATATAGTCGAATGTTTAGAGTAAAATTTCGATGTTAAAATGTGATAATTCGTGTGAAGATCGACATTGTGTGAGTGTGCAATAATATATTTTTGTTTTATTACTGATTGATTTGTGCAAAGTTTTAATATAATCGATTCTTCGAAATAAAATATTAATAATTTCGTTCACTTTGAAACACTTGAATTCTTGATAATTTCCGTTTTATTTCTGACGAATTCGTGCAATATTTAAACACAATCGAACATTCGAAATACAATGAAAACGATTTCGTTTAGTTCTAAATACGCGAATTCGTAACAATCGAAATTTTCGTTAATTTGCAATGTTTATACATCGGACCGTATTTACGAATTCGCGCGATTCCAATTTCCGCGTTTTATCAATGAAAATATTACGACTATTTACGATGCGTAGATATAATTAGACGCAATTTTTCATAAACATTGGCATCATCGTTTCGGATCGCCAATATTGGCATTAATATCTAATTCACGTGGTTTCATTCATAAAACAATCACGTGACATCCGCGCTATCTAGTCCACTGACGTGCAACGTTTAAACGACTCCAATTATATAAACGCTCGTATCTAACGTGTATATTCCATTCATAGTTTTCCCGCCGAAGTGCAGGCAATTTTTGAACGATTCGAAAAGTGAAATCTGGTACGAACGCGGTCGGTTTTATACCTGAACTTCGGTGAAATCGGCAATTCTCAAATGTGTAATTTGAAGAAAAAATGTTAGTCATAAATGTTAGTTTGAGATTTCTAATTTCATTCATTATTTTTGAATGGAGGTTGATTGAAGATGCGAATTTTGTGTTTGTGCAATGAATTTTTTTACCATGTAAGAGTTATTGCCTGTTCGTTGTAACGTAATATTAAAATGTATATTTCGCGACACTGAAATATTTATTGCATACTTCGGTTTCGTTTCGGCGAACGTTGCGAAATTCCGACGTTTTCACAACCGTTCCGAATATATACATTTTCATAAAAAATGTATTAAAACAAACAAAAACGAAAACGCTCCTTTGCGCAATTGTCCGTTTTTTTTTTTGTTTCTAATTTTGCGAATTTCTTCTTTTCAGTCTGTTGTTATCGGTAAAAGAGAGGAAGCGGAACGGTTTTTTGTTTTCACGAAAACCAGTGATTATACGAACGGAACAATGTGCTAATTTTTATCTACAACAATATAACAGAGTGCGATAATCAAAGAGACGTACGATCCGAAGTGGTGCTAAGTGAAAATAATAAAAGTCGAGAAAACAGTCTCGGGGAAAACGGGCGGAATTTTCGGTGTGTTTTTGCTGAAGTCGATATGAAAATGTGGTCTTATCGAACTAAATATCGAAATAGTTGTGTGTGATTTCGTTTTGTTCTGATGATTTTTTCACGTACGTTTTTTTACACATGAGAAATATAATATTTCTGTGCGCGTTTAGTGACTGTGGTTTGGCTGTGTGCAACTACTGGGTGTTTGTGAACAACACCTTGGATTGATTTACATTATTAGTTTATTTTCAAATGTAAGTTTACGTGTTTTTCATTCATTTTTAGTTTTTTTATGAATTTTGTTTGTTCTGAAATTAAGACGTCGAATGCGTCAGTTATCGACTGATGATTAATTTTGAATGATATGTGATATGGTCGATGAATGAATCTAATCATGTTTCGGTGATATTTTTATGTTACTTAACTGCATGAGATTGTTAGGCGATCCTTATATGAATGAAATCATATTTCATTGATCTAACAATAAGATCAGATTTTGATCAAAAACCAAAATTTTCAATAGTATCAGAAAATCTTTATGATAAATTTGATGAGTGTATTCCGTATGATTGTTATAATCAATATTAAGCGACATGTAGCATGATCAGTGATAAGATTAACCACGTTTTATGTTCTATGATAATTTTCTGATAATTCCATCCTTTGAGATTAATTCAAAAGATCCATACTTTATTAAAAACTTTCCATACTGTATTTTTCATCATACAGACTGCATATGCTTGATATAATCACACACATTATAATTTTTTTTTTACAAACTCCCAAAAAAAACGCACATCCGTTCGATTTTCGATACGCACGCCATATTTATAGACACCAAACAAAACGTACAATTACATAAGTGCCACACAACATATTCGCATCCAACACATGGCCGCCGGTCTATTTCAGTGAACGGCCATAAACACACACACACAAGCGGCGAGGGGGGTGGGCAGGGGGTGCGTCTTCGTGGCGCGCGTCCCACGGTTTGACGGTCCGTTGCCCACTTTTCATTCACAGAAACGGTGCCGAATCGATTACGCTCCGTTCCATAAGAACCCACACTTCTAGTTTCTATGAATGGCAAAAAACCAGTAGTGTCGTGTTCTTGCCGAGCGAGAAAAAAGCGCCGTATCAAACGGCTCACGCCGCGGAAACGTGATGTCGAAATTTCTTCGGTTGTGGTTCCTTTTCGGCTTTTTTGCGGTTTTCGTTTTGGAAAACGTCTCCGAAATAGCGCACACGTGTTCTTTCTCGGGTATGATGGGTTTTTTCGATCGTGTGTTAATAGTTGAAGTCTGGAGGTTGGTTTGAATCTTGGGTTTTTTATTGGTAGATCTTAACATCTACGTATTTGATGCAAGTTCTAAAAAGGCTTCTATTTTGGGTTTAAAACTATAACAAATGAGTTTTTTATATAAATATGTTACTTTGTAGTTAGAAAATTGATAAATTTTAAGTTTTGCTGATGAATCCCAATAAAACTAAAGTGGTAACATTTGTAAAAAAAAATTCGTTTGTGCTTCCGTTTCGGGTTCGAAATGATTCAGAACACTTCACTATGATAAATTCTAAGATTAACCAATTCACAAACTTTTACAAAAATACGCACGCTATTTTCAGTCACGGAATATATTCACGTCGAACGTTTGTAGCAATAAAAACGTTTCCTCTTCCTTATTAAAAAATTAAAAACGCGTTCATGAATGAAAACGTTCCCATGCTCGAGAAAAAAAAATGCCAAAAAATAGGTCACGCCATTTCGTAAACACACTGTGCGTATGTTGCGCGTAAGAAACGCTCATTGATTGAAGAATTCAATTGCCATGTTGTGACGGAATAGTTTCGAATTAACATTCGGCCACTTTGATATCAATGAATGAAGAAGGACGTTTCTCAACATGTCCGACGTGTAATTAAACATCCAGTTTTTTTTTAACATATTATATTCCGCACTTCAATTATTCAATCGAAAGTGGATACTTCGAAATTTCCGGTGAGAGGCGCCCGGCGTTAGAAACTCGATTTACAATCGGGTAATTTTCTAATTCTCCATAGCCGTTTTCGGTTCCCAGAAATCACGCGCGTAAACATTTATTAGGAAAAAACATATTTCATTATACAATATCAAAAGAAATGTTGATTTTTCGTTATCGGTCATTTCCGTGCAAACAATCGACAAGCATCTTATCGCCGAATTTCGGCGATGTTTACACCACTCGAAGGTTATTTTTTTCCATGGATCGCAAACTTCGAATCGATTATATTTCGAAAAAAATAAAATGAATCATATTTTCGAATCGTTCGACATGCTTCGAATGTTTGTACAGACTGTCAAAGATGGCCTATCGAAATCGCGCGAGGCCTTCCAGTATAATAACATTTAAATCGCGTACGTGTAGTACGGTCGTATTTTTATTGCCATTTATTTGAAAAAAATTGCATCTCATTGACATTGAAACGTGTTAATGTGCCGCGTCCTTGTCCGGCTGTATTATTTATGCGGGCCGTTCGAAAAGTATTTTTATGTTTCGAAACGGTTATAATTATGCAATCTATGCTAATTCTTTTTCATTATGACCGCGAAGATTTTCGGTCGGATTTTTATCGGCATAAGTGAGTCTGTGGTCTTTTTTAAATACCGGCCATGAATGATGGCCGATTCTAATGTCGTATATACGATTCGGTGGTTTTTTTCGTCGCTATTGTATAATATGCGTTTTTATGATCTGGATTCTCCAAATTCTTTGGATGTTTTCCTTTTTTTATTTTTGTTTTCGTATGTAAATCGATTCTATGGTAACAATCTTATCGGAGGAAGTTAAGCTTGTGTTCGGATGCACTCGAGATATCTTCGATGGGTAACTTTTGTTTTGATTTACTGTTTATAATGCGTGTATTATTTTCGAACGTTATCTTGAGTGCATTAGTTGTACTGAAAGAGATTCTTTTGCTTACAATTAGATACTGTAAATGGAATATTTTTTGACGTTGAAACTGGATGTATGACTTTTGTTTTGAATTTTTTTCAGTGACATTATCGGTGTTTGTCCGCTTTCCACTTCATAACATTGTTATTTGTATTCAATGTTCGAATTGAATTTTGAAAGTTTGCGTGTTTTAATTTTCAATGCGGAAATTTGTCGATCTTTAAGTCGAACAGTGTTTGAATATGAATTTCAAATCAGTTGTAAAAAAACATTCGCATTTTAAACTCGTATAGCAATTTTAACTGTTTGTTATACGATACTGTTTTTTTTTAAAGATAGATTTAGATCATTTTGATATCAAGAATTGGTAATATAAATAATCTTATAACATTCTATTGATTTGGTAATATAATATTACTCAACTCGTGATTCTCAATTCTTGATCAATTATGCAATATTTTGTTCAATCATATTACATGGCGTTAACTGGAAATTTTCTCTTATAATGTCATTTGCACTAGTATTAATCTATGATATAATGTTAGATAAATATTTCTTCATTTTCCAAGTTTCGTCCCATTTTCAGTAAGTAGAGGAAAGTGACGGGTGTTCCCGACCATGGGAGGTCTAGACCTTTGGTGTTCTGGACCATCCGGTTTTAAATGTTTTTCGGATGGTCCAGACCTCCCATGGTCGGATACCGACACTTTCCTCTATTGCTATACCTAGTGATTTGAACGATTTCATATCCATACATTTGATTGTCGATGTGTTGCACAAACCACAAGTACTAAAATCATTCACAAATCCCATTATAACTCTCAATTATTGATCATTATACAGCGGCGGATTCACGGTGGTGGCAAACAATCAATTGCCACCACCCTAGAGTATAGTACATACAAATCTTCATTTTCATTGAGCTTTATGTACAACGATTTAAGGCTCATGTATAATGCTTATGACGTTTTGGTTTTTGGACGTCGTGACGGTGAGCATATAGATGTATTGACAGTTGTTACGCGTTGAGATAGTAATACTTACTTCTGCTGTTCCTGACAGTTTTTCATTATTAAAACATTGACTACGTTGTTTCTGGCGTTTTTCATTATCATTAGTAATTTTACACGTGATTTCATCCATCATGAAAAGTGTGAACGCAAACCAAACGTCCAAAGCTCAATGAAAATGAAGATTTGTATGCACTTATGCGGACGGCCGGGTCGTACGCTCGGACTATAACATATACATTATAATTAAAATTCGGATTTAAAAAAAAATCTGTTTATAATTTTGAGAAAAAATGCTATTCAATCGTTTTCTATTCATCAGAAAAATTAGTATATCTCATAAATTTCATTTACATTACTTTTTGTGGAAAAAAAATTCGCCTGTGGCGCTATTATAATACATTGTCTTCCCCGGGACTTTTATAACTTCTAATCGGATTTAAAGTGACTTAGAGTCATGATAGAGAAGTGAGAGTGATACCATTCCGAATAAAATCGGCTACAATTTTTAAAAATTTTTTTTTTTTTAGGGGGGAGGTAAAATTTGAGGGGGGGGGGTAAAATGAAAAATAAATTGTAGCCGATTTTATTCGGAATGGTATCACTCTCACTTCTCTATCATGACTCTAAGTCACTTTAAATCCGATTAGAAGTTACAAAAGTCCCGGGGAAGACCCTGTATAAGTCTTAAGATGTTACAATTTGAAATGGATAAAAAAATAAATATATATTTTGTTTTATTGTTACAGTGCGTGAATAATGAGGTGGTCGTCGTATGGGCGCTGGTGGCGCGGGGCGCGGCGTGACCGTTAGCAGGGTATGGAGCAGCATGGGGCGGCGCCCCCGCGGCCCGCCAAACCGGGGCGCGTCGAGCCGGCGGAGCGGGCGCGCGCCCCCAACGCCCCGCGCGCCCCGCACAAGCGCCCCTCGTCACCCTCGACACTCCCCGCCCGGACAACGAGCGCACCCTCAACACCTACGTGGAGGCGCCGCCGAGAACGCACCTCGTCCACCAGCAGCAGCAGGAGCAGCAGCACCACCACCGGCCCCCGCAGCCGCAGCCGCTGCAGGGCCAGCAGAACAACGCGGACAAGCACCAGCTGCTGCAGGGGCCGAGGCGGCAGCCGCTGCACCCCGCACCCGTGACCACGCAGCCCGGCGCCAAGCGGAGCACCACGTGTCCCAGGCCGCTGGACTCCATCATCTGTCCGCAGTGCGGGTGCTGCAGGTGCGCCCAGTGCGCCCACCCCCGCCCCCTGCCCAGCAGGTGGCTGTGGAGGTCGTGTTTGTGCAGCGCGGAGACGGCGATAGACTACACGAGTTGCATGTGCTGCGTGAAGGCCCTCTTCTACCATTGTTGCAACGAGATGGGGGAGGAGGGCGCGAGGTGCGCGGACGAACCTTGCTCCTGTACCGGGAGTCGCAGGACCGAACGGTGGTGTTGCCTGTTTGCGCTCACGCCCGCGCTTCCGTGCATGTTGTGCTACTGGCCGCTGAGGGGCGCGGCCGCCCTGTGCGCGGGGGCCTACGCCCGGGTGGCGCACCCCGGCTGCAGGTGCGTGCCCCACAATAGGGCCGCACCCCCAGTGCACCACCCCTACTGAGAAAGGACAGTTTTCTATGTAATTTCATTATGTAAACGGACGATTTTGGATCAAATGTGAAAAAAGATATTTATTGATATGGTTAGCGAAGCGCGCGACGCCTTTGTGTATTTTTTTTTTGTATAAAGGAATTTCAACTAATTAATTTATTTTTGCACCTAAGTACTGCGCAGTGTACAAATTTATTATTTTTTTTAGCGAAAATGGGGGCTGAGGGCGGACGCCCCTTCCAGTATTATCTAGTCTGGCGCGCCCGCGCCTCCGCCCCCCACTGCAAGGGCGCAACGGGCCCCCATGAATGTATATCATGTAAATACCAATTGTAATAATATACCGAATATATATATTATTAATCATGAATAACAAAGAGACACACTTGGAATTTATAAGCATGTGTTTTTTTTACCCCAGCCACATTATAGTAAAAGCATTAAAAAAGTATTAAGTGCTACGACATATATATATATGTATATCAGTGTGCTTTTAAATCATTGTGAAAATAACACGGCCCAGTGAATATTTTTTAATAATAATTCGTACGAATGGTGCATAGTGCAATTAGTATACACATTCGACGCATTCTATGTAAGTAATGTGCATTTTTGTTTTATTTGCATTTTTTATACTATTTTTATTTTTTTTATTATCCGATTTTGTTTTTTTTTTTTGCTCTCACCCAGATATAGTGAACGAATGCCAAAATGTCTTAGAAATGCATCTCCTGTTCATTTAGTTGTGTAAATTTAAACTTTTTAGTATATGTCGCGAGGTCGACAGATCTCTTGCCAACTTTTTGCATTTATGAATTAAAATTATCTCTTCATTCATGATGTACACGTTTCCGAAGCGCAAATACGCTCATATGTCGATACGACTCATTAGAAAGCTCAGGACTGTTCATAGTCACCGATTTTCGATCTATATTTAACTATTTGCGCTATAAATACTCGCGTTTCATACACGAATTATTCATAGTTCCATTAACGATTACGCTAATTTGCTATTTATGGGATGTTCGATCAAATTATGTTTCTATATCGGATAACGCGTGTGATGTAATTAATTAGTTGACGTTGAGAGTCGTTCGATTGTAAAATTTTAATACAAAACTATGTCAAATTGTTGGATATTACAAAATGCACATTCTTAGATGTTATTTTCACAATCGTAGCATATTACACATACAAAAAAAATTACATACACTATTCAAATTCATTCCATTGATTTGAAAATTTCGATTCTTCATCGTCGTTCTTTCGCATATATTGAATACGTTTTCTAATATTATTTACCAAGTTCACTTGAAGCACAATACCCACTACTGGTTCAAACATCTCCCGGACACAAGTGTGGTGCTTCTTCCTCTTCTATATATATTTTTTTATATTCTTTTCTTTGAATTCCACTGGTAGGGGGAATGTTTGTCGACCAGATGTTTCACGTCTCTCTTTATTCTTTGCCAACCCGACACAAACACGTGGTGGCATCTTTTTCTGCATCATCATTTCCATCGACATTGTCAAATTTTCGATATATGCACGAAAGAATGACGATCGGACCGAAAACACAACGCATGACCAAATTCAGACTTGATATAAAAACACCAAACATTTGAAGAAAGAGACGATAACAGAGAGCAGCCGAATCGTCGTTCCCGATCTGTGATACGAATAATTATAATTAAAAGATAAGGTTAGTATATTGTTGACGTAGAAAATATGATATTTTTAACAATTTTCATAAACTGTTGCACGAATTGAAGGCGCGACCTCGCTTTAACCGAGTAAATTCTAAAATTGCGGTCTATCTCGCTTACGAGGATGTTGTATGCGGGGCACTACGGATCGACAACCATCGATCTCAGTACCGCATTAGCTTTTTAATATTATTTTTTTATTGTCTTTAGATCTTGCATCGATATACGAGAAGTATCAATCGACTTAAGGCACAGAATATGACTTTTAAAAATGTTTAAATCGTTGAAATGATCTTTCAAACATGTACATTTTTAAATCAAAAATATTATTTTTCAACAATGTAATAAAAAGTGTCTTATGTCAATTGATATTTTTAATATCGATATATTGTAAATATTATATTAAAATGGACGCAAATTCATGAATTGCATGGTTTTTTTAATTAGACCATTCTATCTAGTTAATAAATAGTGGCATTGTGTAGTTTTTTTAAATAGCTTATTATTAGATAATTATTTTTTTACTGAAAATTTCGCCTTTATGATACCGTAAAATCAACAACATTGTACAGATTTTTTATGTCAAATTGACTATCATTTCAAACCTTCAAAAAGAGTCAATTTGAAATGAAAAAAGGGTCAATTTGACACGAAAAACCAGTAAAATTTCAAGCACACCAATATTCCAAAAAAATGTATGTATATTTAAAAAAAACTTCAATGATGATTATTTTTTTATTGAAAATTTCGCCTTACGATACCGTAAAATCAACACCATTATATAAATTCAAAAACACCAATATTAAAAAAAAGTTCTATATTTTGAAAAAAAAATCATCAATTATACAAAAATCATCACCATTATATAAATTCAAACACACCAATATTAAAAAAAGTTCTATATTTTTGAAAAAAAATCATCAATTATACAAAAATCATCATGACGGAAAAGGTTCTTGACGAATGTTCGCGGACGTGACGCGAGCAGGGGCCCGTCTTGTGCGCAGGAAGCGCGGCCGTTGCCGACTTCCACATCCTCATCAGCGACCGACAAATCATTATACCCGGCCACACTGTCGTCGCACTCCATCATTGTCGCGTTCTGATGATGTCCATCGGCGATGACGATGCCGTCGGGGTCGGCCGATTCGCGACGTTCGAGCGTTTTTGATGATTTTGATGTATGTAGAAATGTTCGATGATTTTTGGTGGTCTCGTTGATGATTTTGGTGATGATGAAATCGAATGTTGGTCTGATTCAATTTTGACATCATCAGCGACCGGCCACACTGTCGTCGCCCTCCATCGTTGTCGCGTTCTGATGATGTCCATCGGTGATGACGATGCTGTTGGGGTTGGCCGATTCGTAAATTTGATCGTTTTTGATGATTTCGATGTGATGAGGGGAAATGTTCGGTGATTTTGATGATGATTTTGACGATGATGAAATTGGACGTTGGACCGATTTAATTTTGATGTGATATGTAGAAATATTCGATGATTTTTGGTGATTCCGTTGATGATGAAATTGAACGATGGACCGATTTAAAATGTTTAATGTAGGGTATGATGAACTGATTATTTGATAGTTGCATGATGATTTTTGTTGATTGCATTGATTCCATCATTTCGCGCTTGTAATTAATTTTACTTTTATTGTATCTAAAATTTTTATTGATAATATTGTAAAAGATAAAATTTTATATTTTTATCAATACTATAATGATGTCTATGTATATAATGACTTTGATGATCATTCTCGTTATATTTAAAAGAAAATTCTTATAATTTTTCTTATTGACGTTTCTGATACCATAAATTTCAAGTTTCACTCTGTATATGGTCCTGATATGAAGTGCAATCCTGTTTGCAATATTTTTTTCATATTAATAATCAGAATGATGCAATAATTATCGCGTGGTAAAGTTCTTTGTACGCATCATTCTCGAGTGAAGCCCAGACGTAAAATGCAGTATTCTCATTTATTTCATAATAAAATATTTCTTATATTTACATTAAAAATCATTTTTATTTTTCAAATCACGTATCATTCCCGCGTGTGGTCTTCCTGATAAGGAATACGACAACTCCGATTGCACTGTCCCATAATTTCCTTATAAATACCTAATGGGATTTATTATAATAAAAAAAAGGTTTTTATTCGTTACGTTGTATTTTTTGAATATTCAACAGTTGGCAATTTGTGTATTTTCGTTGCCGATGGTCGTTTTTACGTCGGCAATTAAAGTACGCTCGAAGGAAGTCTCGTTTCGAACGGCTTCCGGTGAAAACGCGCCAATTATCTCCCATTCAAAAATGTGTCGGATACACGAATATTCATCCATACGAGGGTCGTTCTGAAAGTCAACCGAAACGATCTTTCTTTATTCAATACAAGACTTCCGTTCGGTTCGAAACTTTCAGATAGACCGCCTCGTTCTGTATATTTTACGTCTGGGCCATTCCGTCGAAGATAAATCTTCTGGTGAATGAACGCTTTTACGATTGTTGCCAGGAAATGCACTTCCGGTACAACAAAAGATCCCGAGGATCAATGGAGATTTTTTCTCACCTGTCGAACAGGTAGGATTCTCTGGCCGAAGATCGTTATCTTCCCAGAACAGAATGATTCAATTAAAAGTTTGTAATACGAATATTATTGTTCGTTGAGTGTTGAATTTTTTCATACGAAACTTCTACGCGGTGGTCCGTTAGGTGTACGATTTCATCGTAAACTTTTTAATTGCTCGAAACAATATGGCCGTATTGTGCCAAAATGTTTTATATATGATGTAAAAAAATTTAAATTATTGCCATTATTTACTAGATAGAATGGTCTAAAATGGAGCGCCTTGAAAAGATTCTAATTGAAAAATTCTTCTATATTACATTACAAAGTTACCTTTTATTCTTGTAATTAATACTTATTTATTACTGATTGATGTAATTTATTATAAAATAAAAAATATTTTGTATTTTACGAAAACTGCATTTCATTTACAAATCCCAACCTTACAAAACAGTCCAATTTAAAAAAAAAAAACAAAGCTCGAATCAAATCGATTCATCTGAAACAAACCACTACATCAACCCTAAAAAAAAACACTCATTGAAGGGCGGATATTGGTACGTCCCGGTTTTTGTGTGCAGTATCCGGGATGTGGAACCGGGAAGCATTGTTCTCCTCGTCCGGTGACAAACTATCCGCACCTTCCTGAAAACTGTGAGAAACTCCGGCCAAAACATCGCCGAAAATTACCAGAAAGGAAACCTCAGCGACCGCTCCTTTTTTTCGACTTCCTACACAGGTGAGCCATTGTTTTCGTTCGAAACCGCAAAAGAATCCCTTCCGGCACTACAAAAACTCGCGCATTACCTGATCGTTTGCTTCAACATTGGCGATGCTGAGAATTCAATGAATGAAGACTTGTACAGCTTTTACGTTTCAAAATCAACCTTTAAATTAAATTCAATCTTTTACAAATCAAATTCGATTAATCATTGGAAAGTATTATTAAGACTGTTATCATAGTGATCAATAAAATATAATCTGTTTATCGATTTGATGAGATTTCAATTAAATAAATTCTTCTTATACTATATGTACAGTTTTCACACTTCAAATTCAACCTTATTCAAATCAAATATAACCCTTTTAAAATAAAATAAAATTCATTTTTTACAAATCAAATTCAATCATTATTGAGACCGTTGTCAAAGTAATCAATGAAATACAATCTGTTTATCAATTTTATGAGATTTCAATGAAAAAAATTCTTTTTATACACTTATACAGCTTTTACACATCAAAATTTAACCTTTTTCAAATCGAATTCATCCATTTTAAAATTAAATTAAATATTTTTCAAATCAAATTCATCGATCGGAAAGTATTATTAAGACTGTTATCATAGTGAACAATCAAAAACAATCTGTTCATCAATTTTATGAGATTTCAATGAAAGAAATTCTTCTTGTACACTTATACAGCTTTTACACATCAAAATTTAACCTTTTTAAAATCAAATTCAACCTTTTTCAAATCAAATTCAACCTTTCTCAAATCAAATTCAATTTTTTACGAATCTAATTCAACTATCGGAAAGTATTATTAACAATAAGACCGTTGTCAATAATGTTATCAATGAAAATGGCTTTGATAATCTGTTAGTGATTTTTACATACATACATAGATAATTAATTTCATTTTTTAAATAAATCGATCTGAAAATAGGTACCATATATAATATTTTACTAATGTTTCTTTTATATTTTTCATGAAATCATAAAAAAATTGAAAATTGTTGAAAATTAATTTGCTTGTTCGAATTTATAATATTTTTGTAAAAAGTTTAATTTGAAGTTCGAAAGGTTGATTTTGGTTTGTATAAAATATAAGATTGAATTTGGAGTATAAAATATGTATCAAGATTTTTGAATCAAAGTATTATTTATAAACTGCACTACATTTTATTCAGCTTTGACCATCAACGTATCGAACAAAACTGAATTTCCTATCAGAAAACATTCCCAAATAAAATCAAAGTTCAATCGATCGTTACTATAAGTGACGAAACCACACACAGGAAACCGTTCAATAAAAAATCGTTAGATATACAAAAACCGAGATAAAACTTCTCGTGTTTGCGATAAAAACGCAAAAATACTACAAACGTTACTATTTTATACGCGCCGTTAGATAAGATATCGACGCCGAGCTCCCGACCAACTCCATGACAATTTTTCGAATGACAATTACGTTGTGTGGGACTCGAGCTTCGAAAAAATTACGAATTACTATCGTGGACGAGTGAAAGCTCCAGAGGCGGTCAAAAAATAAATATAATGTGTATGCACGAGTTGGTAACGAGTGCGCGCTCGGCAACCCACCAGGTGAAAAGGTAATTTAATTTGAAGTGTTTGATCGCACCTAATACATATGGAATGGATGGATAGCGCTTACTGAGATTACATACGATTCCGAGGTGAGCTGCGATGGGTGGACAGGGGTGTTAAACTTGTCAGGAGTTGATAAAAATATCGTTTAAGTTGATAAAAATGTGTTTCGGAATTCGTCGTGTTAACTTTATTGGCTTCATTGATTCACTGATTGATAAGTAATAAATAACTATTAGTTTAAGTCAGTAAAAATGTATGTATTATTAAAAAAATGTTCTATGGGTTTCGTTGATTCGTTGAAGTAATAAAATGGTGTGGATATTATTACGTCAATGCATAAGTTTTGTTGAATTTTTTCGATGGTCAAATATTTTTCTCCTTTCTTCAAACTGATAAATACCATCTGTATTCAAACTATTCTATTATGTGGAGGATACTTCCTTTTCAGTATATGTTAAGTTTTAGTCTATCCTGTGAACAATAAACAGCCCGTAGAAATTTTTGAAATGTCTGATAATAAAGTGTATTTATGGCATTTTTCGCAGTAAAGATTTTGTAAAGATAATAAAGCGACAATCAAAAATACTCGTAATGTGTACAGTAAAGATGTTATTAATGTTAAAATCGTTCAGTTGTAGTTTTTAAAATTCAGATCTGGGGATTTTTCATTAACTGATGTTTATGATGATGACATGTTACTGGCCATAATTAATGCTAATACATGTCATAATTAAAAAGATCGTATTGAAGATAGTAACCAACCGATAAAAAATGCATCGCATCGGTTTGCTATCAATATACTATGAAACTTTTGCATTGACATTAGGGTCATTAGGTCAACCCATTCAATATCAATATCATTACCCTTTATCTTATATAAAGGATGATATTATTCAGCAGTATACATTATACAAATCGTATACGATGACGATGAAGATATCTCACAAAGAAAAACCATAGAATTGTCTCATCTTTCAATTGAAATTATATATGTACATATGTTGTTGATTCCGATAGAACAGAAATTCTTACAGGATATGTTACATGAAAAACGACTAGTTTTTTCTATGTAAATATAAAATTGAAAAAATCAAGAGCTTGATAAGGCCTGTGTTAGTGTAAGCGTGGGTCGCTTTCGGTTCCCGGCCGGAAGTGGTTCAGAGGAAGTGGGTGGAGAGCGTGGGGCAACACTGTTCGCTGTTCACTCTTTGCCTTTGCCTCTACCTCTGCCTACAACACTTCTTGCATTCCATACACCTCTGCTCTTTGCTGCCGCAACCCTTTCTACGGCTCCGATGCAGCCGTGCATTTGCTGCATTCGATAAGTTCGAACGATTGATTTGTGGATTTTTAGTTGAATCAGGTCAAAATTGAAGGTTTTTTAAATTTTAGAATTATGTTGGGTAAATTAGTGATGGATTTGATTATAAGCAGTGGAGGTTTTCGCTCTAGGGAATTGGAAATGGTTTTATTTAATATGGTTTTAATTCAATAGATATTATGAGAGTTGAATCATTTTCTGAAGAAAAAAAGTTGTCAATTTGTACAAAAGTATTTATTTTTATACTAAGATCGCCCATTTGTCTTTTAATAGTTTTATTGAATATACTGGTTTCAATCGATCACCAAAGTTAAGTAACTAATTGAGTGATATGCGACTGCACCCAAAACTCTTTTCACACGGTTAAAAGAAAAAGAATCGATTGTTTTTTTACACTATTTTTTTTTCTCTTTAACACGGCGTAAAAAAAAGTATTATTATGCTACAATGATAAGATCCGGAACAGGTCTGTATACAATTATAGTTATTAAATAAAAAGTTTCGATGTTTTTTGATAATTTCACATAGCGAAATTTTTCCACATAACACATTTTTTATAAAATATATTTGGATGGAAGTTCTATACAAATATACTGATGGAACCTATCTCGAATTTTTATATAGGCGCCATACATTTTTTTACACGTAATCTTTGGAACGTATCTTCTGTATAAAAATGGATTGGGTATAATATACATACACCAATATGACAAGAGATATTGATATTGGTCATATTTGACCTAACAATTAGACAATTTATCAAGGGATAGTTTATAGTATTCAATTCAATAAACGAAAAACGTTACATGTATATAATAGATCACTCGATGACACAAAACCCAAAACTTCCCAGAAAAACCATCACATCCTCATCACTCACTACCAAGAAAAACCTTAACCCATCCAACCACCGAATCCCAAAAGGGGAATCCTCCAATTTCGCGACCCATCACCAGAAATACCACAATCGAATCACAACACCCAAAAAAAAAAAACCCAAATCCACCTGTCCCGCTCCGGTTACGTAAACTCGCGCATATTCAGAGCGTGACCGGCGTCGGGACGCCGAATAAATCCGTCGATAATTTTAGCCGTCGGAAGTTATGCGGCTGCGATGGGCCAGTTTCTGCTGCAGAATGCACTTCTTGCACCGGCAGACGACGATGACGACGATGACTCACGATGACCGTTCGGGAACGACGAGACGGTGCACCTGGCCCGCGGGAGGAATGCTGGCTTTTCGGGTCGGTTGGGCTTTTCGTCATCGGAGTCGATGCTCCTGATGATGTTGATGATTCTGATGTTGATGATGATGATGATGAAGTCCGTGCAGACGTTTGGTTTCGGTGTGACGCCAGCTTCCGTCACGTGCCGTTCGGTGTCTGTGCGTTTGCCAACTTCGCCAAACGCGATTGCTCTCGGATGAGATGAGGGGCCGTTTTTGTTGATAAGGTGTGGTTTTTGGGTTTTGAAAATTTGGGGAATGATGCAATTGATGCTCTTTTTATACGGTTCTGAAATAAGACGGTTCAAAGAAGAAATGATTATATTTTTATATTGTTTTTTTCTCTTCACTTTAACATGGTATAAAAAAATATGTATCGTGGTCGTAGCCGAGGGGTGGGGAGGAGCTGGGCTCCTTTCTGAATTTCAAAAATAATGACAAATTATACTTAAGCTATGAGACTTATGTTGCATGTTGAGATATATTACTGATCGTGATATATCTATATCAATTTTTTGAATGCCATAATTTTTTACACACATTAATACTGCTAATGAAAAAAACAGCATATTTTTATGGCTTGGAATTGCTTACATATACATACATAGTTGTGTTTACCCCCCCCCCCCTTAAAACAATCTTGTCTAAAAAATATGATATGTATTATTATGCCACAATGATAAGATTCAGTGTAGATACTTATACAATTATAATTATCAAATAAAAAACTTCGATATTTTTGATGATTTCACATTTCGAAATTTTTTCACAATACACATTTTTTATGAATAATCTTTTGGATAGAAGTTCCATTCAAATATACTGATGTGATATACGGGACGTATCCTTCGTAAAAAGAGGTTTGGGGTAGTTGAGTTTTAAGTTCGGATTTGAATGAGGTAAGTATTGTTTTTTATGGGTTGTATCCGAAAAAAAATAATAGGAATGTTTATATGAAGCGCAGTCTGTATATGGATATGCGTATTATTTTTTATAATATTCAAAATCTCGAAAATTAAATAGATTCTTTTTAAAGTATAGTGAAACTCCGTTTTTACATTTTTGAAGGGATCGACAAAAAAACCGTCATTACGAGGAAATGTAGATTGAAGATTTAAAATTTTAAGATATGGTTTTCAGAATTGCAAAAATTGAACGTAAACAGGGGAAAAACGTTAACGTTTCTGAGTACGTAAAACAAAACTATTTCGCTTTTTCTACTTCATGGAAAATTTTCTGAGATTCTGAAAATCTCTACCAGTAATCTATCACATTTTTCTACAAATGTTCATATTGAATTAATACTTCCATAATTTTTCATTTCGTTATCGATTGATCAACCAATCCAAATTAAAAAATTATACAATTAAAACACAAAACACATTATCAAAACCGACCTTCAATAGTTAAAACATAATCACATAAATCATTCATTAATTTTTACAACCAACATATTTGCACAACGCCAACAAAAAAACACACAATTAATCAACGCTAACTTTAAGTTCACATTACATTCACCACGTCCATTTTTTCCTAACGGACATCGGCCATTTTTCGAACATTTGAAAGTCAATCATTTAATATTTTCGCGTAGGAGACGCAAGTGGACATTGAACAGAGCCCCGAACGAACAGAAGTGCGTGCGTAAACATTCAACGATACAACACAATAATATAACACGAAACGAACGTTCGCGAATGAAAGTTGTTTTGTTTGTCGTATCGAAGCTGACCGTTGGATTTTGTTTGCTCATTCATGAAACTGAACGTTGAATTATTATCTGAACCGGATGAGGCCGACACAGGAAATGGAAATAAGCTCCGCATTACGGATGCGGTTTCGATATTGCATTCTTTATTAGTTAATTCTGTTCAGATTGATGGTTTTCGTTTTGAAGTTTCGTTCGAATCGTGAAAATTGGTATGGTTTTGCAGGATCGGGGTTTAATGATGTGACGGTTGGTCCTTTCGCCCTTGTCGATGGTGAAATGTGAAAATTATTATTTATATACGTAAATTTGAGTATTGTAAACGTGTTGGTTGTGTATTATTTCAACATCGGATATTCTGATTTAAAAGCGGTTGAGGACCGGTTCAGTAAACTCTCAAAATTATACAAAATCGTACGAGATGAAATTCACATACATGTTTTCAATACAACAAATATCGGATGGTTTTCGAAATTTTGAAAACGATACATCGCGAATATGATATACCAAAATTTACATAAGGACTTATAATATATCACATTTTACATGTTTTTTTTTATGTATTATATTTCAGAATTTATATTAATAGGATAAGGAAATTATATAGAAAAAAAATTGTTATCAATTCTTCGTATCTACTGTTTCAAATCTGAATCTTAAGTTATTGAATTTCAAATATATTTTATCTTCTAATAAAAATATTATTGAAATTTCATGATTCTATTTATCCAAAATTTTTAACAATCAAATATAATAACAAACCCAATGATGATTTGATTTCGTGACATATTCTTTCCCAGTACGTATTAAGTACTTTTTATACTTCATACTCAACGTTTTACACTACAAATTCAACATTTTACATTTCGAATTCAACTATGGGAAAGTATTATTAAAACTTGTCATAGTAATCAGTGAAATCATTACTATGAATTCTTGTCGATTTGTTGAATTTGAAGTGTAAAACAAGTATAAAACGTTAAATTTGAAATGTAAACCATCGAATTTGATGTATAAAATGTTGAATTCGAATCGTTAAAACTGTATTGATCCAATATTTTGAACAATCAAACAAAAAATCCAACGATGATTTTGTTTCACGACAATCAACAATATTCTTTCCCAGTACTATCAAATAAGTTATTAATTCAAAAACCATCTCTCATAATATTCTTACACAAACTCTATCAACAGTCAACAAAACTCTTTCTCAGCACCATCAAATAACTTATTACCTCAAAAATCCATTCTCACACAAATTCCAAAAAAAATCCAAATCCCTATACATTTCCAAACACACCCAACCAAGTTCCCTCCCATAACCACCGGCGCACACCTCCCACCCTCACTAGCGATCCTCACCATCACCACCACAAGAAGCATCAGAATCGTCGAAAACACCCAGCATCATCAGCTCGTGGTGACGTCACATCCTTTGGCCTGGCCCCTTGACTTGGGAGTTATCAGCCCGAATCTATATCTGGCGCGCGCTAGCGTTCTCTCTCGCCCACGCGTGGCAATACACCCGAAACGTCTTCGGAACCGGCTCGGAGAATCCGTCCTGGATGTGGCCATGTCGTCGACGGCTTATCTAAGAACGGGCGTTAGGAGTGTGGGGAAAACGGGCCGAGTTTCTGTGAAAGTTTCGTTGAATATGGGCGTTGGGAAGTGGGTGGGTTTTCGGTTGAAAGTTCGGTGATTGTATGTAGAAAAATTTTGTGTATGGATGTTAATTAAAATTTAATAGTTGTCTCGATAATTGTTGTTCGTTATTTTTGGATATGTGAAAATGGTGGATTCAGTGAAAATGTTCGTTTGATAGTTCTCTTATGGTTCAATAAACTTAAGTCTTGTAATCGTGTTCACTTACATTTCATAATCATATGGCAATTGCATATGAATTATGGGGCTTTTGAATAATTCTAAACTTTGTCACGATTGAGAAATCGTCTATAGTTTCAAATATACATGATTTCAGAATAATTTACTATGAATTATATTCCTTTAATGCAATATTGTATAATTAATCATATTCGAATAGTAAAGTTGGAACTTAAGTATAAATTTACGATAGATTCTATTCCGAATATAATTGATTTTTCATTCATAGAAAACGTTTTTATATAACTGAAAAACAGTAAACAATACAATTGGATATGAAAAAATATACACGCTTCCTTCCTTTTCACAGAACTGTCAGGTTTTACAAAAAACAAGTAACGTAAAATTAACCCGACAACTTTTCCTCTTATGACGCAAAGAATACATTTGAATGAGCGACATTTACAAACGATTACAAACTATCCGATGCAAAACGAAAAAAATAAGAAATACAAACATACGCGATGTACAAAATGTATTCTATTCAAACGACTTGCATGAAATTCATTGAAGCACATTCGATATTTATCGAAACAGATCGTTCCGATTAAAATCGATTTCTGAATGCACAAAATAGCCTCGCCGGAGGCTATCATTTGACCAAATTCTTGATTTGGCAAAGTCGTCAACACGAATTGTGCAACGAACGATTTTCAACAAATTTTGATTAACATTTCGTTAAACTTTCAAATTTTAAAATGGGATTTTTAGATTTCGGTGATTATGATCATAATTTTTTGAGGTCTGTAATATTTTCAGATTTATATAATATAATGTGATATAAATACACTTATCGATTTTCTAAATATATACAAATTATTACGTTATGAAAATTATGTTTTTTTTAAATAGACTCGAAGGTGATCTATATTTATTAAGGTTTCATCAAAATTATTCAAGTTTTTCTTCAGATATTTTGGTCTTTTTTCTCAGTTTTCGTTTTCTATTTTTAAGATGATTAAAAATAAATTGACAGATATTTGAAGCATGAAAATTAAAAGGGGAACACTTTCTAGGGAGGTCATTATTGGTAAACCGGTTTACCGGTAAATAACTCAAATAACAATTTGGTTAATTACCGGTAATTTTTTAATATATTTCGGTAAATATTTTTTTTGTGTTTCGGATATTTATCAAATATTTTTGAAAATATATCGAGTTGTGTAAGTGTATTTGTTTTGAAAAATATTGTCTTTTTTTAAAGTATATTTGATTTTGCGGTTTTATTTAGTATTTCGTTATATTTATCGGTTTTTATTCAAAATTTAATTTACCGGTATATTAAAATTACGATAAATTTGGCCTCCCTAACACTTTCATAGAAAAATTTGAAATTTGATTTTATTCTTAAAAATTTTTTTTCGTTAACGTCAGGTATACATACATTTCTATTCAATCTTTTTCATCAAATTTCTAACCAACAAATAAGATTTAAAAAAAATTATTTCAATAAAACTTTCGATGCTAAAACCATACAAAACTTTTATTATATAAACCAATAAATAACTTTATTATAAAAATAAAAATAAATAAAATTAATTTCTATATATAATACTAAACCGACTTTAAACTTACAAAAAAATTTCAACAAAACACCAAAAAACCTCCAATTTTCCCCACTTTTCACCCGGCCCGACACTTCTCAGACATCGATCACACACACACCACACACCTTTACGAGCCCACGCTTTGAGAACCGCTCGTATAATTCATTGATAATCTGGTTGCGTATACGATAGCCAGGGCCACGCATACCTGGCGAGGTAATTAGACGTCGCCTCAGGGCGCCGCGTAACAAGTGGCACTACAACGATACTCGCTTCGGACCTGTGTGTATGTGTGTTTTCGAAAATAATAATCGTGGTGATAATTAAAAATGTGTTTATACGCTTGTGGGAAAGCCGGTTCGACTTTTTCATGGGTGTTGATGTGATGTGATGTGTTTTTTTTTGGTGTGGTTTGCGCTGATTCTTTGGAAATGATTGGAATTCGATATGTGATTTTTTATTATCATTGTTATTTGTAGGTTTTTTTTTTAATTTTTTGAATATGTAATGGTAGTCATCGAAAATTGAAAGCATTGATAATAAAAATGATCGAATTCATCAGATTTGGTTCATTTTTTTCATCGTCATATGCGATTTTTTACTATTCATTTCTCTAATGCGGATTAATCTAATCTTTCAGTCTAATTTAAGAAGTTCTGATTAAATTTACTTCACTTTATTGATTTTATCCATTCGATCTTTTTTAATTTTCTATGACTTATTACGACATTATTTTAGTACTTTATGTGACAATTTTCTATCCATACGTTTAATCATTACAGGTTTCACACTTCAAATTCAAACATTTGAACTAATTCATCTTTCAAACTTCAAACCTTTTAAACATCAAATTCAATTATCGAAAGCATTATTAAGACATATAATGAAATTTTCATTGATTATTATGATAACGGTCCTAATAATACTTTCCGACGGTTGAATTTGAAATTTAAAAGGTTAAAACCTGTATTATTATCATTTTACAATGACCTTCTTCATTTACAAGTATACTATTTTTTATATTTATAACACTAATTAGGATGAATGAGAAACTAGACGTACTTATGCAATTTCTCTAGCTCTCTATCAAGCAACAAAATTATTTCTAAAATAAATATGCCAACACATTATCAAACTCAATACATTTTTTTAACAACTTATCACACACCTAATCAAAAACCACTAACAATAAGAAAACTCAACACCCAAACCTCAACCATATCACAACCACACATCGACAAGACAAGACATCCGCCCAACACAATCACCATACACCACAACCCTTATCCCTAACCAAAACACTATCAAACTCAACAAACTCACCTCAACAACAAATTACACAATCAAAACACCACCACCAACCATATCTCCATGCACCATAACCCTTATCCCTAACCAAAACACTATCAAACCCAACAAACTCACCTCACAATCACACAATCGAAAAACCATCATAATTCAAACACCAAACCCCAACTATATCTCCAAGACAGCACATCCGCCCCCGCAACCTTCCCCCCATAACCCCACCGACCAATCAACACTGCAAAACACCATTCGCTTAACCAAAAACCCCTCAAAAATTCGAAAAGCTAGCCAGAGGAAGTGCGTTTACCGCGCGGCCCGCCAAAACCGACCGACAAGTCACGTGACTTCCGCTTCCTGTTTGTTCGCCTTAGCACCCGTCACGCTCGCCACGTGCCCATAATGTAATAAAGATGGCCGGTGTGTATGTGCGCGGTCGCTATTTTCGTAGAAATCCGACGGAAAGAGTTGCGAGTCGAAAGTCCGCGGTGTGTGTTTTTTGGGTGGGTTCGATCGGTTTTGGGTTTGATTGATTGGTTTTTTTGATTTTTTTTTTAAGTTTTGATTTATTTATGTGGTTGTAGTGTTTTTTTATTATTAGAATTGAGATTGTTTAGTAAAATATAGTTTTTAGTATTGAAATTCATTGAGAGTTAGTTAATTTTTTATTCAAATGCTCAAAAATTTGATCAATTTCATAAAGGTCTTGTTTTAAAATAGACTTTATATGATAAATAATACAGCAGCATTTACACTTCAAATTCAACCTTATATAAATCAAATTTAACCTTTTATACTTCAAATTCAACCTTTTAAACATTAAATTAATTTCTTTACAAATAAAATTAACATCGCGTTTTCTAGAGCTTTCGTACTTAGAACTCAACCTTATACAAATCAAATCCAACCTTTTAAATCCCAAATTCAATCTTTTACAAATCAAATCAACCTTATAACTCCAAATTTAATCTTTTACAAATCAAATTGAACCATCTCTAATTTATTTTCTTCATTCAATTTTTTTTATGATTTCATGAAAAATATAATAGAAACGAAGTACCTATTTTCATATTGATTTCATAAAAAAATGTAATTAATTGTGTATATAAAAATTTGTGAAAAACACCGACTAAGATTATCAAAGTCAAATTAAATAATAGATCGATTATTATTGATTACTATAACATCGATCTCAATAATACTTTCTGATAGTTAAATTTGATTTGTTAAAGATTGAATTTGATTTGAAATGGGTTGAATTTGATTTGAAAAAGGTTTAAAAAATTTAATTTTAATTTTGTATAGTTGAATTTGAATTGAAAAAGTTCTAAATTGATCTGTATAAGATTGAATTTGTAGTATAAAAACTTCAAGAATGATGAGTTTCAACTACGAAATGATCAATCAACGATTTTCAAAATCTACAAACACCACAATCTCCCAAAAACTTCCATCCAACATCCGAACCCATTCACAACTCAACACCAAACCTTCAACGCACGCACACACTCACACGCACAGCACGTCAATTTTTTCGTTGATCGACACCACTGGCAAAAGAAGAAGAAAGAGGAGGAGTCGTTTTGTGCATGTTTACGTGTTCTGCGAAGCCTGAAGGTCGGCCAGACAACATCATCGGTTTGCCGTTCGTTGGCATTCAGCTGCTGCCGGTGTTACTGGGTCATCTTCGGCGTCATCACGCGAACGGAACCTTCGAAGGTCTCCGATTCTTCGTGCCGTCCCGGTTGATGGTGGGAATTTTTTATATGAGTTTTTTTGATGATGATTTGTGTGATAAGGGGTGGGAGAGTGTGTGTGTGTAGTCGAATGTGGCTTGTGTCAATATAATAGTCTGTAATATATAGTCAATGTAATGTGCCTTGTTGAATGTGCTGATTTGTGTTGATCGTTGGAGTTGGGTGACATATGGTGTAGTTTGAAATATTGGGGAAAGTTCAAAATTGAAGTGTTTGGTTTAAATGTAAGGATTTTTGGAGGTTTTGTGGTAGAAAAAGTTTGAGAAATTTTGGTTTGGATGATGATTTTAAATTCAACAATTATTTTTATTTTGTCGTATGATAGGATTGACGAACCTAGGGAATGTGTGCTAGAGGACGTACAATTTTTTTTGGTGGTGCACGAAGCATTTCCTTTTATTTTCAATTTAATTGCGGTTTAAATAAATGTAAATTTTTAGAAAATTATTAATTGAATTAAATTTGGTATACAATAATTTATAATACTTACATACAACGTCGTGTGATGGCTAAATCGTAAAAAAGTTTTTCAAACACTTATCGAGTGAATTGATGAAATTAAGCTTTTCTTGAATATGAAAACATCATTTAAAAAATGGTCAATTGATTGACATTTCAATTTGCAAGGCATTCATAAAACAATAATTGTGATTTTCATTTTGATCAAATCATTTGAAGCAAAATCAAATGTACCGTTTTTTTAATCCATAACATTTTCAAGACTTTTTGCTATCAAAATTTCCTTATATTTTATAAAAAAATTTTGAAAATGAACGAAAAAAGGTTCGTTACCACTAGCATATGTCAAAGAAAAAATATTTCGATTCCTATTAACATATTAGAGACACCTCATCTTTCATCATAACCACTAACAAATCATATTCCCATTAAAAACCCAAACACCATCTATGTCCGCGAATTCAAACAACAAAAAACCGCGTCATCCAAAATCACACTTCCGTCCACCTTCCACATTTCCACATAAAAAAAAATCCAAAGAACCCACATATCCATCACCTACTCACCGTCATTTCCCAGAACACATTCGATCACCAAAATTTTCCAAAAGGCTCGATTCCCCGAACTTCCTCGCCCCTCCACAGCCTCCCACCTCTTCCGTTTTCCACTTCCAATTTCCACCATTCCAATTTCCACCATCACATACGTGCCTCTGGTGCCGGTGGGCGTTTTACAATTTAATAACGCTCAATTGGCCTAACTATGTGTCCGTTATAGTCTCGCTCGGTCCACAATTAATATCGGTTTCATTAAGAGCGGCGGGCTACGACTTTGTTGGTCCAACGTCACAATCATGACCACGATGACGGTCTAGGGGGGAGGGGGGGGAGTTGTGGTGTATTTTGATGAATTGATGTGTGATGATTCGAAGGTCGATGATGGAACGTTTTTCCTGTAATGCGTTTTGAATGGAGCGGTCGTGATCGTTTCGTTTTATTGATATTGAGATTTGTTAGCGTGGTGATAATGATTCGAGTCGGATGTTTGTTTTATACAGTTTATGTATGAACGGTAATATAAATTCGCTTGTTTATGCGAAGGATTGTAATAGAATGCGAAAAGGTGTATACTCAATTATATTTTAGTTCAGGGATTGCGAACCTATGGCTAGTACAAAAATTTGGCTGCACGTGAAGAATTTTCATTTTTTTAAAGTTTAATTTAATGAAACAAATGGAAATTTTCTGAATTATTTAATGAAGCACATTTGGCGTACAATAATTCATTTATGTAGTGTTGTGCAATGGTTAATGCAATAGCTGATAATAATTTCAGTTGGTAGTTTCCACAATTTTTGAAATACATAATTAATTAATTTTTTTAATAAATCAATCTGAATATTGGTACTATAGATATGTACCTAACGTTTCTTTTACATTTTTTCACAAAATTAAAAAAAAAGTAATTGGTGATGGTTCAATTTGATTAGTAAAAAGTTAGATTTCAAGTTCAAAAGGTTGAATTTAAAGCTTAAAAGATTGAATTTGCTTTGTATAATAAATAATTAAATAAGGTTGAATTTGGAGTGTTAAAAATTTGAATTTGTGAGTCGTGGAAAAGTTTTTCGAACATTTGATTGTATTAATGAAATTAGGCTTTTCCCAAATATGAAAACGTCATTGCAAAATAGTCAGTTAATTGATATTTAGATTTGTAAGGCAGTAATAAATCAATAATTGCGACGTTTACTTTAATCAAAGCTCAAAGCATATGAAAATAAATCAAACGTATCGTTAAATAGATAAAATTTTTGAGAGCTTTTTTTGATTATCAAAATTTTCTTGACGTGCCTGATACCAGGGAGGCCAAATTTACCGTAATTTTCATTTACTGGTAATCCGGTAATTTTTTTACTAATTACCGGTAATGGCCTCCCTACCTAATATTCAAAAAAAATATTTGGAAATTTTAACACGTGTGCGAAAAAAGTTTCGCCACCACCGTTTTAGTGCATTATTATATGATATTACAAACCGGTAATAAATACAATAGTAATAATCAACTGCCTGAAATATAATAGTGTATAAATTAATTTGTTTATTGTCGATTAAAATAATCTCAACCAATGCAAATTTTATGTTTCGCGTACCAATTATTATCGGCGATTTCCTCCTGATCCATATCCGAACACAACTGCCGTCCCTGAAAAATCAATGAAACAAAACTGAAAAAAAAAAACAACAAACAGCCTCCAGGCAACAACAGTTGACAATTACAAGAAGAACTTTAATTTAC
Source organism: Hydropsyche tenuis (assembly GCA_009617725.1). NCBI lineage: Eukaryota > Metazoa > Arthropoda > Insecta > Trichoptera > Hydropsychidae > Hydropsyche > Hydropsyche tenuis. Next base: position 778,637 of record VTON01000066.1, read on the forward strand.
GATTATTATAAAAGTGGACGCGAGATAAATACACGTTCGAGCGGAAACGGAGGACTTCGAATGGCCGAGCGGAATATGCATAAAAAAACGGCCAATCCGAAAAAAATCGCTTTTGAATGATCGACGATAATCGCGGATCGATTTGCATTTTATCGATCTCCATTCGTTTATTCAAATTCATAATTTTTTTGTCGGCGGGAATTATATAAAACACTCGTTCTGGACAAAACGTTTCCTCTCGCGCCCGCTTAATTATTGCTTCCGAAACGTTCCCACGGTCCGCACAATTAGACAGTAAAATCTGGCCGTTAAATTGGGCCGTTGTAAATTTCTGAAAATTCGAAATGAAAAAATGTATGTGTATAAAAATATATTATACGTAGCTGTAACGCAATAATGAAACAATCCAGTGGGCGGACAATGCGCCAGATTAGAGATTGCGCGCGGGAAGGATTTGAAATTATGAAATTTAACCGTTAAAACGTAACCGAATCGTATTATTACGTTGTATTTTCATTTTAATTATTCAATAATGAAGTTCAGGTTCGGGTGCGCGTTTTTCATATGTTTTTACGACGTACAAAAACCATTGTACGTATTATTATGAATTATACAACCTGAAAATTAATTAAATACAATTTAAACTTTATCTCGGTACAATCGCGAGTTTATGTTTTGATTTATATTTGAGCCAAAAAAAATAGTCGAAAGGAAACGTTCAAAATTCGAAACCATCATCGCGAGCGCGCGCAAAATAAAGATTTATCGCCGGGTCTGGTTTACCTTTGAGACTTTTAAGCCTTCACAAAGGTGAACTGAATATTTCTGTCAATTAAAAAAAAGCAACATGGCATTTTTTCGACGTGGGATTTGTGCGATTCAGGTTTAGACCGCTTAATGATTCTCGCGGGCCGGATATTGGACCGGCTTGTTCGGTGTTTGGGCTCCTCGTGCAGACGTCGACAACTCAATCGAATCATCGAAGACTTCGAAATTGATCAGTGTACGTTTCTGTCTTTTCGCCGATGTATAATTCGGATGATTTAGTCATCGGTTGCGTATATAAATCATTTTTATAAAAAAAATTAGATCAACTTCGCGTTTTCTGTGGCTTTTACACTCCAAATTCAATCTTATTCAAATCAAACCTTTTCCTAATGTGAACATTATATAGACTGCATATGATAAAAATACATTTTTTACATTTCAAATTCAACATTTTAAACATGAAATTAAATTCAACTATCGTCAATTTATTTTCATGATTTATCATTTTTTTGTAATTTCGTAAAAAATATAAAAAAAAAAACGATAAATACATATCCATGGTACCTATTTTCAGAATGATTTATTGAAAATTAATTATATATATAAATTTTTTTTAAATCTCCAACTGAGGTTTCAAAGCAAATCGAAGAATAGATAATATATATCATTGATTATTATGAAAATGGTTTTAGTAATACTTTCTGATGGTTGAACTTGATTTGTAAAAGGTTTAATTTGATGTTTAAAAAGTTAAACTTGGAGTATAAAAGATTGAATTTGGTCTATATAAGATTGAATTTGAATTGCAAAAGCTGTATTGATAATTTCATTGATTACTACGAAAATGATCTAAATAATATTTTCCGATGGTTGAATTCAATTTGTAAAAGGTTTAATTTGAATTCTAAAAAGTTGAATTTGGAGTGTGAAAGGTTGAATTTGTTTTATGTAAGGTTAAATTTGAACTTCGAAAGCTTTATTGATCATTTCATTGATTACTACAACAGTCTTAATATTTTCCGATTCAACGATTTTGATTTGTAAAAGGTTTAATTTGAAGCTCAAAAAGTTGAATTTGTAGTTTAAAAGATTGAATTTGATTTATATAAAATTGAATTTGGAGTGTTAAAGCTTCATTGAACTTTTCATAGATTATGCCAGGTAATTATTTGGAGTACTAAAGCACTATAGATAGATATGCCATAGATTATGCGAGGTAATTTGAAATTATTTTGAAAAAAATACAAAAAAAAAAACTTATCATACGACCATATAACATGAAAAAAAAATCCACATTTTTTGATATACGATCAAAACACGGTCTCGAATCAAATGGGAGGTAAAGCGTTTAGAAAGATGGCATAATAAACGATGATTCCGCTCTCATTCTTCGGGCGCGTAATGTAGCGAAAATGACAAATTGCCCGCCGTGTCTGCGGGTAGATTCGATCTCGCTTCTTTTTCGCATTTATGAAAATTAGGGAACCGAATAGGATAATTAAGAGGAGCCGACCATGTGATAGTTGTAACTATTTATCTCGGTCTCGGTTCGTTTAACTGTATTGTTTTCCGGTCGTCTGAAAATGTAAGCGGCGCCGTTTGATCTTTGCCGGCCGAAACTCGTCAAGTTTCTCTTTACATATGATGTACGGTTTTGATTAAAAATTTTCAAATGTTTTTAATTGTTGAAGAAAGAGTTCATTGATAATATCGTGAACATAATTTTAATCTATTTTTTTATATTAAATTTTGATTGTGCTGTTTTATTTTTAATCAGATACGCATATAAAATATAAAATTATTTATAAAATTTTCAGGTGATCGTTCAAGTGAAAATGATATTATCATGAGATAGATAGATGAATTAACTTATTATTTGATATAATTCTGTGATTTTTTGACAAGGTAGATTAATTACCTAATTTCTCAACAGTCAACATCTTTCTTATTTTAATCAGTTTTATTTAATCGGAAAGATATTATAACTATCAATAACATAAAGATAATACTTTTTTATACCATTTGAAACTCACAATCAGCTAATTCCCCTTGTAGACAAAGAAAATTTTTAAGGATTCCATATATTAAAATAATTTATCTTCAAATAGTCCTACTTTCAGACCAATAAACAATACACTTTTATCTACTAATTATACTACAATTCTTTTAACTTTGCTGAACTATAGAAATTACAAGGCCAAACCATTATCCATAATCTTTAAAAAACACATGATCACGATAATTCTGAATTTGTTTAGATAGAATGAACTAAAAAGCTGACCGAAGACCTAAACCTAGACCTATGACTTACTTGGTTAGGTGACTTACTTACTTACTTGACCTAGGTTTTAGTAAAACCTCTGATCATTCGCAGCACTTTTCTCAAAAATTTTAAAATAATTATTTAGATCGATATTGACCGATCCATCCATCATCACACACAAACAGTTGACAACCCCTGCTCTCAATAATAACTGGGAAGTTTCACGAGAGGGACATCTGTTCAAGCAAGAGCGGGCCAGCATCTTAAATTATTACACCAATCAAACACCGGAAGGGAGTAATGGATTCACCCTGATTGGGATATTACCCACATTGGAGAAGACCAAAAAAAAAATACTACACACATATTTATATGGCCGCGGCATAATAAGCGTGTGTATCGTGCCCGGTTGGTGAATAACGAAAAAAAGGCGAAAACAAAAAAGGTGAAAATTAATTCTCCTCGGTTGTAGAACCGGTGAGGGGACCCGTTCGGCCCTCGTCGAGGAAAAAAGCTCATTGTACTATCGTGGAGGTTTTTTGTTTTGTCCCGAAGATTATTTGTCGGTTGTCGTAATGGCGTTTTGACGATTTTTCAAGTCCGACGGTAAGACGATCCCGAAATCAATTTGATCTAAACTTTTCTAAGAATACTCAAAACAAACAGGCAATTACGTCCAATTTACATCTGAGGCGTCGACGCAAACCGAAAAACCCTTCGGTTCCCTATCTAAATCGATATTGTTATTTTATATTGGTCCATCGCTGAATACGAACTCGCCAATAAAATTTAGATAGTGCCGAATTATGAGCGCCGCTTTATCGCTTTCGAAATTTTCGGAAAATCTTCTTATTCCGTATGTATGGGTTCGAGGGTCGATATCGTGATGCGGCTCATTATCCAATTATCCGGAGCGGGTACAAAACGATCTGAATACGTGATATAAAAATGAATGAGGTTCGTATATGTGTGATGGTATCATTTTTTAAATTATTTAAACAGTTTTTACATGTTTTGTATACTCAAATAAAAAAAACTATAATAACAAACCGTTAGACGTCAAACGGACGAAAGTCAACTTTGTATACAAAAGTAAACTAGATAAAAGACAATTAGACAAAAGTCAACTAGATAAAAGAAAACTAGACGAAAATCAACTAGATAAAAGACAACTAGACGAAAGTCAACTAGGCAAGGGAAAGTAGACGAATGTCAACCAGACAGGGAACAAGTGGATGAAAATCGCGTATAATTCTACGTATTAATGTGTTTACGATATATTGTATACGATTTTCATCCACTTGTCCCCCGTTTGGTTGGAATTCGTCTGCTTGTCCCTCGCCTAGTTAACTTTCGTCTAGTTGTTTTTCGTCAAGTTGTCTTTCGTCTAGATGTCTTTCGTCTTATTGACGTTCGTCCGCTTGACAGTGTTCATAACAAACAACACAAATATCATTCAATAAAACATCATTAAAATCAATAATTAATAATCAAAAATCATCAAACTTTTAATCCAAAACCCACAAACCAACCCTAATTCGAAAAAAAATCGAACTTTGAAATCCGTCCAACCATAACAGAATTGTCGTCGATTTGAGTCGTCGGTGTTAGCGACCCCGACGCTCGACTTTGCGGGTTTCTCGACGAAAACCAGTTCTTCGGATTAGCCCGGATGGGTCCTCCCGAGGTCCTCTTGGTCATCTCCGACATAGGTTTAGGGTACCCGTTCGGTGTCCGATCGTTTTTCGGCGTTATTGCGTTTTTATGGAAAACTTGGAGCGGGTGCGCGGTCGTTAAAGCGAAGCTGCTTAGTGTTGGGGGTTATCGTTTTTGTGTGTTTTGAAGTTCGGTCGTTTCGTGTGGAGAAGCTTTCTGTTGATTTGGATCGATATTAAGATTTTGTAGTTTGAAGTTTGAAGTCGGAATCAATTGATGAATGTTGTGTTTTTTTTTTATTAATTGTAATAATATTAGTCAATTTTAGATTTATACAGTGGTCATTGAAAGACTGAAGAGTTTGAAAAAATCATTACTTGTTTATTTTCAATTTTTTTTTACAGATCATAGAACGACCCTTGGAAATTAAAATGGTTACGTATTACGTACGACGACGATTAAAACTCGTTGGGTTTTTCTATTCCAGTGAAAAACCAATTATTGAAACTCGGAGAAAATATCGGCAATATTTTAATGCATCATTAATTGATAATGACTGATGAGACTTATTTCCATTTTAACAGGTATATCAATAATCAAAATTAATAATCTTGGGGTACTAATAATCTTGAGGAAAAACATCAGCATCAATTGCACCTCCGAAAATATACTATTTGGTGCGGTATTTTCTGTCTTTCAATTATTGATTTTTCACTGGAATAGAAAAATTCAATTAGTTTTACTCATCGCTAGACACAATATGTAATCACTTGAATCTTCAAATGATGCTCTATAAACCTCTAAAAAATATCGAAAATGAACAAGTTATCATATGACTTTTTCAAACCCTTTAGTCTTTCAATGACCACCAAATATTATATAATCAAAATCTCACATATTTTCCAAGAACGATACACCGAAAATTTCCCTACAAAACCATAATATGAATCATCATCAAATCTACAATCACTACACTAACTAAACCAATCCAAAATCCCACAAACAAAAAAACCCACCAAACAAAACACAATCACCCCACAGCTTTAACTTCCTACTTCCGTTCGCGACTCAAGCCCCATCGACCACGCCAATCTTGTATCTTTCCCAGAGCGAATTGCCATCGTTCCTCACGCACGTTCGTGTACAATAATATGTGTTAGATCTTCTCATGTGTTGGCAGAAAACGCGCCCACACGCACCAAAATAGCGCGATCGCCGCCGACACACGACCGTATTTATAGAGAGACGATTCGACGGACTCGTATATAGACACAAATCGCGCTTCACAGACGAAAATTGAAAAATTTGACCGTTTTGGATCCGTTTTTGGGATTGGTAGTGATTTTTGAATCGTTCAAGTTCGTATTTATGCGATTTTTAAAACTTTTGAGTTAGTATTTGGACGTGAATTGTCACTGTGTTATGTGTCGCTATGTGTGAGATACTGTCGTTTTATTGAATTGAAATTATTTTTTTTATATCACTAACCAATACTATCAATATCAATACTACCAATACCAATACTGCCAATGAGTTATAAATATTAATAAAATTCTCAATCAATGAACTTTTCTCATGTTGTTAAAGAAAAAATTCTTGATTTTTTTTCAAACGCATAGATCATCGAAGAAAAATAGACATTCCCCGTTCATTAACAGAAGAATCTGAAAGAAGATAACACAATAGACGTCTGCAAAATTGCATTGTTAAATTCTGAAACAACAACCGATAATAAATTAACCGTTTTCGCACGCGGAAAGCTAACAGTAAATAAATAGCATCGGTTTATATGATGGTGGTTATTCACGCATTTTTCCCAATAGTAGGATATTATTATAATTACATAAATAGATAAATTTATAAATAAATAATATGATGAGATTTATTGCTAATCTTCACTTCAATTATGAGCTATTTATCATTTTGAACTGATATTTATTGCACTTTTATAATTGGAAATTGAAAAATATAGATTAATTATAAAACAAATCGATTCAATCTATATGCCGTCTTGAGATTATGGCGCAATATAAACGTTAGATTATTAGCGTACTTAACCCATTCAGATAAAGCACAATAAATGCAACGCTCATAAAACGGCAATAAATAAAATACAGTAACACCCACTTTCGCATATCTTTCATAATGCAGAATGCGGAAGCTGCTTTTTTATTAATCTCGGATCTCAAAAACGAAAAACTTATTACGCCCGAAAGGAAAATAATCGAACATTTTCGTGCACCTGCGATATTTACGGCGTTTTAATTTGGCGCGAGAGCCTTCAAATTTCGGCGATTTTGCGTACACTTCCGATGGGGAAGATAACCTTTTAGCGCTTGGCTGTCTTGTTTTATTGCTCATTTATTAAAATTCCAACAGTTTAACCCTTCGGCGACGAGATCGGCGCTTCGATAGTGTTGTTATACGATATTTTTCGAGTTTTTAAATTCATATAGGTGGTGAAAAGAATTTATGCATTCTGTACCGCCCCGTGTATATCGACGATGTTTATGAAAATTGTACGTATCTTATTCGAGAATCTCAAATAAAATAATTCGAATGTGATGAAATTTATTGTATTAATAGATTCCGGCTTTAGATTTGTATGCAAATCGTCGGTGATACAGATTTGATTTGTTTTCTATGTAAATTCGGATAGATCCGAGTTGCTTATAAACACGTCGTTATACCAAAAATATATTCAATGAATTTTAAAACGATTGTTCTAAGGATTGTCCGAAGAATGGTATTCGTATAAAGTCAAATTAAATATTGCCAATGGTAATAAATATTACACAATCATCGAAATATTTATATAAATGCATATGTAATAGGGAGACGAAAAAAATTTTTCGAAGACATAATAAGGTATCATTAGCTTTTGTATTTCTGATTATGTCGATGTTATTTTAAATTTACATTTTATTGGAAAAGTTTGAAGATTATGATTTTCTGGCGAATTTCGACTTTTACCATAGTATAGAGGTAAAATTTCATACAAAGCTTGTAGATTTTTTTGTCGAATTTTAATAGTTACTGCAAATATTGATTTGATGAAAGTATTCGCTAATTTTTTTTCAATTTTTATCATCTCATTATGAAGTAAGAAATGTGATTTTGGAATTCAAATCCTGAAATTCCTGGATCTCGAACAATTATTTAATCTACTCGACTAATATGTACTACTATAATCTCGTCATACAACATACCATAATTCTGTTTTGACTAATCCAGAATTTTTTTGATCAAATTCTTATCTGGAATCCCAGAATTATATTACCTATGGATTTACTGATAAAACCAAAAATCCATCAACTCACTTTTACTGTAACAATCAGTGACAAATTTATTTCACTAGGGGTTCGAGGTATCAAAAATTTTTGGGTTCCCAATAAATATTTTATACAGAGCTTGGGTCCCAACTCCCCGCCTCCCACCCATTACACATAGATTATTGAAATTTGAAAAAAATTCGCGCTGCTGTTTATCGCGTTATAAAGTCAATTTCTAAAAATAAAGCTTAATTGAGCGATTTTAGTAAAAAAATAAAAAAATTTCTTCAGAGAGTGATTCAACTTTCATAATGTCTATTGAATTATTATGGAAAAACTATAATAATTCATCAAAAAAATATTTTTTTAAATGCTAGGAATTTTGTCCAATCAAGGGCTCTGAGGTGAGAGCCCACCGACAAATCCGCCACTGACAACAACATAATCAAAAAAAGGTTGAAAAAACGACAAACACTTCCATCTCGCCAAACTGATCAACCTCACATCCATATCAATCAACTTTCCTCAGGAATCACAGCCGTCACCCCGCGCCTTCGACACCCGTCTATTTATCGCCATCGATCCGCAATCGAAAACCGTAATAAAAACCAATTGAGATTCGACCACCGGTGTCAATTGGCGCGAACCATTTCATTCGCTCTGATTTCTGTCACCATTTTTTCCGACATGGCAACGCCGATCATGCACCGGTCACGCGCGCCGTCAACTGGCCGGCCGATCGCATTCGAGATATTGGATTGTCGATTGTCGTTTCGAGTATTCGACAGATGTAACGGTGGTCAAGAGTGCGCGTGTTAATTAGAGAAGATTCGGCCACTTGACCGCGTAATGACGGAGTGGCGGGTGACGTCCCATCCGGGACTACGAGTCTGACTCGTATGGGTGATCCATACGAGTCACACTATAGGTTGGTGGGAATCTATGAATGTGTTGGTTTATTAATTCGTTAATAATTGGGAAGGAACAAGGAGCGGGTGGAGCAACGGGTTTTTATTGGGAGCAAGAGTGGAGCAATCGATCGTTAATGATCGGTACATGAGTATGTGTAGAACGCATGTTTGAATCGGTCCTCCTTTCCTCCTTTCCTTCTTATACAATCCTATTACTGAAGAAGGCAATGGGAAACTATTTCAGTTATCATTTCCCAGGAATCACTGAAAAGTGATCATCTAGGTCAGGGTCACCAGATATGGCACAAAAAAAGATTGGATCCGGAGTATGGAAACGTATAGAGCTCTGCTGCTCCAGTTTTAAGTTTAACTTTGAAAAAAATAATTAAAAATTAAAAATTATGATTATAATTGGATTGTATTGATTTTTAACATTATTCTCTTCCACTCCATAATGATATAGTTATCCAAAAAAGTAGTGACTCTAAAGATCTGGAAAATATGGTTATTTGAAAGCTCTCATTTTATATCGAATGGTCTGTATTTATATTTTATATTATACTAATTGTAAGCGGTCATTGTCTATCGTCAATATTTTTGACAGCAAAGACAGGTGATAACTTTTTGCATCATCGGGAGTTTGTCATGATATTTTGATGAAGCATGGTTCATTTGGGATTTTGCTAAATATGTTACTAATTTGTTGAAAATATGATTATTCAGATGTTTTGTGGGGTGATATTATGATGATCAGGTGAAAATATATATTATATGAGTATAACTCGTGGTTTAGGTCTGACGTTCAAGTTTAACTACAGGGAAATCCCGTTTTTACGTATCCGGAATTCAAGTTACATGTAATACCCGCTTTTAGATTTAATTAAATTCGTGGTTGTTGACAGTCTTTGTTCAAACGCATCGGTCGCTTGTTGCATTATTCGCACAATTTCATCAATAAAAAAAAATTTTGACTTTTTTTTTAAATATTATACTTGAAACTCTCTATCTACGTTTTCCCTCTAATAACGATTTTTTATTGGTCCCTTCAAAAACGTAAACAAGGGGTTTATATAAGATTATATTTATATTATACAAATAGACTTTATACATTTTCTAAAACGAATACGAATTCGTACCATGTGTTGATTTGATTATAGCATGAAGTAGATTTCAAGTGAAAACTTAATAAAAACTACTATTAACTCGTTTGGTTTTATTAGAAGTTATATGATACACGAAACGTCAATTTTTTTTGCAAAATTTCGTTGAAATTTCATCGATGTGTATATATGTATAATATCTATCGTATTTTTTATATTGCATCGCAATAATTGTGAACTCGTTACATAGGAATGGATTTCCTGCGCCGGCGGCAGAGCTCGTAATCGCCGGCCCGCGGACCGCTTCCGGCCCTTGGTCCGTGAGAAACGAACAACTGAAACTTCAGCAAAAACATCGATCGAGACCAGTTGTTGGTCTGTTGGCTGTTACTCGAGTTGTCTAGATCAAAAAGACGATAAGTGTCTTTGAAATCGATTAGACATTTCAACCGATCTTTTACATTTTTTACAAAGCTCCATTCAATTTATCAGGTTAAGATTGAATTATGTCAAATTTAGACGTAGTCAATTTCAGATTTGAATTGAAATATTCATCAATTTGATGAAAATTTTAGCTTTCGTTGTTTACTGAACTTAAATGACTTAGGGCCGATCTTTCAATTGTCGGTTAAGAGTTATTCTCGAAATAAGCCTTTTAGTTTTTATGGTTATTCGCGGCCGGTCACGGATAAAGTCACGTATAAAGTCACGGACAACTATAAGCTAGTTGTCCGTGACTTTATTCGTGACTTTATACGTGACTTTATCCGTGACCGGCCGCGAATAACCATAAAAACTAAAAGGCTTATTCCGAGAATATCTCTTAACCGACGATTGAAAGATCGGCCCTTATAATGCGATCAATAGATAAACATCGGTCAAATCATTACGTAAATTCAAATTAATCTAACAATGAAGGATGGTTTTTCAATATTTAAACTCTTCAAAAGTTATTTTCATATAACTATTTAATAATAAAAATTATAAGGATGAAAATAACTCACTAAATCCAAGAAAATTTTAAATATTTTCATATGAAAATAAACTTACAGAGTCTCAAGATCAAAACCATCTCATTTTCAGATCATCAACACACAATCGCATCCAAACAATGACCGCACAATATCACACTTAATGATTAGACATCTAAATCATTTCTAACGCCTTTTAGCACAAAACAACCGAGCAGTGAGTATTTAGTCAATCGGTTCTTTCTCAGTTGGTCGATCCGACACGAGTCGGTCATGCGTGGATGGATAGACTTGAGTTTCGAGACGACGACTACGATGATGATGATTATGATGATGATGATGACGATGTCGACGACTCGTTCCAAGGATTGTTCTAACTGTTGTCGTTGGACAGAAACTGGAACGGATTGTCGGTAGTCGTTCGCCGATCGGAAAAAATTGATTTTACCCGATGATATGGACGCTTTTCGGCGTTTTTTGCGTTTCCGCTGTATTTTGATTTTGTTTTTTTTTATGCTTTCCGTTCGAATTGGCTGTGATTTGGCTATCTGTATCTGTTTGGTTCCGATGTTTTAATCTGATGACGTTCGGGAAATTTGTCTGTTTTTATGATGGGTAATTTGGAAATTCAATTTGTCGACGTTTCGTGAAAATCGATTTCTATCAGTTCCTTTTTATTATCGTATGAAATTAAGTACGTGTAAGTCATTTATCAAAGTAGCGTTAATAGTTTTCTTCCGTTATAGAGCGTTTTTAATATGGAAAAAGTTGTTGCAATTATTTTATAGTACATCCTGTTAAGAAATCAAATGAGAATGTGCGTGCGTTAAATTATATACAATATTAAATGTAAATTACTAAATGAATCATTTCATCGAACAATTTTCTAATTACATAATGAAATCACACGAATCATAGATAACTTTCATCTTAAAATCACAATTACAATTTAAACACGTATTATCAATTATTGAAACCTTTTTTAATGCACCAATTCCCACCGATCGCCGAAGTTAAGCAAAAAATAACGCAGCTTTTACATGGACGCATTTTCCAAAGAATTGTTCTATATGTTTTAACTTATCAACTATCCAGAATTACCTTTTTAGTATGAAAGGGTAAAAATGTACATAATAAAATCATATGAATAACTTTCATCAAAACATTACATATAATTTGAAGATGTATTGTCAACGGTTGAAACCTTTTTGAATGCACCAATTCCCACCGATCATTGATAGAAGTTAAGCAACAAATGTCGCGGCCTTTACATGGACCTATTCACCGTTCTCAAAAGAATGGTTCTCTTCATACAAAGAAGGTGAAAAATACACAGAACTTCTGTGTATTTTAATTTAACTTATTGACTATCGAGAACCACCTTCTTATTGTTAGTATGAAGTGATACAAATGTCTAAAATTTCGATCAATTTCAAAAAAATCTTGTCTTACAGTGGATATTGCATAAGTTGTATGACGAAGATGAAATATACATTATACAATATTAATATCAAACGATATTATTCATCTTGCACAACCAAATCCTCATTCCACGTCCAACATCTTCCAGAATTATCCTTATCGCGACCTCAGCGTCCTTTGGGCACCTACCACTTTGGCACAAGGTGGACCCGGTTGACGGATTGAAACATAAAACAGTAATGCCCCATTGTTCGAGGCAGACTTCGAGTCCAGGGCCGAATCGGACCCGATATAAAATGAGCGCATATCGATTTTAGTGCCGAAATAAAAATAACTGTCGATTACGGCACGGAAATGACGCCGCTATTGAGAACGTAGCTGGATCTGCTCCCCATTAGTTTTATTGTTTTGCTGGGTTATTGAATTGGATGATTTTTATTGCTGGTGTTCTGTGTTGGTGTATGTCGACTTTTTAGTGCTGTTTGTGTTCTGTTCGATTAATACGTTCTAGATGTTCGGTGTAATTGAGGAAATCGGATGCTTATGTCGGTGTTTGAATTGGGGATGTTGATTGTGTTGGATGTATGTGAAGTGTTATATGAATTAAGATTCAATATTAGTTAAATGTTTCGTAGTGTTCTTATTAGTTAATGGTGGTAAGCGATACGATAAATGGATATGATGCCGTTTTTTGTATAAAAATTCTTTCCTAATAATTTATTAATGGGTATGCGATGAGGAAAAAATATGTCTAAACTTTTAATGATATCAGAACGCTTTTGTCTTGAAGTAGACGTTATGTGAGCTTTATAAGACGATGATGATAATAATAATATAATAATAAAATTATTGGAATGGTATGGTCAGTTTCATTTGAAATGATGAAGATAATAAAACTATTGCAAAGGTGATATGGTTAGTTTCATATTTTCATAAGAATATGAGATGATTTCTAAGAAATAGAATTAATAATTAATATAACCATCCAGTTTACAGCTAAAACCAAAGATGAGCGACAAATGACGTGATCGGTAGATAATTGTGACCTTCTATTATTTCCTTGAGACTTTATGGCAGGAAATGATTTCAATATTCAATTATTTAACAAAACTCGATTCTAATACGTTATTATAATAAACCGTCATAACAAACTTGAACCGTTAATATTTTGACAGTCCTGATCATCAAACCAACTCTCAAATTTCATATTTCAAAACACCCATACGTCGACATCCAACGGACTACATAATGATTACGAATATCCCCCCAAAAAAAAAAAACATAATATTCAAGATCGAACCGAAAATCCGTCTCTGCACCATTGTTCTCGAACTCGTTCCAGTTGGCCGGAAGCATAAATGGCCTTGCATGCCCTTGGCCGGCCCTGCTTCTCGCCCTTTGTGTCAACCACTTCGCGTCAAATTCCAACGCCGACAACAATATGGACAGGTGGTGTTTGCCCGCTCTTACACACCGACACATGTCGACTTGACGCGTATGAAATAATAAGTGCATTTTTTCTCGCCCGCTCTGTGCGAGAACAATGCGAAAAAATTGCGCGCGCACTTTCGAAGCGCTTTTTTTCCGTTTCCAATAAAAATCCGTGGTTTTTTTTAGTAATATTCGACCAGGGCGGATTGTTTCGTAATAAATTGAAAAGTTTATTATGTAGTCCAGGGGTCGGCAAACTTTTTTTGGAAAGGGCCGGATTGTAAAAATTTGAGACTCGGCGGGCCGGATGGCAAACTTGAAAATAATATAGGTAATTTTACTCAATGAGCAACAAAAAACAGGTTCAAATTTTTTAAAAGTTAAAACTGATTGATCTTAAAATGGTTATTTGAAAATTCTAATTCTAAATATTTTTTATGCAGGTAATATCACGAAAATAAGCACCAACGAATAGCGCCACAAGCCTTTTTTTTTTTCGTTTTTTATTTAATTTTATACTAACGATCATCATCATCATTATCAACATATACATCCAATGCAGGATGAAGTCTTGTCAACTTGCGTTGGCAGTTTGGGCGGTACCTTATCACGTGTGCCCACCACGCTTCGATAAGGGGCAGGGAACATAAGAGCCAACTCCTCCCCATGCCAGCAGAGAAGGCTCTCGGACCATCGGAACGCGTATCTATGTGTCTGAATCCGGTCGCTGCTCAGTGAACATATCGCAATGATAGCCAGTGAGGCAGACGAGACAGAGACTGAGCAGATTGCGTCCTCTCTGCCCGCTTTTGATCGCGTGGTCTCCAGCTGGCATCTGAGGCTAGCCCGATGGCCCTACATGGTCCAGACCTCAGTACAGCACACCTCATTGGTCCTCGCCGTTACCAAAGATTTTTGTTTTTGTTTTAGCGTTACTGTCTGGTCATGCGGTTAGTTATTTGGTACTTTACTCAGGCAATCCTTCCTCTAACAATAAGTGTTATGCATGCTATTCGGAGTCCGCATGCATACACATACCCACACACACATACATATACACACATACATATACACACATACATGTATACAAACATACACACATTCATACATACGTATTTTTCCTTTATTAAATATACTAACGATAACTACGTAAAATTTTCTGACAATAAAATACATAATTTGGAGAACAATCACACTTCCAATTGAAGGTCTGATAGAAGATCCTCAATTATACAATGAAATGGATTTTGAATTATGGAATTTTTTTTTGTTTGAATCAAGATCATGACCTGAAGAACGCTTTTGTAACTATAGTTTAACAATAAATTCTAAACATATATCTGCTGCATTTTTTGAGGATGAGAATTTCTAAATGATTCTGAATATTTTAAATTTACTTAATTTTTCACATAAAAACAATATTAACCCGCGGGCCGAATTAAAAACAGGTGGCGGGCCGGATCTAGCCCGCGGGCCGGAGTTTGCCGATACCTGAATTGTAGTCGAAGTTTTCAAATGCGTATTTTTGTAAATATATAAATTTGGTTTTGCGCAAATACGTGTGAATCTGTGAAAAAATATATAATTTTACGACCACTATGTAATTAAGAAATAATTTATTACAATTTTAATAACATTTAAATTGATTTTACATTATATAAAAATCATTAAAATAATTAAATTAAAACAATAAAATTTAAAAAACCCTCATAAAGCATATTCAATACTCGAAAACACATAATAATTTTATTCAAATTCATACAATATACCAACCACCTGAGTATCCGATGGCCGATAAGTCAGACATCGAATTCTTCCCGAGGTGTCCCAAACTGATCGAAACCTTCATATTGTAAAATTTTATTACTCAATAAAAATATTATTAAGCGTATCCATAATGACGCCGTGCGATATAACGTTTCCTTTTATTGTGCGTCACGACGGGGCGTATTTTGGCCAAATTATGCATAATTCATGTATGTTTATTGCCGATTTTTCGTTTCGAATGGACGGAGCGGGATTTGGTGATTCGCATAAAAGTTTAATCGAATAAATCCGAGCGTCCGGCCCTGCGGAAATATTGAAATTCTACGTGTAATGTGGGACCAGATTGGACCAGGTGTTTCTTTGGGTTTAGGTTTTTCGGATAGATGTACACACTATTAAATCTGATATGTTATATATCAAAGTTAGTGAGAGGGGCAGGGCCGTATTCGGGAAATGGTATACTTGTAAATATTATACACTTGGGCTTTGTTATATGATTTCACAAAAATATCGTGTAATACAAATCCGTGTTATACGAGTTTTGAAGTTCATACAAAATTAGGGTTTGTTTTCCAAAAAAGATGTCAAAGTTTGTTAATAAACTTTTTTTTGATCGATAATACAAACAATATACATTTATGTATTTAGATAAAATGCTTAAATTAAATTTCTTAACGTGTTTCACACGTAATTTAAGCATTTTAAGTTCGAAAATTAGGTTTTTCAACGAATTTCGAGCGTAGTTTTTACGTTTACGTGATGTGGGAAGGTTATGTTTGACAGTTTTTACAAGTCATTTTCTTTTACAATTAGATCGTCTAAATTTGCACATGCTAACAGTTGGATGTCAAAAGATGCTACTGTATAACATACAAACCCGAAACTCATTAAAACATGGTTAAAAATTGATAAATATAGTATTTTTTTAACTACACGCGAAATTTGTTTAAAAAAATAAATAATTTACACCCTTACATGAAATTCGTTAAGAATCTCAATTTAAGCACTTATAATGCATTTTTATTCATGATATAAATAGTTTATGTACCTCAGAAAAGCATTACCTAATTAAATTTTAACAATTTTTTTCTAAAATCGTCTTATATACCGATTGTACAAAAATATGTCACAATTCATTAACCGTGTTATATCAAAATCGTATTAGATAAAACCGTGTTACATTATAAAATATTCTTGATGACTTATTGATGTTGATATAATGAATCGACAATATGGAAAAATTAACTTATTACTGCCACAAAATTCAATTCGAAAGAGTAGCACACGTATTTTTTTTATATTCGAAATGCAACCAAAATCGAAAACCTCCCACACAACAGCCTCGAGCGAAAACCTTTTTTTCGGGCGCACAATGCGGCAGGTGTCGGACCAGAAGGATAAATTCGCACGACTTTCCAGGAAAGGCCAAGGAGCAGGATGTGCCAAGAGCCATGGCCACCATGGCCGTCGTGATTCGAATTCATAAGGCGGACCCACACCATGTTATGACACTCGGCCTGATTGACGAGGAGCGCACCTTCATTACCGACTTATTATCCGTCACGATGCGGCATATTAAATAGATGTATCTCCATTCATGGGATGGTTTATTGTTGTTCGTTGTCGGGACGGTGTCCAAATAACAAAATCCGGGTCAGATTTGATATTGTCGAGGAATTTTGGCTGAAAAATTGATCGCATGTGATAAGGTGTTAGAGACATCTATGAATACGATTATGCGTCATTTTTCTAGAATGAGTCTATATTAGAGAAAAACTCTTTTGAAGTCATAACTTCAATGTCACTATTTTTGTCTTTTGTTGATGACACAATTTGTTATACAAAGTATTTTAAGGTTCGTTATTTTGTTCTGTTTATATATAAACCGCTCTTTTCCGAATCAATACGAAAATTGAAAGTATTTTTAATTATTATATAACGGTCGTGGGATATTAGTAGATTCAGTTCGCGTTTGAATTATCGTTGAATGTTTGAAGTGTGCCGCAATGAAAGCCTATTTATAAACGAGCGTTGAACAGAATTGAACGCCCGCCTAATAATAAGACACCGGAACCCACGCGTTCAATAAACACACATTTGTCGTTCGAATAATGTTTGATAAATGTCGAAATTTGAGTTTTATCGCTTCTGCGATTTCTTATTTCGAGTTTGTCGTTAATTTTGTTGTTTTTTTTGTCCGCCGTTTGTCGTAAATGAAAAACTGTCGACCTACGACTGGGATTTACCGCGTTTACGATTTGACGCGATTTCTGTTTATGTATAATAGTTTATGTATTTTATTATACGCCGATTTATTTGAATATGAAATTTTTAGGGTTACCATATGGTATCCAAATGGAGAACATATCCTTCTTTTTCTATTAAAATAATACGTCCGCTTTTAACTTTTTAATGTTCTTTTTTTTGGTATAATACGATGGCAATTTTAATAGTTATTTGTTAAGAAATGAAGATTTTTTATCAAATAAAGTTAATTGAAAAGTATGACAAGTAATAAGTATTTATTCTATGAGAATATTTTGATATTCATATTAATTTCAATAGTTTTTTACTATTTCACTCTTCTCATTATTATGATTTGAATAATCTGTCCTCTTTTCTTAATTTATCAATTGGTATCCCTATAACGAAACTCACTATAATGAAAACATTCAAAAACAATAAAAATACCCATTCAAAATAATAAATAAATACGTTTTATACAACCATTAAAAGCCATTTTCTCAATATCGATACAAAATTTATATTTTTCAAACTCCAACAAATAAAAAATACGATAAAAACAAATCGATTCAACAATTCAACTCCTAATCAATACACGTATTAAAATCATCATATGTAAAAAATCATCATCGAAACACCTACAAAGCTCAACACAAACGAATCCGATTACGAAATCATTGAAAATCTCCCACAAAACCCGAACCAGACGACTGCCGAGGATGAGCTGGATGACTCCTGATCCGATCCGATGTCGAGGCCGTCGATGATGATGGTGTGTGTTGGGCAGATGCGAAGTAGGCGTTTCTGTATGCAGTTGTATGCAGTATGCAGCAGCTCGGGTCGACGACGCTGCACTGACCGCGGGGGACCACTACCTGCACTGCGATTGAGGATGCCGGGGGTGTATGGGACTTTGTTAATAATTCAATTAAAATATGTGCAATATTGTCATTATTAATTGTAAGTATGAAGTGGGCTTCGGATAAGGTATTGCCCAGATCCTCAACATTTGATGATAGGACCTTGTCCTGCAGTGGATAACTAATGGGTCGGTATTGATCAATATTGTCATTATTAGGTAAGAGGTGGGTTTCGAATAAGGTATTGTCCAGATTCTTAACATTTGTTGGAGAAACCTAGTCCTGCAGTGGATAAACTAACGGGTCGAGATTGATTATGATGATGATGATGATTGTCATAATTGTGTTATTGTTTTTCGATCGGGGGCTGTTTCGATTTTTTGGGGTGATAGTATATTCTAAGGAAGGGGGGGTAAGGGATAATTAATTGATTAGGAAGGTTAAAAAATTATAGGCTATAGATTGAAATTGTGGTTAAAATTAGCTAACAAGTTAAGTTGAGACAATGTCAAGGGTATCAAAATGTTGTTTGTATGTTATGATTTTTTTTATAAAGAGTCAAAGCTCGAAAATGATTAAGAAATTATGGCTTATATAACGTTAAATGTGTTTTCAATATTAATCTGTAATTCGGGTATGTTATCGTTGTTGTTCATTACTCAATAATCGAAGAAGATAGAGCTGCAGTCAGGATTTTTATGGAGGGGGGGGGGGGCAAAATACAACTTTTTATATGTTTGTGATACAAATATCATGTTGTTTTTTTATTATTTTAAGTGTAAAATTTGTGTGAATTCAAAGCATATAATTTCTAATAATTCTTTAAATTTAGAGGAAAACAGAACCCCTAAACCTCCCTCCTGGGAGAAGGTAACTTTGAATGAGTTTAAACACTGAAAGTCATATTTTGTTATACTTTTTAGGACAATTATAGGTTTATCTATGTATAGACTAATAATAAGTCATTGTTGCTTAACTTTTGTGATCGGTTTCTTTAATAAAGCTAACAGTGTTGGTGTTATCATCATATGTGATTTATATATGTAATGCGAATTGCAATTCGAGTTATTTTTGATACTATAAGTAGTTTAGTTTTTTTAATATTGACTAAAAAGTAACAATGAAAATATTTTACAATTAGATTAATAATGTATGGCGTGTTCATTAATTTGAGATCATTATTATGATAACATGGCTGAAAATAAGTCATGGAATCTCAAAAGATATGACATTATAAGGAAAAATGTTTGCATATATTGAAATTTATTGATGTCATATACATATTATTTAAATTCTTAGAATTTTCTCACAAAACAGTGTTATTTGAGTATACATTTTTTTTATCAGTATCAAGAATACAATGTTTAAACAAAGACAAAATTTGATATACGCACATTGCGAAAGGTAAATTTGTCGCGGATAGAATTTAAGAATCTTGTATTTAATTAATGTCCCTGTATATGGAGAAATTCAGTTAAGTAAACAAATTTACATGAAAATAATATATATTTTTATCACTTGAAAATTTATTACGGGTTATACGAGTAGGTATAATAAAAATGAGTGAAGATCAATAACGGGCACGTGCTTATCAGAAAGGAGGTTGGTTAGAAGATCAAGGCTACACTATAAGACGGAGTCAAGATGGAAAAAAACATTTATTGCAATCGTTAATATTGTATAATGAGGATTTTTTTTTAAATAAAATTTATTGAAATAAAAAGGTTGAAAAAATAATAAACATTCATAAAACAATAATATTTTTATAAAAAAATTTGATAATCGCATCTAAATATAGTCGAATGCTATTAAAATATTTTCATCATATTTTTTAATTTTTGTGTAGTAACAGCATACCCACGCCTCCCCAATGAGAAGCTTGTGCACCATTTCCTGTCCAACTCCATTGTTAACCGAAACTCTCGTCCACTAAATTTTGACCGTTTTTTTTCCTTATTCCATCCAGCATCCACTTTACCTTCTTTTATTTGTGAATAAAAATCGAGACGCAAAAAATCTATCCGAATACATCCAAACTATTCAATGCACGTCGAACGATGAATGAATAATAATTTAATTAATTAAAACAAAGAAAAAAATAACGATTCATAGTCCGTCGAAAGTTATACAAATACATCTGCGATGCATTCTAAGAAATTCCATTTGTTTATAAACCTTAAATATTATAATATTGTTCCACATTCTTAGAAGAAGCATGACGAATTTTAAAATAAACAATTTCACGCATTATTTCGTTCTTTGTTTAATTGCAATTTCTCAACATATTTTCGCTATCTTATCAACATATGGTCGAGACGGATCTCGTACACCTTTTTGCTAAAAATACCTACGAGGCCTTTGAGATCTCGAATTTCTCAGAAGGATTTATTCACATATTTTTCCTGGGAGGCTGAGCATCACGGTTGCAAGTCCATCCATTTTCTAAACATAAAATCTTCCAACATATAATTATTTGTAATACAGAATCGATTCAGATTATTAAATTATACATTTGAATTGGAATATTTTCTAAAATTTCTCACAATGTAATCTGAAAGGCATATCAAACCCAAAATTGGTTCTGATCTTTCAAAATTTAACCACACCTCAAACTCGATACGATCTAGGATGCGCAAGTATGCCATTTTCGCATATTTTCTTAATCGTTCTCAAACAGGTGTATCCTTCGAATGTTAACCTATGACCTGCGATGGAGAACGCCTCCACGAACTCTTCGGGAGACCTATTGAAATTCTGAACTTGAAATTTTCCGTCGGCCCACCAAAGAAACGAGTTATTGTGAATCCAGAGGAAGCATCCGGAGTTCTAGGAATTTCACATAAACGCGTCGGCATAATAATAATCGAGTCGTGAGATTAAATATACAGTGGACGCATCAAAAGATTCCAAAATATTTGTGGAAAAATCTGCTGATTTATTCGATCCATCTGAATTGGTTTTTTTGAAAGATTAATTCCATTTTTAATGTATTGAATATTGAAATGATAAACACACTTTTGCCGCAAATAGAAACCATTAAACGTAAAATTATTTCACAAACGCATTCAGGACACATGAAATCAACAATATCAAATTACAATAGAATAACCGTCGACATATGAAAACGTATATAACATCCGTTACGGCGACGTAACGAGAATATTAATTGAAAGACAATTAAACTACACCTTTATGTACTTGAACACCTCATTATTGTATTGTGACACGTCGCGAATGGAAGCCGAATGTCGAAATTAGACGTCTACGATCAAGATTAACACCATTATCATTCGACGGCCTTGGATCTTCCATTTTGTGGATCTCTCGGATCTTAATTGATCATATTAGGTGCTGAAGACAAAGGGCAAATATGTAAGAGCTCAATTCTTGTAACGGAAATTGAAAAAAATATCGTCGTTGTATTTTGGAGGATCATCGAAGAAAAAGTTTATTTAAAACGATCAGAATTGTTGATTAGGGATTCTAAAATTATCATGACCTATTATTATTGGAATAAAAAAGTCATTGTTAGTAACAAAAAATATATTATTGGTAATTCTAAAACCGATTATTGTTCCTTGCCAAATTACCGGATTAAGTACTTTATGATTGAGAAAAATGATAGCTTCAAAGTTAAACCCTTAAAAGTCGCCTACTTAATATGATGAAGATATATGTAAATCACAACTGAGGATTCCATTACAGTTTAAAAGCTTCAAATTCAACTATACGAAAGTATTATCAAGACACAGTAATTGATGAAATTAATTACTGTGAATTATTGTTGATTTATTGAATTTGAAGCGTAAAACGTCCAATTTAAAGCGAAAAATGTTAATTTTGAAATTAAAAATGTTAAATTTGAACTGTTAAAACTGTATCAGTATTACCATTAATATTGAAGGTTGATTCTTGCTAAATTATCGGTATAATCAATTTATTGATCAAAAATAGTTTAAATATTCGATTCCTTGAAAGTTGCCTTCTTATTATGATTAGGATACACATCCCAACTAGAGATTTCATAACTGTATTATCATTATCGTTATAAACGAAGATCGATTCTTTCCAAGTTATTACAATTAAATTTCTAACTATAATGTGTATTCCCATGATAATGAAGGTAACGTAAAAAATTAAAAATTATATCGATTATTCAATCACAAATCTATAATATGATAGTATAACATCTACAATTTCTACAATTCAAATTCCATCCAACACAAAAACACATCCTTTGACCCATACAAACTTTACATAACAAAACATCGATTCCACAAAAAAAAAATCAGAAACTGCGAATAATTCGGATATGCCGAAATCGGACGTACCGTTCGAAACTTCCGCTTTTCACGCGGAAGTGACGAACGGTATGCAAAAGTCAAGTTTCACCAACACCGAAAGAATGCGGCTATCGGCTCATATGCGATTCGCGTGTATTATATTGTGTTGTAAATATGTGTTTTCAAAAGGATTCGCATGCATGTCGTGAATAAAAATCGAAATCCGGTATCGCAAGTGACGCGCGGGTTTTCGAGTCTTTTCAGTAAGAAGTTGTTTTGATGTGGAAATTTTATAGATTTGGAGTTAAATTTGAAAGTAAAAAGGTAAAATTGATGGTATGAAGTTTTATAGGTAAGAAGTAAGAACCATGTATCATATTATTTAATAAATGTTTATGAATGAATCGATATTTTTTGTTCAATCGATGACATCATGATGGAAGTATGCGAACGTAAACTCCGCTAAATGTGCACGCGATTTTCCGGGAAATCAATCGCCGAATTTTCCGCGCACTTATCAACTTTGCTGAACGGCGTTTTCCAGAGATTTTCCTAGGTGTGGCCGTGTGCCAAGGCGTTTTCTTCGTCATGTTTACATTGCTGTGGCAATTTTGTTCGTGGAATTGTCGAATGATATCATTCGTAAAATTGACAGATCAGAATCACGTGAATTATTAATTTTGTACATATTTAGTCTAATTTGATTTAAAATTCTGAGCTAATTGAGTTATTAATTAATTAGAAAATAATGTAGGTAACTTTGCAAAAGCTTCGAGATAGTTTATTGGTCGAAATTCAAAGTAATGTGTTCATATAATTTTGAATAAATTACTAGTAATACTTGGATTGTTATATTACATATTTTGATATTCCAAATGTTTCAAATTTTCATCGGATGATGTAAGAGGTTTAAAAATTTCTGAGAAGATATGGATATATTATAGAAACAGTTATGAACAAAAATTACTACGAATCAGGAATGTGATGAATTTATTAAATAAGGAAAATTCATAAAACAATAGTAATACATAGTAATTTTTGAGATACCTTAAAGATTTCGACCAAATAAATAGATTTGACTTATGAATCACCACTTTACGATTGCGGTTAGCTATACAATCATCACAGATGAATTTCTGGTTAAAATTCCAATTAACAAGCATGATAAACTTTTCAACTCATCTGATTAAGTCTTTTGCAATTTTCTATTGTTTCCAAGACTGATTTTTTGATTAAAACAATAATAAATTTTCTGATACTATCATTATATTCAACTTCATATAAGAAAGATTCAAGAGTGTTCAACAAAAAACGTTCCAAAACGAATACATTGAAAATCGAAAAAGTTTAATATGAAACTGAAAGGACGGAGTTTTTTTTTGTATTAAAAGAATTTCATGTTAATTATCATAGTATACAAACATAGTATTTTGTTATGATATCATTTGTATCATTATGTATCATTTTTTGTTGACCAACTTTTCCCGTTAAGCATTTTCCGTTAAACGATTTCCTCTATAAATATGATAAATTCAGAAATCAGTCTTCAGTATTTTTAAGATGAGAGCATATCATTCATATAAAATTCAAAAAATACATTTCACCCACAAATTCCACGATCAAACATATCACAGAACGCGCTTTCGATGTTTTTCCGATTGTGTTTTCGCCGGCTCGAAAAGCGCGGACACATGACGTCATACGTGACGTATTAAGGGTTGTAATCGATATGTTTTTTTGTTGTTTATATTTTTCCCATATTGTTTTCGAACTGGGGATGTCTTTTCGGTATTCTGCGTTGTTGATTGTTGTCGTCCGCGAATAAATCCGGTCGCATGATGGCGGCGTTGCGAAAACAACTGACGATTCGCGGAATTGATCTGTTAAATTGGCGGATGTGAAATGTGTTATGATTGCGGATTCTTGTGTTTGTTGGTGGACGCATATTTGTGCCAATGGCGTGATTTGCGGGAAATTTGTTGTTTATGAACGAGGTGGAAATATATGTGGAAGGCGAAATGCTCTGTCGTGTTTATGTATTGGATGAAGAAAGGTGATGAATTTTAAATGTTAGTTGGAAATTTAATGGATTTGTTGTTTAGTGCTGAAAAGTAAGGTAAATCAAAGGAATTTTATTATAATATTATTTAAGGAAATGCTAACTTGCTGTATTAGGATGAGTCTCCATAAATACGTTCTTATAATATTTACGCTCATACCTTTTTATATTTTTACGTTTATCATAGAACCTCACCTTTACTAATTATAAACCAGCTTACAATTAGTTGGTTCTAATTGTAAGCAATACTAAACACAAAAAAATTAGTCGCTAATTAATCCTATAAATTTTTGTGAAGTTTCCTCATTTTCCATAAAACAAATCCACATATTTTTTCCGTTCATAGTAGAGTTAATATTCATTAATTATAAATCAGCTTACAATTAGTTAAATCCAAACAACACTAAACCTCAACAAAATCAGTCATTAATCAATCCAATAATTTTTCTTAATTTCCTCATTCAAGTTTCGTCATTTCCTCATCAAAATTATCCGCAAAACTAATCCACACCCTTTTTACGTTCACCATAGAGCCTCACCTTCACTAATTGTAAACCGGCATATGATTAGTTGGATCCAAACAAAACCAAACCTAAAATAAAAAGCTTGAAAAAAAAATCAATCATTCATCAATCCAATACATTTTCCTACAATTTCTTCACTCCCTAACCAAAATTCCCCACAAAAACCCCAAAACCCAACCGATTCCCCCCAATCCAAAACTTGCCAACTTTGGCAAACAAAGTTGACCATCACAGCCATCGGCAACGGCACATTCAAGTCTGGTCGGACAATTGTCGACACTTCCTGTGCCGTTTGCACAGCGCTCGCCGGAAGCACACTTTCCTGTGTTATTAATGCCGGCTCGCATCTAGCCATTCATTCGCCGCATTTTATTTTCGTATATTTGTCGTGTGCCAGAAGCCAACTAGAGGACATTGGAAGAATAAGCTGCCCATCCATGAGAAAATCGACATAATATGTGGTGATAACGTGCCGGAGGAAGCGTCTCAGATAGTGGATGTCAACGAATGTTGAACCGGCGGATGACCGAATTGACGGAAATATATGTACACATGTGGTGTTGTAATTAATGTGTGGACGATTGCCGATGCCGTCGTACGAATTCTCGTAATCGATTGTTGACATTTGATCTTTAGCTTGTTGAATCACTGTTTGCGTTTCCGATCGAGATACGATGAGGAAATGACATCTGGCGTGTGTGTTTTTGAATAGGAATTGTATAATCTATTGTTAATTTTATATTGAAGTGTCGATGGTTTGAGTTTTTTGGATGCGGAGGTTCAAATGTTAAGCGGCTAATGGTGTGGTCAATAAATGACTATGAATTATTAATACACAGGAAATCGTTTCATACAAAACTGTGTTAAATGTCATATTTTGTATTACGTAGTATTTTGTTGGGACCGCAGTATTATTTCATGATTGTGTACGTGAAGCATTTTAATATTAAACGATTTTCTCTGAATTTTAATAATATAATAATACCTACTACATATGTATAAATCATCAGTATCATTTTTTTTTATTTATTTTCAATCAAACTGCTTCGCATTTTCCAAGCTTTTTTTACAAATAACTAAAAAAATCTTTGAAATTGTATTAAGATGAAATTCAATGGTGATAAAAGCGCATCTCAAAATCTAAGAACGAAATTGTAAACACAAACAAAATAAAAATATAAACATGCATGTATTTGCATTTTCCCTCACTCCCATGATTCCCAAGATACACTCACACATAACGAGTACAAAGCTCATCATAGAATTTCACCCTAATATCGATACATTACAAAAAAAATCGAAAAACAACACACTTTCACATCGCATCGCCGATTTTGTCCAAACCGACAGATTTTCCTCATAAAAAAAGCCGGTTTCCCGAAAATTTCCCATGTTTACTTCGGGCACGTGCACCATGGAGCTTTGCATTGGCGATACGTGTATTTTCGTTGGTGTTTACCAGAAGCGGGCGCGGTGCAGACGGCCGCGCTGATGGAAACAAAATGGCCACTTCAGAATCTATTTCTAATATGAATTTATGAAATGTGTAAACGAAGCGCTGAAGGTGAATGGGGGGAAGAGCCCACCCACGCCCGACGGACGCCAGACCGTTTTTTCTTCGGCGTCCAGTTCGGGTTTCTACGTTTTATTATTATTATTATTATTATTATTTTAATATTTTCATATATATGTTTGGGAAATTTTGATTTTTTTTGTCAATTATAAAGAGTTCGAACGGCCAAATCGAGATTTAAATTCGTTACATACAGTTTTTACTCTTTAAATTGGATGTTTTATCCATTAAATTGGACTATAGGAAAGTATTATTAAATTTATTATTTTAATATGTATATATGTTTGGGAAATTTTGATTTTTTTGTCAATTATATAGAGTGTAAATGGCCAAATCGAGATATAAATTCGTTACAAACAATTTTTACATTTCAAATTCAACGTTGTACACTTCAAATTGGATGTTTTATCCTTTAAATTGAACTATAGGAAAGTATTATTAAATTTATTATGTTATTATTTTAATATTTATATATGTTTGGGTAGTTTTGATTTTTTTGTCAATTATAAAGAGTTCGAACGGCCAAATCGAGATTTAAATTCGTTACATACAGTTTTTACACTTTAAATTGGATGTTTTATCCATTAAATTGGACTATAGGAAAGTATTATTAAATTTATTATTTTAATATGTATATATGTTTGGGAAATTTTGATTTTTTTGTCAATTATATAGAGTGTAAATGGCCAAATCGAGATATAAATTCGTTGCATACAATTTTTACATTTCAAATTCAACGTTGTACACTTCAAATCGGATGTTTTATCCTTTAAATTGAACTACAGGAAAGTATTATTAAATTTATTATGTTATTATTTTAATATTTATATATGTTTGGGTAGTTTTGATTTTTTTGTCAATTATAAAGAATTCAAACGGCCAAATCGAGATTTAAATTCGTTACATACAGTTTTTATATTTTAAATTCAACGATACACACTTTAAATTGGACGTTTTATAATTCAAATTGGATGTTTTACCCTATAAATTGGACTATAGGAAAGTATTAATAAATTTATTATGTACATACTACCTATGAATTTTTCTTGATTTATTGAATTAAAGCGTAACGTGTAAATTTAATGTGTAAGTCCAAACTGAAAACTGTAAAAACTGCGCGTAAAAACTGTATAGGAAAGTATTATAATATTAAAACTGTTGTCATAGTAATCTACGAAATCATTACTATGAATACTTTTTAATTTGTTGAATTTGAAGTATGAAACTGTTCACATAAAATTAAAAAAAAAGCTTCAGATCTAATACATATACAATATTATCTTTTTAAGATATTAGTATGATCATTTATAAACTGATGTGAGACGTTGATGAAGTTACGTGATTTTGAAAAATATACTGATTTTCTAGAACAGTATATTTTTTATGATATGAAAAAGTTTACGTTAGGATTTGGCTCAAAAATTGAGTGATTTGAGAAAACGTTAAAAAATTCGCAGAATTTTCAGCATGATTACAAATAAATGTTTAAAAAAAAAACAGTAAATGATTGATTTTCGTTTACGTTTCATCGATCGTATTAACAAATTTCCATATTTTTCAATTTACGCAATCCAAACTTGAGCTACTGATCCGGCCAAATCAACAAGACGAAAATCTCATAATTTCCACAAATCTATACATACATATAAAACTCAAACGGTGTATGTATGTATATATGTATGTATTCAATAAACTCCTAAACCGATAGACGAATCTTCACTAAATTTGGCAAGAATGGGCTTTGATATCGGTAGACGTTTTTTAATATCATTTCATATTTCAGTATTTTTCAGTTTCTTCTATCAATCGCCATACAAATAATAATATAATGAGCCGGTGTCGCGATTGATTCTGACAATAATTACAATTGGTGCACAATTTATTTTCACAGAGTCCCGAGCAACACTTTGTACAAGCCGCTAGTAATTTATAAAGTTCATCAAGTCTTGATTCAAGACTGAACGAGAATCGTCCAACAGAAATTTTCAGAACGCAATATTTCTTATACAAGTGACATTCTGAACATGTATTTTATTGTGTAAAGGTTGCTATTTAACTGTGCATTAAAGAAATATAGATTGTGCCTTAAAATGAATTACTTGTGGATTAGAAAAATATACGATGTGCATTATTTCTGGTGCATTAAAGAATCTTGTATTGAGCATTTTTTTATTCATAGTGCGCAATAATATTTTTGTGTAGTATAAAATGAGCATTAAAAAAAAATGAAATTTGCAACAGAATGAATAGCTTGTGCATTAAAATGACAGACAGCATTGTCCCTAGAGTAAAGTCAATCTCTACAGTACAATACAACTGTCAACTAAATTTTAACAACTTGGTCCATTTTTTTGTCAAAGCTGATTTTGATTGAATTCACAAGGAGAAGCTCTCAGGTTCAGAACGAATATCTCAATGAAATATATTTTTTTCAATAGATTACCTTTATTGTATCGATATGGTAAAGTATAAAAGCGCACTATCGAGCCAATTTAATTAAAAACGACTTCAAAGTTTCGATATTTTGACGTATCGCTTATATATTTTTGTGAGTAAACGCTGTACAACAAACATTGTCATTTGTTTGTTGTACGGCGTTTATTAAAACACACATATACGCGATACGTCAAAATATCGAAACTTTGAAGTCGTTTTTAATTAAATTGGCTCGATAGTGCGCTTTTATACTTTACCATATCGATACAATAAAGGTAATCTATTGAAAAAAAAATATTTCATTGAGATATTCGTTCCGAACCTAAGAGCTTCTCCTTGTCAGACCGAAATCATTATCCTTCCACATCCAACACAAAAATCATCGAAAATAGGAAGAACCACACTGCTCTCGCTCACGCAGCCGACACGTACCAAGAGCCACTTTCTTCTGGTCCGTTTTACGGGTCATCAGCAACCGGTTGTCCGACTGGCTCCCCCTGATGACCTCGTCAAGGTGAACCGGACGCTGCGCCCCCATGGGTCCCTAGGGCTACGGTCACCTGCTCGCATAACAGTTCATTTTGTGGCCGGTTCGGCGGTGGCCTAACCCAATCTCGAGGAGGCTTTGTCGTGTGCGATTTGCCGGTTTTTGGGCTGGTGGTGTATGAATGGAGTGTGGTTGTTTAGTGTAATCTAATGGGGTTTGCGGGGGTGGGGTTTGATTGATGTTATGTGGGTACGATTTTTTGTATGAAGTGTTTTCATTGATTGGTTTGGTAGATGGATGTTATATTAACTGTTGTTTTGATGATGATTTTGTATATTTGTTGTTATTTTTAACAGTTATTTTTTGTTTAGGGTTGACCCGATTGCGTTAAAGTCGAAGAGTCGTAGTATTTCAAGTCGGAATTTAAAAAATTAACCGACTTCGACACTTTTTTTATTAGTTTCTTTAATTTTATGTCGAAAATTGATTGTTTCCTTTGTCTTGTATGAATTGTCAAAATAAAAGATCCGTTATGTTTTTTAACATAATATTCAGTCCTACAAATGTTGGAGATATTTTTTTGGAAACAGGTTAATAATTTTATTATCAAATATTTCTGAAATTTAATTGATTCGTCATTATAATAAAATATAAAAGTTTGGTGAACTATTTTTTCAAATTTTTAATTTATAAGATTTTTAGGTTGCTTATTTATTTTGAAAATCGTTATTTTGTATTTCTGTTAACTATAATCAATTTTATACGTTAACAAAAAAATTTGATCTTATTAAAAATCTCTAGCTAAATTTCGAAGCGACCGTACAACCCTATTTTTATCAAACACTTAAGACCCTGACGATTACCGAAGTTAACTAACGAATATCCCATATTGCCCCAAACATTCAATCATAACACCATATTAATAACAATCAAACATCCAACCTTCAACAAAAATAACGCTTCCATATTAACAAAAAATCGACAAGCACAATATATTTCAATTTTAAAACGAAACTGAAAACCATTAAGCGCAATTGCTATGTGTCACCCGAGATTGTGCAAATCACCAATTAATCAACCGACCATTCCGAGCCTCTCGATTAATTCAAAACTCAAAACCAGCACGCCAATTAGCGCGAAAACAGCAATCGATCACACACGCAATCAAAACGGCGCCAGCGGACACACACATCTTCGCCTCGTAAGTATCATGAAAGATGGCTTCTCATTCGAATCCCGAAGGCTCTTCTAGAGCGGCCATCTTCATGTTATGTATCGGAGACGTGAGCGGGCACCCGAGCAAGTAGGGCCCTGGTGGGCGAAGCCCGCGGGGGCGTAGGCCGAGGAGCGGCGACATTTTCAACAATTCCGATGTTTTAGCATACGATGGCGAATTCCTCGAACGAAACAGGCAAATGAATGGACGCGGGCTGAGCGCCATCTTGGAAAATTGTGAAAAATTGTGGAAAATCTTGGAAAATTGTGATTCTTTTCTGAAGTGTAAGGTGGATTGAAGTGATGAAAATTTGCTAAAATTAACTATAATAGTTAACTTTTATTGTATTGGACGTTAATATAATTTGTTATGAGTGTGAACATAATAGGAAATTGGGTAGTTGTTTATATTACGCAACGTTTGTGTAATTGGGTTTTCCAAGAAAAATGTTGCGTTTTTTGTGAAATTTAACATCATCTGTTGGTATGTTGGTTTTCTTAGTTGGTGTTATTAAAATAATAAATGTTTGACATCAACTGTTAAATATAACAGTAGACGTATTTCAAGATATACCCATGGAAAGTTGGGAAAAACTTACATTGTCGCAATGTGATTAAAAAGGACGTTAAGGATCACAATTACAAGGTTCGACTTCGTAAATGACGAAAGAACTTATTCCATTATAGAAAATGAAAATGAAAGTCATCGGTTGAAAAAAATCATGTTCATTAAAAATTTACAAAAAACGCAATGTTTTTTTTGATGGAAAACGCGATTACACAAAAGTTGCATAACATATGTAACATATTATATAATATAGAAATGTAATAAATAAGGAAAGCAAAATTAAAAATTCGTATCAGTCGAAACGACATGGCTTTCCGCACCGATTTTTCCAGCCCGGTCGTCTTTGTAACGACGTCGCATTATTCGGATTTTTATTATGAAGGAGCCATTATCTTCGAAGGAGTGCGAAGGCGTCGGCGGCCATCTACGTGCTACGTGCCGCCATTGTCTTCAGGTAAAAGAAGGAAGTTGGGCGTGCGTGCTTCCGCTCGCCGCACCGACAAGTTAACTATGTCGTGCACGTTGACGGGTAGTTACAATGCTAAATTGGTGTTGTTATTGTTTTGTTGGAATGCTAGGATGGTGGCTTCTAGAAGAAAACGGGTTGTTCTATGAAAGATGATGGTATGAGAAGTTTTCAGTATTGGAGGTTAGTCAGTAAATAATGAATAATGAGAGTATATTTTGAAAAATTTATTAAAAAAATGAATACATCATTTGAATACAAAACATTGATATAATATATAGAGTAATCTTACTGACTAGATATAAAATTTTAAGGTGTGGTACCGGTTGGATATGTAAATGTACAGTCGGAAACCATGGTGAAGTGTTAACCATGTCTCAGCATTTGCAGAGTCCTACGTATGACAAAGAAAAGTTCAGACCCTCCAAGACTACGAATGAAAGGTAAGGATTTAGAATTCTCAAATGCATGTAAAATTTTAGGAGTAGTGCTCGATGACGGATTAAATTGGTCCAAACAAATAGATTATGTTTGTGAAAAAGCGGCGCGAGTGGTTAAATCCATGAAACGCGCTGCTAAGCCTACATGGGGTCTGTCATCTGGTATCCTTAGATTATTGTACACAGGTGCTGTGGAGCCAATAATAACGTACGCATCTAGTGTTTGGTCTGTAGCTTTGGAGCAACTTACCAATAGAGCAAAACTAGAAAGAATACAACGACCAATGTGCCTAAGCATATATCGGGCATATCGAACGATATCCACAGTAGCTGCACAGGCATTGTCAGGATTGGCTCCTATATGGCTTCGAGTGAATGAGAGAGCCGAAATTTACAGGGTGAAGAGAAATCGAGTGATGTCGGACTTTCCAGATGACAGGCAGCTGCAGGAGGTGGTTTCGAATAGGATGCTTCCCCATCCGGCTGTCGAAGTCGGAATTAATTTTGAGTGGGATGTAGCATCACACACTTGCTTGGAAAATGAATAACATCTATATACGGACGGTAGCAAGAGTGAACATGGGGTTGGAGCGGCTTTTGTGGCTTACACTGATGGACGTGAAACAAAAAACAGGACTTTTCTTCTTGATAGGGCATGCTCGGTTTTTCAGGCCGAACTGTTCGGGATAGAGAGGGCTCTGGTGTGGGCATCCTCGATTAAAAATCCAGCCTGGAACAGGATCGTTCTCCATTCGGACAATAGGTGTAGTTTGGAGACTATTGGAAACGTAAAATCACTCAACCCGTTTGTTTTCAGTATCAGAAAGGAACTATTGACCCTGGAATCGTCGCGGGTCTCTGTAGTGTTTGCATGGGTACGTGCTCATTCTGGTGTGGAAGGTAACGAACGGGCGGATTTCCTGGCTAGGGGCGCGGCTCGTAAGCGTGTTGCGCCTTCCTTTACGGATTTTCCGCTGTTTTGCGAAAGCAAAGATTCGTGAAAAGCTCTACACGGAGTGGCAGAGTGTGTGTACATTGGCAGATCAGGGATCTATAACAAAAGACTTTTTCCCGAATATCGAAACTGCTCTGAGGTTCGGGCGTGTCTGTGGGAGATCGTATAGTCTCACACAGGCACTTACTGGACATGGGGCATTTAGAGGATATCTCCTAAGATTCAAGGTGATTCGGGTGGTGGATGTAACTGTGACGGGCAGAGTGTGCAGGATGTCTATCACGTGCTCTTTGCGTGTCCCCTGTTTCGGGATTTGAGACGGGAATGGGCGTCCGAAATGTGTTTGAGTAATGAGGGGGATATGAGTTGGGCGAGGCGTGAGATGTGTGACGACAGGTCGATGAAAAGATTGGCGCGGTTTCTGGGCGATGTCGTGGTGCGTGTGAGGGAATTGAATGAATCGCAACCGCGAACGTAGTGTGAGTTGTAGGTGAATTTTGCTAATATATATATATATTTTTTTCTGTGTCTGATGTGCTTAGCCCTGTTCGTAATATGCAGGGCGTTAAAATGATTTAAAAACAAAAAAAAAACCATGCGTTTAGTGCTGGTCTGAGGTTTGTTAGGGTTTGTGGTTGGTCGTTTTACCTTACTCAGGCCTTGACTGGACATGGGTGCTTCAGGCAGTACCTTTGCAAATTTCATATAATCCGTGATCCTGGATGCATGTGCGATGGTGTGTCTGTGTCAGTCATTTGCTTTTTGATTGTGATTATTAATGAGCAGAGGCATGATTGGATTGACGAATGTGAGAAAGTTGGTGTTAATTTTAGTGAGAATGGTTTCAAAAGATATTGATATTGATATGAAAGATGAAAGATGGATTGAGTCACTCATACGAAAAAAAAAAAATTGATGCCATTTAAAGAATACGCAGGAAATTCTACGAGGATCACGAGGAGATCACACAGTCATTAGCAGTAAAGGCAGTTAAAGAGGATTCGTATATCATGGATGATTTCTACAAAACATTCTTAGAAAGAGTAGACAACATCGTGATAGGTATGGAAGAAAAATTGAAGCAGTGTCAAGCAGTACAGTTGGATATTAGTAATGAAGAGGCAGATCGAAACGAATAGAGAGAAGAACAAGAGAGAGACAGAACCACACTTCCAGCAGTGAACCTTCCGAAATTATCGGGAGGTTATCACGAATGGAGTGCGTTCCGGGACCAATTTTCTGCCCTAGTACACAATAGAGCCAACTTAAACAATGTACACAAATTGCAGCATCTCAAGTCATGCCTCTCACAATCAGGAGAAGCCGAAAAATTGCTGAGATCAATCACTACAACGGAAAAAAATTATGAGTTCGCGTGACATTAAAAAATAGATACGAAAACAGGAGAATGATTGTATCTACCGCACTCCAAAAATTTGTAGATCAAAGAAAATGAACAAAACCCTCCGCCATGGGGCTAAGAAAATTATTGGACATCAGTATGGAATGTTTAAATGAATTGCAAAATAATAATGTAGACATAACCGGTTGGGATGCTATGATCATCTTTTTATTGGTACAAAAGTTGGATGATGAATCCCACGAAGAGTGGGAAAAGGAGATTAGCAATTTTTCAATGGAAACACTACCAACGTTACAAAATTTTACCGAATTTTTAGAAAAGCACTTCCGAGTTTTGGAAATGACACAAGCGAAAAACAATAACCATTCGAACGAGAACATGAAGGGATCAAAATCATTTATGATAACATCACAAGACATGCAAAAGTGTCCGATCTGCGGACATCAACATTATTTAGAGTGGTGTGGTGAATTTAAAAGGCTAACGGTTGAACAGAAGTACGAATTTCTTAAAAATAATAATCGATGCTTCAGATGTCTAACAGTCGGACATTCGGCAAAGAAATGCATCAGACGAGTTAATTGTAAATACTGTTGTCGTCCGCATCACTCCACACTTCACATGGGTGGATGGACTGATTCTAATAGAAATAAAAATGTAAAGGAGGAAAATGCTGAAACCGGAAATTATAAAGAAAAGGGGAAGAAAATTAACGTCAAATCGCATTTGGTGGCACAGGATAATGGGGCCATTTTAGCAACCACTCTTGTAAATTTGAGAACGTCAAAAGGAATGAAAACAGTTCGAGCACTAATCGACCCTTGTTCGCAGGAAACTTTCATCACCGAAGAGGCTGCGAAAGAATATCAATTGAAGAGATACGAAATAACGGGGCAGGTGACTGGAATCGGTCAGATGAAAGCGGGACTGCAACACAAAGTTGAATTGGATCTGTATTCAGGACGATCCAATTACATCACATCATGCAAGGCATATGTAATAAAAACAATCACCGACATATCTCCGATCACTCAATACCATATAAATACATGGAAAAATTTAAAAGGGATCGAATTAGCGGATCCAAATTTCCACACGCCTCAACAAATAGATGTTTTATTGGGAGTCAATATATACACGGAAATTATTGAGGACGGAGTGATAATACGGTTTTAGGCGCGGTTGCTCCACGATTGATGCCATATTTCGCGTCATCAAGACCGTTCAAACAGCGTGGGAAAGTGGGTCCGAGAGGGCGAGCAAGCATGTTATCATAGTGGTCTTGGACGTTCGAAATGTATTCAATTCGACACGACGGGACCTCATTCTCAAGGCGTTGGTGGAGCGCTTCCGGGCGCTTTGATACTCAATGGCGTTGCTCGAGAGCTACTTCAGCGACCGTGTTCTAGAATATGAGACGAGTGATGCGTATTCCATGCGGAAACTGAAATCTGGCGTCCGGCAGGGATCGGTCTCTGGACTTACCCTGTGGAATGCCATGTATGTTCAAGATCGAACTCCCTGAGCACAGCACCATCGTACCAAACGCGGACCACATCGCCGTAACGATTACCGAGAAATCTTCTGAAGAACTGCAGCAGATAAGCAACGTAATTGGAGTTCCATTAACAATATATACATTGATAGTATCACAATATCGAAATTCCTAAAGTCCCTCGATCTCTCGAAGGGAGCGGGTCCAGATCACGTCTCACCCAAATTTATTGTCAACTGTGCTGATTGCTTGGTTGAACCCCTTTCTATGTTATTTAAGCGTTCAATTTCGGAAGGTATTGTTCCTAAAGTTTG
Organism: Hydropsyche tenuis; assembly: GCA_009617725.1. Lineage (NCBI taxonomy): Eukaryota > Metazoa > Arthropoda > Insecta > Trichoptera > Hydropsychidae > Hydropsyche > Hydropsyche tenuis. The sequence goes on from VTON01000066.1 coordinate 815,480, forward strand.
GAAATCTGCTTTTGTTACACTAATTAACAAGGCTGGTAGCATGAACGATGTTAAAAAATATCGACCCATTTCTAAATTGTGTATATTTGCAAAGGTATTTGAGCGTATCGTATTTACACAAGTCTATAATATTATACATTGTTTGTATACAATGGGCTGCCTGTCGCTGGCCATAAGACGGAGGTAATCTTTCTCACTCGCAGGTGGTCTCTGGAGAACTTGAACACAGATACTTGCACACCGACACTTGAACACAGACACTTGAACACAGAAACTTGAACACAGATACTTGCACACCGACACTTGAACACAGACACTCGTTAATCGCTTGACATTGGACCTGCCTGGGATGCCCGCACTCGCTTCGCGACGGTCACCGGCCGTCTCCCGACCGCGGGCTAGCCAGAATAATACCAGCCAGAAGGCTAGCACCAGCCGAGGGTTTGATGACACACTGCGCCAGCTGCAGGTATACAGCAGAAGGCTCAAGCAGTTTGTTGTCAAGCACCCCAACGCCCACAGACCCATAAAGGACTTTGCGGATGCAATAGTCTTGGTTACCGCGAGACTAAAAGAGGACGCAAAGACCCTTCGAAATGGAAAGCTATCACCCGATGAAGATATCTTGCGTCCTTGCGCACTTTTGGACGCCAGCTGCCAGTACGAGGACCCACACACTGGGGCGTTTGCGGATGCAAACTACCAGCACGACGACCCGCATGCCGGTGTACGCGGAGACATGAGTCTTCGGAACGAGCACCTGCACCCCGGCACGCCTAGGGATGCAAACCCCCAGCACGGGAACCGGCATAGTCATACGTTTACGGATGTAAGCTGCCTGCACGAGGACCCGAGTGAGGGTGCGCGTGGGGACGCGAGCCTACAGAACAAGAACTTGCACTCCAGCACGCTCGCGGACGCGAGCCTCCAGCGCAAAGACAACTGCAACTGCAGGGATAAAGATGGCGCTCCTCCCCCCCGCGCATCTAAGAACAGAAGGAGGAAGAAAAAGAGGAAGAACGGCGTAGCTCAGGCGGATGTTGAACCCACCAACGACCCCTCCAACGCCGACATGCCCCCGGCTGGCTGCACGGCTCAGGAAGATTGGACTACGGTGGCAAATGGACGGAGGCCAAAGCAGGGAGAAAGGGCACGCAAGAAGCCCACCATTGCACAGGCAACCGATGGAAGACCCAAGAAGAAGAAGGAGCCCCCCCTTGAGAAAATTATTCTCACCCCGATCCTGGAAAAGCCCACCGAGGGAGAAAAAAGAAAACCCTTTTCCTACGCGGTGGTAATCAAGGGCCTCCACGAAAAAAAGATAGGGGGCTCTGTCGGATTCCACACGATAAGACGGACAGCTCGGGACGAGATGATCCTGAGCCTACCGCAGGGTAGCAGTGACTCGTCAGAGCTGCGTGATGCAATCGCGGGGGTCGCCGGACCCTCAATCAGGGTGCGACACTGCATTCCAAAACGAACAGTCGTCGTGCGGGACCTATACGAGGGCGTCGAGAGGACTGACGTGACCGACGGGTTTTGCCGTGCTCTGAACAGCAACGACCCCAAACAGGTGGAGGTAACGGAGCTGCGCCCAGCATACGGAGGAACCTATGCTTGCACTGTTGCAATGCCATGGTGCGCTGAGAGCGAAAAAGTGATCCGAGAAGGGCGCATATTCATCGGAGCCGCCCGTATGGGCGAGCCGTATTTTAAAGGTAAAATCCTACCGGAAAAAAATGGCCAGGGTGCAAAGAAGAAGCGCACTGCGCGTGATAGCAGCTTACCGAACGGTGTCAGGAGATGCGACGCTGGTAATTGCAGCGACACCTCCCGTAGACTTGCTGGCCGCCGAACGCAAAGCGAAGTACAGTGGAGAGAAGAAGAAAGAGGCGAGAGATGTGGTGGTGAAAAAGTGGCAACGCCGATGGAACAAATCCAAGAACGGGCGGTGGACGCACCGCCTCATCGGTAACTTACCGCCTTGGTGTGAAAGAAAGCACGGCCACCTAAACTACCACGTCACCCAGCTACTGAGTGGACACGGTTGCTTCGGCACTTATCTCAAAAGGATAAAGAAAGAAGCAACCCCGAGGTGTCACCATTGTAACGCGACAACGGACGACGCAGAGCACACGATTTTCGTGTGCCCTGCCTGGGATGTTCAGAGGGCAGAACTACGTTCTGCCCTGGGCGGGCAGCAACTGACGGTGGACAGGATGATCCCGTCAATGATAGAAGATGCCGGCCAATGGACGGCCTGGGAGGACTTCTCCGCTGCAGTGATGACGGCGAAGGAAGACGTCGAGAGGGAGAGGAGATTGAGTGAGCGGAGAGCTGGGCGCGGGCCTGTATAGGACCGCAAACAGCTCCGAACACTCAATCTCCAAGACAAGAAGGACCCGAAGACAGCAGCGTTTGCCCGATGAAGTACGTGGAAGGCGTTCCGGGGCGCTGTAGAAGAGCGGTGAGGTTTTTTAGTGGGTAAACTCGAGGACTCCCATGTGCGAGGCCTCCCACAGTGCGAGGACTCCCACACTACCACCGAGACGGGCTCGGTGGTGCCCATAAAGGGTTTTTCCTCATCGCGCCAAAACAAACAAACAAAAAAAAGGTGGTCTCTGGAGCCTCCGAGGATTGTCGTCGACGAATTCGATATTCCGTATGGAAGATCGCTGCTACCTTGGAATTCAGCTTGACGACAGATTGATCTTTAGGGAGCATATCCTGCGGGCGACGGGAAGGGCTTCAAATACGGTGCCTGCCTTGGCGCGAATCATGCCGAATTCGGGAGGACAAAGCAATCTAGAAGAAAGCTCTATGCCAGTATCGTCCACTCGATCCTTCTCTACGGGGCTCCGATCTGGGCTTGATGCTTGAGTAGGGAGTGGAACAAGATGGCCCAGGGCGCAGAGGTGGGGTGCGCTGAGGGTGGTCTCTGCGTACTCTACGGTGTCGGCGGGTGCAGACGCTGAGCAAACTATGTATCTTCTGCTGTCCTGCTTGGGTGGCTGAAAGGGATGCCCTTCGGGCGTCTCTTGGGGTCGCGCGGCTGACGGTGGAGAATATGGTGCCGTCAATGCTTGCAAGCGCTTCGGGCTGGGCTGCCTGGTCTAATTTTGCTGCGGCGGTGATCGGGTGTAAGGTGGAGGAGGAGCGTTGTAGAAGAAGGAGGAGGCGTGCATTGGCCCTTCTTAGCTTATTGCGCAGGGGGAGTTGTGGGGTGGTGGTACTAATTAACTAACAATCTAACCAACTAACAATACAATTGGAGTAGAGCAGGCGCTCTGAGCTGGGGTGGGAGGTGGTGGTATAGTGCTGCCCCTTCGTCCTTTTGGGCGCAAATCCCTCTCTGAGCATCTGTGATTGTCCCACATCTAGACGTTGTTGCTGATCGGTGGTCCCTGGGTGTGGTACAGTATAGCTTGTTTGATGGAGGAGGTTTTTTAGTGGGTAAACTGCTGGGTCCTCTTCCCAGCTAGGAGTCTCACACTACCGTCGGGCTCGTGACTGGCGGTGGTGTCTATAAAAGATTTTTCTTCCTCTCGGGAAAAAAAAGGATGGTTTTTTTGCGTAAGCGATCCACGGCCACAAACCTTATTACATTTGTTGATTCAGTTACTTCTGGAATAGATTCGGGTGGTCAAGTGGATGCTGTTTTAAACAGACTACTGCAAGGCTTTTGACAGAATAGACCATCAGATCCTTCTGAAAAAGCTATTTTTTGCAAGGTTTCATGGTAATTTATTCAGGTGGTTCACTTCTTACGTTGAGAGTCGAATTCAAGGAGTTATAATAAACGGTTTTACCTTTAGATGAAGTTGTGTCCCTTCTGGTGTTCCCCAGGGGTTTATACTGGGCCCGTTACTTTTTAACATATTTATTAATGACGTCGACTCCTGTTTTAGACACTCTAATTTTTTTTTGTATGATGTAAGATGTGGTGGCAGTAGAGTTGATGGTGTTGCTGGTTGTTTTTTGAAAGCGGGGGGTGAAACATTGGAGAGGGTCGGACACTTCAAATGTCTTGGGAGCTGTCTGAGCGAATCATGCGATAATAGTGGGGAGATCCGCTTGAGCAGGCGAGGACGGCATTCGTGAGAATGAGAAGTGTTCTAACCACGCGTGATCTCAGTTTGGCTCTAAGGCTCAAGGTCCTGCGTTGCTACGTTGTTCAGCGTCCTATTGTACGAATCGGAGTCATGGATGATGACGGACGCCATGTGCAAAAAGCTGTAGGCGTTCGAAAGAATGATTGTGACAATAATTACAATCGGTACATCAGTATGTGAAGAACGCGTCTTTGAATCGGTCCTTCTTCTCCTCTCTCCTACCCATGTACATCCTATCAATGAAGAAAGCAACGGGAAACCACTTCAGTTATCAATTTCCAGGATAATTACTGAAAAGTGATCACCTACGTCAGGGTCCACGTGATATGGCACAAAAAAAAAAAACGAAAAATGCCTAAACGCAAGAGAATTTTATAACTGTGGGAGTCGGCATTTTTCGGGGCTGTGCAAGGTTCGGGGCTTCGGATTTTCTTTAATAGTGTCAGTACCAGTCTGAGGTTTGTCAGGGTTTGTGGTTGGTCGTTTTAACTTACTCAGGCCTTGACTGGGCATGAATGCTTCAGGCAGAACCTCTGCAGATTTTATATAATCCGTGATCCTGGATGCATGTGCGATGGTGTGTCTGTGCAGAGTGTCAGTCATTTACTTTTTGATTGTGTGTTGATTGACGAGCAGAGGAATGATTGGATTGACGAATGTGAAAGAGTTGGTGTTGATTTTAGCGAGAATGGTTTCAAAAGAGCGATTCGCGAGGGTGTGGGTATGCAAGAGATTGGAAGTGTGTTGAAGAATATGGTCCTGAGAGTGCAGGCAACCAACGAAATGTTGCCATCTTGATTTTGCCTTCTTTTTCTTTTGTTCCTTTTCTTTGTTATTTTTTGTTTTGTTTTAATGTTAATGTTCATTCTTGATTTTATTGTATCTGTAAAATGTATTATGTATATAGGAACCTCGATCATAGTAAACGAGGTCAATAAATGATTTAAACGCAAGAGAATAACAATCAGACCAGTGCAACTAAAAACACCGAAACAAGGATTATTGTGAGCAAACCAGACAATAGGACAATGACAGACACGACTTCAGGCCTCGAGAGAGACAGCCAGCCAGCCAGTACATCGAGGGCTGCTGAAACGATGGAACAAAGGAAAGCACGACATCAGACCTCGAGAGAAACAGCCAGTACATCATAGAGTCCCGAGCAACGCCGGATATATAATAGTTACAGTTGAATGTGGTACCCTGTTACCCTTTATAAGGGCAATAGGCTTGCAGCATATAACAATGCACAATTGCAATACAATGTCATATGGCGTGCAGTGCATGCTGTGACAGAAGCAACTAGAGAAAAGCCTTAATCGGCTAGCAAGTCTGCTCCATTACGCTGAGCCACGTGCCTGATGGCTTACCCGGGGGAGCAGACCGTGACGAGGGGTTTTAGTGGGTAAGAATCCCTTGCTACTATCTACCCCGTAAGCCGGTGGCTGTTTTTCGGAAGATTTCCCCTCAACAAAAAAAAGGGTGCAGTCTGTGAAATAATTTCTGTAACCAATGCAGTAGTAAGGGCCACATTTATAAAGTATGTGACCAAAAGACAAAAATAAACATGCACATGACAATTAAAAATAACACCTAAGAGGACAGTGAAACAATAGAGGAGGGAGATAAAGATAACACCAAAAGTTATGACATATTTCAGGTTGGGGGGTGAACGAAAAATCTCATCTTCGTCGTCAATGTTATGCTCCTACAGTCTAGTTGTGGGGTCATAATTGATTAATACATTCTCTCCTGGAGGTCAGTACCTTTACTAAAAGGATGTCACGATGCGGAGCCTGGCATCTTGACACATTTCATTGGATGACTGGGAAAGATTTGCATTAATGAGATCAAAGTGACGCCATACAGGAGAAAAAGGTGTACAGGTATACAATTACAATTATGCAGTCGACAAGTCATCGTGGAAGACACACACACACACACACACACACACACACACACACACACACACACACATCCATACACACACACACACATCCATACACACACACACATCCATACACACACACACATCCATACACACACACACACACACATCCACACACACACACACACACATCCATACACACACACACACACACATCCATACACACACACACACACACACACATCCATACACACACACACACACACATCCATACACACACACACATAATATCCGTAGGTTAATGGATTAATGGAATGTTGGTACTGCACATTAATAGCTTCTATTAAGTTGACCAGAGAAACAAAACAACCATAACAATCCCTCCCTGTTAAGTGTTAACCATATTTTTGTTCAATCTCAATAAGGAAACCTTTTGTTTCATTGGAAATCAGCCTGCAATTACTAGAGTACAATATCCTTTACAAAAGTGTATGTTGAATACATAAATATTTTTGAAGAAATATTGAATTATCTTTTATAAAATCATAAAATTATTCATCAAATAGAAAAATAAAATGCTTATTAGCTATATAAACAAATGCCATCAAAATTAAAAGTAGGATAATGTTCTAAATGGCAAATGATATAAGGAATTACATCAACAGTGTGATAGTGCTTATGTCATATTTTCGAATTCTGCACTACTTATTAATATTTAAAATTTTGTGAAAAAAGTAAACTATTACATATTATTACAAATATAGGTTATCTAAAAAGTTAAGTTTATGACTAAACATTTATACAAAAATATAAAAAAAGGATGACATAAGTATTAATTTGAATGGATGACATAAAATTGTTATGAGAAAACTTGCATAGATAAAAATTCAATGGTATTCTTTCAATATTGAACTTAAATATTTTTGAATATCTTTTAATTCCTTTCGATTTTCTAAGTTTAAATTTTCTCCCATATCAAAAGAGTGATCATAAAATTCTTTTCCATAAACGTTTTCCCAATTAGGTTTAAATATTGTGTGATTGAATTCAACCCATTCTGTATATCGAAATCGAGAAGTACGCACTGAATAACCCATAATTTTTATCTCTTTAAGTTTAGGTTTATCACTATTCGGTTTCTTAGTTGGATACGTTCCAGGTCTTGGATATTGACTAAATGCAAATGATTCCACAGCTTCCTTCGTAGATTTTTCTGTACTCGTCATAATGGGAACGAGGCTTTTCCCTTCAGAACACAATTCCATAAATACATTTTTCTTGCATTTGGGAAAACTTTTGATTAATCCAGATAACTCTGCTAATGTTGGAAACAAATCAACCAATTCAACAATATCATTGGAAACCCTTTTGGCATTATACTTAAATTGAGGTGCGACAATCAGTAAAGGAACTCTAAGCGAAATATCATAATTACTATATTTAGACCACTCTCCATGCTCTCCCAATGACCATCCTAAAATGAATAAAATATTTTTAATCATAATTAAAAACGGATACTAAAAAAATTAAAATATTAATTCATACCATGATCGCCAGTCAGCACAACAATAGTATTATCAAAATCAATATGCTGTAATATTTTTCCCAATAAATCATCAATGTAAGAAATTGATGCGAAATAGCTTTGTTTAATTTTCAATGACCAGGTATCAGGCATATGACCGAATGGAAAAGACAAGTTCAAATTACGTATATCGTCTCTATCTCTTATGTCTGTCCAGGGATTCCATGCAACGGTGGGTAAGGTTGGTGGACGAAATGGCATGTTGGGTAACTTCAGTTCATTTAGAGGATAATAATCTGAAAATTCAAAATTGCAGTCAAATAAGTACAATAAAAATTGAAAAAGCATAGAAGTACTAACCTAAATATTCATGTGGATATTTAAGAGGAATGTGCGGCTTATGGAATCCGACAGCAATGAAAAATGGTTGATCAGAATTATTTTTGACTTCGTTTAACTTTTCAATAACAGCTTCCGTGGTTTGAATATCAGGTAAAGTTCCTTCAGGTTGAAATTTAACAACGACTGGACATACCAGATTTTTGGAAAGCTTTCCAGTTTTTTCATCGATACATACTCTCGATTGTTTATATTTTTCTGTAGAAGGATGATAAGGAGGTTCCGACCAACTGTATGGAAAATCATCGGTGAAATTGGAACTGACTCCAGGATGAAAAACTTTCCCGAAAGAAAACGTTTTGTATCCATTATTTTTGAAAAATTCTGGTAACGTGCTGAAATTTCCAGAAAACTCTCTCCAATAACTATAGAAGTCATATAAACGCAACGTGTCAGGTCGTCGTCCAGTTAAGAATGAATTTCTGCTCGGTGCGCATACTGCTTGCTGAAAATAAGAACAAAAATGTTTGTAATATAAAGAAGAACCAAGATTTTTTAAATTTAAACTATTTTCTTTTTATAATGTTCAAGAAAATTTCAAAAAATTAAAATGTTAACGTAAAGCAGTTTTTGAAATATTACAACAATACTTTGAATTGCTACATATTATTTTAATAACGAAAATTAGATTTCCATCTATGGTTATAGTCAGGATCTTTTAAGGGGGGGGGGGAAACACAACTTTTTATATGTATGCGATACAAATATGCTGCTTTTTTCATGAAAATATAATATGCGAGTTCAAGTTGTTCAAAAATTTTATTCACGATCAAGTTATATATCTCTACATAATTCTCATAATAAAGTAAAATTCTTTTTCAGATTCGAACATAATAAAAGTAAAATTGCAAAAGTTTATAATAAAATTGAATCACAAAAAATTAATAATGGAAGGGAATAGTAAAATCATACATACAGCTATACAAGATGGTTTACATCCTTATCAACATTTGCACATGGGACATGTGTCTTTTCTTGACATATTACACATCAAGTAAGTATTTTTACTGTTTTCTGACGCACTGAATCCGAAAAATGTGATCGAACACTTGTGACAATTCAAGTCGTCCATTTTGAACTCCGCGACGTCGGCAGAAAATTAAAGTACCAACAACGCGATTCTAATAAACTCAAACTTTTATGTTGGTACCTTTGACGTGATTAATTTCGAATATTTCACAACACAAAATGGAGCAAATGGGTGAAATTACAAATTCAAAATTTAAGTTAAAGCATATCTAATCATTATTTTTTAAATACAAAAAAAATAAGACAAATAGGAAAAATTGTTTTTGATAAATGTGATAGATTTCAAGTGCTGATGTTTTATGTGTTGGTTTTACATAATGTTTAATTTAATTTTCGATTAAATCATAAAGTTTTAAAGATATAAATGATGTTATAATATTAAAAAAAATTATAAAACGTAAAAAATTGAATTTATTATACAATTATATTCTCATATTGCATTTATGTATGTATACTACAAAATATAAATTGAAATATAATCATTTTATTATAACAAAAAAAGCACAAAAAACATTTATTTAAAACAATAAAAAAACACAAGGGGCCGGATAACGAACAAAAAAAAATTCAATCCTTATCATTCAACCAATCTAATCAACAAAAAAATAAACAAACTTAAACAACAACAAACCAAAAAAACAACCCGACCCAACCGAACGACCTTCAAAACATCCAAAACACCCAAAACATCCAAAAACCACCAAAAAACAAACCTGAGCGAAAGCCTTATCGAAAACAACTCCCCTACGAGCCAACCCATCATAATTCGGCGTGAACAACCCCTTCTCTTCATCTCCAAAAAACCTCAAATCATCACCGACCACCACCAGCACACTAGGCCTCCGCCCCTCGACCTTCCCCGCCAACCAGAACGGCAACACCAGCAGTAGCGCGCCGACGTTCATAGGAGACGCGCGCATTTCCCGCCCCAGCCGCCAAACACAATCAGCTGACCCCGAAGGTGCTCCGCCCCCGCGCCCCCTAAGCCAACCTAGCGCTCCGCCTGCGGCCTGCACAGGGCCAAGGGGCGCCACGTCCGACGATGGTGACAAACCCACAATACCAGGTACTAATCTTGTGCGCATTTGCGTGACAGTAATACCTCAATGCCAATACAGACCAATATAGCTCTTATTGCGTTATATATAAAGATCTTTATCGTTTATATTCAAAACGTTCGAACAGTATCGACGCTTGAACAATTATATAAATAAGACACTTTTGTTGATTAATTTGGCGTTCAAAGGGTTTCAGTCTGTTTTTGCGATGCGTTCAATGTTTTTTATATACATTTTTTTTGTATGGATCGTTTTATATTGGGATTTTAGCGATGTCGTTCAAGTTTCCTTTGTTCGCTTATTGCATAGTGCATAGGTGCTTTTTTTTTGACCGCAATTCGTCCGACCTTGCGTTCTTGTTGTTGCACAATCGGCGTGCAAGATGCACGCAAACGAAAATATCGACGGATCCTTCGGGTTTGTATATTCGTAAACAATGGCCGCTTCTGCGCTGGCCATTGTTCGCGGGATTGCTCCGTTTTGCACCGTCGTTGGTGCAACGATGTCGACGCAGTAGAATATATTACGTGTTGTTTACTGTTTGGGTGTGTAATGTTTGTTTTTTGATGAGGATCGATTGGTTTGTGGATTGTTTGGGTTTTGGTGTGAATATGTATCGTGGGTGTTCGGATCGAATTTTGGTGCTTTCGCGTTAGAGGGGCGCAAATGGTTCATCGTGAAAGTCGGTGGCTGTCGTTGTTTTGGCGTGAATAAAAATTTATTGTTGGTGTTCATATCGAATTTTGGTGTTTTTTCCGTTTTGCAAATGGTTGACGCATAAAAATTGATAGCTGTCAAATCGTGAATTTGTAGCCAAAGTATAAAGCGAGTGTACACTATTTTGACATTCTATGTTTTTTGTATTCTGTGTTTTATTTATTGTTGAACGTTTGGTTTAATTTTTTTTTTAAATATACTAATCGTATCTCATTAATTCGGGCATTCGTATAGGGAATAAGTACTATTGTTTAAATTCCTATTAAATCATAAGTGTAATACATAACGTAGGTAGACTTTACAATTTCAATTCAAATCAGCAATGACTATTTTATATGAAACGAAATATGAAATTGTACCACTCTGACAAAAAATAACTATAAATTTCTATGACATCCATTAAAAAAATTTAATATACGCAATTAATTTTATTTATCAATAAATAATTTACGCAGGATTATCAATCAATTAATTATTGAAAGTGCGTGTTTGTTGTGTCATTGAAAACGGTGACCTCTAGTTTATCTCGTTTGTACAACTTTGGAATAAATTTATTGTTAATTGTGCTCGCAATTTATGATATGTCGGTATTTAGGGAAAAATGATTAAATAAACAAAGTCACAATAGAGATTCGTCATAAATAGTTGTAACGTCGTAGTATTGTCAACATATTTTACGAATCATTCGGTTACGATACTATCAGCTGATATGTGTGTTTGTTTTAACGATACGTTGAATTTTAACAGGTGCGTTACTTGTCATTTACATAGTTTTGTTTTCTATCGTGTTTATTGCGCATTTTGATGTTTTCAAGTTGTTTTTCGTATATATAGTTGTATTCGAAATAATATTATTGAGTATCTTTTGATATGTTCATATAATATTGTATTTTTTGTGTCAAATTTAAATTGAGTCATCTATAATTAGTTGTAGAACGTCATTTCAGTATAGATGATGCAATCATTCGCAAATTAAGAATTCGTATATTAACGATTTTCAAAAACTTTTAAATAAAACTTAACAAATATAATTGTGTCAGCATTAATAACAAAACAACAACATTCTGTTATTATCAATAAAAACAATTTAGTGATAAGGCAAAAAACATTATTTTGCTTTATCACGTTTGACATTTTGTTATGGATAATGAACTTTATAGTAATTCGAAACGTTCACTTTCTTTACAGATAAAATTAAATAACGATGTCTGCGGAATCGCCTCGTCGGTTGCGTACGGGAGGGCCACTTCTGGTGCCGCCGCAGCCTCCCAGCGACCGCACGCTCATGGATACAGTATCTGGATTCATTAACGATGTGACCCTCACCAGCAGTCCGGGAATAGATCCGAAAGACATCATACAATGGGCCCGATTTGAAACGGCCGATCTGAACGAGCCGAAATCGGAATCTGACGACGGAGATATACAACCTCTTCTCCTCGTTCTTGGTTATGGGTCCGGAATTCAAATATGGGTCATACAACCGGGTGGCGAAGCTCAGGAAGCGCTGTCGTGGCGGCAAGGATCTGTAAGAGTGTTGAGATTGTTGCCGACTCCATCCTACGGCGATTACTATTCACAGAAGAGGCCTTTGATCGCTTTGTGCGATTCGACAGGTCCTGGAGCCGCTTATTGTAATCTGAGTTTCATATCTTTGGCGGGCGGAGACCAGGTATGTTATGATTATGTTTTTAATTCAAAATATAAAATGAGTTCGGTAATAATTTTTTTTAATTTGATATTTCAGGTCAAAAGCATAAAATTTAAAAATCCTATATTGGATGTGGTTGCCAACAAAAGATCTATTGTGGTTTCTTTTTCGGAGCGCTTAGCAGTATTTGATGCTTGCAAATTGGAAGATCGTTTAACTGTAACAACATGTTATCCGTGTCCTTGTCCTCTTGGCGGTGCGAATACGACCAATCCTTTGTCTTTGGGTGATAGGTGGTTAGCTTATGCTGAACGTCGTATCATTCCATCGAAAAGGAGCAGCGGAGGATGTGAAGGTGAAAGTTGATTCTTTAATCGAATAAATTTAAATATAATTACTACAAATTTATATTTATATTTGATTTAAATGATTATTCAGGTGAAGGTGTTGCGAGTTATACTGCAACTGTGTTACATGCTGCTAAGTCTTTGGGTAAAGGTTTAAGAGGACTCGGTGAGAGTGTTGCTAGTAGTTTAGGAGGAGCACGCTCCGGAGGAATGTCCCAATCCCCTTCACCACCACACTCCGAACAATTACAACCAGGAGTGATCACCATAATTGATTTAGAAGTCAGTATAACGTATAATTGTATTAAAAATGAATATATTTTTATATTTTTACCCGTTCTTATTTATTGCTCATTATTTGTAGACTTGGAAATTGAACGAAGAAGGAAATATCGATCAAAACGAAGAGAGCTCTTCGTCCACCAATGATTCAGTTGTGGCACATTTTGTTGCGCATTCAGAACCTATAGTTGCTATTAAATTTGATGCTAGTGGCATGCTCTTAGTTACAGCCGATAAACGAGGACATGATTTTCATGTGTTTCGAATTCATCCACACCCGAGTGGTCCAAATTTGGCTTCAGTTCATCATTTGTATGTGTTACATAGAGGTGATACCACAGCTAAAGTGCAGGTTTGTAAATTGTTGAGTTTTTATTGAGTTTTTTCAATATTGTGTTTATTGATGTTCTTTTTCTTTTGTTTGCAGGATATAAATATATCTTTCGACAGTCGATGGATTGCAGTGAGTACTTTGAGGGGTACGACCCATGTTTTTCCTATAACACCCTATGGAGGAGCTGTAGGTGTGCGTACTCATGCATCACCACATGTAGTTAATCGTTTGTCCAGATTCCATCGTTCAGCAGGCTTGGCAGCAGACGGAAGATCTAATAGCCCTGTTAATATTTTTTTTATGAATCATATCAATCTGTTTATTTGTATTTTATCAGAATTTTAATTTTTATGTTATTTTTATCTTTAAGGTCGGAGAAAATTTGGTCAGCGCAGCTTGGTATCCAAATCCCCGTTTACCACCATTTCCAACACCTTGTACCATTCATCCTTTGGCTCAGTTACGACCAGCTCCTTTGTGCGGTGCTGCACCAACAATACCAACCCACACAATAACAAGAAATAGTTCTGGTAAGTTATTCTCAATAAACATTATTTTTCAATTGAAACGAAATGTCAATTATTTGATAATATTGTGTTTAAGGTCGGCAACGTTTATCATCTTTATCTGAAGAGGGACAATTACCTTTAGTTGTATGTGCACAGTGGGGAACAGCAAGTCGTGGCGTAGCTGGAGTTACACGTGCTAGAGGCCTACCATCGCCGCCTCCAACACAAGCTCTTTACGTCATGTCTGCTCACGGCACTCTCGTACAGTACTACATTCATCCAAAACATGCTTCAGGTATAAAAAAAATGATTTTGATTATTTCACATGAAGTTATAGGTATTTTCTGATATTTTATTTACAACGAGTAGGTATTCCGAAAGAAAAAGTATGCGATAATACATCCATCGAAGTAGAAGTCGAAGCCAAAGTTCAATGGCCCCTTTTGAGACCTCAGAATTCTAACGATATCGTTGCACCTTTGCCATCTCATCATATTTTAATTAAAACCGTTCATCCAATGAAGGTAATAAAAAATACACAGTTTCATTATATGTTATCAGAATTGTTTAATTTAATTTTCGTTTTTCATTAGGGCTCGTCTGAAAAGAGTTTTCTAGATGCTGAAGATCGTTGGCTCAGCCAAGTCGAGATAATGACTCATGCTGGGCCACACAGAAGACTTTGGATGGGACCTCAGTTTGTTTTCAAAACGTATAATGCAGCTTCTGGGTTAGTGCTGTCGAATTGTATATTAAAAATATGAATGTTCGACAAACGGTTTGAAATATATATTTTATCATTTCAGTACATCGTTATCACTGTTAGATTCTGACGCTGTTGAAGTAGGGACTGGTCCAGCGGTGGCTCGTTCAAATCCTGTGAATATGCCAGGTGCACGTCCAATGGTGCCGGTACTCATAGAATCTGGATCCGCTAGTACGAAATATCACAATTTTAAATTTGGTTTTAAAAGTAATTTTCCGTTTATTAAATCAAAATGTTTTTTTAGGTTCGCTGGAGCACTCGCCTCGTTTGTCAGATGCATATAGAAAAATAGGCAATAGAGATAGTAATATTAATTTCAAGGATGGAGAAAATGATGCTGGTCATCGAGAGGGGGAAGTGAGGTTGAAAGAAGATCTAGCCGAGGCTATGAGAGATACAGATCAAGGTGGGTTTTTAATATTTCTCTAAATCTTCATTGTTGCATTAAGCTTTATTTAGGAAGTTTATCATTCTTCAGTGTCTTATTCAATGTACCACAATTGTTTTGAAAAATCAGATCCAACTGGTGTGAGAGAACAAATTTTTCTTTCAATACACTTAATTTGATAAAACTCCTATTTTCTGTTGTTGTGAAAGAGGATTAATTCAGTATGTGTTAAAAGGATTATGAACTGTATAACAGCCCCTTGTGTATGTCTATTACTTTTGTCACTTTGTGGCATTTCAGTGCAAATCAAGAAAATAAAAAAATAATTTTACATTTGCATGTTTTCACAAAGCATGTATACTTTACACATACACAAATATTTCAAAATGATTCATGGACTATGCTGATTTTTTTATTGTTATGAATATTCTTTTGAAGATGAAAACAGGAAACTTGAGTTGTTGTTTGTGGTGGTGGGCGAGAATGAGCCAAAGGCATTCATTATTAATTACTAACTTTCTTTAATCACTTTTTTATTTTCGAGTGATTACTTATGCTGAGTAACTTTTTTATTTTTAAATATACAATTTGCACATTCTTTGTATTGTATATGCAACATATATAATTAGTATCACAATATTTTTCTTACAACTTATATATTTTGTAGAAAGTGTAGTAAATATATAAGAGAATAAGTTATTAGTATTGATGTGCCTTTGGGTTGTTCTTTTGTCCAGGTTGTGAATGGGCAATGGAAGGCTGGAGCAAAGGAGACGATTGTAGGGCACCACACGTTCATCGTATAGTGAATCCTCTGGGGACCGTTGTCAGCGGTACATCGTCGACAAGTCCGTCACCTCCTAGTGTGGAGGATTCTCATATATTGTCAAACGAAGATGAAGCTCTGTTTAGACCCGTCGTGAGAGCCCCTCGATCTCTACCGGCACCAACTGCACCCCCTACTAAACCGTTGTCCTCGCGTACATTATTGCCTGCACAACAAATCAGTGCTGCAAATAGCCAGTCTGCTAACGTGGAGGTGGCTTCGGCTGCTTCTCTAACTGACCATGTTGTTATACCTGCCAAATTATCATTTAAATTTCCAGAGCCCTCTTTTAATGAATGTGCTGAATTGGATTTTGAGGTAGATATCCAAGATTCGTTGCCACCGCCCGTTGAAAAACCGCTTGCGTCGAAAAAGTCTTCTGTCGAGAACACCTGTATGAATACTTCCGAGAGTAAAAAAAGAATAAATAAAAAGCAAAAAGAAGAAAAATCAAAACAGTCCCTAAGTGCCATAAATATTTCAAAAGGTGAACCAATAGTAAGCAATAATAAAAAACCAAATTCTTTTTCAACTAAATTGACTTCTAGTTCTGATTCGTTTGATCATGATTTTTTGAAAGCTGTAGATGAAATACAATTTTGTAATGATGAACTGGTAGAAAATTTGGACACTGCACAAAAAACACATATCAGTAAACATGAAATGGCCGTAGGAAAATTAAATTGTAAAGCCTTTGTCATTAAAACGAAGACTTTCAAAAATGAACCCGATCCTAAAATTTTACAAGACACGAGTTCATCGAAGCTTCAAAACATTGAGTCTGACATATGCGATAAGGAAAAGAGTGATTGCTCAGCATTAATCGATGCACTTTCTGATACTGACAATAGTGATTATATACAGGGTAGAGAAGTTTTAAAAGATAAAGATGTTAATAGAGTAATTGATATACCTGGTTATTCAGACGACTCTCCTTGGGAAGTTTTATCTGAAGCTAAAAAGGAAAAAGTCGAAAGTGTAAGCGAGAGCGTAATATCGGGTGTGGAAGATAGTATTGATAACAATAGTTGTAACACGACTGATGAAGCTAAGCCAAAAGTTAAAAAAAGTAAGAAAATCAAACCCAAGTTTCGCACTGTATTCAAAGCCAGTAGTCCAATCAGGTCCACCGTTTTCGATTCGAACGTTGAAGATATAGTAGAGCCCAAGGAGTCGTCGCCAAGCCCCGTTGTGAGTTGGAGTAACATAGCATCAGGTTCTGTTAAAAAATCAGTAACTGATTCTGTTGAAAGTGATTCTAATTTTTCGAAAGATTCTACCATTTATAATGAAAACAACATTGTAGTGGCTTTGTGTGACTCACCACAGGTTACGGAATTATGTTTCGTTGATGAACATCATTCATTTTTCCAAGAACCACCACCGTTGGAACCTATTGATCTCATTCTTGACGATGAAAAGTTGGAAGTCATGAAAGATAGTTTCTTAGATTACCAGTCTTCATCAAAAAATGACGATGACACAAATGAAGATTTGTTACAAACTAGTGTTCAAGTTCATTCAGTAGTTTCAGAAAAAAATCCATTGTCGGAGGAGAATATGAAGAATTCTAAGGTGATTGAAAGCGAAGAATGTGATGAAAACATTCTTCAAATCAGCGAAGAATTAACGAAAGATTCATATAAAATCCGGAAGTCTATCACTATGGAAAAGTCGTCTGACGAAGAGAATGTTTCACCCTCTGAAAGCGATGATGGTACTCAAATGGTGGCACTTGAAGAGAAACAGTCTCCGGATTCTTTACTCATATCTCTAACCCCTCCCGCAGCAATCAAATCAAATAACAATAAAAAGAAATCGAAACGCAAGCGCAGGTAAAATTAGCTCTCTAAAGATACTGTTTATTTTGTTATTGATAAATTATTAAGAATTGTTAGCACCACATTATTTATTATTGTGAAAATATTGCTGAAAAATGTTTGCTATTATAAATGTATATTTGAACTTAAAATTTCTACTTTATCAAAGGACTTATTATTATTTTATAAAAATCTTACAACCAATTAAGTTTTAAGGCCTATGCTAGTTCTTGTACATATGTTTTTACTTAATATTTTGGAATACATCTTTAAATGTCCAGCTTTTAAAGTTTTTAAATTAATTTTGTCAAAAGAGAATAAAGTTAGATGTTTGTTTTAGTAAACTGAAAATTTTAACTTTTCAATACATATGTTCATATATGTATGTGTGATAATAATATTGTTGTCTTGAAAACCTCAAAATATTAATTGTTAATAATATAAAAGTAGACCATATTATTTTGATCTCTTGTTGTATATAAATTAAAAAATTAAAAATGATCAATGCTATATTGAAATGTATGGGAACCATAAAAATTACCAAACCTTCGATTCACAATCATGATTTTGTTTGATGTGATAATTTTAGATATTCTTTACGATTAGTACAATTGGATGAAATTAAGATTTTCACTATTGATAAGAAATATTCCTGATTATATGTCTTATTTATTAACCGTAGAGATTCAAATGTAGATAGTTTGGAACTATTTGTATATTTATAGATACATAAATGCAAGGTGGGGTCACTGAATAACTTACTTAAAATCTTGCATAAACGTAAATTAAATCTTGTAATAATGTCTTGTATATCAGTATGACCTCGTCACTAGCTTTGAAAAAATTGTTCATTTTCATATGTTTTCTTTGGTGATCCTTATATTTGGAAATATCTCGCACTTTGTTTAAACAACAGTTTCATATGAATTCGAGATTATATTTTTTGAATAATTTTTATTATACACATCAATTTATTTAAACAATACTTTATGTAATGTTTTTGAACTGACTATTTAACCCTCTTTATGTAGCTGATTTTTCAGTTGACTACTTACTGAAAAAGCTCACAAGTAAAATTTTTTTTATTTTAACTTATTTAATCATTTGCACACTGAGCTTTTCAGCAGTTGTTTGTCGCACTTATGAATATACGCCTCAAGCTTGAGAGGGTTAATTAATTTATATTGTGAATGTAATATTATGAAAAACTAAATTTTCAAATTAAACCTAACTGTTTTAAAAAATTATTATCGTCAAAGTGACTTGTTAATATCACTTTTTATTAAGATTTGTATCATATTTTAATCCATTTCAAAGGCGTTGTTGTACTGTGCCATTATTCTTTGTTCGCGGGGTGCGAGATGGTTGACTTAATGAAAAATCAAAGAGGCAACATGATATGTGTTCATTTCTTATAAGTATTATTTAAAAATAATAAAAAAAAATTAGCATGTTATTCGTATTTGGAAATGTTTGCTTATTTCCAAGTTCAATGTTAATGCTAGTATTTATTCTAAATAGTGTGATTTCATCAAACGAATGTGTGATTAAATGTATGAAACAAAAAAAAAAAAACAAAAAATGTCAGTTTTTGAGATATCAGAATATTTTTAATATCAACATTTACGTATTTTACATTAGACAAGTGACAGCTATTTTGTGGTAACAAATATTTCAGTTTTTTTTTCATAATCATGTTATTTTAAGAACTAGAGGAATTGACGACTTAATATCACATACAGTTTTTATCTTCGACTATAACGTTGGGTACAATACATTTTTTCGTATTAATGTTTAGTAAAATTTACAATTTTTCATAATGATTGTTTTCGAGTGTGCTTTGTTTAGCGACACAATTTCATGTACAAAAACAAAAGTTTTTCATGCGCTCTTTGCAATTATTGCATTATCATTGATCATTCTTTTTGTGTGGACTTATAAACTATTTGTTGAAGCAGGGCTGTGCAATTGGAATATTTCCAAAGTAAACTAATCTCAAAAATTATAAAAAAAAGTGCTTGAATATTTTTTGAAGTTCTTTAAAAATCTCTTTAGTGATTATCAATTATGAGTTTTGTGCTATTTTAGGTTAGGAAAAATAAAAATCTGAATTAGGAAAATGTAAAAAAAATGACTTTGATTTTTAGCATATGGGATTATTATCAGCAATTGAAATAAAATATGTGTTAATTTTATTATTATTGCTAATAATTGTAGTATAATGCTATTAGTGTTTTATGACAATCTTAACATTTCTCTTATACGCATAACAGTTTGAAATTTCATCGTTAAGCCATGAAGTAATTATTTTATGATAGTAATTTGCTACTTATCGATCGGTTAAAAGATTATTTTTTAGTATTAAAACTAACTGCACAGCTCTTAATTAAGATTATTTGTTAATGATTTGCTTCATTTTGTTATTATTGTTGAATGCCTAGCCGACTTTATTTTGAATCATATTTGTACTTCCTCATTTACAAATGTTGACTTAATTTTAAGTATTTATTTCTTTATATTTAATTATATCATATTTTTGTTATATGTAGAACACAATAGCACAAAATTCTATATTTATGTATTAAGAATTGAAAACAACCAAAATTAAAGAAAAAAAATATACATATGCAGCTCTCTAAAATTTCATAAAAAAAGAATAAAATTGCTGCATTCTGTAGTCAAACCAAATGTAGCTGTGAAAATATTAAAAAAACACAATAAAAAATTTAAAAACTCAAAAAATTGTTTCATTTACGACATAAAAACAATTCACAAAACACTAATCAATTCTGAAATGGACTTGTGTAGTTTGCTAAAACATTTCTTTATTTCAATATTGCATGTTCAAAGCTATCAGTAGTTCCGTAGTCAAAATGTTAACTTTGCATCAAAAGATCAATAGCTAACAACCTTTTGAACAATATAACATGTCAAAAAAGATTCGAATTTCTAAATTTGACCATCGCCCGGATTGACTCATGTCTGATTTTTGTTCTTCTAGGAGGTAGTCGCTCGTTTGACGCCGAGCAAGAAGATCTGAGCTCAAGCAGTTTCAGTTCGGCGAGCAGGGCATCGCTCGACCCGCCCTCTTCACCCACACCGAGCTGCAGCGGCGATAACATTTTGCACTTTCCCGGCGATTCGAGCGGTTCCGTTTAATCATTGAATACAAATTTCACCGACGCTGAACTTTCACCAAATTTCATATTGATCTCTGTGATTGGAAATACATTTTTTTTGTATGATTCAGGTTACTTATAGGCAATTTTTTTCTCAAACAAAATGTCCACCGCTTATTAATTGTTGATACGTTTACATGTTCCTACTGGTGGGATTATATTATTGTTTGATGTTAGCCAATAGACAAATGTTTCTCTTTAGTATAACAATTTTGTCTTTAGCTTTAATATTTTTGAGTGGGATAGTTTTTTTTTAAAGTTCTTAATCTATGTTAACACATTTGCAATCAGTTGTATTGTTTTGTCTGATTTATTAGGTTTTTTCTATATTATTCTTCCGACCCAGTGTGTTTTTTTCATTATATTTATGTGTGATGATAAACTGCATATATTGCAAATGTGTCAATAATTAATCAATAACCCATTATTTTTTATAAATGTTTCTTATTGATATTGTTTTCAGTATTATGTCTCATTCAAGTATTTTTTATATTTTTTCTTCTGAATTATTGAATTATTAAAATTAAATGGGTCATTTTGTTAATTTAATTCTCGTTTTTTGAAATGAATCTAATGAAATTTTTTACATATACAATTACCTGTTCTAGATCTGTTAGTTTTTATTATTATTATATAATTATGTAATATAGATTTAATTTGCTCATTTTCTATGGAATTTAATGATTATAATTGACTGAATATGTACATTTTGTCTGGCCGATGATTCAATTTTGTCTTAAATTTTGAACGGTTTGTAAATTATGACAGGGTAGAATATTATACAACCATTATTAATTTCCCTGTATGTAAAAAACGGATATATTTTGTGAACGTTGATAACTTAGAAATTCGAATTGGATTTATAGATTTTGTATATTCAAGATATTTGAAAGTACTTTGTTAGTAAATATATATATATTTTGTTTACCTTTTATAATACATCTATATAACAAAAAAAATTATTAATTTGTCTTCCTCTGATGTTACATTGAAATATGAGCATTGAAATGTCTTTTCCAGTTTTATTGTAGTTGATATTTGGAATAATTCTCGATTTCAATAATATTTTGTTTAAGCGTGGTAAGGTCTGGAACTATGTAATTTTAACGATTTTGCTGTAATTAGATTTTATATTGCACAATTTTCGACACTTCGACATGGAAATTCGCTAAGCGAAATATAATATTGTGTAGTTTTTTTAATCGAAAGTTAGAATGAATTATTAAATGTTACAATAGGGAATTTGTTTATTGAATATTTTATTTTAATGTTACTATGTGAAAGTTCGATTAGTTTGAAAAGGGGGTTACTTTATTCAAAATGTATATTTGTAATTGAAAGGTAATATCTTTATGTTATTGAATATTTTGAGTTTCGTTGACGTATATGTTTGGTGGAAAATAGTTTTATTCGACAGACATTGGTTTATTCATATCGTAACTCGAACATTCCATAAAATCAACTAGGACACCAATTATTGTTTGCAGACATTTATACATTAAACGGTTGTGAAAATTGTGCATTTCAAAATGTACAAAATGAAAATTTTTTCGAATAACTCTTCTCATTAACACAAAAGTAAGTACAATTTTATATATAAAAACAACAAAATTTTGATAGGATATTTTACAGGGAAATAACTTTTAAATCTTTTAAGATGACAAATTTATTACCATATTTTTTCATTTAATACATAAGTATATTGAAATAAGTATTTGGATAATGAGGATTTTTTACCACTTCTGCATTTTTTACCATTCCATAATCAAAAAAATTCACATCTGCTAAAAATTTTCATATTTAATCTTAAAAATTCTATTGTAAACGTCTTAAAAGAAGCTCTTAACGTTAAGAATAAATTTAAAACATTATATTGAACTGCAGTAATTATTATTTTATACAATTATTTGTAACGGGTTTTATGTTCATCGGGTCCATTTTTATTTGATGAAATTCCAGTATTTAGTTTTCTCTCTTTTTTGTGAAAATAATTATTTTTAGGTTCAAATTATTTAGTAAAAATTATGTAAATAGCACATACTTAAGCAAAATTTCATAATGAGCTGTGATGAGTGATAAATACAATTCTCAATGAGTAGTTGCCAGACGATGCGTCATTTTTGTTGAGGCCTTGTACCGAGTGTGATTAACTAATGTGAATATAAAATTTGCCATTTAAAGGTTACGTTAAGAAAACAAAGAAAAAAAATTGTTTATATAGAAGCGGCCAAATGTAGTACGTGTGACATATTTTTTCATTTAAACATTTTTAATGGACAAAACGCATAGTAGTTGTCATATGATGTGTAGAAAATATATTATTATAACCATGAAATGATGAAATCAATATATATTCGATTTAATATTTCTGATGGCAAGTTTTAACGGTTTATATTTGTAGCGAATGGTTTTGTAGATTGCATATCATCTATTTAGACTTATTTACATTCAATTAGTCTTTTTATATATACAGCAATATTATTTTAACGATTTTGTCAAGACAAAAAAATACTCTAGTCACGAGAGCCACAATATATTGATATAAGGCACCTTCTCATATTTTACTTAAATAACTTATACTCGTTTCTAGTAATATATCCGGGAGTGAAACATTTTTCATTTGAGTCATTTTAGTCTTGAGAAATGGAAAAATACAACCATAAAACGATGTGATTTCAAATATTTGTGATAGCTTCATAATTTTTGCAGCGTGCATATGTATAACATAGCAAATAGAGCGAGTCTCTTAAGAAACTTAGCACGTAGACTTATATGTACTATACACATATATCTATTTTAATACATTAATCAAAACTATTTACTCTATAAATGTTTTTGTAATTGAATAGAGGTGAATAAATAAAACAACTGGTTTCTACAATTTTTTCTTTTATTATCCTTCGTTTCCTCATTAGAATATGTAACATTATAACTCAACAAATAAATCTAACTAAACAATCCTTTGAAAAATTATCAATAACATTATTGATTAATAGAAAACAATTGCTTTAACAATTTAAAAACAATAAAACCTTAACATAAAAGGTATCCGTGCGACACTACCCATAAACGCACTCGTACACCTGCAAAAACACAAGTTTCAGACGTTTTCATCCGCCACTTAGTTTATTATGTGTTTCGCAGATGTTTGAAGAGCGATCACAGATAGGAGATAAGCAATAAAAAGTGTTTTCGTTCGGCATTAAGTGATTGGAACCTCCACCTGGTTAGAGAGCGGATTCGGAGCAGGGGACGGAGACGCACACTCACAAACAACTTGTTTATGAGGCAAGTTTGAATGGCTTTTCGCCGCTCGAGCGGCTACATTTCGACGTCTAGCTACAGATACTGGTGGATTCTGCTGAATGGTCGTAGATGGGTGTAGCAAGTGGGACGGTGAGCTGAAAGAAGTTTGCACCGCTCCCCGTGGGGCACTTGCAAGGAACTACAATATGATTTAGTTGAGTTTTTCTCGTTTTCGCTTTATATATTGTTTCGAGGGGTTCGTTTTGTGATTACGTGGGATTTCAGATGGTGCTTGATATTATAGTTTTCATAGGCATAATATAAATTAGCGATTTTTGATGGATGGGCCTAATGTCATGAAGGTTTGTGATATTTATTATTATTTTTTAAAATTATGATTTCTTACATATATATTGGAAATAACATATTGGAGATTGGAAGAATTTATAAATGTAAACAAAGTGTGAAATTTGACTACGTAGGTTTTATACCAGGGCTTTGGAGCAGGCACTTTTTGGAGTTGCTCCGCTCCGGCACCCGAGTACTTGCTCCGCTCCGCTCCGCGCTCCGCTCCGCGCTCCGCTCCGCGCTCCGCTCCGTGCTCCGGTTAAAATTTTTAAATAAAAATTATATTCATTGATATACCTATAAATTCATGTAAAAAATAAAAATAACGTGTTTATTTACAATTAATTTATTAAAAAAATTAACTTATAATTTAAAAATCCATATTAAACACTAATAATATACGAGTATAATAACTCACCGAAGAGTAAGAGAAAATAGGGGAAAAAAGATAAAAAATATTAAAAATTGGTATACCATTTTCCCAAATACATGTATACCTACATATAAAAATTAAGAGAAAAACAGCATATAGCATATTAGATTATATACGTTTATAATTTTTTATAGAATATAATCTCACAAACTAAAAATAGAATTATATTACTGTGAGAATGAGAAAACAGGGAAAAAATATTAAATTTATAAAGTGGTATAGTCAGGGCCGGATTTAGACCATAAGAGGCCATAGGCTATTCAAATTTTGAGCCCCCCCCATTTTTACGAATAGAGAAAAATCTAATAGAAGCGTTAATTTAAATAATATAAAGATATAAGAAATATAATATAAAAAAAGACAATAAATTGCGCCGCAGGCGAAATTTTTTTCATTTTTTCATAGATTTCTTAAGATTTAAACCAGTTGTGTATAGCTCAGGGTCTACTACGAGATTTACTCCAGCTCACCGTCTTATTGTAATTACTAAATTTTCTTATTGTAAGACTAATTCTCATTATAAAATTAAAGAAATGTAAATAATATATTTTTTATGAATTTCAACAATAACTTATGAAAGTTTTAAATTAATTTATAATACAGACAAGCGCCGCAGGCGAAATTTTTTTCGTTGATATGTCATGACTTATTCTAAAAACAGCGTAAAATTTCCGAAAACAACGTTAATTATTATTATTTTATCTATAATAAATACTGAGAAATTGCAAACCTAGTTTAACCCTAGAAAATCAAAAGACATACATAACATGTTATGTCCCAAAGTTTGATTTAGATCTTGTATTACAAAATATTTAAAAAAAATCTGTAAATACTTATTAAATGTATAAACATTACGATGAAAAATGTCAAATAATAAAATTAAAAAAATATATATATATCGGAGCACGGAGCACTAAAAATTTTCTAAAAATTTTTTGCTCCGGCTCCGCTCTTGCTCCGGGCAAAAAAACGCTGCTCCGACTGCTCCGCGCTCCAGCTCGCGCTCCGCTCCAAAGCCCTGTTTTATACTATAAATTCAACCGTTCAAATTTCAAATTTAACATTTTGAAGTTTAAAAGATTGAATTTGCAGTTTGAAAGGTTGCATTTGAAGTTTAAAAGGTTGAATTTGAAGTGTAAAACCTATATCAACACAAAAAATCAATAATTCTAACAATTCTATACATGGTAGAGTGGTAGACGCTCGATTGGAGACCGTCGCGGGGAACCGTTCGAGTTTTTTTTTCCCGGGCAAAATAAAAACGTATTGAAAAATGTTCACGTATTTTTTTGTCGCCGCTCCGGTTTTTAATTAAAGCGTAGGTGCGACGTCGTTTTGTCGAGGGCCTCCGTCCGCCCGTTTAATTGGATTATGGCGGGACTCTTTCGAGTGCAATTATATCGCCGCTCTTTCGGCCAAAAGCGGACGCGCGCGCGTTCAACGGACGATTTTCGAATTTTTAAAACGTTAACTTCGGACTGATGGCGCGAGGTAGTGGACGATTAGATTAACAAGGGCGAGCCTCCATGATGAGCAGGAGCATACCTACGTGTTTACGTATTCTTATGGATTGCGTATTCTTACGTTCACGTTTACGCTTGCGTTCACGACACACACAATTACGCTCATGCTCACTACACTCACGTTTAAGTTCACCTTTGGGGCTCACCCTAAAGTCTAGCTAGTAAATAAAGGTCCACATAACGAATTTACTGAATTATGAAATAAAAAGGGATTAAAAATGGGTTGTTTCAGATATGTTGTTGAAAAAATAATTCTTTTAATAAATGTTCTTTTAAATCAATCATAAAATTATTGAGACTATATAATAATAGTAGATTTCTGTGTAAATGTCTGTGGTAACGTGTTTAGGCATAATTTTACAACATAGGCACAACAAACCTTTTTATTTTATATTTTAGCAAAGTCGTAGCCAGATTTTTTTAAGGTGGGGTCCAAATACATTATTTTTATATGTATGCGATACAAATATGTTGTATTTCATTTGAAGCATTATATAATATGCGTGAATTCAAGACGTTTAAAGAATTTATTCAGATATATCACAATCGTGTGATATATCGTGACATAATTCTCATAATTAAGTAAACTTTGTAAGTATTTTCCAGATTTAGGGAGAGTCAGGGCACTCATAGAACACATCTAGCTACGACTAACTTTACTTTTAAACTTTATGTTGAATTTCAAAAATTTTTTTCAAAACACATATCCATTGATACTCAACATATAAATCAACAAATAAACGCATTTATATACCACCATAATTCATTTATTCAATATCGAAATTAACACCCTTCAAATGCGCACACATAAAAAAAAGCCGGCTTCACACAGAGAAAATCGCTTCAACGGCCAACTTTATGCGCGGGAATAAAAGCGAAAATGGCGACGTTTCGGCGTCCGTTTTACTGTCGGCGGGAATCAAACTGGCGCAATGTGGAGGGATGAAATAGTGTAGGGCTCCGGTCACGTCTGCAGTGCGCCCCCGGGACCACTATGGGGGCCCGTGGCGGCCCCGAGTCCGTCCCGTTCGAGTCTATGGCGGGAGAAACGAATTCGAACCGGTAAAAGTATGGGAAAAGTGGCCGGTATGTGATCTGTTTGTTGATTTGTGTGAAATTTAGAATTGGGATTATGTTTTTTCTAGATTGGGATTATGTTTTTTCTAGATTGGGATTGTGTTTTCTTAAAGATTGGGATTGTGTTTTTCCTGGATTGGGATTGAGTTTCCTAAAGATTGGGATTGTGTTACCTAAAGATTGGGATTGTGTCCAGGATTGGCATTGTTTTTCCTGGATTAGTATTGTGTTTCCTGAAGATTGGGATTGTGTCCAGGATTGGGATTATTTTTTCTGGATTGGGATTGTATTCATTTTGGATTTTTTTTGTATTTGTTTAAAGCCCTGCTTATTATGTATAAGGCTGTGTTTATTTTGGATTGAAATTGTACTAATTTTAAATTGAGATTGTGTTTTTTCTGGATTGGGATCGTGTTTATTTTGGGTTGGGATTGTGTTTTTCCTGGATTGGGAATGTGTTTTAAGAAGATTGGGAATGTGTCCTGGATTAAGATTGTGTTTTTCCTGGATTGCGATTGTGTTTTCTGAAGATTGGGATTGCATCCTGGATTAGGATTGTGTTTTTCCTGGATTGGGATTGTGTAACCGTTCTCTCATTTGTAACCTAACCCAACTCGACCTTCCGTTTAAAAACAAATGCGTCGTCTATAAAATAGATCCTTCTTTTTGAATTAACTTCTTTCGTTTTTATCTTAACTATCTCTAGCTTGCGTTCAATTATGAATACGTTTGTTGCGAATTTCCCAGGTCATTTTTAGGTCAATTTGACCTAACCTTTTGATTCAATTTCTCTCGTTTTTAGCCTAATCCAACTTTACTTTACGTTTAAAAACGAATGCGGTTCCTGCAAAATTGACCCAAACTTTTGATTTAATTTCTCTCGTATTTAGTCTAACGCTAACCCAACTCTACTTTCCGTTTAAAAACGAACGTGTTCGCTGCAAAATAGACCCAACCATTTGAATTAATTTCTTTCGTTTTTAACCTAACCCAATTCTACCTTCCATTTTTCCTGGATTGGGATTGTATCTTATTGTTATAATAGATTGGGATTGTAATTTCCTGGATTGGGATCCTGAATTTCCTTGATTGTGATTGTGTAAATAAATTTATTAAAAAATTGACTCTATATTATTAACCAAAAAACCAAAATCCGACGCCATTTTCGATATTGGCGAACGCAAATAATCGAATCAAGTGCGCAGAATAATTGCGCATTTTCGGGAAGCGCACCGCGCGTTTTGCATTACGCGTGCGGTGGTGCATGTTGCGCGCCCATAATTGTTTTATGCAAAGTGGACATTGACGCCGACCCGCTGACTAATGTTGGCCATTCTGTCGTTTTCGAATGGGGCTTTCGGGGGTGGGGTTATTCGGTGGTGAAGGTCGGCGTTCTGGTGGTTTTGGGAAAGTGTGGAGAGAGTTCTGTTTTATTGTTGGAATTGATGGAGTGGTTCATTTAAAATTTTGAATTTAAAAATAAATAAAAGGTTTTAAATTCTTTATTTGAGTAAGAATATATTATTAGTTAGTAGCTTTGTTAGGTTATTGTTATTTTAGTAAAAAAATTATACTAGATAATTCACAGATATTTTTTGAAAAGAGCGCATGTATGTAATCAACAATATCTGATTAATTTAAAATCAGAAAAATTTTATATAATAGTTTTCTTTGAATTTTCCGAAGTTTCTTACACATTTCCCGGATTTTTTTTATGTTTTTGGTTTTTTGTATTAATTTTTATAATAAATAATTTTTTTTGATGAAATACATATTATATGATGATAGGAACGATATATGGGTGGTATTAGGATTGGTTTGTTTTGAGTTTTATTCAGATTATTATGAAAGAAAATTTTCCAACTAATACAAGTATCAATTGAAGAAATTAATATTTCTAAGGAATTTAGAACTTTATTTCAGTAAAAAAATCTTTGAGGGGCCCGCAAGAATTCTGAAAATTATACTTCAACCTTTTTTACTATACAATATCAATCCCAAAGCAATTCAACTTTCAAATTATCCTAGTTCCCAAACATATCATTAATTTTTATGATTTTCAATAACCGATTTTTTTCTCGAATTTTCAAACCCAATGAGTTTCATTCGTTTCTGCACACCATACGTAACCATTTCTTCAAGGATTTCTTCAATAAGTCATGACTTTTTCAAACCCTTTAACCTTTCAATACCCACCTCATACAATATAAAAAAAATCAGCACAAATTCCAAACGAACCAACACCGAATCCTTCTCACTCGCCAACCCACAACTCCCCCATCTCTCCATTTCACCCCAACCCCACAACCGACCACACGGTAATCGTCACAAATAATTCGAGTCACATCGCATTCGGTCACAGTTTCGTTTTCCCCGCCTAATTCGCTTTGATTAATACGAAAAGTTGGCGTCGCCGCGAACCCGCGCGCGTTCAACTCTCCCGAGTTGGCCAATTACGCGAAACGTTATTAGCGCTCATTACCGGGCCGCGAATTTCGCGGAACTTTGACGGGATCGATTCCGATTGTTGTCTTTGTCGTCAAAGGACCGCGGCCGCATTCTTCGGGTTGGCGTATTGTTGTCGCGGAGGGGTGTAGGCCGGCTTTAGGATCGCGCCGAAAGTATGCCGCGACGTTTCGGAGCGGTTCGATGGTGGAATGTTGGGAAGTTGTTTATTCGTATGGAGTCGGGATGGGCTTTTGTTGTGGTGTATTCGGGAATAATTAGGTCGTTGGGAGTTGGAAGTGAGAATTTGATTGGTTGAATTGTCTTGTATGTTTTTGATATTATAATGAATTTAATTAATTGTAAGTTTATTTGAGGAAATGTGTTTTCAAAAAATTGTTTATGATGGATATATTTTATAATATAAAAAAAATGTTTTGTATAAAAAAGATCTTGAAGATACTGTGAAATTATTATATTTTGCATTGAAATCATCTTTAGAGTTTCTATACAAAACTTTTCTTATTCTTTTTTGTAATTTTTTTTTGAAAAGTTGCATATAATGAATCTACAATATTTTAATTAGTACAAACTTTTGAAGTGTACAAAATAAATTCATTTACTTTTACAATATTAAGAAAATGTAACAACTTCAATATTTTAATACATTATTATAAAAATAATGAGTGTCCTCCGTTGACACTCATAATAAGAATAATAAGAATAGTTAAATAATAAATAATAAAACAGAAATAAACTATTACAGGTTTTACACTTCAAATTAATCTTTTTGTACTTTAAATTCAACAATGAAATTAATCAATAAAATTTTCATTGATTAATATGACAATTGTCTTAATATAATATTATACTTCCCGATTAGGGAGATCAAATTTACCGGGATTTTCATTTAATTGTAATTCCGTATTTTTTTACTAATTATTGCTTCACCGGTAAATTAAATTTTGTATAAAAACCGGAGAAAATATAACGAAAAACCATAAAAAACCGTAAACCTACATAACTCGAAATTTTTTAAAAATATTCGAAACACTATTTATTTTTATTTTACTACTGGTAAAAATTAAAAATTTACTAGGAATGGCCTTTCTATTTCCGATCGATGAGTTTGAAGTATAAAAGGTTGAATTTGAAGTGTAAAACCTATAGGTTATAAATATATTTACAGTTAAGGTAAAATCAACGTATTGTATTATTGTATATATTCGAATTATTGTTTAATATTTTTTCCCAATTCCATACATAAAAAAAACATTGAACCGAATAAAAAACATCAATTTTCAAACGCGAAAAAAATAAGACACCATAGAAAATCGATTCGAGCTGCGAACGCCCGGCCTCCGATAAGTTATTTGAAAAATGGCGGGCTCGATCGTTTTTCCGAAATATTTCCCGTTCGATTCCAGAAACGTCTAGAATTTCTTCTGACTTTCCGTATACATGTAATTGATGTCCTTTGTCGGATTTAATAGAATTTTTTCGAGGAAAAAAGCGGGCCGATTGCGTAGAAGGACGTGGACACGGGGTGAAATGTCAGCGGCCATCACCAACAGAAACGTGTCCACTAGCATCTATGGCGACGCTGAAAAAATATTTCTTTATCCCGAAATAATGTATAGTATGACAGGGTTCCGGAAAATTAATCCCAGCGAGGGATCTATTAAGTGGAAATTACTTTTTTCGGCGCGAAAGACGTCGAAAAATTGGACTGTTTTGTATGGGATTGCGAAATTCGATTGGATCGTTTTTATTTTTGGAGATGTTGTGTGTTGTAGTTTTTTTTCGTATTATTTTTTGTGTATAATGAGGATTGGAAAATGTAAATTTTATAATAGATGCGCGAGACGGATTTGAATTTTAAATTGGTTTTATGAAGAATTGAAATTTCGCAGACTGAAAATGTGTGAAGCGATTTTACTCTATGGAGAATGTCTGTTAGTGGTTTGTTGAACCGAATCGAATTTTTTCGTATTATAATTTCAAATTTTCAATATTAATTATTTATAAATTCGCACCGCCTTTTGATCTAATATTAAAAATGTAATTTTTCAAAATTTCAACAATTAGATTATTATTTCGACATGTCGAAATTTTTTCTTCGATTTGAAAAATTTATAAAAATTCATCTATGTATTTAATCATTTATAAACAACAATATAATACATACTTCTATCTATTCAATTATCGAAAAAGACAACGGAAAACTACTTCAGTTTTAATTTCCTAAAAAAAATTACTAAATAGTAATCATCTACGTCAGGATCACTTGATATGGTTTAAAAAAAATTGTAATACGTATATACTAAATCATTTTTTTGTTTATTTCTTCGTATAAAAACCAATTTCTTTCCGGTTTATAAATATGTCGTACACTATTATGATTTCAGAAGCTTTTATAATCATTTTTTCAATATAAAATTGATTGATAAAAACAATAGATATTCTATGATCAAAACCATCATGCACACACATGTCAAATCCTAAACCTTTATAAAAAAATACGAAAAAAAATTCCCTCGCCCCAAAAAACACATTTTTTTAATTTCTTGCACCGACGTAACAGAATATACATGTGCATGTACCTAAAACGGCTCACTCGGGATCCGAAAGGACTCTAATATAATTTTCACCAGGGACGACCGTGTGCCTAAGCAAATATTGTTAAAAATAATATTGACCTTTTTTGTAATGACACATAAGGGCTTATAAGCGTGCCCCGGTGCGAAATAAAATACGATACACAAAAAAAATATCAAACAGCGTATAAACAATGGCGTAAGCCGCGCTCGAAAACGTCACGGCTCCTATATAAATTTCATATTTTTTTTTTAGGTAACGATATCGAAAAAGGCGAAATCTAACCCTTTCGCTTTCGGGGAGGTTTTTTTTTATTGGAGCTATCGCAAAAAGCCCTTATTAAAAACGGACGGTGCGAAATTTATTCGACGATAAATAATGAACGGTCGCATTCGGAATCGGCTCTATTGTGCTCGATTTCGGATGAGTTTTATTAAGAAATTTTAAATGTTTGGGGAGGAGTTTGTAATCAAATTTGAACGCAATTTTTCGGTGAATTATACGCGTTTCGAATAATGATGTTGATTGTGTAGTATTTAATTTAATTTAATTAATTATGGGTGGGGCTCTATAGTGAGTGAAAACGACAGTGTTAGTGATATTTATTTCATACGATATAATGTTTTTTCGTTCGCTAATAAATATTTTCATACTAACGTGCATTCTAAATTAGTGTTTTAAAATATAATTTTTATCACAGAAATAATTACACGAGTGGATTTTTTGCAAGTTGTTCAAGTCCATTTAAAAAAAAAAGAATCTATGTAGTACATTTTGGTTGGATATTGCACAATTTTTTATATTCAAAATCACTCATTAGCCTTGTGAATTTTTCGAAAATAATTGAACTGGACAATATTATCACATTTCAAAGTGGAATAATTCCATTTGTAGCTAAAATGTCAATTATTTTCATTAGTATTTTAATTGTTTTTCATAATAAACTTTAACACGTTGACGATTTGAAAAAAAAACCTGAATTTATGAATTTGTACCAATATTTTTATACTTATGAAAACGCAAACCTTTAAATATCTTACAATATGAATAAATGGGCTTATACCATTTTTGAAAACAAGTAATCAAATACAATATATTCTCGATTTTTGACATTTTTTTTCAAAATTTTGGTTCATGAAACCTCGAAAAAATCGTCAAATATTCAGGACAAAGGTAAGCAGGTCGTCCCATAACAAAATTCTCAACAATGATGATAAAATTATTACAAAAAAAAAATTGTGTGATCGCCCTTCCACTTTCACTTCTATATTAAAACTATTTCAACCACCTCTATCTCAAAACTGTTTTTAACTCCGATGTACATTTTCATTCTTATCCTCATCCTCAAAAAATCATCCCGCACATGAAAATTTCACATTCATCACATTCCAGCGGTGTATCTAGGGGGGGAGACAAAGGGGTATAGAGAACCCCAGGTGCCAAACTGTGAGGGGTGAAAAAACGAGGATTAAAATGTATATTAAAAAAAATATATTTATTTTAAAGACAAACCTCTTTGTGCACGATAAATTTTCTCACCTTTTTTATATTTGAAAATGCATGAGGGGGCGGCGCCCATTATATGATTTGTCTCCGGGTGCACAAAACCTTAGCTACACCTCTGTCACATTCCAAACTAAACTTCACATAAAAACATGAAAAATAAATCACAACCCTATCGATCCCGCGAAAAGCCACCGTAACGGAAAGCGCACGCACCCAAAGGAGACAATGGCGCCGATTTAATAAAGCGCCGCCGGTCCGCGGATTGTCACTCCATTAAATCACAATTGCACAAAGTCGTCGTGATGAATGGCGTCGTCGTTTAGTCCCCGTGAAAGGTGCGAGATAAACGACGGATCTCGCCGCCAGGGGTGGGCGCGGGCGACAGTCCAGGGGCGGGCAACTCGGCGCGAGAAGGGCTCGGTTGTTATTTTTTTTGTAACGCTGCGCGCGATTGGTCGGATCGTGACCTTAGTTGGGTAAAGGCCAATCGGATGGTGGGAAAGTGTGAGGTGAATGAAAATTTTTTTTTTGCGAAAATATGAAAAATCTAGACAGGTTTTATGGTTTCACGACAATTCGTCCAAGTGACAATTCGTCCAGGGGCAGGAAACTCGGCGCGCGAAGGGCTCACTTGGTTTTTTGTAACGCCGCGCGCGATTGGTCGGATCGTGACCTTAGCTGGGTGACGGCCAATCGGATAGTGGAAAGTGTGAGGTGAATGAAAATTTTGTTTTTGATGGTGTTTTTTTTTAATGAAAATATGAAAAGCTTAGGCAGGTTTTATGGTTCCACGACAATTCGTCCAAGCGAAAATTCGTCCAGAGGCGGGCAACTCGGCGTGCGAAGGGCTCGGTTGTTATTTTTTTTTGTAACGCTGCGCGCGATTGGTTGGATCGTGACCTTGGTTGGGGGTCGGCCAATTGGATGGTGGGAAAGTGTGAGGTGAATGAAAATTTTGTTTCGGATGGTGTTTTTTTTTTTGCGAAAATATGAAACGCCTAGACAGGTTTTATGGTTCCACGACAATTCGTCCAAATGACAATTCATCCAAGACAATTCGTTCAAACGGCAATTTGTCCAAGACCGTCCAAAAAAAAAAATGGTGGAAGAAATGAAATGAGTTGGAAAATCATGTCACGTTTATATACGTATACGTATATGAAGTGTTCTGTGAAATTTGTGTCTGTTGCACTTTGGAATAATGTGTTATATAGTTGGCAATTGAGATCTAAAAATATATTATAGTATATGTAGTAAGTAAACAGCGTCACTTTCGATTAAAACACATATGAAGCTTTGCACGCCGTTGCAGAATTCCCTGTATAATGCCCATTTTAGAAAAAGATATTTTCCTAATATTATTGCAAATTTTGATGTTTTTCGTAAACGAAGATAAGAATTATCTAACAAAGAACTCATGAATAAAATCGTATCTAAGGATAAATCTCCATAGTAAGCATAAATAAGACTGTGATCGTGCATAAACAACCGAGGTCTCAAATACTTCTTAATTGATCATTTGTTTTTAACTGGCAATTAAATTTTGTTGATTTCAAACTAATACATTTTAAATAGAAACTATACAAAATGATTTTGTAAAATTATAAATAAAGTAAATTTGTTTTACAATCAGATTGATGTCAAGGTTGTCTATCTCTATATCACGATGCAGGTAGAGAGGAAACGAATATTTGATCTCGTTTCAGACTTTTCCGGAAGGAAAAATGACTCTAGTTCGATTCTATGAATATATTATTGAATTATATGCGCTCTGTAAGAAGAGGCTTCGTTTTGGTCGAATTTCCTATTTGAAACATAAATTAAGCAAATCGTATTTCGAAATTTGAACAACTAAGCCAATTTCACGATCGAAACGATGCATATAAAATTATTTAAAAATAAAATCTCGTGCAACGTAATAACGAACGAATTCGTATGTGCATGTTTATAAAATTGAATTTATCACACCAAACGTAAAATTAAACTGAAAATAAATGATACAATAAAACGAGCGAGCAGTTGAAATACGATAAGATCTTTCGAAATTAATGTAAAATAATGATATAATAAAACAAAAAGTACTTAAACTAAATGAAAATTTCGTGTCTCGCCGCGAATTACGGTATCACAAATTGTAGTAGTTTTTAACACGTGAGTGCTTATTTTTTCATACCATTGCGTCACACATGCTTCTGATATCAATTTTCGTGCGAAAAAGTCTTTAATTCGCCGAAATTCCACTATCTAAAGTATATTTTTCTGGTGAATTAGAGCGTATTAATCTTTCATTTGACGTCGTTGCTTTCACCCATACAAATTTGTAAACTAAAACGTTCGATAATGAATACGAAAACTTGATACCGAATCAAAATAATATGGCGAAACATTTAAGTAAAAAGCATTCAATTTTTTCTTTCCACGATAAAACTCAAAATACATATTTATTACAATATTTCAAACGAGTCCAAATGAACACCCAAAGCACCCAAAGCGATTCCTCAGGCAGCAATGATTAACACCGTCCATCGATTACTGCCGGCGATTTTTCCTCCCAGTTCATCCGAATGAATTCCCTCCTTTTTATACAGCCGATGGTGAAGGTTTGCCGCGCGATGACGTCACGAATAAGGGTCGTAGGGCGTCGTGCACACCAATCATCATCTATCACGTTGCGAGGCTTAAAGGGTTAAGCGTCCGAAACGCCCCGCTTATAAATCACACGATCGAATCGATCAATTACAGTTTCCGGGTCACGCTTGCACTATACACATTATAATATGTGAAATGTGCTCATTTGCGAATGATATCCTGTCTCTGTATAGGCGATTTTCGTTTGATTGTCTGTGGTAGATTATAGAGCTTTTGCAGTCCAAATTCAACTTTGTACAAATGGAATTTAATCTTTTACAAATCAGATTCAATCATCGAAAATGTATTATAAAGATCGTTGTTATATGAATCAATGAAATACACCAAATCTTCTATTTGCATGGGGAATACGTTTCAGAGACTATAAAAAAAATCATGTAAAAAAATCATGTATGGTGACCATATAAAATTGGAGATAGGTTCGATCAGTATATTTGTATGAAACTTCCGTATAAAAATATAAAAAAAAAGTGTAATATGAAAAATTCTGCTATGTGAAATGATTAAAAAACACGAAAAAATTTGATTTAATAATTATAATTGTATACTGACCTGAATCGAATCTTACTATTGTGTCATAAAAATATATATCTTTATGTTTTTGTTGAAGTTTAAAAACAGTGTAAAAAAAGTAATCTGTTATTTTTATTTGAACTGTGTAAAAAAATAAAATAAAAAACAATTGGGTGAACAATCTATTCTTCAATTTGACTTTGATAACCTCAGTTGATAATTTTTGAAAATTTTTACATGCATAATTAATAATGAAATCTGAAAAGAAATACCACCGATGTGTACCTAACATTTCTTTTATATTTTTCATGAAATCATAAAAAAAATCGGAAAATTGAAGAAAATAAATTTTCAATAGTTGAATTTCATTTATGAAAGGCTTAAGTAAAAGCCTAAAAGTTTCTATTTGATTTGTATAAGGTTGAATTTAGAATTGTAAAACTATAGATACTCAATGCGAAAAGGGGAAGAATTAATATATTATATGTATATATCATACCATATTTATTTATTCAAATCGATTCTACGATAAAAAAAAACAAAATACAATATTTGCATACCTAAAATTAAAAAAAATTAAGCCTTTAAATATTAAAACAATCAGGCATCGTTGCATGTTCGCGATGATTATTTTCATGCACACTTTCAGCGAAGAGTGACGTGTATCGTGCAAAAAGCCAGGCAGTTGGTTCATGGACACACACGAGCGATAAGGGCTGAAAATCCTCCCTTCTAGGCTATAAAGCACCCCGTCAAAGCCTCTCGGAAAGCGTTTAATAATTATAGGCTTGAGGTTGTGGTTCGTGCGCCTCGACGTGGAAAAGCGGTCGGAAAAGTCGGGAAATGAACGCCGAGTGCGCGGGAAATTCAATTGAGTTTTGTGCCGCGATTGTTTTTATGACTGATTGTTGTTTTAGCTCGTTTGAAAAGTTATTCTTTATTTTATTTATAATGTTGATGAAAGAAAGAAATTTACTATATCAAATAACTTAACACAACTCTGTCAGAATTAATCAAATAATTTCACAGCTGAAAGACGAAAACGGGTTGACACAAATGAAAAAAAAAAAACATAATTTTTTCACCCTTGTCTTATTTTTTGAACGGCCATTCATCCGCGAAATGAAATATATATCTTGCACACAACGAAAGGCGCCCATTTATAACAACTCCCTTATCGGCCGGCGAGAAAAATTTGCACCGCGAAAAGCCCTTTTCCAAATATACATACACACAAAATACATGGATATAAAATGCGAATGTTTAGACGAGGTTTGCACGCGAAATTTCTGCCTGTTGGTTCGCCGATTCGACTGAAAAGCAAATGTTTATTGTGTACATGTCGAAAATGCAGCTTTTAATACGTAACGAAAATTTGCACAGCTTAATCTGATATTAATATTTCAATTCTCGGGAATGGAAATGTGTAAATTTGAATAGGTGTTCTGTATTTGTAAATGTTTCAAAAGGTTTTTTTTAAAGCAATAAAATGACAATTTTTCAAACGTGGCAATATGTTGAAAAAGTCGGACACGAGATTGCATCTGATGGTTATTTTTAAGTGTGCAAAAGCGAACAGTCAACGGCCACAAATCAAATCGAGAATTTAATTTACACATAGTTCGGATGCGGACAAACGAAAAAATGTCAAAAAACAAATAAAAATTCATACAATCTGAACGGCGATAAATAATCGGCGAGTTTGCAATAAATATTGCGGCCGACTGTTCGCAATTATTTGTCGCGTACCGTTTTTTCGATACGGGCCCGGTCGCTTTTTAATCATTTTCCATAAATCAAACGATAAGGAAAGGACTTTGTCGACTATTAATTGAAACAGTGCTGATATTGAGCACGCCACTTTCGATATTAACGCTCTCCAAATTACAAGGGAAACGCTTTATTTATAAATCGACCTGGCTTTGCCGAAATTCGCAGTTTTAACCTTCGCTAATAATGGATGTAATGTCTGACGAAGTTGTTAATTTATGTTTGATATTATAAGTTTGGGATGGAGGTGTATTATTTCGTGTACGTGAATTCAAGTGGGTCACAGAAAGTCAGATTCAACTTTGTTCTATTGAAGAATGTCCTTTACAAAAGTTTTCGTTTGACATTACATTTTCATGAAGACTATATCAAAAGATTCGTGAAGTTCTAATTAATATGTAATGGGTTCGAATATCAATATTGAAAATGCATGTGAATTCATTAGTGAAATATTAATGTATTATATAAGGTGGCCACTGAAAGACTAGAGAGATTGGGAAAGTCATAACTTGTTCATTTTCAATCTTATTTATTTTATTTTTTTACAGGTTATAAAAAAATTATTGGAAATTAAAATGATTACATATGATATCCAGTAAGGAGTAAAACTAATTGAATTTTTCTATTCCAATGAAAGTCAATTATTGAAAGTCATAAAATATTGCCAGTATTTTTTTTGAGTTTCAATAATTGATCTTTCACTAGAATAGAAAAGTTATGATCTTTGCTTAGCATGTAATATAATTACGAGCTTAAACTCCAAAAGATGATCTATTATCTGTAAAAAAATTGAAAATTAACAAGTTATAATTTTTTCAAACCCTTCAGCTATTCAGTGGCCACTATATAAAAGTATCTCATCGTTTTTTATTTGATAATCTGAAATAATTGACGCAATTTAATAAGTCGTAAAAACGTACCGACTACAAAAGAAAAATTAATGAATAGTTCTCAACTATAATACATAATGAATATTAAGTTTCGGTGTAAACAAAGCGAAAGTTTTCCACGTGAATATACCACCCTTTGAAAATGTGAAATGAGTGTGAATTGTTCGGAGAGCGTATCTGTTTATTGTGCAACGTTAAATGAATAAAATTTCAGTTAGCGAATCGTTTTCGTAACTATAATATAATACAAAAGATATTTTATTATAAGTTACAAGAATTTTTACTATATTATCTTTCATACAATATATACTTTTGTACCATTCATTGATTATATCCTTTTGTGTCATTTATTCAAAACAACTGTTGATTAAACTCACATTCACTATGGAGCTTTACCTTTATATTATCGAAATTCGTACATTTGAGTATAATCATCGTCAAAAAAATATCCAACTACGCACTCAGACGTCTTGACCACGAGCCTCGATTGCGCATAGGTGTTGAACACCACTATTTATATTATCGAAATTCGTACATTTGAGTAAAATTATAAACAAACTCACAGTAGAGCTTTGCTTCGCAGTAGAGCTTATATTATCGAAATTCACACATTTGAACATAACCATCATTAAAAATAGCAAACTACGCACTCAGACGTCTCGACCACGAGCCTTGATTGCACACAGGTGTTGAACACTCCACTATCAACAACACAAACATCCACGTCAATAATTCGACGAAATAATTAAAACGAGGAATTTGCCAGGCCCACAGGATCCTCTCGCAGCAGAAAGGAAGTTGGTTTTCCCGCAAGACTGTGCGTTAACTAAGCTTAATTATACGCGAACATAATTTACCTGATCGTCAAGCGTTTCGGCTTCTTCGGCGACTAATTTCGCAAAATTAACGCCGGTGAAACTATGGCGATAAATTTTACTCGAGGTCGAAGAAGAACGTTGTTGGAAGGTCGACGAACGGGCCGGGTTGTGAAATTTTCTTTCGCGTTAAAATTTTTTGAAATGGTGATGGTTTGACGATGGGTCGTTCGAAAGTGAGTGAAATCAATGGGTACTAAAAAAAATGTGAATCTATATAGAATATAGTATGTATATAAGTAAAATAGTATGTATAAAGTATAATAGTATTTTTTAAGATCTGAGAAATCTGTAAGCAGTTAAATTATAGGTAGGAGTTAGTTCAAATTCGGTAGTTATAACTTCGATCATTGCATACGTAGTTAAGGAAATAGTAGTATTTGTTAATTCGGTTAATAAAAATAAAAGGGGATTAGAGAATCATATTAATGAACTGAGGGATCCGAAATTATTATGTTTAGTTGTTTGGAAGGTTTGTAAAGTTTGTCTTCTGACATAGACGGCAGAAAATGATGATTTGTTAACCAATTAGACAACACGTGCGCTTTAATTGAAATCAATTCGTTTCAGACATGAGTCGTTGTTTTTGAAAGAGGTGTAAGTCCATTTATTTATATTGTGAAATATTTAATGGTTTGCGTTTTCAAAAGTATAAAAATATTGGAACACGTTAATCAATTTAAGTATTTTTTTAAAATTGTTAACATATTAAAGTTTATTATGCGAAAATAATCAAATTGTTATAATCAAATTTATATATTAACTAAATTGGCTTTTCTGAAATGTATTTTTTCAAAATAAAAAATAAGTTTTAAATCTGAATATCTATGTAAATGAAAACCGACTTTACCGAAAATTAATTAACATTATAATGGACTTATAGTACGAAAAGTAAATTATTTCGTAAAGATAACTAATAACAAACTTATTTCTCTTTCACACTTACATAGTATGATGAAGTAATTATGGTGAATCGGAGATACATATGTAAGATAATAAACTCATCGTATTTCTATAACATATTATATTTCATAAAAAAAACTTATTAAATTATGATGAATGGACTTATTTCATAGTAAAAAAAAACTTGAATCTTGTGACTACATACAATACAACTAGTTTTGATAAGTTCATGAGGATATTATACACCTTTGACAGCATGTTTTTGAATACAAAAAGAGAATATTCTACATCTAACCCAGGGATGGCCAACTGAAATCACTTGGTGAGCCAAATAAAACATTGCATATCTTTGAAAGGCCACACGTAAATATTGGAAAACTTAATAATAATATGATAGTTTTTATAATAAAAAAAACAGCATACAATTAAGATATTTCATTATATTTAAAATAATTCCTCGAAAGGGCCAATCAAAACTTTTAATTGGACCACATATGGCCTGAGAGCCTTAGTTTAGCTATGGCTG
Organism: Hydropsyche tenuis; assembly: GCA_009617725.1. Classification (NCBI taxonomy): domain Eukaryota; kingdom Metazoa; phylum Arthropoda; class Insecta; order Trichoptera; family Hydropsychidae; genus Hydropsyche; species Hydropsyche tenuis. The sequence goes on from VTON01000066.1 coordinate 857,612, forward strand.
ATCTAACCAAAACGTACATCAACTCATCTTTTCTTTAAAAATAGACTTATACCACATAAAAAAACTGCACACTCAACTTTACCAACAAGCTTTGCATACGATTTCACAAACCAAAAAAAAAAACACCAACCCTCCGATACACAAAGACCACCTCACCTGCAGGTCTCCGGGTCGAAATTAAACGACGTAATAGATTGTCCGACAAATGGCCCCGGTGTCAAAATTCCCCAGACACAAGCGAGCAAGTAAACGGCCGACCATAAATATAAATTTGAAGGGGCAGGAGGATAGTTTTCTGGCCGGTGCCTTGGCGCAAGAGTGTGCGGGCCAACCCTTTTGTTGGCAACTCCAACACTGCTGAGGGCCAAGGGCGTGTGTGTGGGGTTACTTTGCACATACACGCGTGTGGCCCGTCGATAAATTGGTCCTGCGGAACAGTTCAAGGGTTAATCGTTAACAATTTATTGATGAACTTAATTCAAACTTTACCCGCCGAGGCAGTGTTCCTGATGGGCAAATTACGCGAGCGAGTCGTTACGGAGGGAGCTAGTCACCCTCCGAGGAATAAAGGGACAAAATCAAGAATTGATTATGTGAAGGTCGTCTCGAAACGAGTTTGTTCGGGATTGGGTTTTAAAAATGAGATTTAATTTTGATTTTGGACGATTCAAACGTGTGTTTAATAAAATTAATGAGCGTTTAATGAAATTAGTGGGCATCAAAAAAATTATGTGTGCATTTTGCAGGAGAATTGAAATGTGTGCATTCGAAAAATTGCTTTGATCATTGAGAAAAATATCTGTACCTTAAAAAAAATAAAACGTGTATGAATGTATATAAATGAAGAATCAGCAATGCCATAAACGCGAATTGGGCAAAATATCAACTGTATGAACATTATTCCACATAAAAATGGATAAAATTGTTAAAATGTGATTAACGTTAAATAAAAATAAAATTTTAACAAGAGGTGACGTTGTTACTTCTCGATCATTTCAATGCTCAAACCTATTTGTTCTCTTGGCCGTTTCATATTTTTTTAATGCTCACATTATAATGCAAAAACATTTTTTCATTATTAAAATGATGCTCAATACGAGATTTTTTAATACACCAGAAATAACACATTATATGTATATTATTATAACGCACAAATAATTCGTTTTAATATATATTTTTCCAATGCACAATTTTATCGCACCTTTGAGATTTTCAGTTGTTGATACGAAGACGGTCGATGTTTTGAGATTTAAAAATTAAATTCGAACACTTCTCATTCCGGCTAATACAAAATCGCCGATATCGTTTATATAGGCCGTAAAATATTACAGTCTCGCAATAAAAAATCATTGCCATTCGCAATCCGCGACTCATGAATATGTGATTCGAGGTGCGCTCATAATATTCGCGCGCTTATTGAAATTTAAATTCGACCGGGGCGGGAAAAGTGTCGAGCTTCGATTGGCTGCCCTTTTCTGCGAGGCAGTGCGGCCAACTCCACGTCAGCGGGCCGGACACAATTTATATTTTACGATCGGATCGTTTACGATCCTAGGGTCTTTTACCTCTGAGCTTTCGTGATCGGGCCTGTTCTCAAGCTGAGGCTCGTGATCGTTGCGATAGACAAGGTTGAGGATAAATTTGTTTTTTTTTTTGTTTTTTGAGATTGCTTGTACTTTATTTTTATTGCGTGATAAGGTATAATGGCGCTGAAGGTGAATTGAGTTTGTGTCTGTAAAAATTTTTAGTTAAAAATTTAAATTGAGTAAGTTTGTTTATTGAAGTTGAGTGATTTTCCAATACAAGATGATTTAAAATGTAATTATCTAATACTTTTATGTGATTATATTATAAATTTTAATTTCATTCGGTACATGTGACACAGTAACAAGTGTATTTCAGTCCATGTATATTTGGACGATATCATAAATACACATCGTTAGGAGTTGAGTTGAGTCAAGTTTGATTGGGTTAAGTTTTTTCGGTAATTTCATTTGTTTTGATCAAAGTTTTGGGTAGGTTTAAGTTAAAGTGAGTTGAGTTAAATATACATGGATTAATAATATATAATATATAGTTTGTGATACATATAATATGTAAAATTATTACGAGAAGTGTGAAAAAGTCATATGAGTGAAAATATTTTGAGAAACACAATTTTCAGTGGACACACGTACGCCCAAGACCGTTCCAGTTAACAGCGCAAAGGAAATTTGCGACGCCGGATTAAACCCAGCAGTAAAATAATCCATTATATATTTTCAGAGCAACTTTACTCTAGTGTCCTCAGAATCGCAAGAAAATTGGTATATACGACGGTCGAAAGATCTGGAACGCTCTTACCCCGATAGGAAAATAATTATCCCATAAAAACGCTATCTGTATCGTTAGATAAGAAATCTCCGAACAACGACAATATAAAAAAGACGCTCTCACGGCAAACTATTCCCTCAATATACGTACGTTCCCATCGAACTGTGTTTTCGGCAAATAAGTAATAAATAAATACGGAGAAGTTTGCGAATCGTCGAAGATATTCAATCAAAATCGTGGTTAACTTGATAAGTAGTTTCGGATCGATAATCTATTTAGTTTCTCGGAGTTTGCACGGTAAAAGTCCTCCAGTAATGTTGAGAACGTGTACAGTTTGATTATGGCGAAACTCTTGCGATAGAATAGAACGATTGAAGATAAAAAAGTGTTCTGGGTCGAGTGTTTTATGTGTCTTGCGATAGTTCGATTAGTATGATGATGGTTTATTTTAACGATTATATCCTGAGTGAGGAAAGTTGCGATAGTTATCCATACTTTTGTATTTATATAATTTTGTAATTACAAAAAATAATCTTGTTAACTATGTATATTATGATCGATATTCGATTAATATTCTATCAAAAACAAACGCCAATAAAAATATAAATCGCAAACTTACTCACGTCCGTTCTTTTGTCAAACTTTTTCTATGAAATTTTTTATTTATTTTTCAGCATTATATGGATAATTTTTCATATATAATATACCGTCCAGATGCCGCAAAATGCGCCATTTTTCAGTTGAAAAACGCACAATGAACGCAAACTCACACATTGTCCAATTCGGCTCGTCAATAACCCACTATGGTGATTGATGTAAGCGCGTTTTTTTTCTCAAATTACAAACACGCATATGTTCATTGTGTATTTTTGTTTCAATGGCAGAACGTTTTCATGCAAAGCGTTTTGTTTCATATTTGAGCGCAGTTTTTTTCGCGCCTTTTCGACGCATTATTAAAAAAGCAATATTTGATTCATTTGCTCGTCTCGCGGGACCGTCTATGAATTTTTTTAGCGATTCGACGTTTCGTACATGAAAGGATATTTATTTTTGTGCAACGTTTCGAATTGAAAATGCGGTTTTTAAACGAACGAATTGTCAATTTCGCATATTGAACATGACGTGCAGTGTCAAATGTTGACGATTGATGTTGCAATTTATTTACTTGTCGAGACATCAATGTATTATATTATATAATAGAATTACATTTTAAAATATTGAAATCTTTACATTCGTAAGTATTTATTTATTCAATTGAATCTTTAAGGGATTGTAGACGACACGAACCTTATTTACGATTCTGTATTCGACTTACATATACATAACATATGTATAATATATATTTACATATTGTTTTAGAGCTATTAAAACGGTAAATAATTACGAACTCAGTCTGGCCGAGACGGTGCTAGTTTTAGAACATTGTCAACGATGTCGATTACATTAATAATAATATATTATAATTGGAACGAAATCAACATACAACCTAGAAAGGTTGAAGGTGACTTAGGGGTCGAGCGAAATTATATTGAAATAGTATGTATAATAATTTGTCTTTAAAATATACAATTATTTTCAAGATGAAAAATAATAATAAATATATGTATTATCATTTAGTATTGAAAATTATATCAGTTAAGTGACATTTGGCATGGCAAATACGTTTATCTATTTGAACTATTATTATTTATCAAAGACAGGGATGATTTCAGTGTTCAGTTCTTATCGATAGTATTGTAAAAGACATTATTCTCTAACGATTATCATAAAGGTTTTATCATTATAATGTAATATTTATCGCTGAACAAGAAGCTTTCCAGTTACATAGAATAAAGTAATAGAATTTAACAAATAGTTTCACTGAATAGACCATTTAAATTAACGATCGTTGAAAACTAGTATTTGGCAAAGCCAAATTAATGGATCGCAAATTACATATGTTGACGAATACTATCACCTGATCGATTATGTAAATTAGCAAAATATATAAATGAATGTAACGTTTCATGTTGAGTGTGAACATATTAATTGGGATTGTAAATAAGTACGATATGAAAATACTCTTGAATTTGAATTTGAATATACAGAATACATAGACTAACACGTATCAGCGTCTTTTTACTCAAATTTTTACTCACCCTCACCATGAAGCGTTTCAGAATATTTTCACTCACGCTCACCATGAAACATCACCCTGATTGAGATTTAAAGCGACCAACTGCCATACAAACGGGCAAAAGCCATGTTCAGATCGATGCGGTTACATCGACGGCGTATCAATCACTCAACACTGATTGATCAATTCTTGTTCAAGTGGTCACATTGCATGTGGTTATTGGACGATGAGCGGTCTGCTTGTGACATATTTGTAGCTACAAACTTTGGTAACAGATTATACATTATAGATAATTCGGACGAATTTAATTAGATTTTTAAAGCGTTTAGAAAGCTCTAAATATTATAAAAAACTTAATAAATTATTTTAAATATATGTTACAGGCAAAGCACCAAGCCCGTTAATACGTACATTCTCTCGTAAATGAATACTTTGTCTAAATCACTCAGAGAAAACATACACGGAAGTATGAATGAAGATGTTAACTAGATAATGTATGAGTCATCTATTCCGACGTAGATAACGTGCTAACGAAATAAATAAATCAAAAACGGAACGGAAAACGGTTGGTAACACATAGACCCATACACGTTTTGTCTTATAGAATGCAGTTCTCATATGTTACTTTCACAATATGTAACGAAATAAAAAAATTGATTTTTATTGTTAAGATATTTAGATACAGAGAATTGAGCATCATAAATGATAAACATAATAATAATATTAACACAATAAGTATTATATTTATTCGTACAGATGACAGCTATATTATAAAATACCGAACGTCTTATAGACGTCAGTTGGCGTCTTACGTGTTTCCAACTGTCAATAACGAATCTAACTTGCCAAATCACTTATTATACAATTTATCCAATTGATATCAGCGATTTGATGCATTATCTCGTTAATATACATATGCCATCTCTAGAGATAGCGTATGCGGAATCTCGTATCGTGCGCTTTTTGTAAAACTTGAAGCGCGCGTATACAATCTCTAGATAATGTATGTATTAACGATGATAAACGCTCTGACTGTAACATATATATAAACTAGCGGCTTGTACCCGGCGTTGCTCGGGTCTCTGTGAAAATAAATTGTGTACCGATTGTAATTATCGTCACAGTCAATCGCGAAGCCGGCATATTATATTATTTGAATGGCGATCGATAGAAAAAATTGAAAAACGAAACGATATTAAAAAAAACTGAATAGTTAATTAGTTTCTTTAGATTTCAAAGCACATTCTTACCAAATTTGGTGAAGATTCGTCTATTGGTTTAGGAGTTTATTGGATACATACTCGTACATACATATATACACCGTTTGAGTTTTATACATATATGTAGATTTCAAGGGCATCATGTATATACATAATACAAAGCGTGTGTACTTACCATAGGAGAGACACCAATTTGCGTACAAAACACACGCCAAAAGCAAACGTCGCGCCCATACATCATATTATATTATTATTATTGAAATTTGCCCAATTGGCCCCCGTCTGGGTCCTTTGTCTTTGTGCCGGTTTCCATCCGAGAAAATTCGATGGAAATTCGAGTGAGCCGTGATTTATATGCACGTTTCGATTATTTGCATGCGATCCGAATCAGTTTTTCTCGTTTAATTTAGACGCGTGATTCTCGTGCTGTTTGTTCGACAATGGTGGTTGGATTTTGGGTGTGAACGTTTTCAATGTTGTTTGAGTTGGGGTTGATTTTTTGATGTATAAAGTTTTTGTATTAAATGTGGATTTATGATGATTTGTATTTGATTACGTAGATATGTTTGAAATTTATAGTGGAATTATTCGATTAACTCAAAAAGTGTTTATAAATAAAATTATTTTTGACTCAATTTATTTATTTATTTGAATACGTTATAAAATTAATATACGAGTTAAATATTATAATTTCCTACGTATGTATTTTAAAACCCATATCCTGTCATCGTCCTTACTCGGAGAATCACTGATTGTGAGTTGCGCGAGCTTTTTGCTCTCAGTTGGTTGTATTTGGCGAGATATTACAAATAATAACATAATTAAGTAAATAAAACTATAAAGCATAATTATAATAATAATAATTTATATTTGTAATATAATCTTCGAGTATTAAGCAGTAGAAGTTAAAATTTCCATGTAAATTGTAAAATAATTTGATAGGAAATGGGTTTTAATGTAATTTTAACTAATTCTCTTCGAATCACAAAAAAATTAGACTCTTCAACATTTTAGACCTGGTTGATCAAAAATTTAAGGTATCAACACTTACTTAATAAGTTATAAACTCAGAAAACAATAAAATCGCAACGAAAACAATAAAAAGCAATAAACGAATCGTAAAATTTTATTACTATCACACATGTGCTTCACAAAAGCTTCAAGCAACTTAGTACCTCATATAATACTTTTTATTAACAAACACAAACCCAATTTTTTCAAAAAATATCAACAACTTATCAAATTTTCTCACAACAAACTGATCAAATAAACTCAATCCAATACAAAAATCAGTGCTCACTATTACCACGTATAATTTTATGTAATAAAAATTTTTGGAAACAAATAAACAAATATGATGAAATTAAAAAAGGGAAATATGTTAAGTTGGCAGGTGGAGATAAGTTGGCAGCTGGGGATAATAAGTTTTGTAATTGTTAGTAGCTTATTATATTAGGTTCCGAGGAGTCAGTCAAAAATTGGGCTATATCATCGAACATAACAACCGATTTAACACAAGAGGGAAAAAAATACAAAAATCAACGAAAAACCCACAGACCAAAACCATCACAGAAAGACACAATCACACACAGTAAATCAGTCAAAACCCAATATTACCAGCCACCCTACAGCACATAAAGCACATATTATGCGAGTGCGTGCTTCCAATTATTATCGTTTCGTTCTCAGCTTCAGACACTTCAGGTGCGCGAGCAAACACATTTTGTTATTCGTGGGCCTCGAGCGCACGCTCGTCGTAAAAACAACGAGATACGAGATATCTCGTCAATTCTAAGGACGATGGCCCTTTTCGAGTAATTTGCAATGAGGGCATGGGAAAGAGTTTCCTTTGTGCTGCGTAGGTGTGCGCGGATGCGAATGGGTTGGTACTTTTGCGTTGAATTGAGTTTTTTTTTCAATGTTTTTGAATGAACGTTTTGAGGAATATACTTTTGAGGATATATATTATAATTGACAATGGTATCGCGTTTTTGAATAAATGTTTTTCTTTATTTTGAAGATATGCAATATTCTAATTGGTAATGGTATCGCAATGAAACAATGGTATCTCGATTAGATGATTTGAGGATAACGGGCCATGTGCTCAGTAGGGGGGCTGTTATCGGTAAATGATCCAAATAATACCTCAATATATTTTTAATATTTTTTTTTTAACTAGGGCGAGTTGCTTATTTTGTTACGTTCCGAGTATTTTGGAAAAATATTTTCTGAAAAATTGGGTTATGTAGGTTTACGGTTTTTTTTCGAAAAAATTTCGGGTTGTGTATGTTTATGTTTTTTTTTAGTTTATCGTTCTTTTTTCCGGTTTTCCCCCGGATTTTATACATAATTTAATTAACCGATAATTTACCAGGAAGCCGGTAATTATTAAAAAAATTACCGGATTACCGGTAAATGAAAATTTCGATAAATTTGACCTCCCCAATACCAAGACTATCCATTTCGAAATCTCTATCTCTAATACATAATATGTTATTATTAAATTCATAGATAGAATTGTTCTAAATATTATTATTGTTTAAATTATTATCTGTTGAATCATTATTACCGGAAAGAATATTATCTGTTGAATTATTACTATCGAAAAGAATATTATCTGTAGAATCATTATTATTACATAAAATATTATCTGTTCTATTATTACTATCATAAAAAATATTATCTTTAAATTATTGTTATCTAAAAAAATATCACCTGTTGAGTTATTAATAACTAATATTTGTTAAATCGACAATCGAACATTATCATATCAATAATACAATATATTAAATGGTTAACACATCAAAAATTTTTGATGTTTAATACACAATCTTACCACTTAACACATAAAACGGATCATAACAAATAACCAGATCATAAAACCACCAAAAACACGCCCTAAAAACCCCTCAATAAATCCAAATCGCATTCCACCCGACTTGAACCATCCAACTGAACACCTCCAACATCCAACCTAACCTCTCTCTACCACATTTCGTTTTTCCATCCGCATTTTTCTCGAAGCTGAGTGTTTGCACCACGAGAGCCTCTCGACCCACATACCGCCACACACTGTCTACGTGCAGACGCTTTCGAGTGTCCTCTGTTGCGCTGAAACGTTTAACTTTAAACGCCTTGCTGAAAAGCTGAAGTCTGAAGTCTTCGGAGGTCTTCGGAGCATTAATATGCACTGCTGTGCTTTTGTCGCGGAGTGGAATTTGCACGCTAGACGGGAGAAGTGGTGTTCCGTCGCCGGCTGTGGTGTTAATTGGGTTCGCATGTGGGGTTGGTAACCTTTTCGGGATTTTTGTATGGATTGATGTGTGGAGGTTGTATGTGAAGTGTCGGAGCATTGGAATGTAAAGAGTTTAGTGCAAGTATCGATTTTCGTGGTTTAGTTTGGATGTGGAGATGAGTTTAGGAATGAAAATGAGAATGGAGGTTGAAGCATAATATACAAACTTTCAGTATGTGTGGTGGATAGGTACTTAATTATTTTTTAGGTTGTTAACTCTATAGTGATTGTTTGGTATAGATATTTATTGACTTATGATGGAGGAACGTTTCTGAATTTCAGTCGTAAGTCATATCGGTAATAATTCGAATCCATACGAAAAAATCAATAAATTTTATTTATATCAAAATTTTTATTTTTAATACAATAATTCGAATGAGTCTATATTTTTTCCGAAATTAATTAGCTGTAAGTGTGATGGCAGTTCATGAAAGTAAGTGATTGTTGCAAAATAATTAATTAATTGTTTTTAGTATGAACCGTCGTAAGTCTAACAATAAGTCGAGGATGGGTGTTATTTTTTAATAATATATTTACATTAAAAGAAAAAAAATTAGATCATGGAAGCGTTTCATTTAGTGTTCACGTCATAATCTAATAAACTAATATTTTTTACTACAATATAATATTTTCAAATCTGAATACTCATTATCATTCATATAACCTTTAAAATAATATTTGAAGCAATCAAAAATAGTATATATCTTTTTAGAAACCATATATAATAAGTTTATCTATAAATCGTCAGAAAAAAATAAAGATTCTATAAAGGATAAAAATTATATGACTAATATACGTATTCGAGTTTCAAGTGAAGTACCCCTGTACATCTTGCATATGTATGTATTTGATTCAACGTATTATATAATAGTTAAATACTATGTGAATTAATGTGCGACCATACGTACTTGTCCTTTGTAGAATCTAGACTATTTTGAATATTACATTCCTTACGTGGTTAAATTACAAATATCACTTTTATGCACAGATGCATTTCTAATAAAAAGCGAAAGCTACAAAAGTGCACTTCCCTAAGTAAAGCGAACTATAAAAAAAAACAAACATCTAAACACTCGTACGTATACTACACAAAACAAGTCTTAGCATTTTATTGTGAACGATGCCATCTGGCTAGGGTTTATCAGCGATAAACTTGCGTCGCAATATAAAAATATTTATTTTTACGTTTGCCGTAAACGTTCGAAGCGCATCTTTCGCATATGCCAGTGTGTAAACGTAAAGCATTTCGACGATTGTAGGGTCACAACTGTGAAATATATAAATTTCGATGTGCGATTCGAAACGTTAAATATAGAAAAATAGAAAAAAAAACCGAAACGTAGAGCCCGCAGTTTTAACAATTTTCTTTTTTAAAATCGGCTATTATAACTCATATAAAATTAACTAATTCCCTGTTTAAAGATCAATGCGGAATTGCAGGGAAAAATCGGCATTATTCGACTTGCGGATCGATTGATAAGCGTCGAGCAAATTAATCGCACTGTTAATTAATTGTTCACAGGAAAAGTGGGAAAAGTTTACCAGGGAAAACTCGGAAAAGTCGATTTGGAACAGGAGGCGCCGGTGAGACGGACTTTCACTGCGTAGGTATATTTTCGCAAAAATACGGGCTCGGGGATGTTGGCGAAATCGTCAAATTTATTTGACATTAATTGTGCGAATTTAAAATTATAAATTCGACGAAAAAGAGCCCGGAGAAACTAAAGGTTCGAAAGTGCGGGAAACTTTTAAGTTATGTGGAGGGAAAATTAAATTTTTGGAAATTTGCGATTTTTAATATCGTTCATGTACTTTTTTATGCAATGAGAATAAAAAACAAATTCATATTTGTTTTAAGGTGAAATATTTATATTAAAACTCGCATGGATAGTTTTGTAGATATTTTGAATTTGAAAGTTTTATATAAAGTGCTTTGGAAAAATAATTTTATGCAAAAACGACCGCCATATAATTTTATATTATATGTATATGGACGTCGGGTTATTGGAGGTTGTAAATATGGGGTTATCAACACTGGACGGTGATGAATCTTTGACCATATATAATTTTTGAATCCAAAAAGTTAACTGTACAAGAACAACCGAGAACCATATCACTCTGTATTTTGTATCAAAACAATTTTCCCCGTTGGAAATTTTGTAAAATATTCTTTCAGAATCATTTACTTTTGAATGGTGTTATTTATTTGAAATAAAAAATAGTTTTTTTTTTCAATATAATTGTGTCATTTTTAATTATGATCGAATTTTCAATACTTCAATAACTAAAATTAATAATAATATAAACCATCAATATTTATATAGAACCAATCAGTTAAATTTTCATATACTACATCAATTATAAGTTCGTCGCTAGAATAAGATTACTTCTCCTTTCCCATCTCAATTATTCCTCACCTTTAGCGAAGTTCGATAACGACCGATTCATCTTTCAACTATATCTGACTTATAAATGACTTTCAAACTTCATCTGTGCGCATGTACATCGGAAATTTTCGAACCTATTTATTTTTCTTCCTAAAGAAAATAATTATACAGCACTGGTACGGCATAGAAACCTGCACTTTATCGACCGAATGTTCTTTATGTGTGGTACGTGACTTGGGTGTCCTTTTACGATCCTCGGACATATAAAGTCCTGGACTCGACGCAATCGAGACATCGTCTACAAGGACTTGATAAGGGCGAACGGGGTTTTATCTCTAATTTGTACAGAGTATCGGGTTCGTGGAACGTTTTTGCACCCTTTTTTTTAGTGTTTTGTGCTGTGCGAATTGCTATTTTTTTGCTTGTGTTCAGAGACGTTTATGGTTTTTAATCTTAAATGAATCAGGTGGATATTTTAAAAATTTTCATATCATTTTCATGGGCGAATTTATATATGAAAGTAGTAAAGAAAGGGTACTTAGGGTGAAGCTCCACGGTGAGTGTGTGAATATATCAATGAGAGAAAACATGTTGAAACATTTTCACATATTACATTTATAAAATATCGAAAATTTTCTTTGATTTTTTTTCCCTTGAGAATTATTTATTCGGTAAGATCGAAATTCATGTTCGAAAAAGTTGTTATGTAAAATTTTGTCGTGTAAGTGATTTTACAATAATTATTCATTTAGTTTTGAAACATTATATTATACTAAATAGGATGCAAGAATATGGGACAACTGCTTAGTTGGTTATCTACTTATTCGAAAATTAAACAAATACAATTTTAATATAAACATATTTAGTTTGATTTTCCAATTAGTTGGTGTACAGTCGTCGTTCAGTGTCCATTTAATCCTATCTGTGCTAGATATTACAGTTAAAATAAAAATGACCAAACAAAAAGAAAAAAATAAATAAACTATTCCCTTAATGAAACTATGGCACAAATAAAATTAAACCCAAACCGTATTGTCAATTAAAAAGTTAGCTCCCTAATAGTAATACTGCGATAGTTAAACCTTGGGGCGACCGAACAAAAACGGCATCATCTTTATTGCCGATCCAGTTCGCCCTTTTAATATTTACCCGGATATGGGCTTTTACTCGGTTCCTCGGGCTTTATTGCTTTATTACGCCGTTAAAGCCTTCTAACCGAGCTTAAATGCCTACCGCAATGAGCATTAGCATCGTCTTAGGTTCGTCGTTGGAAAAAAATCGCAAAAGTGGTATCGTCCTTTAGGGCAAACCTTGAAAACGCGAAAATATACGATATGCAAGTAAGGTTTGAAATATTGTTATTAGAAATTATAAAGAATTTAGTTTGTGTGGATTATTTTGGATTTTTTTTATTTTAATGAAGATTAATGATCATGCTCATATTGACGCTCTCATTTTTGCTCAACATGGAGTCTCATTCTAATAAAAAATTATAACATATTATAAATCAGGATCGGATTCAATATCTTCACTCAACTTCATGAATGATACAAACTTTATATCCTTCACTTAAGTCGAGCCTCCGAGCGGCTCGCACGCCCATTCTCGCTACATCCGAGATTTTCGAGTTTTTGTTACGACTTGGCCCTTTCTATTTTTCGACGACCCCTCTGTGATTTGGCGCATTTCGACGTCAACGATGACATCAAAACTTTCTTGATATTGCCGCGATAAAAACGTCCTATTTCCCACGTGTAAAGTGCGGCCGACCCGCGCGTAAAAAGCCCGAGCCGGACCTGCACTGGGCGCGAAAAAAAAACCGCATACTAAAAAAGAATATGGTAGAACTACTAAAAAACCGAATATTACGTATGCTTGTGGATTTTGTGGATAGTTTTCAGCGGAGGTTTGCGTGTGTAAACGGGTTCTTTAGCGCGATACATTGGCCCTCACTCGAAAGCACTAAACCCTTTGGCAAAACGGGAAAGTCGCTGCTATTTGATGTCGAGCCACTATTTCACGGTGTCCTGACTTCAATTACATCCACTGAAAGTTTTCAGTGGACTGAAAACGCTTGGTGCTTAATTATTTGAAAAAGTTGCATATGAGGTAGTAAGTGTGAAGCTTTTGGATTTTTCGTTATTTTGTTGATATAAAATTTATGTACTATTCTACTGTATTTATAATACAGTAGAATTTCTATTATCCGGATTGATAAAAAAATATTTTTTAATAAAACGTGTCCGAAAATTTATCCGTATGTAAAAAAATTATACTGACTTATGACAGACTCAACTATGAGGGTGATAAAACTAAAAGCTGCCAGGAATTATATTTAAAAAAAATTAGAGTTAAAAAACTTCTCACAGATGGTGTTAAAAATTATGACTTCATAAATTAATATCTTGGGAACCGATGAATATATTACTCAAAAATTTTATCAAATAACCAAAAATAGTTAAAATAAATAGATTGTAAATACGTTTAAAAAATAGTTAAAGACTGTGTTCATATGCAGACAAATTTTTTTATATAAATATTTAATTTAATTTATAATAAAGTGAGGGTTTATGTTTCGTTTCGATTATTCAGATTTTTCGCTATCCGGACCATTTCAATCTCCGTTTAGTTCAGATAATCGAAGTTCTACTGTATTTATTTATAAAACATGTATATATTTATAAAATAATATATATCTTTTATGTATGTAAAATATAATTCATATGCATATACGATGATGATATAAACATATTTAACTCTTTGCACGTTCTCTAACTGCTTTATTCAGCTCAAACGTTTCTCAAATTGAATATATGATATATACAACTCAAAATATTCATAGAAATATTCATAAAATATTCATAAAAATACTCAAAGAAGCCTTCTGATTTTGCATCCATGCAGAAGTGCATTATGTTAAAAATTCGCATTCGCCTCTCATATATCATTCCGGCATAGGAAAAATACCAACGAGAAAATGAAAACGTTGCTAGAGAAAAGTGAGCTTATCTGCACGTAACAGCGAAAATGTTACATCCCATCACACGTGAGCCATCACGTATTATATAATATAATGATACAACAATAACACCACATAATAATATGGAATAATTTCCTGTTTAGCGAAATTAATATTTCGCGCGCGCCGAAACTTAATTCGATTATTAAAAATGGCCGTGTTCGCCGGCATGTAATTTTATTAGCTGCGAAGTTTAAGCTAGTTTCGAATTTCACTAGCGAACTTCACATTTATAAAGTGAACATTAATCCGGTTACTAAGCCACGTTTTGAACTTGCTAGGGAGTAAGTCGCATTTGGATCTTTTGATTATTTTCCGCGGATCTATTGAAATTTAGTTTTAGTAGTTTAATACAATTTCTGTTGAAATATTACGATACGCTTCACATATGGAGCGAAGTGTTAGTTTTGAACCATTATTGCACATTCCACTATGTTTTTATAACTTATTGAATTATGTACTATACTAGGGTAACAATTGTGTTTTAAAATTATATTTCAATTGCATTATATTAATACTAACAATTTAGTTTTATAAAGAATATTTACAGATCATTCTTGATCAGATACTTAAAAAACAATGATTCACAATGATCAATTATTTTTCATATATTTATTTATTTATATAATATATATACAACCACAAATATAAATATACTACCATGGCATAACAGGTAAACATATGTATATGTAAATAAGACTTTTTAGATCAATTATTATAACACAAATGTTACGAAACGTTTGTGTAATTGCATTTTACATGAAAAACGCAACAGATCTTGCATTTTTTTTTGTGAAATTTAAACAACATTTGATATTCGTATCAAAATGATTTATTCTTCATTTTCTAAAATGAACTCTTTTGTGATTTACAAAGTTGAGTCGTATGTTTGTAGCAGGGCTGTGGAGTCGGAGTCGGAGTCGTGAAAAATGAGCGACTCCGGCTACTTTTTTTAAATTTTTTTAATTACGGTTAAACACTCTAATTCAAATTCGTTACATAGATTAAATAACAAAAAAGAGTTCCAATGCATTTAGAGGTATTTCGTACCTTCTGAAATGCTACTTTCCCTCTATCTCGTAGTAGACGAACATGATAAGGAAAATTTTTGAGATATCGAATTATTTTTTATTGCTATGTAAAATTTAGATGCAAATTATGATGATATCACAATCATAATTATTTTTTATAAATATAATATACTCAATTGTATATTAATACAAAAACATGACGTGTATTAACATGAGGTAATTTCAAACATTAATTACATTTTATAAGGTAAAAATAAATAAACAAATTGATTGTCTTATCTTATCAATAGTAATTAAATTTTATATTTCAAACTTTTACATGAAATGCATTATGTTTAACACTTTTCATGCAAATAAAACTGTTGCAATAAAAAGAAAACAAACCCGACTTATAGCATGTTACCAATTCCGAACAAAAAGACTACTAACTTAAGTTATTTGTGAAAAATGCAATAAGTCTATATAATCATTCGATAATTCTATAACGTAAACAAGTACATACTAATATAAAATACTTTTCTAAATACATTTATATACTATTAAAAACATATTAATCATTGAAAATGCTTGAGCGATTGAAACTCTGAAAATTTAATTTGAAATACGTTGTCAATATAAAATTGACCACTTTTATTATAAAGTTAATAATATCATTCGATAACATGAAATTGTACTTATCACATAAAGCTTGCTGATGTTGCCTAAAAACGAGTATCCAACACGATCGGTAAATAAATTGATAAAACTGCATGCCTCCCAGATACATAGCGAATAACATACCTTGTACTCTATCCAAATAAAACAAATTTAAAAATCTAAATTATTCGCTAACCACCGAAATTTTTGTAAATGCCACCTCTGGGCATACGTGCCTAGTTTTGCCACCCCTGATTGTTAAAAATTTAGTATTTAAGGCTGGTTGTGCATTACTTCTGTGTATTGTGTGCTATTTATTGTGCATTAACATTATATTTACTTCAGTAGCGTTTTCATTCTGCTTGTTATAGAATTCTAAGGTAGTAAAGTTTTTGTATTCTGAATGCTCATTTATTCCATATAATAATGAAATAAGTAATTGAAAATTTTTTAACGCTAAATATTCTACAATACATTTTTCTTTTAGATGAAGTTGCTAATATATTCCATCATACTCTATGCATCAATTTTAACAACATTGGAAGCAAAATCATGCAATAATGAATTTGCAAATACTGATTCTATAAATCCAAAAGAATTAAAAAAAGTCGTTGACGATTTTTTAAAAGTTGATGATTGCGATCTAGTGAATGTTTTCAATTACGTTCTAGGACATGCTAAAAATCTATTAAATATTGCACTCGATAATGGATTGATTAATTCCACGGATATTTTAATTGTAGAAAATATTGCAAGTAACGTGATGTCACCAACAAATTTTGAGAAATTTATGATGTTGATAATGAGAACATACGATAAGAAAAATGCAAAGGAACTGCGAAAAACATTGGTCGACGTGATAAGTTATATTTGGCAAAGTATAGATGTACTATTAAGGAATAATCAAATCATTGAATTAATAGTAAGATTAATAGCAAGCAGTAATATCGTAAATATATTGATTCCACTGCTTACATCTGAAGCGTTTGGCATTATAATAAATACTATTAAACAAATAATCAATCCTTAAAAATTGATAAATCGAATATTTTATGTTAAATATTAGATATTAGTTGTTCAATGTTAAATATCATCGATAATGAAGGTATAAAATAAATACATATTTAAAATGAATAGAATTTTTATATGTGTGCAAAAATATTTTATAATCTACAAAATTATTAAATTCCTCTTTATATATATTTTTTAATCGAAGGGAAGACCACCATCCGGCCTGTTACATACATTCCACTCTATGCCATTGCGATTTTAGACTACACACTAGTAATTCTATCAAAATCAACAATACAACTGGATGAAATCGGTGTCGCAAACACAGACGCACTCTCACAAACTCACACAAACTAAAAACAATTTCCGAATAAAAGCAATTTCCAATTTTTCGGCACAAGTTATTTATTTCCGTCGCTGCAGTTGAATAATTATATATTGTAATACTTTAATGTTATTTGTAATTATATTACAAAGGAATACAGAAATTCTGAACCCTGTATCTATTATATTTCATATCAATATTCTCATTATTAGAATCAATTGTAGTAAATACACATCCATAGGTAAAGAAAGATTAAAACGTGCTCGTTTGAGTTCCAATTTAGCAAACGAAGGAGACTCTATTTCAAAATTAATTTTACGATGTATTGAAAATAATTGAAAAAATTGACAGATCTCATAGTTTAAATGTTAAAATGGCAATACAGCGGTATCCAGAAATCATAAAAGGTTCAGCATTGACCGTCACAGCATTGCCGCAAATCCAAGTATCTGTAGAGTGGTCATTTTTCGCTCTTGAAATCCTTAATTCTGATTTGAGAGCTTCTATGAATACAGATTTAATAGAAGCAATGTTATTTTTAAGAATAAATTCAAATAAATAAAGTTTAAACATGTTATATTTTTATGCCTATAACATGTATAATATGAAAATTTTGGTTATTTGCCGGATTGGTTGGTTTAATACACATACATAGGAGAGGAAAACAACTTGATAAAGTTAAACTTTTTTTAGTCGGAGTCGTGTTGTTGGAAAAAATCGGAATTGGATTCGGAGTCAGAGTCGTGCTTTTTTAACGACTCCACAGCCCTGGTTTGTAGTCCTCAATGGCTGTTTTTAACAGCATTTTGACACTAGTCTCAGTAATTCATGTCTTTCTCAGCTTTTCATAGGTATATTGCAAGACATATCAACTGTTACATTTAACAGATGACGTTAAACATCTATTTTTTAAGAATACCAAAAAATAAGACAACACACTAACAGATGATGTTAAATTTCACAAAAAATGAAAGGTTTTTGACGTTTTTTTGAAATACAGAAAAAGCGATTACACAAACGTTAGGTGGAAAATAATATATGTTGCCATGACCATGACCATGTAGATTATCAGTCCATGTATAACCCAACTTAAAACTTCAATCAAAAACCAATGAAATTTCTGAAAAATATCCCAACCCAATCTAATCTTATCTAACCGAACTCAACTCCCAATGTATTTTATGATCAATCCAAATACTCATGGACTGAAAAATACGCTTGGATTATATAAACAAAATTCATTCAATAATTAATATTAAATTTTATTAAAAAGAAAATTATAATACAACCATCACCTACTCAATCGCAAACTTATATCTTCACAATACGATTCCGATCGATAATTTTTAAAAGCGGCATCTTATAATTCCCACAGGCGACCGTAAATTATTCGGGCGTCGTCCCTGCCCGGATTATTCGGCGTTAGGGCCTCGAGATTTTGGCGCGCTTCGGACACTTTTATTATTGGCGCACTTCATAGAGGGGCCGCAGCCCGATAAATCAAAGCGATTATGTTTCGGATGGGGGATAAATCGCCGGCCGTCCGTTTATTCATGTTTTATTTATTTATTTGTTTATTTGTCCTACGCCGGTGTGGTAATGATGACGTCGGTGAAAATGTAACGGCGGAAATGGCGCGGAAATTTTCGCGAAAATGTGAGATTTTTCCGTGATTTATTTCGATTTTGAATGCGAATCAAAGGGAGAAGCTTTATGATCATATTTAAATGTAAATAAAAGAAAATGCATAAGCGTAAACATGTGTACGCTCGATGTGAGGCTTCGTTCTTGATCTTTGTTTTTGATAGCTATGAGAGCTTTTATGTTTATAAATAATATATTCACCTTTCAACGGATAAAATATAAACACTTTTCGAATGCATATATGCGATTTTCTGCGCGTTTCCTGCTTGAAAATGAAAATATTCTCATATCCCAGTTCCGAGTAAATGTTGTTTAGATTCGAGAGCTGAAAACTCTGTGTGAAATCATGCCGATTTGATATCGAAAAAGAAAATATTTGGCTTAAAATAAAATACGATGAAAAAAATTGAAAATATGATGAAAAATTCACCTAAATTTAAATATTTGAAAAAAATTACAAAAAAGATTTAAATTGAATTGAATTTTTTTATCGTAACATCAATATTATTTTTTATTTTGATCAAATAGATATATCCAACAAATTCGCAATATATAAAATTGAAAAAACACCGTATCTTTTTTATTTAAAATTTTCTTTCGTATCAAATAACAAAATCTCAAAATAAACAGCTACCACAAATGCAAAAACCAAATCGAATTCATCCCCAAGTAAACAGAGTTTTCGGTTCAACCTTCAGAGTTTTCCTACAGTTTTTTCGTATTATATATTTTTCATAATTCTAAAAATCTGCCATTTTATTCAAACAATAAAATATAAAACAATTTTCAAACAATCTTCGGATGAGATCTCATGACAAGCGCAAGCATAAACTCATTAGTATAGTTCAAGAGTAAGTAACACAATTCGAATTTACAGCGTCATTCTAGATTTCAAAATACCTTTATATTCATTCATATGCATATTATTGAACCTTACCCTTATTCGAATCAATAAATCAAAACCAAATATAAATATTTCATTTATATTTTTTCCAATTTAACATCGAATACCTTCAAAACATCACACTTCCTTAAAAAAAACTCCATCAACTCTTGATCCACTTCAGCACACACCATCGCACAACCACCGAAAACCCAATAAAAACAACCTCCGACACCGCATCTATTTTTCCTCCAATTTCCTCACGTATCCAGGTCGAAAGTCGTCCTCGAAGTCCATCATCCATCCGACGTTTGACGCGAATCTATCGCTCTTCTTGCCACTTTGCGTCGACGCGGCTGTCAAACAGAACTGTCAACCTCCAAGGGCTCGGCAATATTAATTTTCTACTATTCTCCGCCCACCCCGCCCCTGGGCCGCTGCATATTGCCGGGACGTGTTGTTCAGTCTAGACGGATAATTTGAAAATTGTCAAAAGCAACGCCTTCGATGTTTGTAGGGGATGGCGCTTGTCGAAGATCGTCGTTTTGAATGAATAAATTTGTACGTGATAAGTTCGAGATGTGAAAAGTTGACGGAGGATGTGCCGTTGATGTGTGTATTATATTTCGAAATATGAAATATGGGTTTGAAGGTCTATATTTTTTGGACGTTTATAAAAATGTGTATAGTTTTTTTAATCAATTTTCTTCTAGATCAGAAATGTGTCAATTTTTTTCTATTTACTTTTACGCAAATAGAAAAAAAAATTGACATAACTTACGGTATGTATTTATTTAATAATTCTTTTCTTTGTTCAGTAAATCAAATTGATTGCCTATAATATAATGAAATAGTCTACAAGTATGATATTATTATACCTATATAATTATAAATAACCAGTAGCCTTTGGTTAAAATATAAAATACGCAGTTAGTAGGCTATTAACATAAATAATCGAATTTAATACGAAATGCTCAATAATTTTAAGAAATTGATAATATTATTTGAATAAATATGTCATCACGTTGAAACCAATAATATTCTATAAAATGCGTTTTATGTTTTCATCTAATAATATTAAAAATCGTTGACTCGTTTATAATTTTTTATTGACCGTTTATTGCTTACAAATGAAAATTTTCATAAGCACTGACCATTTAGGACATAATCATCAATTAAATAATTATAATTAAATATATAATATAAATTAAATTATAAAGCAAATAATTATTTGCTTTTAAAGCTTTAGTTTGTTTGATTCAAAATTTAAATAAAATTAATAAAAATATTCCAAATTTTTTACAATACGATTTTCTAACTAAAAAATGTAAGAAATCTGATAAAAAGTATATATTATATTATGTCTGATCCATTTCATGTGCCTGAAAGTGAAAAAATATATTATTCGAATACATTTTCTTTGGCTTTTTTCCTTTTTTGTGAGTCGATGATTGGAGTGTATATAAAAGTAAAAGGGGAAATAAAACAAAATTCGAACTTTTCGTCGTCTATTGTGTAGCGTTATTGTAAACAGGAGGTAAAAATAAGAGAAAAGGAATCGAATGAATGCTTACATAAAATATTTTTATTATGATAGACATTGCGCTCTATAGTGATCGCCGCGAAAGCCTTCCATCGCGTTTCATTTCATCGCATATTTATGCCAATATTTTTACGACTAAAATAATACAATAATAAATAAAACATAGAGACGACGATATACGACAATTCCGACATGTAATACATATTTGCAACCAAAATCCCCGTATAAAAATAATATTCTCGAAACGCAAAAGATTCAGAACGAATTCGATTATCGAACACCAAAAAATACCTCGCAATTAAAAACACGATACGCATCGGCGGTACATTACGATAACAATAATAACGCAGCGTTATTAAAGCGGGAAATTTAAAATCGGCCAACCGTGATAACATCTTAAGTACAGGGTGTCACAATTGTAAAGCTCGTTCGTTGCCCCCCTCCGGCGAACGTGCTCATTATATGAGATTTTGCAAAATGTTTGATAATTAAGCCAAAGGCGTGAAAATTTCGGCTTTTATTACGTCGCTCGAAAGTGGCGTCGAGTGAATAATTTTCGAAATTTCTATGACGATTTTTTTCAAATTAAAATTTGTGTATGAGGAAGTTGTTAATTTTCGTATGAAAATGAAGGCTTTTATGTGATAATTTTGTTTTAATATGTAATTTAAATAGCAAACGTAAAATATGGAAAGATGATATACTGAGATAGAGTTAAAAATTTAATATTCTAAAAAATATAATATCAATTACTAGAGTTCAGAAATACGTGAATTGAGCATTAGATGAAATGACTATGATTTACTTATAACCATATTCAAAGGTTAGTTCTAGTATTATAATTTACTTTTAATATGTCAAGCGTTACTATAGTAGTAAAGTTTTCAGTGACCATTACAGATTTCACACTTCAAATCCAAATTTTCAAACTATAAATTCAATCTTTTAAACTTCCAATTCAACCATTGGAAAGTATTATTAAGACCACTGTCCTAGTATTTGATGAAATATTTCAATTTAAAGTTTAAAAGGTTGAATTTGAGGTGAATAACCTGTATTACGAACAGAAGGAAATTAGATATTATAAACAGAATATACAACATCTAATAATTACCGAATATAATAACCATTGAAATCCGAAACGATCCTCAAACTACGAAGAAACTAAAGCGAAAACCAAAAGATATCGAAGGTAACCATCAAAAACATCCTCATTAAAAATTAACGACGTCCTCCTCCCACCGGAAAATTCTTCGAATCCACCGATAACGACCGCGTTATTAAAATAACAATTTCCCGACTACTACATTCAATTAATGCGGATATTCAAATCGGGCCGAACAAAAGCGTCCACATATCATACTTACGCGCCGAGCGTAAAATGGAACGCGCTACATAAAAAATGACTTATTACAAGGATGAGGCTTTTTAATGGATCGTAAAAAAAAACTAAATCTCGCCCGCGCCCTTTCCGCTGCGCAATTTCCGCGCGCGGGGGCGGGGGCGGGGGGGTTTTTCGTTTTTTTTTTTGAATTTTTAAATCTTGCCGGTGTTGCCAGTATCGGCGTCGGTTATCCCATGGCATCGGTGGTATCAAAATAGAGTCTCGTTGATGCGGTTTTTACGCGCGCTTTTGGCTCGGATTTAACGGCGTCGTCACGCGTCAAACCGTCAATGTTCTGTGCGAAAGTTGTCAGATTTGTGTGGGGTTTTATGCGGGGTTTTGTTTCGGTTTTGTTGGGTGAGGGGATTTCGTTTTGTTATTTTGAAAGTTGATGTTTGAGTTTTTGTGATGGTTTGTGGTGTTTGGTGGTTTGAAATATGAGTGTTCGGTTGGAAATGAGTTGTGGATGGTTTTGGTAAATTGGAGGGATTTAAATTTTTTATTTATATTATGTGGATATATAAGAAGATAGATGAAAAATGATTTCGGTCTATTGTAATGCTCATAGTAAATAGTTACTATGAAGATAGTTAGTAGTTAATTAATGTAAGAAAATTATTAATATTTTGGTTTCTATTTGTCAAAATTTTTTAAATTTCATGTTTTAATTTAAAATATTTTAAAAATACTCGTACATAGATGTTAAATAAATTACTTATACCACTACTTATAAATTTTAATTTATATAAGAGAAAAACTTTATCAGGCAAAAAATATATATACATACTCGTATATGTAGCTTTATAGATGTGTAGTTCTTATTTTAGTATAAACAAAAAAGAATTATGAAACTGAAAATTTTCAAAGGAAAATACAGGCAGCCCTCGGCTTTTGAAAATTCGATTTTCACACAATTTTCTATTTCGTACATTTTTCAAAATTCGTTTTTTCCAAGGTTTATGTCGATAACGCGAAAATAATGTTTAAAAATGTAATGAAAGTTTATAAAGAATTACCTGAAAGTATTTAAACCCGCCTCGTTAAGTTAATTATGTATCAATATACCCATCGATAAATAAATATTTTAAAATACATTAACTTTTAGATTTTTTTACATCCCCCTATTTTCGAACATTCAACATTCGCACACATTTTCAGGAACTAATTATATGCAAAAATCAAGGGCCGTCTTTATTTTCAATTTCGAAACATCCTAATATCACATTACACTGATACTATTATACATACAGCTCCTTCATTACACACACCTCCCTCATCATCAAATCCGCTTACCACCCCAACATCGACAAACGAACCCCACCATAACACCATCCTGTTATACACCCAACACCAAACCACCTCCAGAAACACCACTAAAACCACACCTACAACCCCAACCCACCACCCCAACTACAAAAAACCCCTCAAACACCCAAAACAAAAAAATCTAACCACTTTGCGACCGAGCACGTAGCCATATCGCGGCCGTAAACCGCGCGTCCCCAGACGGCCCGTTACGCGCCCCGGTTATGAATATGAATTCGACACGAGCCAAATATTATAATGCTCTGATCTCGCACCGTGTGATGTATATAATAGGTGTATGTGTGTGTGTGTCGGCATTCCGATACATTTGACTAATATTCAAATCTTGCGATCTCGAGTTGGCTGCGAGTTTGTCTAATAAGGCAATCCGGTCGGTGTTTAAGGGTGTCGCGTTTGTGGATGGTTTTGGAGTATTTTTAGTATGGGGATAATTTAAATGTGAATTATATTAAATAAATGTGTATTTAACTTGAGCATTAAATAAAATTAGTGTGCATTAAAAAAATATATGTGTGCATTTTGTGGGAGCAAAATTATGTCACAAATATTTCAATGGTTGCAAAAAACTGTACCGTATTATTTTTTATGAAATATTGTATACAAAATGTGTGCATTCGAAAAAATATTTTGATCATTGAAAAAATATCTGTACCTTAAAACAAATATAATGAAACGTGCATTAGAATGAATTGAAATAAAGGATAGGTAATGTCACAAATGTGAACAGGGCAAAATATCAACCGAAAGACCATTATTGACATTTTTAATAATATGATCAAATTGGACCAAATTGTTAAAATTGAATGAAATTAAAATTTTAACAAAAGGAAACGTTGACAGTTGTATTGTACTTGTATGTATGTATTATCTATGAAGAAAGACTTTGCTCTGGCGACGTTGCTATCTGTCGATCATTTCAATGAACAAATTATTTTTTCTATTGTTCATTTCATATTTTTTAATGCTAACTTATAATGAACAATATTTTTTCATTGTGCACTAAAAAAATGATTCTCAATACGAGATGTTTTAATCCACCATAATGCACATCGTATATTATTCTAATGCACAAGTAATTCGTTTTAAAGCACAATCTATATTTTTTCAACGCACAGTCAAATCGCACCCTATTAGTATTATAGATGTATCGATTTGAATGGTTTTGATGATTTGAAAGTATTTGGAATATATTGAGATATTTTAAAGTTTATTTCCAACATGTATGAATAGAATGAAAAATTAACTAACTCTTCCAGCATTATTAGTTACGAAAGAATCTGCTTTCATAACTCCACAACTTTAATAAAAATACGTTCAAATTATTTACTCATCCCAAATTAATCCACAGTTCAGATGTAGAAACTCGGAGAGAGTTATGTAAAGAGACAGTGTATTTAATTAGCCAGATCGAAACTTTGCGGGCTCGGGGCGGTCGCGATTGTTGATTGCGCGGATGCGCCACGCCTGTGGGTCAAAAGTGGATTAACTTCGCTACTAGATGGTACAGTGTGGTCCAGAAGTAACGGCAGATGTGTATTTGTATGGTAGTCGAAGGTGTTGTCTTTCGTGTCTTCGATAGTTCTGGTCGATCGGATTAGGTTCGGATTCTGTTTGGATGGGGATGGCTGAACTGTGGTTGGTTGCCGTTTGGAAGTTTGGTGTGTTTAATTTAGTTGAGTTTTATTTAAAAAATATATTGATTTGTGTTTAGTTAATGATAATAATAGATGTAATGAAAATGTAATTGGAAACATAGTGGACGAAATGTTTTGTATAAGATTTAAAGAATCGGATCATATTCTGTTTGGATGCGCATAGTCGATATGTGGTTGATTATCGGCTGAGTGTTTGATGAATTTGATCAAAATTAAGTTTTATACATGTTATATTTGGTTATTGATTGTATAAATATATCTAATAAATTTTGTTAAAAAAAGTGGGATGAAATATTTTGTGAAATGAGGTTTTGATAATTGGAATGTAAATATGCTTAAAAATAGAGGGTATAAAATAATAATGAAAATTCGTAATTTCAGTAATAGTATAAAATCAGTACTGTTCAGTTTTAGGTCATACAGTACATCATATGATATTATCAAACTTGCAAGTCATAACAGTAAAATTTCAGATAAGATTGTTCTAACGGTGCCATTTTAGGTATTTCGTAAGTTACTAACTAAATTGCCTATTATTACGAATGAATTTTAAGCTTACGACAACCATTCATACAAAACACCAATCTTTAATTTGCAAACCCCAACAACTCCCCACATAAATCGAATCTCAACACCAAAAATACTCAACTCCGACACGACAAACTAATCTTGCGCAAAATTGGAGTCCACCAGAATAAACTTTCCCATAATTAATAACAGTGCGATAGATTCGACAGCGCCTTGATGAATTGGCCCCATCCTAGTATGCCACACAACAATTCCCTTCGAGAAATCAATACGGAACACAAATACGAGATCCGGGAAACAAATATAAATATGTATATCCGTTCCCGGAATTAACATTTCAATTGGCAACCCGAAAAATCTGCCGACGGCATTAATTATAAGGCAAGCCACTCATCATTACGCCATTTCGCGTTCGCTCGTTGCCGCGAATATTATTCTAATGTATGTACATAATTGTTTTCGCATTAAACGCAAGTTATGTAAAGGCACATAGAGCAAACTGGTCGGCATTTACGTGTTCGCCCTTTATGTATTGTATAATATGACAGGGGATGGGGGCGACAGTTCCGAAAGGCGATTGACTTTTAGAGCGATGTAGAAAATTTATGTTTAAATCGAGATTAAAGCGTTGTGATTATGAGAAGTTTTGCATAAGGATCGTTTATCAAAAACTCTGTTTTATATTTATTTCGCATTGAAAAGATTTGATATTGCGATACTTTTTATGCGTCTGACTCTAAATAACAATAGAATCTAGTTTGAGATAAGTTTCGCGAGACATTTTTCAAGATATGATCTGACTCAATAACTTCGGATCGCTCTCGACTTTTCGCTTTTATACGCAGGGCTTTTCGTATCATTTTTCATTTAAAAACATCAACTGACAGTCCTGGCATATGAAACTAGTTTTAAATGTCGTTTTTCAGAACAGACTGCCCTCGTTTTCGAACGTCGATTCAGCAACAACTTGTTCGCGGGCGAACAAGCCGCTTCGAAATTTCCACCGACACGGGGACTTGTAATGGCCGCAGTTAGTCACATCTCTCTATCTAACGCTGAAAATGGACAAACGGAAGATTTGGCACCGGTTTCAGCTGAAATTCAAAAAATATATATAAAAAATATATATCAGAGATTTTCAAACCATTTTCTGAAGTGTATAGCTTTATATGAACCATCAGTGCAATAGTAAATTATAGTTTAAAATATTATTGAAATAGAATGGACTAAAATAGTATGAAGTAATTTAGAAAGAGTTTTTATTGTTTTTAAAAGAATTATATTACGTATATTTTTACTAACAAATATTTTTTATTTCTAGTATAATGTTTTGTTATATAGGTATATTATAGTAGCGATACGTCGATTTGAAATATACGATGTTTGGGGAAATTCAGTGCAATTCTTGAATATGGAAAGATATGTCAGGAAAAAGATGGATGAGTTTGTAAAGTACTTGAATGGTATCTGACAAGTTTTAAAAGAAAACAAAATCGAAAAATCGATAAATGGCTGACAGATGAAATATACTGAATAAAAATTATACAAATTAAAAAAAATAACACAGGCTTGATAAAACTTCAATTCATTCTAAAATAGAATGTCATAAAAGTATATATTTTTAATTTCAAATATTGAAAATAATTGATAAAAAAATTTTTAAATCTGAAAAAAGAATCTAGACATTTTCACTTCATTGTAAGAGATAATTCATACGAAATCATTAATGTACAGCCTTTCATAGGTTTGTCTAAAGTGGGTCCGTCTATTCTTAGAGTTTTACGGACCACAGTTTGGAAAACATTGATATAGGACGATATTCGATGGAAGTTTGTTCTCGCGTTGGGGATTTCGTACGTGGGCAACGAAAGTCTTGTCGGAGCGATTATTCGACGGATAAGTGGTCGTTAAAAGTGTTTACTCGTCGAGATAAATTTGGGATTTTCTCCAGAGTCTCTATTGTATTATATTATTTTACGTTAGAAGAGGTGTTCTTTTTTTCTCCCTTTTCAATCTTTCGACCGACACGGTTATGAACTTAAAATATTTATGAAAATTCCGCTGAAATATGTCGGCCATATAAAATTTTTATAGCGATCGTTTATTATGAAAACGTTCAGTTATTACTAAGCAGCAAATTTATATATGTTGTATCAGATTATAGAAAAAAAACTCGATAGTTTCGGCGACGTGATTTATTGCAGCTTAAAATATTTGCAGATGAAAATGTGTCATAATTCAAATAGTTTTTCATGAATTTTTTGCAGGGATTAATCTCGAAGTCTTTCGATTCGGTGGAAATTTCTGCGAAATTTTTCACAAAACGACGTGTCGAAGTTCTATAAAAAGCTCTTAAAAGACCTCCCGTCTCGTGTTCCAAACGTTTCGGTCGTTAGTGAGAAGTCGGTGGAAAATTCGCGAAAAATTACATTCGGTTCAAAGTTAACTCGCAGAAAATGGCCTCGATTTCGACCGCTTTATCGGCACCGACGTGACTCTTGTGGGTATAACTGTTATGACGGCATTGAATTAATCGCTTACATATGGATGAAGTCGAAGCAGACAGAGTTTCGAAGACACAATAACAGTCGTATAATTTTAACGAAATCGTTTATAGCGAGCGCACGAAGTTAACTTGTTTGTAAATTCGAAACTTTCTCTTGGATTCGGCGGATGTTCGGAGCCGACTTTTTCGTACACATCGAAAGAATATAGCTATGTCGTATAAAATTTAAATATTTTATAATAAATAATACGGTACAATTTTATAGAATTCGTCTATCTTGAAATCATTGAACGATTTGTGACATAATTATAATAGTACTTAAATGTGATCAAGAATAATTTTATTATTTAGATTTTCAAATTTCGTCATAATAAAATCATATAAAAGTTCTTTCAATTCTGATTTCTCGTTATGCAAATGTGTAGGAATTTTAATTATAATCAAACCATTTAATGAATATGGGACGTAAAAGTGTATGCAATTTGCGTGTTTTCCGCATGGTTAATGTGGAATCCTCCGAATTCCTGATCCTGCAGATTATCAAATATTTCGTATGGAAATGCGGACAAAAAGCGCATTTCTCGAAGTATTGAGTCAGAGGATTTTAATATCTTTTAATTAAAGTGTTCCGGATGCATCTGTGGAAAATAGTTTAATCCTCTTTGGGGATCGTTTGAAACAAGCGGAGCTTTGGTAACGACGGACTTTCGAAAAATGAAGAAAGCCGGATTTGAGCTTTTATATCATCTTTTAGTAGGTGGTGAATTTAAAATGATCAAAGATTTTTTTACGATCAACTGATTAGAATTATAAAAAAAATTGATCATGTGATATATTTTAGTTCTATCATATAATTTGTCACTATAATTAATTGATCCAATTAAATATAATATAAGCTTAAAATTAACATAAAAAAAGCAACCATTGAGACATATTTATATAATATAAACACATATAATACACGTGAACTCATGTGTCGTCTCTATTATGTGCCGTATAATAGATTACCCTTTATGCGCTCAACAAAAAAGGACTCGTAATGAACCTTTTCAACTTTTATCCTAAATCTCTATTTTGCGGCTAAAGACTCAGATTCAATACACACACAAAAACGACCGAATTCGTTTCGACTCCCACAAAACAATTACCGCCAAATTTTTGAACTCGAATCCAATCGCGATCTAAACATTACGAACGACCAACGGCGCGTTAACGCAAATTCGCGCAAATCCAATCCGAACAATTCCGGAATAATCGAAAGCAATCCGATAATGCGGCGAATCCCTAATTTTCGCCGGGATTTTCACAAGTGTAACTTTTTCCCGATGGGTACACATTTCACCTGGAAAATGGGGAGTTTGCGTTTCGGCCGGTGGATGGCGGGTGCCAGAACAAACACGGCGACTTGGGCAAACACGCCAACAGCAACACAAAGACAGACAGACAGATGTGTATGGGGGGTGTCGGTTCGAAAGTAACAATTTGGGGGTTTGTGAGTGTGGAAGTTATGAAAAATTTTGTGTTTTAGTTGGATTTTAGTAGGGTGTTTGATGAAATTTGTAATTGAAAGTTTGTTTTGGGGATGAGTTTGATTTTCGTTCGGAGTTGAGTTTGTTTTAAAGTTTATTAAATTGAATTGAATCTAAGTGAAATTGATCAAAAACTTGTTTCTAAATAAATTAAATTTTACACATTTATTGTTTGCGATATCTGAATAATGATAATCTCTCTATTATAATAGTATATTTCCATTTGTCAGTGGTAAAAAAAAACTCATTACGTCATTACGATAAAGTTACTATACGACTCTGTTACTATGACAGCTCTTGATCAGTAGTGAATTTACTTGTAGGTGGTAGAGGTGCTCGCCTCATTGGAAAAGGCCCCAAGAATTTCTTAAAAATAAATTTTTGATGAATTATTATTTTTATTTTTATACTAGTCTAACAGACATCGCGAAAGTTGGATCAATTTCTGAAGAAAAAAAAAGCATTTGTTTGCATGAAAGTAGATTATATTTTCTAAAAAACATCTATTACATGTAATTATGTTATATTTCTAAAAATATTATATAATCAGTTACATATAAACAAAATGATTTGGACGATTTAACGAAAATAAGTTGTTTAGTCTCATCCTGCGCAAGTCTTTAGTCAAGCTTAATTCTATTGAATGTTTTGTTCGGTCATTTTATCTTCTCAGTGCGAGAAAACATAGAAAAGGACAATTATTTGATTGTTCGTCCCTTTTCTCTTTCTCTTCCAGACAAATTGCTTACAAACACCATTTATTTTTATACAATTACCACTATAAGACTATCAGCACAACCAAAAAAATTTAATCGCACGATGTACGCACACGAACGATTAAAAGCATCCTATTTTTAGACAATCATAGACAATTGAGAGCTTTAAAACTGCACAACCCATACAAAATAAATCCAGGGCGAAAGTGAGAGAGAAAACGGAAGATACAGAATCCGAAATGCGTCGGACTGAAAAAGGTGTATTATATAGGAGCGGGATTCGCAAGTTGGCGCCGCCGTGGAAACTTTTCCCTAATTTATTCCTCCGGCCGAGCACAATGCGAACCTTTCGGGGTAATAAATCATTTCCATTTCTGATTCGGCCACGAATATAAAAAAATAATCCGAAAGGAAAATTCCTGGGAACCCGGACCCGCTTTCGATGAGTCAATTAAGAACGGCGCGTCGGGAATATGTTGTTTTTACAGATGAACCTTCAGAATGATTATCGATAGATTCCGCTCGAATCTGAAATTCATTTCTATATAAAAAAATCATAAAATGTTCTAAACAAAACCTTAACATCACACAACTTTCTTCAGTATTTCCAAGGTTTATATTCGTTCGATAAAAAATAATTCGCTTCATTCGGAGCACACTTTCCTTCGAATATTACTATTTGCTCGTCCCGAACATTATACGAGCGAAAAAATTTTTTTTTTCACATACACACATTACATTTCGCGTTGTTTGTCGTCCCGGAGTGTATTTACTTTTTATATGTCGGGCAAACACTCGTGTCGTTTTTGATACGAGCGCGAAAAAAGTTTTCAAAAGGGCGTCAAATAGAGACGATGGATGTAAAAAAAAATGGAAGTGCGTAATAATAACGCAATATTACACGAGCGAATTGTGTGTATCATGTGCGTGAACGAGTCATCAATCATGGCGAGAGTTCACTTGTAATAGTTATTAAAACACTTTCAGGCCCGAATAGTCAGAGGAATTCGAATATTTGGTATGAATTAAATATTTAATGTATTTTTTTAAAAATAAAATTTTTTTTTCATATAAAAGTATTAAAAAACTTTTATTTTTTCAAGAACGTAATTCAATTTTGTAATTTTATATTGTAAAATTATAAAATTTTTGTAATTGAAAATTTAAGGGATCATATCTTATTTAATGAGTTATAAACTGAAAGAAGATACATATAATATTTGTAGCAGCAAAATAATAAAATCGCATCTGTAATGGATGTGTCATAAAATTTTATTATTTTCACATATGAGCTTTAAAAGATATTTATAAAGGGCCTAATGATCAGAATTAATTCAAAAATTTCAGATGTTGTCATAACCAGATGTGATATATAATATATATAATTTTCGTAGCAGAAATGGAAAATAAATTGGGAAGTTTTGTTCTTTTTTTGAACAATACATATTTTTGATATATACATAATTTGATTGTGCCATTGATTTGAAGCCGAGAATAGTTTCAATAATTATATTTTATAGAATAAACTTTCTCTTATCATTATTCAAAAATTAAGCACATAAACTTGTGATAATATTCAAAAGACTCTTTCAATGGTCAATGTGTAATATAAACCGCATTAATAATAACATGAAACATAAAAAACTATTCAACATACAAAATTCCGTTCTCGAAGTGTTAAAAAAGCGACCTCCACCCAAACATCAAATAACAATCACCGCACACAAACACACCTAAAAAAACCCATGATACCCCCCATAAGAAATCGGAATGATTTTAATTAATTCACTCGGTTAGTGTGCCTACAATTTCTGCCCCATTTTAATTAAAACAATTTTCTATTAAGCTGTACTGTAATTTATCGCCGAACTTCAGTCGTTACATTTAGCGGTTTCGGGCACTTTGTGTACTTATAGTAATAACCGAAATATTATTTTGCGCTGTGTGTTATGGTGTTTGTTGTGCTGCGTTACTTTTGCGGATACGGCGCGTGTTACATGAAAGAAGTTAATATCTTCGTAAAAAAATCAATTCGTTGATGTGGGTCGGAATATTTTGCTTCTGAGGAAAAAAATGTAAGCGCTCATGAGATTATGTATCCTGAAAATATTACATAAAAGGATAAACTATACGAGAGCGTTATTGGAAATTTTTTCAATGAAATAAATTAGTTTTTTTTTCTGTATAATTCTTATCGATAGTGCTTCTTTCATTTCATGGTCAGTTTTTGAAACATATCGTATTTTCATTATTAAAATTTTTTCATCTTGATTCTTAATAAATTAAGTCAATTTTTATAAAAATAAATTAGATTAGAACAAAGTTTTTTTAGCATAAGTTAATATGTTCTTTCATATTAACAACATATGAGGAGAACATATAACATACATTATTGTTTCATATAACATACATTACGAGGAGAAACCCAAAATTTCGCATTTTAGATGCACTCAACATCAGCACAATTAATCCCAGTGGGACATAAACCGCAAAACCACAAACAAATCTGAGCCAAACTACACATTTAATTAAAAACATCATACAAACTCCACAAAATTTTCATATTGTTACTACAACGAATGCATTCAAACTTCGCATCGTGCTGCAGCAACCCTCACTATTCTGAGCCGAAAAGTGTATAAAACAAAAATATATAAAACACCCACATTTCCAGGGTAGGGTCGACCCTCGTTAGCCGCAAAATATTCCGCGAATAAATCAGGTTCAGGCCGACAAAATTTAGTGGCTACATGACGCACCGGCGCGGTTAAAAGCACCTCGCAAATTTGCAGTGGCTAGATAACGCCACTTTTTCGGCTTTTGGATGTGCAAAATGTACGCGATTGTCGGCGTGGATGTACATAGTGTTAAATGCATGGATGTTGATGAGGAGTGTTGCCGTGAATGGGGGTTGATTGAGTTTTTTTGAGGTGCGATCAATATGTAATGTCTATTGTATTTTATGTTATGTTTATCCTGAATATAGATAAAAATTGTCTTGCTTCTTCCTTTTGGGAAATATCTAAATTTTTATATACTAGATTCTCAAAGATTGATAAAAATTGTAATTGAACTTAAAAGTTTTTAGCCGAACCTAAATAAAGTAACTTTGAACTAAAAAATAACAGATTTTTTAACAGGTACTGCCAGTTAGAGAGGCTAAATTTACCGTAATTTTAATTTACCAGTAATTTAGTATTTTTTATTATACTAATCACTGGTTTACTAGTAAATTAAATTTTGTATGAAAATGGGGAAAATCGGAAAAAATAACGAAAAATAAAACAAAAAAACATACACAATCTGTCATTTCTTAAAAATATTTTCCAAAAAATAACGAAATTTTTTAAAAGTATTCGATACACGAAATAAAAAAAAAATACATACCTGTAAAAATTGTAAATTTACCGGTGAATTACCGAACTACTATTTGAGTCATATTGAAGAATGATTCTTGCCAAATTATAGTTAATTCATATGATAAACTCTCTTGTATTAAATTAACATAAAGGTAACTCTTAAGAAACTGACCAATAAGACTAGAAAGAGACCAATAAGATAAAGTTGATCTATGTACATCATATACCAATAGTATTATAATATTATATACATAATAAAATGTCTGTGATTGATAGAAACTAAAGTTTTCAATATTACATCTTCGATTTCAATATATTCGAACCAAATCCATAAAAGAGAACGGTATGCATTTCAACAAAGATGGTTTATGCCAGACCGCAGTGCTTTGTCCGATATCCTTCAATATACGCCGGCAACCGGAGCAATTCTCAGATTTTAGAAATTCACGGCAACGAACGTGTTGTATTTTGTAAAAAATAAATCGCTTCGGTGTGCACAGTAGGTGGAAATGGTGAATTTTTCCCGAGTGCATTTTCCGATAGCGATCTGGCGGCAGTCGGAAAAGCGGCCCCTTTACCGTCGACTCCACTGACGTGAGACGTGACTTATATGCACCGTGTATTTTATATTTTGCGAAATTCTACGCAAATTTTTCACATTATTTTATCTTTTAATACACGTGTTAAATCCTTGTTAAAATATTCTCGAATTAAAAAGGTAAATTTTGGGTTTTTTTCTACGGCAAACAATACATCATACCCATAAGTTTTCATGAAATAAAACGACTCACATTTTCATTTATTATTTTAAAATAATATTTAAAATACGAAAATTAATAAAATCCTACATTTATTTTAGCAAACTTTATATACTCAAATACACGCTAATTGGATGTATCCTGAACGTTTTCAGATAAACGAGTCATACAATCAAGCGCAAAATAACACTAATCCCGCACAAAGTGCTTATCCATTTCCGCGTAAATCTTCGATTTAAATCGAAACGATATTTTATAATAAAGAAAAGAAAGAAAAAACGGTTTTTAGACGATACGCCCTCGGGTCGGCACTCAAGATGATTAGGCGAGTCCTTTGCGCCCTCACAGGAGAGCAAGAGATTAAATGGAGAGGAAATAAGCGCGACGCGTAGGACACAAGCCTAGGTTCTAAGGACGAGGAAGGCTTTCGAGGAAATATGAGAGAGCCCAAAACGGGCAAACGGGTCGGTCTCGTGTTGTATGGTCGTTTCTGGATTTAAGCGGCGGACGTGTCCTGTGAAATTATTAATATACTGAAATGTCTTTGAAAGTATAAAATTAATGTTTTTTTTTACTAAATGAATATGTTTTATAATATACACACCCAGTCCTCTTTTTACACGGTTCCGAAATAACATGGTTCGAGGAAGAAGAACCGCTATTAAAAAAGTACTATTATACCACAATGGTATGATTTGGTGCAAATCATTAGCACAGTATAGTAAGCGCGGTAAGGTATAGCCTAGTCTACCGCATTTTTCTGGTAAGGCCTTGTCCTGCAGTGGATAACTTATAAGCTGCTTAATAATGATGATGAGTATATTACAAGTATTTAATTATAATTATAAAATAAAATTTTTTGATGATTTTATGTGGCGAAATTTTCACATTACACATTTCTTTATAAAGTACATACATTTGGATGGAAGTTCTATTCAAATATACTGACGGAACTTTTCTAAAAATTTTATATGATCTCCATACTTTTTTACAAAGTTTTTTTACACGATAGTCTCTGGAACGTATCTCTCGTGTAAAAAGAAGATCGGGTGTATACATTTTATAGTATAGTTTTTAACAACATAAAAATTCTTACAAATAATACGTTCACAATGAGTATACTTAAACCCAGTCATCTCAAAAAAATCCTCTACACAATTTCAGCAGCATTCAAAAGGATACATTTTTTTAAAACACATTAATCCTACTTCGTTTTAACGAAAATTTACACCACAACCTTGTTATAAATTCCGATACCACTTTACACGAACATAAGGCGAACAAGAGCAGTGGGTGGGTCATGGGTCAAGGCGATCGGTTCGCATTAGCAGGACGAGGGTCCTCCAATAAAAGGTGGTACCCGTCGAAGCGTGTCCTCGCATATCGTCGACAGACGATGAAACATGCGTTTTGACAGTGGACAATAATGGATTTTCGCCTTCGACAGGCCTCAAAGTGGAAAAACGGTCTTGCTGAGATTCGCCTATGTGGTTGCAAATTCGGATCGTATTAAAGATTTTCCGTTAGTTTCTATTTAAAGAACGGTGATTGTCTTGTTTTGTTTCGTGTGACGTTAATATAGGTTAGCGAAGATGGTAATGGACATAATTCATAATTGATGTTCGGATGAATAGACCTTAATGCGGCATAAATAAGTTAAGTAAAATTGCTTTGTTTTTCGCAAAAACGAATATTTTTATATTAATATAATTTAAAAAAAAAATTAAAACATAATCGACTCAAATCGGAAAAAATACAAGCCCAATCTAAAAAACACCTCAAACGTAATTAAACAAGTACGCTCTTGTACGTATCGGATTTCGCGTCACGTATGTGATTACGCGCAAAAATGTGATTAAAATCTTAATCGCCATCGAAAAACACAAACACACAAACACGGATATTCCCAAAAATTAACCATATTGTCGCTTTACGTTTTCGTGTTGCCAATTAGCTTTAACGACCCGCCGGCGAGCTTTGATTACGTAGATTCGAGTTAACGATATCGGTCAGGCTTAATACTTGCGAGAGGGCATAAAACGGGAGTCCTTCCCTCAAAATGACAGCTCAAAAGAGACCCAATTTCCAATGGCTAGTGGCAAATTGCAGCGGCGGTGTCGGATGTCGAAGTGGCTGTTGAAAGAGCAGAAGATATAAGATACGGGTCTGTGAAGGCTGCTGCGGTGAAAGGTTAGTCGATGTGCTTCGATGGGAGTTTGAATTTAATAAGTTTAGTATTTTTTATATTTATACTAGCGGTTGGTACCCGGCGTTGCTTGGAATTCTGTGAAAATAAATTGTGTACCGATCATCGATGAACGATTGTAATTATTGTCACAATCAATCACGACGAAGGCACATTATATAGGTGTTCGGAAAGTGTGAGTGCAATTTAGTAAGTGAGTGCTTTTAAACTGCACTCATACTTTGAGAATACCTATATATAATAATTTGTATGGCGATTGATAGAAAAAACTGAAAAAAAAACTAAAATGCAAAATAATATTAAAAAACCGAACACTTACTTAATTTCTCCGGAGTTCACAGTACATTCTTGCCAAATTTAGTGAAGATTCGTCTCTCAGTTAGGAGTTTATTGGATACATACATACATACATACATACATACATACATCGTTTGAGTTTCATATATATAGATGAGAAGTCGTATGTTTTATAAGTTTTTTTTAAAATATATGTGGGTGTCGTAATATTTTTTGTATGTAAAAAGTGTTAGTATGAATTTGACAAAAATCGTTAAATTCGGCCTCGTTCGCGAAACCGTTAAAACAACGCCGGAAAATATTAAAATTTAATTGATCATTTACATTTATGCGTGGAAATAAAACAAGACCGTCATCTGTGATTGCATATTAATTACTTTGCGCCCCTCGCTGTGCGAAAAAAGCGATGCTTTATTTTCGTACCAAGATGATTTTTTTCTGAGAATTTTTTTTTGAATTATGCAAAATATCAAACGAATATTACTTACTCATTTATTTTTTAAAGTAACATATATAAAAAATATGAATCATGTTATATTGCAGAGATCCAATATAATCTTGAATTATATAAAAAAGTCTTAAATTTGATCTAGGTTGAGATAAAAATGATTTTCATCTGAATTTCTCATCTGTTTATTCATCCATGTAATTTACGAAAAATGAAAAATATATTCGAAAAGATCTCCACATGAAAAATTCGAATATAGAATATACCTTTTCTGAATAGACGTCCTTGTTATTCTTTTATAAAATTCCTTTTCTGACTCTTCTAGTTCTTTATCTTATTTCTTTTTATAAGTTTCAAAAAACCCTTACAATTTCTTCAGAATCCTTCAAATCCGAATCAATCCGTCCAATCAAACCAAACACCTCGAACCTCGACAGATTTCAGAATCATCAATCAATCGCCCTCAGGGGATGATGCATCGGATTTTTCGGTGCATTATGACGCTGCTGAAAAAGCAAACTGGCGTGCACACGTGTCGAGATCCCTTATTCCTGATAAATCGCTACACGTGTCGTAATATTTCATTGTCGTCGTATTGAATGCACAAGCCTGGCCGAGTATATGAGGTGAACGTAAATAATCGAATACATTTCTCAATACGTGAACGTAAATAGAGTGCTTCAGAAGCAAAATATGCTAGTATATTTTTTTAATTTTGTAGTATTTAGTTATTGAGGAAATTATGAAAATTTTGAATAATGTGCTTTTAAATATATCAAATTCAATTTGTGAATTTAAATGCATGCATGTTTTTTTGCTTCGCAGTAGCAATATTTCTTGTGACACTGAAAATATGAAAAAATTCACTATGAATGCTAAAAAGATAGACTGCCATAAAGTATTTTTTCTTGTTTGAACATAAAGGAAAATTTCACATTCACATATAAATAATTCGCAATTTTAGTGAGAAATGAAAGGTTAAATGATCGAATTATTATTGTAAATTTTTTTAAGAGAAATATTATTCAATAAACATATACCTATAGATATGTATATTGAGTTGTTCAAAACGTATAATAATACATATATTTTTTCAAAAACTAAGCATTTGACATAAATAAAATTTACTTTTGATAAAGATATATATATTCAATATATTATATACATATACATATAATACATAATTTTTTCCAAAAAAAATTTTGCAATCGTGGAAAAAATATATGTATATTAACAACCCATACTCAATACTCATCTAACATTTCGTATCATTCATATTTCTACTAATACACTGAAAAAATCGACGATTCAGAATATTTAAACTTCTGATTTTATTAAATTTAAAAAAACCGTCAGCTATTTCTGACACACCTTATATTCCATAGAACGTACACGTGAGCTGTTCACTTGTACGTGTGCCGTATCGCTTCGCGGATATTATGTGTGCTGTACGTGAATATTATATTATACATGTTATTTGTGTGCTATATACTATATTCGTATGTATTATGCGAATTTGTGTGTGTGCACGCGAAATATTAAGGCTGTGTGTGTTTCGAGTTATGGAGAAATTTCCGCATGAATAATTCAAGTTTGTACGTTTGTCGCGTACGTGTGGGGGTGGCTCGAAAAATCGACGTCACTTACGATGCATTCCCTTGGAAATGCAATACTCGTATGTTTCGGATGAATTAGTTCAGAAAATCATAAATGTAATTTGTTTCACGTTTCGGTGATGTAATTTTGGATTGTCGTTTGTTCTGTGCACGAAGTCTAGTTGTATGTTACAATTTTTTCTATTGTTCTTCTACCCGTACTATTTCAATTTGAATCACCGATTTCTATAGCTTTTATAGTTATTATTTATATTGGATATAAATTTATATATTATATAATGTAAAAATTCAATATAATTTTGAAATTAAAATCAAAGAAATTTTGACTGGAAGTTATTCTGAAAGTTCAATAAAAAAATAAGGCAAATAATGTAAAATATCTATATGGAAATCAACCCAATACGATATCGCGATATACATCATTCCCCACATTAATGAACACGGAAAAAATACAGATTTTAAAATGCGTAATCTCGACATTAATAACTGTACAATGGCCAGATAAAAATCGCAATAAATACGGAACTAAACGGAAATAAATCCGCACACACTCGAAATAAAAAAAATCCCATAAAACACAATACATATATGCACACACAAATAAACATGGCGGCGAGGCTGTTTTGTAAATAACGTTCGAGTGGGAAGCTTATGAGGATTTTTACGAAAATTGGAGGGATCAAAGGCGACCATGGGATGTCGGTTTTTTTTTTTACGTTTCCGTATTTTTTTTAAGTAAACTCGGGTTTTCTGCGAAACACACGTGCATCTATTTGCCTACGCCGCCTCCGGGAAAATCTAATTTCGTTTTTCCGGCGGTGCGGGAAAAGCGCGGGAAAATCGGCGACACGCTTAAGCACGACGAGTTTCTTCGGAATTCGGGTGTGTGTGTTTTAGGTCGGACGTTTTAGTAAAATAATCCATTTTGAATAATAAAAATGGAGCAAATCATTGAAAAGATGTTCCAGAATACTATTTTCTATGTTAAGAAGTTACCGATGGTTTTTATCTCAGACGGTTCTTATTGTATCGGTTTGTTTTATACAGCTTTTACACATTATATCCAATCTTATACTATACAAATCAAATTCAATCATTTGACATTCAAATTCAACCTCTTCTACTTCAAATTAAGAATTATAGTGGAATCAAGTATACTTTTAAGTTTAATGGTTAAATTTGCAGTGTAATAGCTGTAGCGTAAGCGAAACTTCACAAATTTAATTTTTTTGTGGTAATATAATACGTAAAAACTGGTTTATCATTTAAATATCTCATATAAAAAAAACGATCAAATAAATCGAATAAAAATACGGATCCAAATGGCAAGATGATTTTCGGATTTCATTTTAATTCGTTCGTGATTTTATTTGATTTGAAATATAATATTTC
Source organism: Hydropsyche tenuis (assembly GCA_009617725.1). Classification (NCBI taxonomy): domain Eukaryota; kingdom Metazoa; phylum Arthropoda; class Insecta; order Trichoptera; family Hydropsychidae; genus Hydropsyche; species Hydropsyche tenuis. The sequence goes on from VTON01000066.1 coordinate 898,755, forward strand.
CGCGGCGTATTATTGCAAACCCATGAAAAATCGAGTTTGGAAAGATTAAATTCTATAAAACGGTTATCAGATATAAAAGCGGAGGCGTATTTTTTTATAAAAATAAATTTCGTTTTAAGTGTTGTTCTTGAAATGTCTATTATGGCCGTTTTATTAATCATAAAATAAATTTTAATTAAACCCCAGATTTTATAATCGAATCTCCGATACTGTGAAAATTAATTGAATCTTAAAATAAGGCTTTTTATTTAATTTTCATCCAATATAGATTTTTTATGTCGAATGAGATTATGAAATAAATTAGAACTTTTACAGAATTTAACCCTGCCGATACGAAAAAAAATATTTCGATTTTTATTTCAAATAATTTTCTTATCCGGCCCAATTAGGATAAAAAATTTAAAGCGAGGGTATAAATAAGCATGTAAATCTGAACTTTTATGCAAACCACCCTTAAAATAGTCTTAATATATGTGGGTTATCACGGTCGACTTAATTTTATGCGAATCAGAAGTTGCGTATGTAATACGTGGGTCTTATTAAAAGTTTTGAGATGATATTTTAAATAATAATACAAAAGTTATATATTGATTTTCCGTATCATATTTAGATTTAATCTATTTTTTTTAATACAATTTTTGAAAAATCTATTGATAATTAAATTAAAGTATTCATATATGTAGTTAAAAATGTTCGAATCAAATTCTAAAATTTCCCAAATTAGTATATAGCTCTATGATGAACTCAAAACACAGACTAATACAGATAAATACAGACTTTGCTTACCATAAAATCTCACATTTAAAATATTTAAATAATACAATAAAAACAAACACCTACAAAAAACCTGAATCTTCCAACAAATTCCCACCCAATTACCTCCCCGAAAAAAAACTTTCAGAACAACCAACCCCCAGATTACACCCGAAGATAGAGCTAAACCCCATCCACCCCCATACCGAAAAGCACAGTGGATGGGTTGTTTTGAATGGCAAAACGCTGGAAATCGACCGTCAAGGAGGAGGAGGTCTTCCCAACAATGCTACGTGGTCAAATTGGATCTGATGGTAATTCGCGGTCGTGACGTCCGCTTGTCACCGTAAGGCTGTATACATGGTGGTGTTGTACGATGGATGATGTAAATTTGTCATTTTGAATACGATTAATCAATCGGCGGAATTTATGGGGTGACGGTGGTTGTCCGACAATGTCCGATTGGGGCTCGATTAGGATCCAGGGGTGAAAGTTGTTCGTGGTTAATGGTATATAAGATTTTGTGTGAAAGGTAGTTATGTGTTTAGGGTTGATAAGGTGCTTAAAAGAAGGATTTGTCCTTTTTGATTAAAATAAATTAAATTAGTCTAAAGTGTATTTTTTTTAAATTGGTTCAAACTTATGAAATTTTGAATATAACAATTGAACGATATCCGATTGGGACTCGATTAGGATCCAGGGGTAAAAGTTGTTCGAGGAAAAAAAGAAAAAAAAAGAAAGTGAAAAAAAAAGAGAGGTATGTTACGTTGATACGGTGCCTAAAAATAGGATACGTTCTTTTTATTAAAAAAAAAAAATCGTGTCTAAAGTATTTTTGTTTTTTAAAATCGCTGCAGAGTTATAAAATTTTTAACATAAAAATTTGTCATATAAGATTATTGAATTTTGTAGATAGAAAAAAGTATGATATAAAATATAAAATGTTACTTTGTTACGTGACTCTCAAATGGAAGGATCCCATTGGTCAATTTGATAGATGGTTTTCATACGCAAATAAAACTTTTATTTAGCGAAGAATGAGTATATTGACTAAGATAAACGATTTTTCCGCTTGATAATAGTATAAAATTTTACTTTGTCACATAATGGTCGAAAGGATGCTTTTATTCGTCAATTCAAAATCTATGTTCATTATCATCGCACCATGCGATAAAATAATAAAATTCTCCTATCAAAAGAGTTTTATTAAAATAAAGCTATTTATTCTTCTAATTTTTTAATTGGTGTATTGTTAATATTATATTTCTATCCATAGAACGTTTTTGAAGTCAAAAAGAACACAACTCAAATTTTTTAATCAAAAATAAATATCTCCAACATCCAAAGACAAAACATCTCACCAACAACTACACAAAATCAACAAAAACTCGCTTTCGTCGATCGCGCCAAATTTAATTAATAAAGTCACGCGCGTCTTTTTTCATCCTCCATCCGGATCGCCGTTTCTGAAATATTGACGAAACTTCAGCGGAGGTGTACATTATTCCGAACATCCACAACTCTCGGCTAACTAACTTGGCCGACTGTTGTTTGTTTCTTTTGCACTTGGCGGCCCTTTTGTATCCGTCGTCGAAAGTCTAGACTTTAAATTGAGTGTTGTCGTACTCCTCGAATTTCAAACTCGGATCTTGCGATTAGCCGCCGAAAAGGTTTTGGGTGTTGCGATTGTTGATCTGTGGGGCTCAGGTGGTATTTTTTTTTTGGAGTGTTTGAGATTGGAATCGTTTCATGATGGTTTTTGAAAGGAAAGGGCTTTTCAATGTCGTCAGAAGTTTCTTTGCTTAGAGATTTTGATAGAAACATAATTTTTGAGAAGTTAAATAAAAAAGGTATCTGTTATTAGTGCCTATATAATTAAACGGTGTTGCAGTTTTTATACTTCAAATTCAACCATAGGAAAGTATTATTAAGGCCGTTGTCATAGTAATCCATGAAATGAATTACTATGAATTCTTGTTTATTTGTCGAATTTCAAGTGTAAAAAGTTGAATTTGAAGTTTGAAATATTGGAATTGTAAGTGTAAAAACTGTGTGGTGAAAATATTTGAATACCTAAATTAACTTCAAGGTAACTAGAAGATAACTTCAGGGTGACTAGAAGATAACTTCAGGGTGACTAGAAGATAACTTCAAGGCAACTAGAAGATAACTTGAAGGTAACTTGAAGGTAACATCCAGGTAACTTCACTGTAACTTTAAGGTAACTTCATGGTAACTTCGAAGACCTTCAAGGTACACTTACCTTGAAGTTGAGCGTTTTATCGAGGTCTATCTGACATATGAGTTTCGTTTACGTTCACGTTCACGTCAAAGGTTCACTTTTATAAAATAAATAGATTGGGAACCCTCTAAGGTTTCAAAGAAAATTTCGCAACCGTCAAAACGTGCTGTATATATAAACTCGGCATCAATCCGGCCATTTCGAAAACTCGATAATCTCGCGAAACGTAATATGAGCACGTAGCCGAAGTTCCGTTTCGCGCTAATTTCTTTTAGAAATCTTTTTAATCCGTCCGTTAAGAAGAGAGCGCCGATTTTTTTCATTATTTGAATTTTAAACGAAAACATCATACATATTTCATTGACTTGTGAAAAAGTTCGCTGCGTGTCAAAGGGAATGAATATTCAGTGCTTTTTTTTGACCCTTAATTTTGATTATGTAATGATCGGATTTGACGCGTTGTCGATTAATATTTTTGTCGCTTTTTTTGCAACTTTCTTAATTATGTCCGAATCAAAGAATCAATTTGGAAATTTGTAATTACGATATGATAATTAGGCTTCCGCTTCAAATTAAATTTTCGCTTTATATTGTAATGAATACGAGAATGATGAAATCGATATAACATTTTTTTAGTATGTATTCACATTGAAGCAAATTAATATTTATTTATTGAATTGTATTATATCCTTATATTTATTTTGAGTACTTACATATTTTTTTCGAGTACAAGGAAATTATTATTTTCTCTCCAAACATTGTCTTTAGTTTGTTTCATAGAAAAACAAGCATGCAATAAATTCGTTTTTGTTATAAAAATATAATATAATAATTTCACGTATCGAAAATAATGTTTTTATTATCATCTCAAAAGGAAGATTTTCGTTAATGATATTAAAAGAAAATGGTCTTGTATTGAGCAAAAATATATATTTTCTTATTTATATAAATTTTCAAATGTAGGATTTCGAGTTTTTATATAAAAAAAATCTTTATAAAATCATTCCATGAGGATAAAACATTATAGTGAGCGTAACAATAATTCATGATCCTTTGTAAGTGCGATTCAAATAAATATATACATCTTTGCATTATCTCTCTTTTACTGGACTCACAAAGCACGCTCATCATCAATTTCCATCTCGATTAGAAAATTCGATCAAATCCCCAAAATAGACCACAATTAAACACGCCATCATCTCCACAACACATTCAACCCCATTACAAATCCTCCGATCCGTCTTCCAAACTGGAAACAAACCGACACCAAAACAGCAACACTATCACCCAATCACCAAAACCCGCGATCAATCACAGAACGAATCCACCCCGGAAAATCCCAAGCCGGAAAACTCCATGGACTAATTGTGGACCCCATCGATCGGGATGGATCCTCCACTTTTGCAAACCGCCGAAGGTGGACCGGCTCCTTTGTGAGGGGCTTAATTGAGTTCTGTCGTCTTCCAAAAATTTATGTCGGCCTCGGCCGTAGATAGACGAGCTTTGTCGAAGCTTTTCCGAGCAATTTCCGGAATGGCGCGTGTGTGTATGGGTGTGTGTGAAAGGTCGAGGTGAAGGTCGCATTTTCCGTTGTGGATGCTTTATGGGTTTGGTGGTGTTTGTCTGTGGATTCGTGGTGTTGGTTTTTGAGGTCGATTATGGGTTTAGTCGGCCGTTTTGATTGTTCCGAAGTGAGTTTTCATATGAAAATACGCTCGGGTTTTGTATCACGCGGTTTTGTATAACACGATTTTGATATTACACGGTAATGGGATTGTAACTTATTTTTGTACAAAATTTTTTATATAACATGGTTTAAGAAAAAAAAAATAATCTAAAACTAATTAGATAATGTTTTACTTAGGTGCATGAAATATTTATTGAAAAAATTTCATTCTAATATGATTAAAAATGCGTTATAAGTGCTGAACAATTTAAGCACAAAAATCTCAATAAAATATGTTGACGAATTTCACTTTGAATTCATGAATAATAAGTGCGTAAATAATTTTTTTTTGACAAATTTTGCGTGTATGTAGTTAGGAAATTATATTTATCAATTTTTAACTATATTTTTAAAAGTTTCGGGCTTACATGTTGTCCAGTAGCACCTTTGTTATCCGAACTGTTAACATATTCAAATTTAGAGGATCTAAGGGAAAATTATTTGTAAAAATTGTCAAATATAACCTCCCCACAATATGCACAAGTAAAAACTACGCACGAAATTCGTTAAGTAACCTAATTTGCGGACTTATAATGCATAAATTACGCATAAAACATATAAGGAAATTTGATTTAAGCACCTATAATGCATTTTATCTAAATATTTAAATATTTATTTTCTAAATTGTTCATTCAAAAAAAGAGCATTAACAAACTTCGATATTCTTTTGGAATTTCAAATCCTAATTTTGTATGAACATCAAACCTCGTACAAAACAAAAATTTGTATTACACGATATTTTTGTGGAACTAAATATCCATGTTATACGAGGCCTAAGTCAATATTATTTATAATAGTATAAAAATGGATTTTTTTCTCACAAAAAATCATAATGATTCAGCACACACACAAAAATCATTAAGAAGGAAGCGTCCAAGAATTTAATACAGGGGTCGTTCCGATCCTAGCACTTCCAAGCCACGGGTCATTGCCGATCGAATCGGAAGGAAACGCCGAAGGGAAACGATATCTGCTGCAATTACGGAATCTCCGATTGCGCCGTTAAATTCGTTATGCGGGTCGAACGGGACCGTTAAACGAATGTGCTCGTATGTGGGAAGGTCCGGTGCATACGTTGCCGTTTATCACTATGGGAGGTTTCGTATGGAGGTTAGGTTTTATGGGGGATTTCTCGTGGTCAAGTCGTTGAGTATTTTGATTTTTTTTCGGGAAGTATTGAATAAAAAATATTGAAATGTTTGTTTAATATTAAGATGTTTTTCTGTTAAAAAGTTATTTTTTACGTCAGTGTGAAGCTTTATTAGTAGTAGTTTTAAGCAAACTTTCACGTTTACGCTCACGATGAAATTTTATTCTAAATATTTGTAGTTTTTTATTTATTAAAAAAAATAAGGAAAGTTCCTAAATGAATAATCAGGAAACTTTCAATAAAAAGTGCTTTAGATTTACATATATTATACCTCTTTAAGGGTTAGATCATATCTAAGAAAATATTTTGTATTATATTTAAGCGCATATTCTTCTAAAGTTTTTTGAATAATTTAAAATATTCAATCAACTATGAAACATAATATAATAAAATTTTTAATATAATATTATCTAGATGTAGAAATTTCTTGATTTTCCTCTTACGATAAATCAAGTTTACATAGTAGCAAAATTGAAAGTTCAATATTATTATAAATTTCTCAAACATAAAACAAAAAACTTGAAAGCTGAAATTTTTAATATAATTTGACTAATTTATAGTTCAAAGCATAATATTAAGCTCGTAAGCGATTTTCAGTGTTGAATTTTTGTTCCGCAATCTGGCGAATTTTTTTCTTCACAAATTTTTTCCAGCAATATGATACGGAAGAAAAAACATGCAAAAATAATTACGAAGACCCGTTTCGTTGCCATATTTTATGAAAAAGGACGTTCCATGTGACGCACGTAATTAACGACCGAACAAGGAGTCGCAAATGAATAAGCAACGCAACCTTTAGTGCACATTGAGAACGTAAAAAAACTGTTTTTGACTCTGAAAAAAAAGCACGAACTTAATTGAGTTAATTACGTTCAAAAATGATTTATTCCTTAGGAAGATTGCGCTTGATAATAAATTATTTCCATTTAAATATTCAAAGGATATTTACGCATGATGTACACAAATGGAAAATGTTGAACGCGTTTGTTTTGCGTGTGTAAAAAAAATAATGCGAATTCGCGCAAAAACCATCGACTGTTTAAATAAGCAAGGCAAATACAAAGTTTTCAAAAAAAAGTAAGCCATCACAAACAAATGGAAATTTTTAAATGTTATTTGGGATTTTAAATTGTCGGAAAAAGTTGTAAATTTGCTATTATGTTTGATGTTAAATAAGAATTTTGTATTGCGAGAGAACATTAAAATCAATTAATTTGTATTGTTTTATATTGAAATCTAAAAAGGTAGAGGATTAAAAAATTAATTACATTGAAATTTGAGAAAATTTTTAAATTTCGAATAAAGAATAAACATGATTTATTACAAAATGTTATCTATTTTTTCATAATAAGTAAATTGATATCATATTTATAAAAAAAATTAAATAATATCTTCAAAAGAAAATCCGACTACCATTAAGCAATGTTGATATTTATATTTGAATTCATATAATTTATAACAAAAAAAAAACTATTATATTTCAAGCCGTTGAAAATCGTTCGATTTATAAATAAAACATTCGAGTTATTTTTAAAAAATTCCATTAAGTGACTAAACCGTGAGTGTCTTTGTTGCGGTTTTGACAAATGTTTTCCGGTTGAAGCGGAAGTTTAGCGCCTGTCCTGTCCCGTGCTGTCCACTGCCGAAAAACCAGGAAAAACCTGGGAAATCCAGGGAAAAACGAAACGGGAAACAAACTGGATGGTCGCTTTTCCGGCCATCGCTCGTACGTGACCGGAAAAACGATTTTCATTTAATAGAAGTGCAATTCTTGCTGCCATTGTTGATATTTGTTGAAGTTTCAATTAATTGTTGTTATTTAATTAAAATGTGATAATTATAATATAATACATTTCAATTAATATTATGTAAAGTTAAATATAATATAAATTATAATTCTATATAAAAAGTTCTTTAAATGGAAATGTATTAATGATTTATTTTTGGACCGAAAACTCTATTTGGATCTATGCATATAAAAATAATCGGATTAAATGAATAGAATATTATATTTAAATTAGAGCGTTAACGTCAGATTTTAAAATGAAGCCTTTTATAAATATATATTGGGTGATGTATCGAGTTTCATTCGCTTCGGTGTAAAAAGTTTTATCTTAATACTTTTTAATTTGTCTGGTTTCGTCGAAACTTTCTGTGAAAAAACAAACTTTACACTCTTTCAGGGCTGCTCGTTGAATTAATAAATTGTAGTTTGATACAACCGATAACAAAATATAATATTAAAATTTAAGAGCAAACTTTTCATATTTTGTCTATTTTTTTATTTTAAAGTAAATCCCATTAATTTAGTACAAATTCTTCATAAAAAATAAACGTCAATGATTCGTTCTTATTAAAACTTTCAAATTTTATCGAAGTTAAATGTCACACAGTAAAGTCAGTATGTGGATTTGTTTAGTCGTTTACGATTTGTTATAATAGACGAAGAAAACATCTACAATGTATTATAATATACGATATGATACTGTTGTACATATTATATTATATTGCATATAAAAAAAAGATACTGATAGATGAATTGAAAAACTTATTCATATTTGAAATATTAATATGAAATGTTTATGAAACACCATAACTCTTTTATACTGATGAAAATTTTCATATATTAAAACGAAAATGGAAGAATTTCACGGAAATAATGATGGTGTAAGCACCTTCAAAGTTTTCATCGATGGAAATATCTAAAAGCACTCGCATAATATCATAGTAAAGAGGCTTTATAGATAGGGTGCGAAAATTGCGTTCGAAGCGCAAATCGGTGTAAAGTCGATCCGTTATATCATTACTATGCCGTAATAGTTAACGATTCTCTTGGCGGATCGCTGAAAAACGAAAATATGTCCGAAGTTTTCGAATGAAAACTTTTTTCAGGACGCTGTAGCAATTCGCGTGCTTCGCATGGCGAAACTATAAAAAAATATTATATGCGGAGTTTTCGGGAAAGTTTACGACGGAGAAAATGACATATTAGGATTTATTTTAGTGCGAGTTTTTGCGTGCAGTGACGTCATTGTGGCAAAATTATAGAACGGCGTCCCTTGTTTTAGAAGTGAATTTTTTTGTTGGATAAATTTCTAACTTTGCTCTAGCGTGACAAAATTTTAAGGCGACGTAACTGTTTTGAATAACTCGTAAGAAAAATTATACGTTCGTGAAAGTTTAGATAGTGATAATGGTGATTAATGTTTGTTTTAGGTTGAAAGTTAATATTCGAATAAGCAATTGAATCAAGGACTTATTACTCAATTATATGACAGATTTTATCAATGTTTATATAGAAATTTGCATGAACAAATTTGGATTGTTATTAGATCGATCATATTGTATTAAAATGTTTTAAGAAAATCTTTCAAAAAATGAATATAAAATTGTGTTAATTATACTTGCGAGTAATATATTCTTAGTCTATATTACTAAATCATTTATTCAATAAGGAAGGTCTTGTACGTAATAAGCAGGGCTTAAAACGGTTTCAAATGATATATTCAATAAGGAAATTTATTTTCATAGATTTGAAGACATTTGAAATATTTTTAATTGTTCATTGGTGTTTTAAATTCTCTTATTCTTTAATTTATATTATTTAAAATGAGAAATTTTATTTTCCAAATAATGAAAAGTTTAAAATCTTTGCATTCCAAGTGAATTCAATTTCTATGAATATCCAATTTTTTCATCAACTATCTAACTAATTTTACTTTAATCAGATCTATGAAATATATCATGCAGTCAAAACTGATGGTTTTGTATATTTTCTTGATTTCTGAAAAGTTTTAAAAAGAGTATTTTTATTTATTTCAGAGACTCCAGAAAGATCCGACAAAAATCTTTATAGAATATTTGATTCTTGATACTTTAACATCAAAACCCGCTGCAATACTCCAGAAATGCATACAAAAAGACCACAACCCTTCTACAATCTCGGCACTAACCCATCCAGAAACACCTAAAACGTCCCAAACACACAACACATATAAATATGTAACGAAAAAAGCTGGTCAGCGCGAATGTGGCGAATGATTTGTCTCTGCGACCGCACAGATAGCCGGCCCACGACTCGTGATTTATAAGGCCTGCCGGTCTACGGGGACCTGGCCGTTTTTGATTTATAAACGCCTCCTTATTCTTCCATACATACAATATATAATGTGGGTGGGAATAACAAAAAAATGAAAAAAAAGCGGCTTTTTTCCGCGTCCATTTCGTGTACTTTTGAGGGAAGGCGTCGAACGGGAGTTTACAGTCGGATGCGTCCAATTCCGCTCATTATTGCTGAAATTTCGGTTTCGTTATAATTATTTGAAAAGGGATTTGATTTGAATTTATGTAATTAGCTTCCGTGATGAGTTTTTGATTCATATTCGAGGGATTATCATGTATTTAATATTTGAAAAGGTTCATGTTAATTATGGAGGTGTTTTATATGAATATTTTTAAACATACTTGATTTGATTGGAGTTCACGAAAAAGATTAGTTTTAAATAAAAAAATAAAAAATCAAATAATTCAGTTGTAGAAGTAAATCATGATTTATAGGTGGGTGACAGATTAAAATGTCATTTGTCGCAGATTTTGCAATAAATTTTTTATAGGTCGATCGACCTGTTCGCGAATCGTGAGGTGCGAATTGGAATTATTTTAATTCGATGCAAATTTCACGCGTTGTCGAATGATTAATTTGCATTTGAATACTCGTTTTATTTCATATATATTACGCTCATTCAATTCGAAAATAATTTCGAAAAGTACGTGAACGCAATACACCAATAATCGTGCACCGAAATATGACCCCAGCCAAAAAATCAATTCCGACCCGCAAATCATTAACACGATTTAAACCTAAACATCACCACTCCATCTTTTCAACCCTATAATCCTCTTAAACCAACACGAGCGATAATCCATCCGAGCTTAAAGGGCTAACACACGATCGTTAAATACCGACTAGGGCCGACGATTAATTACTCTCCAGACGGACGCGCGTACAAATCGCTCACTTTGCATAATAAGCGTAGGAAACGTGCGATTTTCAGACGACTTTCAGCACAGGAAGATCCAGAAGGCCCTCGGGGGCCATGCCGGGTCCCCAGGGGGCCCTGTGCACGTGACCTAGGGAACAAATCGAGCCAGGCTCTGGAGGTGATAATGGCCCGTTCCGATTTATTGCCGACGTTTTCCTTCTTTGGATGGGTCCGAGATAAGGCATATTTTCATAAAGGGGTATGTCTTTTGTGGTCGTTGGATTTTTTTGTTCGGGATGTGTGTGAGAGAATTTGTTTGAATTGTTACTGAAAGTATGATGTAGATACTTTGGTTTTGATAAAACAAAAGATTAAGTTTGATTAACGATTGAATGGAAATTGAATATTAATCAAAGAGAGTCATCAATTAGAAAATTTTCAAATAATTATATAATATTATATGTTATAATTCATATTGGTTCGATTTCTCATTGAAAATTCAACGTTGAAGCTATGATTAATTGAGCACATTGAATGCAACGCTCGATTTTGCGCTAGTACAATCGTGGCACTTGTTACGCTTTGATACAATTAGCGGATATTTTCGAGTTCGATATTCGCCTATGGAACTTTCAATGAGACCTAATTAATTTGAAATATATTGAGAATCGATGAATTTAATGATTATATATACAAGAAAATAGAATATTTAATAGACGAGAGTTAATGTGAAATGATGAGAAATCTATTTAACGATTTACTTTTTTCAATTTGAATTTCAATTACTCTGTTACATTAACATACGTTGAAGTTCTTTAGTATTTCAATAATTCCATTTATTTGGATCGGATATTGAAAAACCTCCAAACCAATTGATAAGTTTTACATTTCAATTCGAATCGAATTTTATTCTGAACGGTACTCGTTTTCAATAAAACGGAAACGTGAACACGTACTTATTTTAACGTGTTCGCAGAAAATGTAAAAACAACATTTCGTTTTTCAAACATTTTCCAGGCAGGATCATTCCAAACGAGTAGTTTAATAAGAAAAATATATTGGAGCAAGACAAAACGGTCACTGAGGGATTTTCTGTGTTGACGCATAATGGAAATATATTGCACGGTCTCTCTCAAGCTCCACTTCACCGCGAAAAATTCCATTCCGAAGTGTAAATCCCATTAAAAATAAACATAAATCAAACAATGCTCGATTTTATCCCCGAGAAAGACCACATAAATTTTCGCGGATTTTTTTTTCTTCTTGCGCGGAAAATAATTTCTCGGTCGTTGATCGCGCTCGAACAATTCGTTTCAATCGGTCAAGTCGTGCGGGGCGAAAGTTTAAATTTTCCCGCTTTTCCGCAGCGGAAAACCCCTCTTTTCGAACTGTTCTCTTTCTTTTCGGTGTGCCGTTTTCTTTTTGTCGGTCGTTTTTTTCCTTCCTCCGTATCTTCCTCTCGAACGGCTCGGATCGCCGATAGAGTTGTAAGGAAAAGTCTCGTTAATCGCCGTCTTTTCAATTGTGAAATTTTTAAAATTCGACCCGGAATGACAATTCGCAGAAACGTTCGCTGGATTTTCCGTTCTCTTTCTCTTATCTTTTCTTTTCGATGATTTCATTTTTCCGGTCGTTGGATACGCCATTAGCTTTGTCGTGCGACTAAAAAAATACGTAAATATATTAATTAATATTATACATTTATCAACATTAATATAAATTTTATATTCATAAATAATTAATACATTATGATTAAAAGAAATTTTTATATATTTACGATATTCATTTAATTAAATGATAGTCCTTAATTCTAAAAAAAATCTTAATAGACTCTATAAACGTTAAACTATTATCGGTCGTTTCCTTTTCTTAATTCTTACTTTTATTATATTGAGTTGGTTTTTCCTTTATTTGGCTGACTCAATTGAGGAGGTTCATTATTAGTGAAATAAAAGAAAATTCTCACAATTAAATATGGGATAGATCTTTAATGTTAAGATAAAATTTTATTGAAAAAAATATTTTTCTGTTTCTTGAGTTTTATATTTTTTTTTACAGGTAATTTTTCTCTAGGTTTTACTGAAAATAGTTATTATAATAATTTCTTAATCAAAATAAAGTTTTAAGATAATTTTCGCCCTTTTTTATAATAAAAGTAATATTAGGATTACGAAGAGGGAAGAAAGAGAATAATTGTTTTTAATTAAATTAATTGTTTCTCATGTATATATTACTTAAAATAACTATTATATTATATAATACAAATTTGAAAAGACTAAAAGTGTTTAATAAAAAAAAAACAATCTATTTTTTTATTCAAATATTTATATAAAAATAATTTTAATCACAATAAAAACGAACACACTTCGATTATCAATCTATCATTTCAACTACAATTCATCAAAATCAAATTGAATATTAAAAATAATTACGTGATCTATACATAATATAATAATAGACAACTTCTATATGCGTTTATCCATCTATATGTGTTATCGTAATGCTTATAAAAAACTCCTTGATGAAAGTAAACCATAATCTCTATTCATCAAATCAACTCTTAAATTCAAACAATTTTTCAAAATACGTTTCATTCTACATATACTTAACAAAGTACTCATTAACTGATAAAACAGCAGATTTCCATCTTTCGATAATAACGCTTATAAAAAACCGTTATTTTACCAACACTCGATACCACAAGATCAAACCGCCCACATCTCAGGCTCTATTAATCAAAACTCACACAAAAATTTAATTTGTCACTCAACGCGCAACCCACAAATTTTCAATAAAGCGTCACTCTATCCAAAATCAACAACCCATAAACTGAAAAAAAAGATGATCCACACACAACATATAGGCCAACGGCAATGGTCAACCGCGTGACGTTTCCATGCTACGCCTCATGAATCAGAAGCGAACCACATTTGCGGTTTAGTACGCTGTGCAATTTGTACCCTGATGCCCGTCCTCGAGAGCCGAGACCGAAACGATTTATTCGTCCAAATTATACTAGAAATTCGAGGGGTGCGTCATTGAAAAGTATAAATGGGGTTGGAGGTTAGAAGGCTTTGGATTTTTGGATCGAATGGTAAGATTTTGTGTTGAAATTTTTCTGATTGGATCATGTGGAATTTTTAAGTTTTTTATGTATAAAAAATTGTAACGTTGTAACGAATATTAAAATGAAATATAGTGATACATGTTTTTACGATTTTGAAAGGGTCGATGAAATCAAAAACATAACTTGAGGAAAAACGTGGATCAAGGTTTTCAAATATAAATAAAAAAATAGTCAATGATTTTTTATTAAAAAAAAAAAAAACCGCATTTCATTCACATTTTTGGGTTTATATAAGCTCTTCTGTTGATATAAATGGGTTTGAACTTTTGATATCTTCACATTGAAGGCATGATCAAAAAACTGTTTGAATGAGGGTAAACAAAAAAGACAGAAAAATTATAAATTTATAAATATCGGCAACAAATGATCGATGAGTTTTAACAAGGATTGTCAATTTCCTTAAATTTAATTAAATATTTTTTATTGAATTAATTTAATTATAAATATTTCAGATTTAAATTTCAGGAAATAAAGAAGTAATAACAGGTATAAATTGTATTGAAATTAAACAGGACTTAATAAATCGAACGAAACATAAACGTGAATTTTGAACATGTAAAAAAATTGTTTCATTATCATAAGTTTGATTTACTAAAATAAAATAATAATTATAGACAAAAGGAAGTTTTATATTTACTCTCATATCAGACTATATTGCGTATCTATTGAGAAATATTAAATAAAAAAACAATTAAAAGAACCGTGTTGAATTTAATAAAAATATTTTCCAATTGAAAAAATTGAAATACTAACGGAAACAAAGAAGCCCAATTTGGCATTTTTGTTTTCAGACCACATTGCACTACGGATTTTTTGCCTTTCTATATTTACCTCTACCGTTGACACACTTGGCGCTTTCCTATATTCGACCGCGCGTGCGTTTCGCGCTTATAAGTATTTTTATAAATATTTGTCAGAGTGTGTGTGATATTTTTGCGTTCGTGTGTGTGCGCAAGTCCCGGGAATATTTTTCCGTTTCCGGTTTTTCCCCGGAAGCTTTTCCGGGCCGCTGGTCCGTGAGATTATGTGTGACGTTTGCCCGTTGCGTACTATTTATACGTGCCCCAATATTATTTTCATATTTTTAATATTATTAGTGTTTTTTGTGAGCGAGTCACGTATTAATTTGCCGCCTTGAAGGTTTCGTGGAATGAATTTTATGATCGCAAATTTTGTGCAATTTTATGAGGTGTTCTTCAAAGTAAAATCTATGTTGATGATTGTAATCAAATTAATTGATGTTCCTTTCAGAACAATAGGCTGTAAAGGCCTTGACCTATTTGATGCATCGTTGAGTTTGTAGGCCACAAAAGGTACAATTAGGATTCCTCATCAATCAATTATAATGCCGGGTAATACTAAAGACAAAAAATGGGAGCTTTTTACATATATTTTTTGTGTGTGTATAATATAATATATAAAGTTCGTTATTAAAATTTTAAACTATTTTCGTAACAGTTCAAATAATTTGAGCGGAACCCAAACGAGTGTTAGTCAAACTATGTTAACATTGAGAGGATTCCGACGCCTAAAAGCTCCAGCAATTGCTTTCTAAATTATCTCAGTTAGTCTGAACATGACAACCAAGTATTCATTAACGATATGAGCTTTACGTTTTGAAAATCACAATTAACTGTGATTATCATCAATTCGCTAAAAATTAATAAATAATATATAAATTATTCATAGATCGCATAATCTTACAATACGTATCATATCCGGTAACGACATTAGATAACAATCCAAATCATCAAATCAATACATGCAAATCACGTTATATGCGACGAGTAAACAGAACATCGACGATTTATAACCAAAACAGAATTTAAATACAAAAACAATTACTACAAATCAAATACCGATTTCTACACAAAATCCACACGATCCTGAAAAAAACACAACACGGAAAACACATTAACACCAAGGCTTATCCTTGATACAAATTATACGCGTTTAACAGGCGTTCGCGATTGTACAGCGCGTATAATAGTCGAGTCGCTCGAACGGTTTCAGCTGTAACCATAATCCTGTAATTAATTGGACCGCAGCGATTGATCGAAGTAATCTCGATGCCTGGCTATATTACACGTTTAATTGCCACGTATCAGCCATCATCAATCATTTATGTGTGTCGTGTGCGCTGTGTTGTGATGTGATGTTTCAGTATTGGGTATTGTGAGGGGTTGGGGAAGATCGGGTTTTCTAGCGAATGTTGAAAGGAATGTGGAGGTTTTTTATGAGTAGGCCTTGTATACCGCGGTTTTATATAACAAGATTTTGATATTATATGGTTAATGAATTGTGACCTATTTTTTTGTACAATACGTTTTATAAAACATGGTTAAAAAAATTATGTGATGCATAAAATATTTATTGACAAATTTGCATTTTAATATGAAAAAAGCATTATAAGTGCTTAAATTTAGATTCTTAACAAATTTCACACGTAATTCATGCATTATGAGTGCGTATTTTTTTTTTTACGAATTTAACCTGTAGTTTGGATGTTATATTTATCAATTTTTAACCATATCTTAACGAGTTTCGAGTTTATATGTTATCCAATAGTACCTTTTGACATCTGAAGGGTTAGCATGTACAAATTTAGACGATCTAATGGAAAATGTTTTATAAAAACTATCAAACATAACACTTCCACAACACGCACATATAAAAACACGTATAATGCATAAATTATGGTTGAAACACCTTATAAAATTTAATTTAAGCACCTATAATACATTTTATCTGAAAAAAGGGTATTAATAAACTTTGATATTTTCGGAACGAAAAGAATAATTTTGTTCGAACTTCTAACCTCGTATAACACGGATTCGTATTACACGACGTTTTTGAGTAACCATATTACCGTGTTATACAAGGCCTAAATGTCTTTGAATTTGGAAAATGTGAGTTTTTATATTGGATAAAAGCAATTCTTATAAATACCAAAATAATGATCGTACATTAATTTTCAAATCAAACGTAACGAACCGATTCGAAAGACCCACCACAATATGAATAGAGTACGAAAAGTGGACCATCGGTCGTTATGGCGTTCGGAAACGTTGCCAGAAACGGGCCACTGTTCCCATTCTCCTTCTATAGGCAGGTGGGCTACGGCTTTTCTTAAGCCGGTGCGTCACCCGTAGACCGAGCCCAAATCTTCATTAACTTAATACGTGAGCGGAAAGCCGATGGACGTTTATGCCACGGTTGACAACCGATGCCTTCGACGCAGTTCGTAATAACTGAATAAGGAAAAAAAGCCCGGGAAAATTCGACGTGATGCGGAAAAACCCTAGACGATAGTTTCCCGTTTTTCGCGAATTGAGTTATTCTGTAGCAGATTGTTTTGATCAGATTTGAATAATGTTTGGAGCGAAACTCCATAGTGAGGATATGAGTGATAAAAAATATGTGAATATAATTTTCTAATTAAACGAGTGAAATAGAAATATAGGTGAACACATTTTTTAATCACATGTATCATGCTTTTAAATTTTTTTCACTTATTCGTCTCATACTTACATTTACCTCATATTTAAACGAAAAATTTCCTCAAACCTTCTTCACTGAATGTCTCATTCTATTATCATTCTACTTATTGAACGAATAAAATAAAAATATTGTTGCATGTATTCTTTTTCATTACTCATATGCCTCATACTTACTCATTTTTTTTTGTTCATTTATCTCTCATTCACATTTCAACTACAATTAATCAAAAATTCCTCTCAAACCTTCATCAAACCTTCATCACTGAATGTCCCACTCTTTTTCGTTTGTTCATTAAACAAATAAAATAAAAATATAGTTACACGCATTATTTTTACTCATAAGCCTAATATTATACATACTCATTTATCTCTCATTCATATTTCAACTATTTTAAACAAAAATTTCTCTCTAATCTTCATCAATGAATGTCCCACTCTATTTCGTTTGTTTATTAAACGAATAAAATAAAAATATAGTTACATGCATTTTTTTTACTCATTAGTCTCATACTCATTCACTTTTTCTCATTCGTTTATTTTTCATTCACATTTCAATCATATTTATAAAAAAACTCCTATCAAATCTCCATCACCAAACGAATCACTCAATATAATTTTTCCATTAAACTACTGAAATAAAAAATATAAAGTACACCAACTATTTTCACTCAAATGTCTCAAACTTCCACTCATTTGTCTCTCACTCACATTTCGCCCATATTTAAACAAAAATTCTCCTCATACCTTCGTCACCGAACGACCCCAAAGTTGCGTATTTAAACTCAACACACTTATCGCTTATACGCGCATACATTATCCGGTTGTAATTTGAAAAGCGCGCGTCGCCGTTGTTTCCCGCTTTAATGAGGCGGCCGTGACCGCCGCCACGTCGGCCATGACAAATCACCACAGTGCTGCCAACCGGAAATTAACAAGGAACTGCTTTATGACGCTCGGACACCCGAAACAATTTACTCGCGCGGGCGTTATTGATATTCATCGTGCGGAGGGAAAGTCGGAAAAGCGGTCGCCGGAAAGATCGAGGGCTTTTCCGATTTGGATGCGTGTTCGTTTTCGAGTTTTGGCTTCGATTGTTTATGTATTTGTTTGGCGTTCGAAAGTGAATGTGCAGTGGAATACTGATTGGAACAAATATTTTTTTCTATTTATAGAATCTAAATGACAGAATGCTCAAATATAAAAAGCTTATTCTATATGTAGACTATTTTCATTTTTAGTAAATTTGAATACTATAAATATTATATGAATTAATAAAAAAATTGATTTTGAATGAAAATATGTTTTAATAATATTTTCTTGTATTATAATTGAAGTAATTTTCTATGTGAATGTATTGTGGTGAAAATAATAATTGAAAATTATTTCTGAGTGTTTTTGAATTCATTAAACACTTCACGTTGATTGACGTAAGCGGTTGCGTTTTATTCAACCGCAGTGCTTGAATTTCAAATTTATTAAGTCTTTGAATAATTGCAGTTGTTACTTTTCAATCTGCAGGAGTATTTAACGTCAGCAGAACGTGGGCATGCAATGCGATAGTTTTAATTATTATGAAGTGATTTTTCAATGTTTTCTTTCAAAAATTATTATTCAAAAACTCATATTTTAATTTCAAATACAGTTCTAGGTCAAAAATATATATTTTTACTATTTCAACAACTGGTGAAACCATGAGAAAATATCAACATCATAAAAAAAGGAGTCATAGAACAAAGTCTGACTTACTCCGCGAACCCGTCCACTTTTCCCCAGCAACACCTGAATATAACCGCAGGAAAACACTCGCTGTATATAAAGAGCGTTATAAAGCCGGACCTGCACCACCTACTCTACTCTATTTCACGAATCCACCCACTTTTACAAGCCGTGCCAGAAAAACGTGTCGCTTTCTCAACGAAAGCCGGAAACAATTAGTGCGACGGACGGCCAGAAACACACACCTCCCATATACATTTTATACACCTGCTAAGAGACCCTTAAAATGTGAAATTCATTTTCGAAATGTGTGTTTTCGATATATGTAATTGCCACGAGTTTATTCTAACATGAATTATTTGTGAGTCCTATAAGTGATTCTTGCTAGATTTATATAATTTCTAGTGAGTAGCTCGTTCAGTATAAATTAAATACATCTTTTGAAAATAAATTATGAAATTATAAAGTGATTTAAATAAAAATATACAACCTAAAATATTAATATGTGGAATAAACCAGGGCTTAAAATAATACTGAAAAAAAAAAAAACGGTATGATATGAACATTATCATAGACAGATATAATAGATAGATATCGTTATTATAATATAGAGATACAATATTTTCAAATAAATAATTGATTTAAAAATATTTTGATAATTTTTTTTATAGATTTTAGTTTTTCATATAACAGGTTGTGTAATTTAGAATGATTAAAATAATCGACTGGCTCTTTATGTAGTTTGGAATAGCTTGACAAACGAGGTCCATTCCGCTGCACACATTTAAACTAAATACACAATATATTTTAATTTATACTTATACATATTAAAGTGGGCCCAGTGCAGTGTGCCGACGACTTATCAGGTGAGAGGGACATTAGTTACCCGGGTACTTTTGCCCCTAAACCTCGGGGATAATTAAAGCCGAGAACGCCAGTTGGCGCGCTCGGCCATTACTCGCCGGCTTTCCTCTCGGTTAGGCAACGTCTAAAAAACCAAATATATATTAAAACATTTTAATACTCATCTGCAAACTTCAAAAAATATTTTACATCAAACTAATCGAATCACCCACACAGCTCCGCGGCGATAAAACCCGGATTCCCACACATAGTCGAACTTATACGACCGCCGAATCCCCTCATCCCGATCGGTTAAGTCTGGGCCGGAAACTAGGCAACTAGGCCCAACTGGGGAGCGGGGCAGCGTTCGGCGTGTGAGATTTAGGCGTCGACACATTAAGACGTTATCATCGGGCCTAATGCGTGCAGGTAAATAATGCCCTCAGGCTTATCCCGGGACTACGAAACTGTTGCCGCATTTGTTGCCTCGGCTTACGTTTAGGCCCTACGTGTAGTACGTGCTGGGTTGGATGGGAAGGGTTCGAGAGTTGGGGTGCATGTTTGAGTGGTTCTATTGACGGATGGGGGATGAGGTTAGTTTGTGGGAATGTTCTTTGGGTGGAAGGTTTTAAAATGGTTGTGTGTTAAAATTTGGATTTTATGTAGGTAGTATGTCTTTAGGACAGGAACTACCAAGTGATTTATTTGATAGTTTTAAGTTATTCACTTCAGTTCCACAAATAAAGGTTGTGGAAGGATGAATGCAAGACGTTGTAGAAAGATTTAGAAAAAATGGAAGATAATCATCTTTTCATAATATCAACGTGTCGGGCATCAATTCCTACGATGTTTTCATTTTTTTAAATAATTGGCTTTGTCATTTTTTTTGCGTTCGGTTCTACTTGTAAATGTGAATAAATATTTTCATACATGAAATTTATTTTAAGTAAGAACAGAAATATGATAGATTAAATATCTAAGATTCAGACGCTTGTATTCGTCTAAAGATGACTAACTATAAACCAGAAGTTAATAAATTGATGTCAAAAATTTAGCGCCAATCGATAACTTGACACTTATATTTGATTTTATGATAATTAGAAATAAAATTTTGATTTTTATGTGTAAAGAAATTTATTATATTATTCACTAAAATACCATTTTAAAATGAAAATATTTATTGATCCAAAATGTCTTTTTAATAAAAATTTTGGCTAATTTTGATCCACGATCAAAAAAGGTTGGCGATGCCTGCTTTACGATATAAAATCTATTTATTGTAGTTGTGGTCAGTGAAAATGTATTACTAAGCTTTATTGAAAGTGAATTTCACATATATTGAATTTTTAATTAAAACAAGAGGAAGTTACTTTTTGAACAACCTAATAGTTTGTGTTTAGATTTCGTTGAAGGCTTAAAATAAAATAATACACAGTGAATTTATTCGATGTATATTTACATACGAAGGAAAGTTATTGAGTTCGTGTAATTTTTACGAATTTCCAACATCATATATCTTTTATAAATTGAGGGATTTGTATTGCTGAAGGCCACCAACTGAATGAGGACTAATGAAACATGAGCGCAGTTGTATTTTATATATCGTATACGAATGTATGAAATGTGTCGTAATTTTCAGTTCTTGTCTTTTTATTACATTTTCTGTTGAATTCCTAAAATTTTCTCGCACTTGATTGAATATCTTTCATTTAATTTAATAAATATTATCGAGATTTTAGTGTGGAAAATTATAATTTGTATAGTATAAATGAGAAGTATTCCTTCGAGTTTCGTATACAAAATTACGATGCATTTCCAGTGAAAGCAATTGATTGTGCGAACGGTACAAAGTGCACCTCGAACTTTTGTGTACATCAGGGATTTCCCCAACAAACATTCTACAAATTTATCGCGGCCATAAAGATTTCCGCAGAAGTTAAACAGAAAGATAGAGAGCTAAACTTCGAAAAATATATTTCGGAAAACGTAACATGTGGAAAGCGAGCGCGTAACTTGAAAATAAATATTCATAAAATTCCAAGAACAAATATGCAAATAAAAACACAAACTTCTAAATCGCCCAACACAAATCCGATAACCTTAAACCAAATTTACTAACACAAACAAAATATCCGAATCCGAAAACGTCAACCCTTTAACTTTCCAACCATCAAAATTTGCATCGCTACCGAAACGATCAATATTCATCACCAACAAAAACGAATACAAACAAATACACGCCGCACGTTTCTCCAGACGAAAGCGAAATGCGAAACGCGGAAGCGGAGGAGCAAACATTTGCGATTCCTCTTTATTAGAGAGTGGTGTGGAGCCGGCTTTAGACCTTTCGTCTCGGCGGTAATTCAATTGCGGAACGACGATGTCGCAATAAATATGTAAGACGCTCCCGCGGGACGAAGGCTCTGGAGTGCTGAGTCGAAAGCCTTGTGCTTTGAGGGTTGAAAGTGGTCAGTTTTGGGTGGGTGGATTAATCGGTCGGAATGAAGGGGTCTGGGAAAGGATGGGTTTTCGATGGTGTTTCATTAGTGTTGAGAGTTATAATTATCGATTCAGATGTATGTGTTTTTTTAAATAATAGTACACTAGTACTATTATTAAAAAAAACAGATACATCTGAATCCCATACATCCTACATCCTGTATACTAATATGGGATGTTTTCGTTGATATAAGAATTTGAGGGTTTTATTAGTTTTTTTTAATAATTTATCGATAACCTTTGAAAAATTTTTTTTCTTCTTATCTATTATTTTTTTGATAATATGAATACCGAAAATAAAAAAGGACCTAAGTGCCAAAAATTCCAAAATCGATTTTATAACAGAAATAATTTCTATATGCTAATTCCAATGTTTTAAAATAAGGTCTAACAATAAGTGCTCAAAAACATTTGTAATTGTTATCCGAATTTGTATTGGTCGTATGTGCCACTATGGTAATTTCTTAAATAAAAACCGATGTATATCAAAATCTAAAAAAAGGTACTTCTGACCTTTTTTATATCCAGCATTCATATAATATTATAATTTTACAATTTTATAAAGAAAACAATATTGATTAATTAAAATATTTTATGTATACTACAATTTTCCGTTTTGACTAATTAAAAAAATCTGATCTTATTATAAGAGAAGAAAAAATCTCATTTATTAATAAGACTTTCATACGAATCAATCTGACATCGAATGAATATACCTATGTATTTACATTTCTCGCAAAAAAAAAATCGAAAAAACCTTTTTGTACGCATTACTTTTCATACGTTTCGCGTCTCTCATCAAATTAATTAACTGTATCCATTCGAACCGCTCCATCATCGGTTCTTCTGTATATTTTTGTCATTTACAAGCAAACACATCTTCGTAGGACCAATCGATGGACACGCACTATAAACACCATGATATAATTCCTGAAGGCCTGTCGTCCCTTTGAAACTCCATACTTGTCGACAAATATTTGGTTGATGTCGGCCTGTGTCCTCATTGTACATCACTTCCACAACATACATTGATAAGTTCCGTACATCCGACCTACGTAAGTTTAATTAGAAAATAAGCCTATGATTTTTGATTTTTCGATTAAAATTTGATGGTGTATAAAAACATTATATATTTTTTTGATTAAAAGACTAGTTACTATAAACCCATTGAGTATCAACAAATATGTGTTTTGAAAAATAATTTGAAATATAAGAATTTTTGATAAAAAAATATTGAAATTTTTTATCGTATTGGGTTGCTATAGTAATGGTATAATAAGCGTTACTACAGAAGAAAATTGGTTATTTTTATATAGGGTGTTCGGAAAGGTGAGTGCACTTTAGTGAGTGAGTGCTTTTAAACTGCACTCACCTTTTTCTAACACCTATACAAAGATAATATTATATTTAAATATTTTTTATTGATAATTCATCGAAGTTTTTATTAAAATAAATAATAAATGATATCTATAATCAGGTTTTATTGTTCGACGAGCAGACACTCTGCCAAATTTGCTCGTTGCATACAAAATGTGGTGCAATGTAACCCCTCGGATCTGCATCCGACGTTACCAATGTAGCATTTGAGGAGCATTGAGAGATTTGCATCGCCATGCAGTTTCTCGAGGATAACCACCAGAAGTGCAGTCGTAATCTAACTTTGATGAATCGAAGTTTTAAGCGGATTACTGCACCATTCGAGTGCTTGATATTAATGGATTGCGGTTTTAATCAGCGCGAATATTGCGCTTTAGTTAATTGTGTTGAAAGATAGGCGATTTGGAGATTATGAAATGGATCTTATTAGTAAAGTGTTGAGAGTCTTTTGTAAACGTTGGTAAAGAGAAAATTGCTTTTAAATATTTTATGTATGACTTAAGTTGATTAGTTTGCAGTATAATATTGTTGTATTTTAGAAAATGTGATGTTTTCAAATGAATAATTGCAATAAAATAATATCTACTAAATTCTTCATTTATTATAATTATTACAAATAAATAAATCATTTTTTTCCCTTAATATTATTTCGGTATAATTCTAGAAGATTTGTAAAAGCTATCATTAAAAACAATGATTTAATTTTGATATACATTAAATTTTGAAAGCTATTTAAAAATAATTATTAATTAATACGATTAAGAGGATAAAATTTTTGGAACGAATACTTAATTTGATTTTTTTAATATAATTTCCATTAAATAGAATTGAAGATTCTTAATTTATTCAATTACGTTTCACAAAGTTTTTCCTCTTACTTTCGAAACACTAAAAGCCACCATTAGATTCAATCATATTCCTTTTATTATTAAATCTAGTTACCTCGAAAATAACAAAAATTACATAACAAACAAAAAAATAATAATTACGCAACTCTCGTCATTACATAAATTCGTACACAACACATTCCACAAAACATAACAACGTCCGAAAAAAACCGCAATAATTCCTCCGCGTAACATACGCACATACCGTTCACCAACTACAACACAACAACGCACAACTTTTTCTATTTCACTCCGTTTTTTTCCCCTCAAGCTTTCACCGGGGCACTTTCCATTGTGCTCACTCCCGTAGAAAATAAACGTACATAAAATAAATAAAAACGGGCGTGAATAAGAACTTCCCAAGGATCAAAGTTGCCGCGCAATGATGGATGATGATTAGCGAATTTTCCCCGTGAACTCGGTCGCCCCATACTACCCCATGCCCATTATTTGACACCCGCAAGGATCGTTAAACTCAACGTTTTTCCACCGAAAAAATTCTGTTTATACTGTATTTTCGTGAAAGTTATGCTTTCGGGTTTCGGGTGAGGGGCGCAGGTTCGAAATTCACAATCGATGTCCGAGAAAATAGACGAAAATGTTTCTCGGAAATGTATGAAGTACATAGTTAAATTTTATGATTATCAATCATCGTCGTATATGGACTGTATATATTTAAATAAAATTGGTGCATTGCATTATATGTATGAAGTGAAAATTATTTAAGAGAATTTATCCTTCACTTCTCTCGATATTTATACTTCTTTTGTCATTTCTTTATTATAGAGTTGAAATCAAAACATCCGTTTAGTTCCTTAATGCTCATATACAGAATTTACGTAGAATTTTTTTAACCTATCAAAATTAGAAATATTTTCGAATTCATTTTTGTGTGAAGTGACCTTGATATTAAAAGGTCAAGGCTCAATATTACTTACAGTTAGGGATTATTTACTGGTCCAGAACCAACCCCTTTATACTGTTTATAATGCAATGAATAAAATATTTATAATATACATAAATTATTCATATGACACTGCGAATATTGAATCTACGATCTTTATACATTATGAAATAGCATGCAAAAATAAAGTTGTGGATTTTTTAATTATTTTGTTGTGAAAGTAAACCGTCCGTGAAATGATACGGTTGCAATGCGCTCACACGAAAACCTACAAAGGAAAATTAAAGAAAAACATCCGCCCATAATATACGAAGTTGAATGTAAACACAATTAATATTTTTCATTTGGTTAATTTTATTTTTCAGGTGCGATAATTCAGATCGCAGCCGAGTCGAAAAGTTGTTGATTTAGGTCGGAACGTGACAAGCGTTGTCGTATTTGTTCAAGTAAATAAATTTTTCGAGATTTGTATTAATTTAACTTTCATTTTTCAGTAAAAAACAAATTTTTAACCAATTAATAATACGCATATTTATTAATATGATATAAATTTGGTTAAATTATATAATATAATAAGAACTTTTTATAATATTTTTATAATCAGATTAAATAAAAAGGATACGTACAAACAATGTTCAGTTAGTTAATTATCTTATAATTAATTTAAAAAAATAAAAATTAGTCGACTTTTTCTATATTTAATATTATGTCTGTAGAAGGCATGCACACAAATCGTCTTACAGCCATTGTTAGAACTTTTGGTGTTTTATCAGAAAGGGTCAACTTATGATTTCTCAAACTGAATATCAAATTAATTTTATATATCAACATTCCTAAGCTCATTCCTAAAATAAATAATATTATATTATTTTGCATATTTATTTACAAAAAGAAACACAACTACTGATTTTTTTACCTAAACAAATTCTTGATCCGCAACTAAATGGCATATAAGGTTTTTCACGCATTCCCTCAACATCGTCAAATCTCTCAGGAATAATTTTCTCGGGATTCTCATAATATTTTTCATCATTATGAAGTGCCTGTCAGTTAAAAATTTATATGTACATAAATAAAACAAAACTTTTTTCAGATTTTTTTCATGTACATTATTATATCACCTTCATGGAAAACAAAATTTTAGTTCCTTTTTCAATGACAATATTAGTTCCCGGTATTTTATAGTTAATCGAACAAACTCTATCAGCAAATGGGAATGGTGTGTGTTTTCTCAAACATTCTAAAAAATAAAGTTAAAGTTTAATTTTGTATTTTTTTCATATTTTTTTCATAAATTAAATATAATATATACCATTTACGAAATTGTCTAAATAAGACATCTGCTTGACACAGTCATATGTAATTTTTCCATCGTTAGACGCTATAACACTTCGAATTTCTTTTCTCAGTTTTTCTTGAATGTCTTGATTTGATGCAGCTTCGAATAAGCAAAACATTGAACCACTGGCTACAGTTTCAAAACCAGCTGTAAAAAACATGAAGAACTGCGAAGCCAATATGTCATCGTCCATAACTGAAAAAAAATGTTGAAGAATTCTATGTTATTTAATAATGAAATATTAATTTAGTGTTTAAATGATTAATAACAAACATGCAGTACGTAATATTATTTCATACAATGTAAATAAATATTATGAATTATATTTATAATGAGATAAATTAATTTAACCATGTAGGATTTTAGTTTAGTAATAAATAATGATAATTTTTCTGTGAATATTATCAAAATTATATGAACTAATCTACAAGGCCGAAAGGAGAAAAAGGTTAAATAATTAAACGATGAATTTTTATCTGCAAATTTACGGCAACAAAAACAACCAATGACTATAAATAAATTTAATTTACGTTTTTCAAAATTGATCATTTGAAAATACCTATCATTTCACCATTGTTTCCTTCCCATGGTCCCTTTTTGCGCAAATCCAACAAAGCGTCAACATAATCACCACGATAGCTATCAAGGTTTTCTTTCTTTTTAAGAACAAATTTAACAACACTCTTCATTACTTGATAAGAACTATCAGGAAAGACTGACATTCTTAAAGCCTTTAAAATTTCAGGGGCCAAAAATGCGATGTTACTTCGCAATGCCTGATTTATTGTTTCGTTGAAAATCTAAAAATATTAATATTTGTATTCAGATTGCATTGTAAGAATTGATTTGAACTATGATATAATATAATTTTTACATTTCTGCAAGCTCCCCAGACTTTGTCATTATTAGGATCTGCCATGGCTTTTCCTTCTATTCCGAAAATCACGTTAGATAAAAAGTCTGCTGCGTTTCCATATGATAATTGTTTCACATTTACTTCAGAATCTTTATTCAATATTATTTTTAAAGTTGGTTTAAAATTATTGAAAATGTCGTATTTAAAATTATTTTTATTTTTTCGAACCTTTTGTCATCAATTGTTCGAATTCTTTACCTACTTCTAACAAAGCGTCAAATGCGACTTTGTGCTTTTTAGGTGTGAAAACTGGAGAGATTCTAGTTCTAGTATTTTTCCATTCTTTTCCATTCAATACAAATAAACTGTGTTGAAAAAGATAATCATTTTGTGTGGTTATTAAAATTCAGTAATGAAATAATTTAATATAAACAAACCTTTTGGATCCTATTAAATCTGTTTTTCTCGGAATTTCTAAAATCCTTTTGTCGAAATGTATAGCATCTGTTTTCATTATATTCATAATCAAATCTAAATCTCTCACAAGTAAACAAGGTTTATCAGCCAAAAACATGCCAATGAAAGGCTCATTTTCATGTTCGCTAAAAATAAACATCAAAAAAATTTTTTTTATAGAGGTGAAAAATAGAATCACATTACAAGAATTTAAAATAAAAACTATTTGACTTCATCGAAAACAATAATATAAATACTCACAAATGAAGTTTCATCAAATAATCTCCAATAGAACATTTCAAACGAAATATCGGTCCAAGATTTCCGAAAAACGGAGTAGGTTTTATAAATGGAATTCCGCGATCTTTCCAATAATTAAAATGCCTTGTCACGTACAAATATACAGTGAGGAAAAAAGATATAGACACAATGATAAAACCGATCATTATTCAATGATGATTATTCTCGAAGACTCAAATTGGAAATGGAAAGTTTTCGCCAATGTTTTATATTTTAAGATATGCATATACTGATACAGTTGTTTTACATTCTGGGTCATGGGACATGGCTTAATCGTACTAAAAATATTTTTCTATTCGAATAAAAATTTTATGTAAGTATGTTATTTTTCAATTGTTATCATTTATTAGATTTTTTTATGTAAGTATAATATAAGTCGTTAAAATTTAGTTTTCTTTGTAATCGTTATTCATGTATTGGAAAAATATTTGTACACTTAATCTTTTTTTAATTTTAGATTTGAACTTTTGCCCCTATTAAAATTTCATTTTGAATTAAAAAAAAAATGTAATTTCTGTGGAATTTGAACGCGTTTTAAAACGTAATAACTTTTATCAACTTTCAACAACCAAAAATAAAAACATGAGAAAATTAATAATTTTTTTTTCACTACTGCAATTCACCGACAACAAAAATTGATAATTTTGAACCGAATTCATTTTAAGACCAAACTAACCATTCGAAGACATTTTTTCCTACAAAACATATTAATATACAACTTCACGTATGCAATCCGATTGATTCATCAGCGATTCTCAAACTGTACGCGCTCGATCGTGCCAACATCGGTATCGCGGAAACGGGTCGTTTAGTGATTTGTTTGAAGAACGTGCTCGGCAGATTCGATTGTGGCGTTTTATCCAAGAAACACCATGGTTTTCAAACGACATGGTGTACTCGTGTGGTTCTTGAATGTCAAATGTTTCGGATGTTCGTATATTGCTATGAAAGTGTATTATTTATAAATAGGATGTGTTAAACGAGGGTGTTTTGAGCGGGTTGTTTATTTAAGTAAATTTATATTTAGACATGAAGCATGTGTAATGTGGAAAGGTAATATTTCTAGGAATTGGGTGTATGAAATATATTTTTTAAATGTATGATAGAAAAATATGAGGAAAGGTTTTGTGTAATTTTATCATGTGATTCAAAATTTTTCATAACGAATAATTTGTAATTGAAATATTTATAAGACTTTTATGGTATACGAGTATTATGATTGAAAATCATAAAACTTTTTATTATTATAAAAAAAGAACAACAAGAAGAAGATAACTTTAAAGATTTTAATATGAAAGTTTTTAGAATAACAGTACGTTATCATTGATAAAGCACATTGCCTTGTGCTTTATCAATGATCAGTGAAAATCGATAAATTTAAGACATTCATACAAAGTAAAATCTCGATATAACAGACTAATGCGGATGAAGGGGTGTCCGTTAAAGTCAAATTTCCATCATACATATAAAGGTTGGTTTTACGAATGCGCATTTTTATTAAGAAAATAAACGACACCCAATACCTTTGATTAAACACGAGAAACATTAAAAAGATGATTTAATTTTTTTTTCATATAACCGAATATTATATTAAGGCTCTACTGTATATGTATATAAAATTCCAAAAATAATATAAATCCAACGAAGACATCATCAATCCTAACCAAAAACCTCACTATGTAATTGCAACCGTCTCGCAAAACGATTCATCTTTTGCACACACACTATTAGCGCAGAACAAATAAACCAG
The DNA here is from genome assembly GCA_009617725.1 of Hydropsyche tenuis. Taxonomy (NCBI): domain Eukaryota; kingdom Metazoa; phylum Arthropoda; class Insecta; order Trichoptera; family Hydropsychidae; genus Hydropsyche; species Hydropsyche tenuis. The sequence goes on from VTON01000066.1 coordinate 929,162, forward strand.
CGGGATCTCCTCGATATCTGGCAGCCATTATCTGGCGGAAAAGCGGGTTTTCTTCGTTTTAGCACACACGAGCGGCTTTCCCGGCGAGTGAAAAGTTTCAATATCGTACCTATTGATTGCCTCATCTTGCGCGGGTCCCGCTGGAATTACGCTTAATGGCAAAGTTACCCGAAAACATGCGAGCGTGTTTCGGATATGTGCCTTATCTGGGGTGACAATGCGTTTTTTTATTATATAGGACAATGTGTAATTTATCTTTGTTATTATAATTTTTTTTTCGTATAATCAGTGATGTAGATGGGGTATGTATGTAACTAGCAAGGCTTTGAATAAAAAAATTAGATGAGGTATGCCTTAAAATTTTCTAAAATAAGTTATTTATTTATTGTATTGTATTAACTTTTTAGATATGATTAGCTTAAAATGATAAGTTTTCAAGGGTATGTAAATCAAGGTTATTTCTTTTACTCAATGTTATTATGATTAATAAGAAAACTTAAGCGTGAAAACTATGTTTAATTTCAAATTTAGTTGTTCCAATGGGAACGTCCTGTACAAATATGAATATTTAGGAAATTGAACATTTTTCGCACTATTCAGTATACTTATATATAAAAAATAAACTGAAAACCAATTTATTCTAAAAGAACCTTGCATAATACAATAATAAATTCGATTTAAAACGTTTCCAAATCTAAAAAAAAAACGTTATTGAGAAAAAAATTCATAGAAAATCGATTTTAATACCGATTCAAAATTATTAATATTTTTTTATGAAATTATGGTCACTGTAACATTATTACATATCCTACGTATCGATGTAGAATGTGGGAAGTTTCTCAAAACTCCATTTGCAAGTGCCGTTAACGTCTTCTAGGCGCATTATTGCGTTGCCGTTTTGTACGCGTCGTTGGCGATTGGTTTCTCGTGTTGGTTTTTTCTTAATCTAAAACCGGTTATTTTCCCAATTATTTTCATATATAATATGGTTTAGAACAGCTCGATATGAGCAATTATTGAATGTATTCATAAATTGATTTGTTTAAAGGGAAATTAATTTTGAATTTACAGTGCCTCTATTAAATTGAATGAGTAACTTTCCGGAAACGTTTGACATTAATTCACAGAAAGCGATACTTCAAAGTCGCAATTTCCAATATTAATATTCATAGGAAAATATTTTGGATCTATTCAGGAATGCTTTATTATTTCATATCGGGGAAACTTTGCTTCGAAATTATTAATTTTAAAACCATAATTGAAACAAGTGGACTCTTTATCTACCATTCTTCATATTCATGTTTGAAATAGTTGACTGACCTCATCGCGATCCTTCCTAGAATTAATTCTGTAATGTTTCGAATTAATCCTTTTGATAGACCTATGGTTAATGCCGAAGTATTCCGCCCTATTTATAATTGAAAATAAATTTTAAATGAATTTTACGTAGCTTCTTGTTAAATTTCTATGGAAATTATCCGAGTAATGCTTTTTTGATAGTATCAACTATGCGTATATAGAAAATTTTAATTTTTGAAACATTAGTTATGGACAATAAGATTATTTTATACCAAAGTTATTAAGAGGATTATTTTGATAAATAAAAATATAATTTTTTTTAATGCGAACGAAATTTTTTCTTGAAAATCTGTGAGGTGGAAACTCATTAAGAGAGTAAATGAAAATTTATAGCAGGTCACCATTATGAAAAATTATATACTTCTATCACTTTCAAGATTACATCATTTTTGATCACGTTCATTTATCAAAAAAAAAAAAAAATATATAAGTGTATATAAAATATTACTTGATCGTTTTATATATAACGAGTAATAAGAAAAAGTGAAAATTCAATGAGATAACTATAGAAACTCATAAATTCTTTATTTGATTTAATATTACGAATTTTCATTTTTTTTCAAGGTAGATCAAAGGAAACATTTAATAGATTAATATTTAAAAGCTCTCATTGTAATATAAAATGGTTTAAATTATAAAAGCTCATTATTATTTTCATTATGTTTGACAAACTGTTTTAGATTTTTTTTTAACATATTCTACATTTAAAATTCCAATTAATTCTATTAAAAAATCCAATTTATTACTAAAATCTACTCTTCAAACGAGCAGATAATATTCACCATCGACTGGTTGTACACCACTGTTATGTACTTTATATGAAGAAGTGTTCGACCACGTAGACCGAGATAAATCATTCGATGACGACGCGACACGTACATCCACCTATCGGGCACTGCCTATCGTGTAATTTATCGTCGGCAGGTGTAAAAGGTATAGCCAGCCTCTTGGTGTACATACACACTATATAATACAAAAATAAAATATATCCCGTATTTATTTTGGGTTTATTTTTGCCAATTTGGCCCGCGGACGTGTTCGCAGGGAGTTGCGGACGCGATCGATGTGCGCTTTAATTGGGTTGTGTATTAAATGTTGGGTGCGGTCGGAATATTAATTTTTTGTGTGTCGAAAATGTTTATGTATAAGTGGAGTTTGATTAAAATATGTTTTTGTGGATTATTATAGGGAAAATTTGTGGACAAAATCAAATTTTCGATTATAGAAGTGTGTATTGTGAGTGTTGTTTTTGTCTTTATGAGCTTATGATAAAAGACTGGAGGGTTTGGAAAAATCATTTTCAATTATTTTTCTTTTTTTTCTTACAGATTATAGAAAAACTCTTGAATGTTAAAATAACTGTATATGATGTTCAGTAACGAGTAAAATTCATTAGGTTTTTCCATTCTTAGTGAAATATCGTTTATTGAAAGTCATAAAATATTACTGGTATTTTTCCTAATTTTCAATTGATTTTTACCAGAATTGAAAAACTTAATGAATTTAAATCATTACTAGACATCATATTTAAAAATTTTAATCTCCAAAAGATTCTCTATAATATGTAAAATAAATAAATAGAAAACAAACAAGTTACGAGTATGACTATTCCAAATTCTTCAGTGGCCATCTTATATAAAATATATATTATGTTTCAAAGTGATCAAGTATAAAGATTTATTAATTGAAATAAAAATTTCATCATTTTTTATAATCAAATATTGTTTTCGAAAATAGAAAAATAACAATTTTCACGTATCTAAAAATATATGAACGAAAATTTGAATGTTTAAAAAACCTTTGTAAATTATATTTTTCAACAACAACACATAAAAAAACAAATTAAAAGAATCACAAGAAAAGCCATAGAAATGCGATGAAAACAAAATTTCAGTAAATCAAATAAAAAAAAATAAAAAATGCACGTAACGTCCATGCTAAGTGGTTCTTCTCACGCGCTCTCATCATACACGTGTTGAATATGAAAATTTTGCGTTCGGAACCCAACTTTTAACAGTGTATCGTTATTTTTAACGTTTCCGTATTATAAACGCGACTGCCTTGGGCCAAGATCGCATTATTAAAACTTTTCAGCAGAACAGGCTTAAGTGTTTTCCGAGCTAGATATAAATTTGAGATGGAATCTTGTATGTGATGCTTTCGTGAGTGGAATAAAATTGTGTTATAGTTTCGCTATATGTGGATTTGATTAGAAATTTTTAAATTTGTTTAAGGTATTTTGAATTTTATTTAAAAATATTTTTTATTTGTTTAAAATTGTATTTATATTTTCTGAAAAATTTAGTATGATCATTAATGATAGTGACAGAATAAAATGTAAATATATTTATAAAAATTTAGTAAGTTAAAAGTGTTTGAAACTGTCTGTAAGTGATGTTCAAATCGTTCTATTTTCAAATTTTAAGCTTATAAATGTATTGAAATTTCACGATGAAAAGAAATTGGTTGATTTATCAAAGCAATGTAATTTTCAAAACGTTTCGATTGAAAGGTTGAAAGGCAAGTTGTAGTTAAATTTTATGATCGTAACATTTTCTTCTTATTTTTTTATGTAAATGACTTGAGATTTTTAACTCTTATATTATATTATACTAAGGAAAATATAATTAAATAAACGTCGATGTCGCTCAAAAATTTAGAATGACAGACACATCAAAATAAAAATTTAAGACTCTATAAGTAGCTTAAACTTATCTCATCATCTAATATATTATATAATATTATAGCAAAGGAAAATATAAAATCATACGCATATATTATTATATTAAAATAAACCCAATCCTCTTTTTACACGGAAGATACGTTCCAGTGACAACGTGTAAAAAAAGTATGGTAACCATATATTGTGGCATAATTAATTTTTATACCGTGTTAAAGTGAAAAAATTATGTAAAAAAATCAATTTTTCTTCCTTGAACCGTTTTATTTCAGAACCGTGTAAAAAGAAGATTGGGTATATTTCATTTGCAACATCACTCATGAGAAACATATACACATACACATATAAATCTACCATGGATTTTATTTTTAAATAATTTCAATTACCATGTTTTTCCAACTATACATACTCGTATGTCTTAAGTTTGTAACCGTCGCAAGGTAAATTTTCGATTGATTGATAATGTGATTCTATGATTGGTTAACAAAAAAAAGGCACCTTACCTACGATCAGCTGCTTGGTTTGCTTAGTCAATATGATTCATTTTTGGAATAGGGCTTATATTACACGAACCTAGCAAATCGGGGTAGGCCTTATTTTGGGAACAGTCTTGTATTTGGAAAAACACAGCAGAACCGTACAAACAATTAAAATTATAACAAAAAAAAAACATAAACGTACCCATCAAAACGCCCAAATCGATCAGACCCTCCCACCACCCAACCCCACACAAAATCCCGGTAATTTTATACAGCCCGATATATCAAGCGGGGTCGAGTCGACGTTCCAGCACAATAGTTCTGGTCGTGGAGCACGTGCGATAATCGAAACACACAAAGCGTTCTACTCACGTGTCTTAAAGTTTGTCGTGTGCCCCATTCAATCCGCCTCAACGCCAGAACCATATTGTTTGTGGCGGTCGTGTACGACAGAACAATACCGGGAATCCGTATGGTTCGAATGGAAACGCGTATGTGCCCTGTATGACTTCCGCGAAACGTTCAAATGTGCCCTTTGAATATATGTTAGTGGGAAAAATCGAAGGTTTTCGGGTAGCGGTGATTGTAGCGGCGGGCGGGCTTTGTGGGTTTTCAGAAGTTCGGAGAATGGGTGGGTGTTTATTGTTGTTTTGATCGGAAAAAATGTTTGGGTTTTGGTCGTGTTAGGTTAGGTTTATATTTGAGGAATTGTAAATTTTGGATCGGTCTTATTTTATTTGGAATTATGAATTGAATGGAAAGGTTATTATTGATTATATTCGGTCAAAAGAGTTGTCTTCGTTCTAATAATTTTTATTTGTATTCAAAATTTATATATATTCACATTTTTCGATGATCAAAAGTGGATTCGAATTTTTCGAGAATTTTAGATAAAAAAATCGATGCGTAAATATAATATATGTATTATATTATAATATTACATCAATCGATTGAAAAATATTCTGTCTTTTCTGATTGTTTTCAACAATTTTTATACAAATTATATAATAATAATAAATCGATTTATGTTAGTCAAATTGAAATTATAATAAACTTCACGCAATATTATTAATATTAGACCGCAAACTAAATAGAAATACTTTCGAATTAACTAAAATTTATATATAATAGATTCCAGATTAAATATCGAAAACCACAGGAGGACATATAAATATTAATTTAAAAGGATATAAAGGTTTATTGTGTGGAAACGGTTAGTTAAAAACATAAATTTCAACCCCAAAAAATACAAGAACTATAATTATGACTTAAAAATAATTTTCTTATAAAATAACGACCTTTACACATTTCTACAACATAATTCAAAACCGTTGCAGATTACAACCACTATTTTTATGAAAATTACCGAACCGTTATTCATAAACACCACCACACCCAAATTCATCACTACATCAACCCCATATTTCCCGATACAAATTTGCATAAAACCATATTATTATTCGCAAAATTCCAAAAGACCCCACACACAACACACCAAACACATAACCGACGACATCTCCTTCACACCATCCAATTCGATCCTGAAACGCTTGCGAAACACGGGTAGCCGATATTAAATTATCGGAACGCTCCATGTAATATGTAGCGAAACGCACACACACACCCATCACACATACACAACACGGCAAATACATAACTTTTGGGTGAAATATACATAACACATAGGTGTAACATGTAAAATGTAGGTGCCCCGGCCGGTCGGTCCTCTAATTAGCCCCGGGAAACTTTCGGGTCTCGCCGATATTCAAACATTCATAGAGGTTTGATAAACTTGTATTGAAGTATTTTATTACGTTTACAAATCGATTTCCGATCCCGTGACCCGTGTGGCTCGAGTTGCCGTTCTCGGATTTTAATCTAGTCGAGTTATGGGGGTGGGTGAAAATTCTGGGCGAAAACCTTCCGAGAATTCGAATTTGCGAAAAGGTACTACGCGCATGTGTTTTATATTCGGGTATGTAGATTGGTTAGTGTCTGGACGGTTTTCGTTAATTCGAGTAAGTGGTGTAAATTGGCTTTTTGTATTATGTATGTTGTATGTGCTGGCGTGTAGTTTATGTTTTGATGTAGTTTTCAAAATTTTTGTTTTTGTTATCGATTTTTTAATGATAAATTTTGATAAAAAATTTCTTTGCTATTGTTTATATCAGCCATGGATATAATAAGACAGCCCACGGGCCAAAGCCGGCCCGCGGGCTGATTTTATCTGGCCCGCAGCAATATCTATTACGTAATAAAAAAAAATTTAATCAAAACATAAATTTGAAATTATACGAAGTCAATGAAAAAAGTGAATGAATAATCCGAATAAAAACAAGTAAGTGACAACGGATTAATAGAGGATATCGTCATATTTTGAGAATGTAATAGAAAATAAATGATTGTCCTGAACTGAAACAGACTTTTCGATAAAACAATAATTGTATTTCGATTAATATTCTGAATTATAATATTTGAATGAGTTAAATTTTTAATAATAATACATAGAAGAGAAATAATCGTATTTGAAGAATTCAAATTAATTAGAACATTAGTGGCTAAACTATGATTGTTTTCTTTCGAAAACATTTTCGATCATTTTTCCGCCATGTAAAAATGTTACGAAAGATTTTCAAAATCAAAGTTTACTTATTTTAGAAATACAAGCAGATTTAAAAAAAAAATTAAAATGGTTTATTAGTTTTTACAAGACATGGCTTTGGCTTACGACGGCTCAAAAAAATTCAATCCGGCCCGCCATTTGAAACAATTGCCCACCCCTGATTTACATTCATTCTATATTGAAAGTCGATTTTTATCAAAAACAAAATCCCTAAACATAATTTGTTCCTAGAAATTACTTCACTCAATCCAAACCAACCACAAAAAAACAAAATCCCATCACAACCGAAACACTTTTAATAACAAAAACCACATTTCAATCGCGTCAAAGCCGAATCAAAATTGAACCCAACCGCAACACAATAATCACATAATAGAACACAAAATTCACAAATACAACATAACACACACACACACACACACACGATAAAATTAATCGTGTCTCACATGTGATTTTAGTGCATGTTTCATTGTGTGTAATGCGGCTTAAGCGCCCGGCGATAAAACGGCTCATATTAATAAAGCGCCGTATAAACTTTATGTTTCGCGTGATATTTTGATGACTTTCGGGATGACAGGTTCACAGGGTACGACCCACACCACTGCGCGAAGGCTGTCTTTTCGCTTATCCGGTTTACGAGCGAAACGCGACTTTAATAACGGGCCGCGTAAAATTTTAATTCGCGCGTCACAGACGTGAGAACTCGTTACTTTGCTAATGTTAGGTGTGTGCTGCTCGATTTGGGAATGGACCAAGGTTTGGATAATCTGGTTTTATTTAATCATCGTCATTATATATGAGGGCGTGATATGCTTATGTTTATGCTTTATTTAACGATTTTTGTTTAATTTTAAAATTAATCAGTGCTTTGTGAAAAATTATCGAAATCAATTTGAATTTTATTTTTTTTATAACACGTATTTAATGCTGTTTATTTATTATAGCTTATATAGACTTCGTAACCTTCAAAAATACAGAATTTTATCAACACGGAAGATATTCGTTACAGAATCATTGGCAGAAGATTATTGGTGTAAATTGGTCCTATTTTGATAAATAAATTTTGAAATTTAAAAAAGCTATAGCGTTTTATTTGTTACAAAAAAAATCCCGCATTTCATTTCTTACAACTTAATAGTTATACTTTTCTGAGCTCAATTTAGAAAACATCACGGCGATTTTCATAGTTTTTTTATAACCCAGCTATCTATTCGTTTCAGAACAATTTACTATAAAAATACTATGTAATTTGCTAAGAAACTAATAACTTTTTCTAGCGTTGCTATAAAAAAAACTATTACAAATTAATGCCATGTCTTTTAAACTGTATTAAACCGAAAGAATAAAAACGGTAGGACATGTTAGGCTCAATGAAGGACATTTATAAAGTGACTCTATATGTGTAGTATACATGAGTCTATTAGAACGGCTTAACCTCGTTGATTATATTGATTTCCGCTGATCTTTGAAGTCAAGTAGTTTGTGGTGTGATTAGTTAATGGATGTATTTACGCATATTATTGATTAAGAGGATTTGATAATGAATAGTTCTAATGTGAAGATTCAGAAAAGATACCTTCTTGGATAAAGATTATCATATCATTGAATTTCTATAATTTAACAAAAATATTGAATTCAACAAAGCTATATCTGAAATATTTTATATTTTAAAACGGTCTTGGTCCATTTCGACTGAATCTACCTGAAAACATATTATCGTTAACTTTCGCAAAGTTCTAACATCGTGTTTTCGCACCGTTCCGATATTAATTTAGCATGCAGCCTTCCGTTCAAATTAGTCGTTTTCTGCATGCTCATTTCAACTAACAGCCGTGGCCTAAAAGTTTCGATGAATACATATTGGAACTTTTTTTACTGCGAAATCAATTATTCATATTTCTCACGCGAGCGTTTTAGAATCTAATATTGATATTTTTCAACGTTTCGCATTTGAAAGATTTAATATTCGATCTGAAAAGTTGGGCAAGTATTGAAATTTCGTCCCGTCGCTCTTTGTGTGTCCCCAAGTTTTTGCATTAATTCGAAACGCCTTTTCTTATGCATATTTATGAAATAATAAGCGTTCTTTTATTCGCGCAATATTTAAACAACGCCCGGTTTTAGTTTGAATATATTCATATTTTCAATTGATTAAAATTCAAAGTGGAATCCACCTATCAAAATTCAATGATATATTATCGAATAATGCAAATTGTGTTGTAAAATTTAAATCTGAATTGCTATCGTTTTAATTGCATTATTAGTTTAAAATTGAATTCTTGACTCTTAAAAAATTCTCATTTTTTAGCAAGTCATATAATACGATTTATATTCAAATAAACGTTGCAGACATCCGAACGAACACGTTGAACATATTCGCTTTCATCGGATACAATTTCAAGATAACTTTTATAGAATGTGTTGAAATTGGAATTCAAGATACCGTCTGTAATTTTAAATGCGATCATTGTAAAAAAATACACAAACTGATTCAATTTATGTAAAGCGTATTTCAAACGTAAAAAGTTTTTATTGAATAGACTACTTATGATTTCGTATACTGACTCATCCATATTTTTAAATATGAATCAAACGGAATTAATCCATTTATTCACATAAAACATCGAATGCAAAACCTAGAACTTTTCAATATAAACCCGTAAATCTTCTGACCGTTCTATACGACAAACTCTAAAGTGGGCGTTTCGCATTCGCCGCGCGGAAAACTGCTTAAAGTTCGGCTCGTTTACACTTTTGCTGACTCTGTTTTCATTTTTTCCGCCTCGGTTTTATTTTATTTCTTTACACACAATATGTGTGTATATATTTGCATTTTTTTCGAAGCTCCAAAATCGTGCCATTCTTCGGCACTTGCGAGCTCGTTCCGTCGATTAGCATTTTCTTTCGCAGATTAGTATTCATGGCAAAGCGCTCTTTCAGAATGGAGACTTTCCGACAACAATCTTCGATGTCTGAGTGGCACTCGAATCGATGTGTATGTTGCTGTGAATGTCTGAAGTTGCTACGGGAAGTTCGGGATTGTTATGTGGACGTGAATCTGTTCATAGACGATTCTAATTTTAGAATGTAATAATCCGCATTGTATCTAAATCAGAAAACTTTCGAGATGTTATCGAGGACTTTATAAAGCCTGTTTATATTATATTTTGGCGATTCGCGGTAACGAATAATCTATAAATTTTTAAAATACAAACTTTATCGGCTTGCTTAGTTCGTTTTGTGCGAAAAACCGTGAAATATTAACGCGAATGGCGAATTTGCAGAGCAAAACTTTTCACTTGTCAATGGCGAATTCGCATTTTATCGTCCCGAACATCGTCCCCGTATATAAAACACGGTATTGTATAAAGCGGAAAAGTTTCAGCGGGTTTACATTCAAAGCTCATCCATAATGAATTGTTTACGGAGCGTTTTCTACGTTCAACACACTTTTTTAAATGGAATAATACATTACTTTCTTCTCTTTGAGCATCTTCCTTGTTTCTTTTAAATAGAACGGGCCGAGTATAAAATAAGCCATCATACGGAAAAAAAGGACCCACGCTGACTAACGGACAAAAGGGAATCGTTAAACGATAATGTTTTATTCACGTCTCATTTCGGAATAACAATAAAGAATTTTTAATTTCAATCCAGTTCAAGAATAGAGTTCTTTACGCACCTTTTTCTTATTTCGGAATCCGTGTTTTTGTTTTGATTCAAAACACTGAATCTCTTGTGCATTTTCGATGCGGATTTGCCGAACGTCTGACAGAATTAGTAATATTCCTATTGTCGATTTAGAATAAAGATTAAGTATGCGATTGTCAATTACGTCGAAATCTTATTAGTTTGTTTTGACGGCAAACAAACACTCTGGTCTAATTGACGTCAATGATTAGATCCCGACATCCAAAGACGGGAACAACCCGGATGTTACCCTTCGGGCTCAATCCAAAGGGAAACCCTTTGATGACAGCATTGTGTGCAAACATATACGTAATTTTGAAAATTTCCTCTGTCGCCTAATTTTGAGTTTGCTGTAATGTGTTTGATGAGTTTCTTAACCTTTTGTGTTTTAGGGATGTTGAATTTTGAAATTTTTGCTTTGTAAATAAGGTTGTATTATTTTAATATTACGAATTTTTAAAATTATGATATTTATGAAGCGAGTTAATCGAAGCAGAACATGGCGGGGATCGGAAATTCAATTATGTTTTCCTTTTCGTTCTAAATTTTGTATTAAGAGTTTGTAACGGTCTAATTAGGTTCTTCTTAATCGTAGATTAATTAATAATTAATATTAGCATACAACGTTATATTATCAAAAAAAAACTTAAGATTTAGTATAGCGAATCAAATCTTTAAACACAAAATCATAATCTTCAAATAAAATCTAATGCTTAACATTTAAACATTCAAAATACACCAAACACAAACATCAAAGAATTAATCAAAACTTTCAACAACAAACTTACCGTGAAAATAGAACCGAACTGAAATTTTGAGACAACCATTTCTAAAAAAAGACACTGAAAAGTTTCAATAACTTGTTACTCCGTCAGAAATCTCGCATTACTCTTACAAACTTTTCTCACACAGAAATTTGTAACTTTCCCTCATCACACACATCGTTCAAACAAAAAATGAAAACTTGAAAAACTCAACAACAATCCCATACAATAATTTCAACACCTGAAATTCTCAATCCATCCACAACACGAGTATTTGATTGAATAGTTGTTGCACACGGATAGTTGCCGAGTTAACAGTTAGTTTCAATACCCGAACTTCGGGATGATTGCATATTTGCTATCGAATTTCGCAACTGCGGCGCCGAATTCGCAAAGCCGCCATTAACAATGGATTTACTTGATTAATATTCTAGTTTCGCGCAACTTCGGTACAGACGAGATCTTCAGTATAATATCGCCAATATTGTGGATGGAGAAATGCGAAACGGTTCGGTGGCGTGCACACAGGATCGGATTGATTCGGATCTTGTGCATTGTGGTACGTTGCAGTTGTATATATCATAGGCAACATATGATATACATATGTATGCAACACAAACAGGTGATCATTTTTTCTTTCAAATTCAAAACCAGGACATTTTTTCAAAAAATTAAATTGATGCGTTTAAATGAATCACATGTAAATATCGCCTCGTATTTTGTTCGGTAACATGGAAACTTGGACGTAATATAAAAGTTTTGATCAATTTGTAGGTGCAATTTGTATGCAATTACTAAATGGTAAGCCCATAAACTTTCATCTACAGCTAGGTTAAAACTAATAAATTCAAATTTTTGTACTGGTTTCTTCTCATGATTAACTAGGACAGAGAACAGAAAAACCAGTAATGTACTGATAAAACCAATACTAATGATCACCTTTTATGGTGACCATGACTTTTAGAAAAAATAAAGGATATATAAATTTTAATTACTACTAAAAGTTATATAAAGTATTAGTTTCGAATGAGGTATTATAAATGTGAAGTTTCATTTGAAAGAAAATTTTAAGGTGGATTTTCAAATAAGTCGAGCGGACTCATTGCAATTTTCGCTTCAGTGTTCATAACGACATCGGTTTCTATATGGTCAAAATCTATCTCTATACTTTATGGTTAGTTTCGTTCGACTGAACTATAGAATGTCTGGTCGATGCATTATTGTACTCGTATGTAGTAAGGATAGGTGCAAAAATCACAGTTTTTATTTAATTTTAACAAAATTGCGGAGGTTTATGTCCATTTATATTTGACTCAAAACAAAATTTCGATCAAAACAAATGAAATCTAACTCAACCCAACCCAACCTCCAACTATGTGTATTTATGACCGATCCAAATATAATATACATGGACTGAAATACACATGGAACTTTGACATTTATAAAAATTTGAAATTCTGATGTTACATATTAATAAATATAATCATGAAGATTATTGACACTCTAAATTTTTCAAAATAATTATAAATTAGATTAAATTAAATCGAAATGTATTGTAATCGATTTTATAAATAAACTTTTACAGAATTAAAATTTTTATGAACTCTTTTTATAGATAAAATCCATTATACAGAAACTTAAAAGGGATATATCACAATTATTTATATTTTTTTATTTACAGGATCATTTAAAAATATTATTTTTTATACATGAAATTTTGTAATTGGCAATACTATTAACAACAATGAGGTTAAAACAGCTCAAGTAATTCATCAAATTCCAATTGCTATTATATATTCTAAAAACCATATAAAAAACTAATTAATAACGATTTAAAACATGAACTACTAGTTTTAAATCTAGTCTCCTCACATGCTTTAAAATAGATACACATTTTATATAAGACATAGTAGAGGTGTTAGTCTGGAGGCCGTCTACAAAACGGCTTGCTCGTTTCGTCGACCGCTTAAGACTTCCACTTTCCTCCTTCAGTCGGTCGCACCGCTGTTTTCCGGCTTTTCCCTTTTATTTTTTAACTTTTTTTCATTTTAGGATTTTTCCCACTGTTTTATCCCGCGAAAAAATAAACAAGACCGCCATAGTGTGCCACTCCGCAAGATGGAAACTTTGTTGTTGTTCGCGATGTGGAAATTCGAGAGCAAACATAATGCTTGGTTCGGGATTTTTAGAGAAAATTTTTAAATAAAGCGTATCATGTAAAATCGAATATTCTTGATGTAAGCATGTATGGGTTTGTGTTTTCTTTCGAATTTATTGAAAATTTGTTTCGTGGAAAATCACGCGGAACACGCGTGTAGAATTTCATAAAATTTTACTTTGTATGTTATCAGACACATTCCGGATATTGACTACTTAAAATTATAATATAAAAGTATCGTTATTTTTCCGATAAAATTTGTATATTTATAAAATTAATATTAAAATTAAAATTGTAAAGGAAATTGAGATATTTAAAATTTTAATAGCATCAATAAAATTGAGTATAAACATTTCGCAACAATGTTAAATTTTATAACAAACCCCACGTATCAGATTCAATTACATTATGCTAACACTATTCACATACAATGCACAAAAGAAACGTATACTTTATAACAATCTAACCATAAAACAAAGCCAACATTAAAACTCCGAAACCATTCCAAACGAACACGTTAAAACGACGCCGAGTAATCAAAATGTATACAACCACAGTTTCACTAGCAACAACACAACCTAACAGCAAGAACACCAAAAACTACCGCGGAACCACCGCAGCAACGACTTCGAGATTCCGTTTAAAAGTTTCGGAAATGCACCTCGCCTAAGTCTTGGGCTGAATGCGCCCATAAACATGTCCCGGAGTTTCCCCGGAGCATGTGAGATTTTCCGGCATGGGAAAATCCGCGATGCGCCGGAAAACTCGGCGAGATTAAGCTTTGGAAAAATATTAAGGCTGCGCGACGACGGCGCGTTTATCGGGCGTTTTAGGAAAGTTGTTGTTTCTCGGTGCATGTGAGATGCACCTTTGGAGCTTAAAGGTAGTATCGGAAGGATTTGAAAAGTTTATTTGCGATTTTATAATATTTTAGTTTTCATAGAAGTGTATCTTGGGAACTAGAAAGAAAATGAGGTAGTGAAAATGTATGTTACAAAGTACCAAGTCTGTTAATTTTGTATTCTCTTGCAAATGCATGCTTTATCGAAATCACTCTGAGGAAGCATAGAAGGGAGTATGAATGAACATGGTTACTAGAGAATGCGTGAACCATATGTACAGACGTAGATAATGTACTAAAGAAATAAATAAATTGCAAGTCTACATTATAAAGTACCAAATTTGTATTTATGTTTTTATTTAACGTGTTCTCAATTTTCAATAATAAAACGGTATCATCTATCAAATCATTCAAATTTTGTTTATTAAATGGTTTAGCTTATCGACGTTGGCGCGTCAGTGCACTCGCTCGTTAATTTAGGCTTTTTCTGGTGATAGTGTTTGCGCAATCTAGTATTGTACGATTTTTTTTTTAAACTTGAAGCCCACCTATACATTCTCTAGAAAATGTATCTATTTGGGAGAATGAACACTTTAACGGTAAGATATGTACATATATATATTATTTATTTTAATTATATTATATTATATTAACAGCATTGTTTTTAGTTAATGAGATTCATTGCTTACGATCACTATATATACATTTAAAATTATTATCATCTATATAATTTTTATCTTAAAGTATGGTTATTTTTATTGGAGTTATTGATGGAGTCGCATGTCGTTTATTTTCAGTGGTGACAAGTTGATACATTCAACAAAACAAAACTTCTGATATTTATTAAAAACAATTCATTTCTATATATTAAAAATAAATCATACAAATCATAACCGTTATCATCGCTTTGATGTTGCCGTATCATGAACGTACACCGTATATTTTGAAACAAAAAGGAAAGCGCGGAAAATTCGGAAAACTCCAGTACGTACAATAACAGTCAGTTCGGCACGTGCTCTACACAACGGTAACGAGCCAATAAAACCGAAAATAAAAAAGACGAAATCGAATCCGCCGCTCGATCAACGAGGCTCGTTCGCTTAACTAAAGCGGACCTACACATACAGCGCAAACACTAAAGCGAACCTACACTCGGCGTAAACAGGAGCCGAACGAGACCGAGAAGAAAAAAATCCGGAAAAAGCGAAGAGCGGAAAACCGGCGAGTAAATACAAAACATCGAAAGCGCAAGATAGCAATCCTCCGACCCCGCCGAAAAGCGTAAAATTTAAGGTTAGTGCCCATAAATGGCGGAAAACTCAGACGAACTAGAGCGTCCGCACAGAAATGTGCAGTGTTCACAATGTATCGCCGAATGTATCCTATGGTTCGGATCGTCTACTTCAGAAGTTAACAACTATTTCTTGGATTGGATGATTGATTGTACCATATAATAGAATAAAAGTTTTGAATCGGATCTGGTTGGAAATTTAAAGTTAAGACATGATGGATTGATTCAAATTCAATACTGTTCATCAACAATTTATTCTGCAATTTAAAATGAAATAGAGAATTATACGCTATTATTTTTTTACTACCATGTAAAAAATGCATGGTGAACATATAAAAATTGAAGATAGGTTTCATCAGTATATTTGAATGGAAAAATTTGTCCAAATGTTCTTTATAAAAAATGTGTAATGCAGAAAAATTTCGCCATATGGAATCATTTGCAAACATCAATTTTTTTTATTTAATAACTATAGCTGGAGCCTTCTCCAGATCTTACCATTGTGATATAATAATACATATTTTATACCGTGTTAAAATGAAAAAACTTAAAAAAAATAATCGATTCTTTTTCTTTGAACCGTATAAAAAGAATTTCGGGTGTATTTCTTTAAAAATATAAATATTTTCAACCAAAATCGAATTTATTTTCTTTGAGGTCCCAATATATTATAATATTCTGCACGAGATAAAAATTTTATCCATAATACTATTTTTAAAATTTTCCTTCTTCAACAATTTAACGAACTGAAGTATCCGTCGTCCGAAGAACCGCAAACAGCTCACTAACCGCGGATTGTCGACCGGCGTCCTCGTTGAAAATTCGTTTTCGGATTTTTCCTCTCGATTTTCCGCAGATTTTCCGTCTTATTTATACGACGGCCCGCGCAAATATGTGTACGCTCGATGCGCGACAAACTCGAGTATAATCAAATACGCTTTTTACTCGCTCCGATTATTTTGTTGATGGGACGTTTCTTTTCTGTTAGATTCGTCTTCGATTTTTGTATGTTTCGTTTGGGTAATGGGATGTTTTTTTCTTCCGTTCGCGATTGGGCCAATAAGCGAGATTTATCTAAACGAGTGTGCTTTTGTGCTCGAGTATAAACAAAGAGATTTCGATCGAATCTACTTCCGTATACGAGTACATTTTCTATTCGGAAAAAAGGCAGTTGATTGTTTAACTTGAAAAAAGCGACATAATCAATCATTGCATATACACAAATTTAATTTTCACCCCAAATGCGAATCATGATACATTTTAAGAGCACCAAAAACGCGCCTTAAACACAGACATCTCGTTAATTAACCGAGAGACGGTTCCAGTTATTTACACGGCGGAGGCTCAGCGTTTTGACGGCGACAATATTTTATTGCGCCGTGACGAAATTAATGGTATCATTTTAATGGTTCCTCCTCGGGCCTCATAAATTGCGGCAATTTCTCCGCGGAATAGATTCCATATTTCATCGGAAAAGTGCCGAGAGCGATACGCAACTATGTTGCCGGTGTAAAACTGTTAAAAGTCTAAGAAAGAAGGGTGTTGGTGAAATTCGAGTTGTTTTGTTTGATTTTTAGTATTTAGTGAAAATATCTATATAAGAAATTCCGTAGAACTCGATTCCAGTGAAAATTTCGATTCACATTTCAATATCATGAATGAATTACTATGTATTAGTTATATTCAATTGATTCTTTATATTTAATTCATAAATCTGATATCGTATAACAATATTTATTATCTATCTGACAATTAATGTATTATTTCGAAATTTAAATCTCGTTTCTCAAAGGAGTACAAAATGTTTTATATATAGAAATTAATATACCAGAAAAAAAATTGTACACTTCACATATTTTATGATAAAATGAAATGAAAATACGTTTTTAATATTACATAGAAGGCAAACAAATGTGTATGAAGCTGAGCGCGTTTATATGTGCATATTAAATTTCAAAAAAATACGAATTCAATATAATATATACAACTATCAAATTTAATTTAATTAATATGAAAATTTCGCGGTTGTCATAAAACAAAACTCGTTAAGTAAGACGTTGTCTAAACAAGAAAGTTTTAAAGAAAGTCTAAACAAGAAAGTTGCACGTGATTATTTCTTTCAGCGTTATTTATTACGGCACACGTATAATGCGATACTGTATAATATATAAAGGACGACAAAGTTGTCCAAGATTATAAGATGCCGACGAGAAATGTACGATATATTGAAAAAAAGGGAAACTAGCGAAAGTGACACGAGAAATTGCGATAAGGATATATTGATTCTGTGCGAAACACGATTTCTTATGACGCGTCGGAAAAATGTGCGATATGGAAAAAAGCGGCATTGTTTGACGGATGTTCCATATTAAAAAGGATATCTTTAATATCGTATCCGAGTTATGAAATTTGAAATAAGATGGAGTGAAGTGTGAATAGCAATCTTTTGATAAAAAAGATGGATTGGTTTATTGAGGATGCGGTATTTTATCGATCGTTGAATGAGTAGTTTTATCAGATAAGCTTATACGAGATATTCGCTTTAAACTAATGAATTTCCGTTATTTTACAATTTAAAGTTAACCGATGAAGTTTAAAATTAATCGTTCGAACCAATGTTAAATCCGTTAAGCATACACGAGCTTTTTCCAGGAAATTGCTTGTATGACAAACTTCAACTTGGAGAAAACTTAACTACTTTCGAGTCAATTTCCTTGCAGTTTTGAACGATCAAGCGAATACATCAACTAAAAAAAAACACGATCACAATTTTTCTACATAAGATTATAAATACAAAAATAAATGTATATATTAAATTCACGTATCGCATAAATGTGATTACGTCCCACACACGTCCAACGTTAACGTTTTCGCAAAGCATGACATTCACTATACAGTCTGGTTAACCCAGAGGTAGACAACCATAAAAGACTAAAAATTACACTGAAACAAGAATAAATCTACTTTTATATATAAATACAATATGATTCAAATGAATAAATATTTAATTACAAGTTTAATGTATTTAAAATAAATAAAATGAGTTTATTTCAAGAATATATCGTAATTGAAACATCTTATATAAAAATAGATAAAAAAAAAACAATGAAAATATATTGTGGATGAAATTACAAACGGTTGGCCGTTTCTAAGTTAACCCTTTTGTGTCCTAGGGCGACAGCTAATACCGCACAATATCATCGGCCGAATATCGCGTTATGAAGCCGCTTTTTAATGGACGAAAGTTTCTCCGGGAATAGGAATAGGTACACAGAAGTGTGCAAAATGTCGCGTCACGTACCGCGTTTTGCGGATGGTACTAACGCGCAGACTTTGGCAAGTAATGAAATTTAACCGGCACGTTACCATAATCGCCGAAGGGTTTCGACCTTTGCTTGTAAATATATTATTATATTATATATGTGGAGGATAGAATCAAAATCGACGATTTCTACTAATCCGATATTACAGTATACTGACGAACTCTAAACTAAACTTATCATCCACCGATTAGAAACAATTCAATAATCATATTTTCATCAATAACCCGAAAATATACATTCAAATCTATTATTGTTTAAGGAGTTTTAGAAAATTGTGACTTTTGATTCTTCGCCACTCATATATAATATCGTTTTAGGGGATTGTGTTTAGAGGATTCGGTTTTCGAATGCGCATTATGTGCGGGTCGAGTTTGAGGTCTTAACATTTGGCGTTTAACGGCGATGGTTATTGTTATCGGTTAATATGGCGTGCGTAATAGTGTCGTATTAATGGGTGTGTCACTGTGGGATTTGGGGTCGTTTTAATTTTGTATTTTTGAAGGTTTTTTGATGTGTGTTTAGTGTTTATGGAAGTAGGTGTAACGGCCGTGATGGAATTGTAATGAAGTGGGAATAGAGTTGATTAAAATTATTAATGTGGTTAAAAGTACTGGTTCCGAATATCTATATATTTATCTGTAGTATAAATAATAAATATAATAGGTATATAGGTACTAAATATAGTATCGATTCATATAATTTTCATTTGTGTCGGATTATTTGATATGTTGATTCGATATGTGATTAAAAATTTTTTGATTAAAATTGCCCATATTGCGTTTAAATGAATGTGGCTTAAAATCAAAGCGTAAAATCACAGAATGAAATGAATCATTAAAAAAGTAATATAATTGCAATTAACTATTCCCTGAAGTGAAAATTATATAGAAATAAATGAAATTAAATGCAAACGAGTTCGTATATTCCATACATTTTCAAATATACCTCAACTGTCCTATTGAATATTCCGTTTAGTTTCGTTACGTTTCCACTTTCTTTGTTTAAATTAAACTCGAATTAATATTGAAAAACATCAACGAAACTTTCGAAATACATTTTTTCCCTATCGAATTGTGAAAGGAAACTTTAAAACTTAAATTTATAAACCTAATCGCCGAAAGTTCGCAAAGAGCGCGAAACTTATCCCATTAACGAGTCGCCGCCATCGAACACCACGATTAATATTTGACCCGATTTCGCAGCGACGAATCTCTGAAAACATTTCAATTATCGACGCCTTAAAACCTCCGAAAATAACCGAAGATGGACCAACTTATAGGAAGATAATCGCGAGGCACGCATAAATCCTTCACGGCGACGTTTGTGAACGGTGGAAGGTTCATTTTCGAGTTCACATTGAGATTTTTTTTTAAATATTTCCCACGCATAAATAAGGGAGTCGAGAGTCTCGCCGAGAACTCTCGGATGGGATACCTGTCGGGAATTTAATTTAAGTTGGTTGAAAGTTTGGTGTCGAAGTCTCCGTTGTACGTTCGAAGCCCTTTGCTATTGGAGGGAAGGTGTGTGTAGAGAAATTGGCTGTCGCGCTTCTGAGTGTTACGTCGATGGCATATTGTATTTATGTTGCTGTGAATATCTTAAATATGTAAGTTTTTATTGAGTGATATTAACATTTTTTGAGTTATGATGATATTGGTAGTTAAAAAATGTACGCTTATGGGAATTATTAGTTTCATCTATTAATTACAATAAAAAGTTGAGTACTATATAAAGGTATATTCTATTCTTTTTTCAGTCGAAAATTTATTCTTTATTTGAATAATTAAATATCTGAAATTAATCACCAGAATCAAAATCATGTATAATATTAAAATAAAATCCATATATAATCTAAATATTTAAGCAAAAATAAATTTAATCAAATTCAGTTTGTTCATCGTAGCATTTAAAATAAAATATAATATGTTATATGGTGAAGTGCTTCGTGACCACTTTGTGGTAATTTGAAAGTGTAAAATTTTCAATGTAGCGTTTAGTTAAAAACGAATAAAAAGTATTCTATTTTAGAGTCGTGTTTCAATTTAAATAATGGAATAGATATTTAAATGCGATTTTTTTTGTATGTCGAAAGTAAAAATTAATGAAAGTTGTGTGAAAATGCACGATCAAATATTATAATGAAGCTTGAAAAATATTTAATTGATTTACTACTTAATTTTATGAAAACTTCGTATTCAAATGCGATAGAAAAAAAATTGAAAAGCTTTTGAGGTAAAGCTCAAAATTATTTTTCTATCATCCATTTGTTACATTCAGATTTTCCATTAATTCGCACAGATAAAAACTCTTACATTTAGATTCTTAAAAAAAAATTTGAGTGTTTGAAAATAACTAAATAAACTTTTTGTTAAATGCTTTTAACATAAAATGAAATATTTAAAATGCACACAGTCAACACAGTTTGAATTTTGCTTAATGCATCACTACAATATTCAAGATTTATGCAATGCTGAACGCACTTCTAATTATTTATAAATGTTCTTCGATAAATTTTAACATTAACATGGAACTTTATGTATCAATTTTAACTACATATGTATAAACACTCTATTTTAAATTCATAGCATTATATCGAATCACTGTTAATTGATATGAAAGAATTTTTGGTATCGATCATTTTAAGTTGCAGTTTTTAGTTTCTTAGTAGAGTTCAAAAATAATTTTTAACCAAATAACTGTAATCGAGGACTTGAAATCAAAGATTTTGATGAATAACGTTGAAAAAAAGCTTAAAAGTTGATTTATATCTTTATTTATAGTATTATACAAATATAGATAACGTATATGTATGTATCTATATATAATAGATATCATAATTACACATAAATATAGATTCTACATATACTATGTAACATACTCTATTCTAATGCTTTTATAAATCGTTTTATCTTTCTCAAACATTAAAAATTGATAAAAACTTTTAAATTCGAAGAAAACAAAATAAATACAAAAAAAATTCAATTTCCTACATTGAGGAAACAAACCTAAAGTTTTTGCATAAAACATCTATTGTCAGTTAAATTTTTTGACATTGAACTTAATTGAGATTAATTAGTGTACTCATTAATATTCTGTAGTTATTTTTAGATATAACACGGCACTTGCGATAAGCTAGGTTTTTTTTAAACGAACTTTAACTCATTGATTTTGATTATTTGGGAGAAAAGGTACAATTTTTTTTTGCAGAGCGTTCCATTTTCAGATCCTGGAAAATATGTTCATCTTACCTGTAATTCTATAACCAGAGGTATGTAAATGCTTAATAATTTTAATTTGAAAATATTCGTGCTCTATTAGAAACTTGACATATGATAAATTCTAAGTTAATATTTATGTTGTAATATTTTTATCATGTCGATTTATCATTTTTTCACTTCGCTATTATAAAGAAAGATTCCATTTCATCTTTAAATCTGACGTAGTTATATGCGATATATATTTTCCATTAATGTGATGAATAAAATTCTTAATAATTTTTAATAATTGCTCACAAATTTATTACAGATCATGTCATTAAAATTAAAAATCAATCAACCAATTCTTATATTCATACATTACAATTATAACAATCAAAATACACACACGTTTCACTTGATTGATCAAACTTTTGATAACTTGAACAAGACTCCACTGTCGGCAATTTCCCGGCGCTATTGCAATAATAATAGTAATTGCAATTAGTCTGATGACTAAAACGACCTTTTCTCAGGCACAATCCATTTTTGCTCAACATTTTAATTTCCGGATCAACGCAATAAGTTCCATTGAATCGGAAGTCAACAGGACACCCGTACATCCGAGGAATCAAATTGAAGCCAATGTCCATTGCGACCATTTCACACATATAGAATATATTTGAATTGTTTCTGATCGGCCCTGTTTGATCCTCATATCGACATATGGGTACCAATGACGAGTAATGATCTTCATCAAACCTTTTTTTGCGGCATATTTTCATGGCTGGATCGAATTCATACGAAGAACTGCATTTGCTGACAAATTTCAGCAATGTGTTATCTGATTCTCTGACGCAAGTGAAATACTCCATGTTATTGAAAGGACTCGGGTATACGCCTTCCGTGGAGCATTTTAGTTTGTCTACCTCGGAACATTCGTAGTTGCCTTCAGATTCGCAAGTGCCCGTTGTGTTTTTGCAGGTTCTACCGATGGGACAGTGTTGCAGTTCGGGATAGAAAGTCTTGTTGCCCAGGTCGATGCAGTTCAGCGATGTCCAACAATCGTTGCATCTGATACCCGAAGTGGTACATATCGAGCCATTGGTGGTTGATTCGAGAGAATATTTGACCTCGATCGTCTTGAGCTGAAATTTTGTGAATTGATTTAGAGAAATTCTAATTGTCCTTTAGTTGTTGGACATTTGTTAATAGAATATTGATTATTGTTGAAAAAAGCTCACGCACAGCATGGATTGTAAGAATATTCAAGGATAAAGCTATCAAAATAATAAATTTTGCTTCCATTCTGAAGCAGTAGTCGAGCGAGACTGTGTGAAAATAACGGAAATAACGATAATGTAACGTACTTGTTTATATTTTTAAAATGATATCAAAAAGGAAGTCTACCATCCTGCCGATAATGTATATCTGTATTTACATTAGATAAAATATATTTCTGTTTAGTTATGTTATGTACTCAATTTTTTATTAAATAATAATTGATAAAAATCACTTTATCTCTCTCAAATATTAAAGTAAAATCAAACAAAACTCTTTAATCATGAAAAAAGTGATAAAATCGATATATTTTCTTACGCTATTTTCGACTTTTTTTTATTGTCTAGTGTAGTTCCTTATTAAAATATATAATTCTCAAATCAATTACCACTTACACGGGAGTAAATTAAATTTAATTAAAGCAATTTGAGTTTTTTATACATAGTATAATGAAATACTTAAATTAATCAACTATTAAACAATTTTCCATCTGAATCGAACTATAATATTATAGCAAGCATCCATTACGATAAAAACGAACCCATCACCAACGTAAAACTTAAGCGAATCCATCAACCATTCCCGACATCAATCAAAACCCCCACAAATTTTCCGATTCAACAAAAACCACATCCAGACGGAAATATGCAAAACGGCGTGAAACTTCAGCCTCCATTCACATCTAAAAACCACCGAGTGCCATTCAAACGAATCGGCCACGAGCCGGTCCTATGCAGTTTTACGGCCGCGAAGCCTTCCACTTGCACAACCACTTTGGCGAAAAAAACGCCAGTGGCGGGGGTGGTGTGGCAAAGAGCTTCGTCGGCCTTTGAATGGTGGCCCCGATTGGTAGTTGACCCATAAAAAGCTTGAAAAAGAGGCTTCTATCGCAGCCGAGGAGGATTTCCGCGGGCCGAGAGTCGGCCGGGATCCGGAGCTTTTGACGTCTCCTCAATGGTAATTTCCCGCTTTTTATTGTGGTTTTTATGTGGGGTACAAATCAGTAGATTTTTTTTTGTATTTGTTGTTTTATGAGTTATAGTCTTTTTGAGGTATTCGTGAGTATTGCAATATGGGAATTAATACGGGATTGTCTGTATTATATGATGGTATTTGAATGTTGGAAAGATGGAGATAATATCATATTTATTATGAATAAATCGTTCACCATTTTATATACTGTTATATTATATTTGAGTTATTAATCTAATTAAAAATCGTTTTTATTAATGATTTATTCAAATTGAGAAACACAAGCAGAGCAATAAGAATTTTTTTTAACAATTTTCGATTTGATATTTCAAATAATTGCCACTGTCATTTGTCTATCAAGCACTAATTTTTCAATATTTCGAATCGAAAATTTTATTTGTTTCATCAAAAATATCCAAATTATATTATTCACATTTCAAATATTGTCATTTTCCCAGTAACAGAACATTTTTTCATCCAACAATGTATGTAAAAAAATATAATCATGCACAAATTTTATGCGAAATGCGAAATGCTTTCACATACTAAAAATTCGATCACGTCAAACATCAACATTGTATTTTAATTGAGTTCCGTGTTTCAATTGTACTATGCGATTCGGATTTTCCATTACGTTTCGAAACAGTCACTTTGTCAATAATAAACATTACATATAAATGAATATTTTTAATGAAATCTCGACATATTACCATCCAAAATAAAAACAAACCATCAATCATCACAAGAACAATACACAAGACAAACCGAACCTTCGAAGCAGCTATTCAATTACGTCCAAACCCGAAACTTATCCCACCCTCACCGGTATCAATCGTCCCTCAAGACCCGGCGCTGAAACGTCGAATTTTCCTCCTTTGAAATTCTTAAATTCTTCGAAAGTCGTCGTCGAAGGCTTCGAGGACATTCTCGCCATCGTCGCCAGCTCTCGATTACCTTAAAGCGTGGCCTCGGGCGAAATTGGAGTCGGCCGTTTTCGAGTGCCTTAATTCCATCCGAGCTCCTCCTTAGCCTTGCGAAAGGATGTAAGTGTAGTGTGGGTGGGTGGGTGGGTGGTGCTTCAAGTTTTAACTCAATTAACGCGGAGACGAGACTCGCGAATGGAATGGCTCCGGCCCCGGATTAGACGTGGAAAAACTGCGTTTGAGTTTTCCGCGATTTTCCGAGGCGTGGGCCTTTTAGTTCGGGCGAGGTTCTGTTGTTTTGGGTTTCGGAGATTGTAATCTGAATAATATTAAAAATAATGACGATTGTTTAGTTGATGAAGTAGGGATGATATCAGATTTTTTTTAAACGTATCGAGTGTTAAGAGAGTTGTTGGAAGATGGTTGCTTTTTTTTATAATTATATTCAAAATTTATTAATGTATTTATAAATAAAAAAAAAATCGATTTTATACGAATAATATGTATTTCTCAAAAATATTGACTTTGTATTATATATTGATTAAAAAATAAGCCTTTTTTTAAAAGTCTACGAATGATAATTTATTTTTATTTTTGATCAATTTGATTTTTGGAAAACTTTTCCAATACCCACGTGTACAATAATAAGATTTTTTATTATAATATTTAAATATAGTATTCAAAAATGTTGTGTCACTCTTGAAAATCTTGTGAAATGTTTTTGTAAAAAAGGTGTCAATTTATAATATGAAATAATGTTATGAGTAAAATATGAAGATGTTAAAAGTACAAGAATGTTATTATGTCTGCATAATGATGAAAAGTTAATATTTTACAAGGATTTTACAAAGACCTTGTAAGTGTATCATAATAAAATCAAAGGTTTTTCGTTTAAAATATAATGGATTATCCTTATTAACTCCACATTCTGACACCATGTTACTTACGATCAAAATAATTCGGACAAAGGACATTTGCGGGCTTTCCCGAGTGCAACGGTGCACGATTTCGTTTGCGAACTTAGCGAACTTGTACATCCTCCAGAGTTGAACATGGCGTTCCTATGCAATTGACGAAACTTTAGAGTCAAAATAGAAATGTTGTAGATAGATAGATAGATGTTCGAAGGATTTTCAGTTGATGGTATGGTTCAGGTTTAGGTTTCTGTTCGTTTTTTGTTCATGAAAATGTAGGTTAAATAGCTTTATGTTGAATAAAATAGTTTAGAGTTTAAAATTCCACTTTGATACTATGAGTCTATGAACTTATAATCATGCATTTTAAAAAATACTTTGATTTATTATAGAAGCTTAAATTTGAATTTTTTAAAGAGAGATTTGTATGAATTAATATAAAATATGGATTAAAGCCTTTTGATTTATTTGTAAAGGGCACTTCTGCAGATATTTTGAATGAAATTAATATCAAAATTTTTACAGACGACTCAAGTATATTTTAATAAGTAGATAAAATACTTTGAAACGAACATGAAAAAAATATGAAACGGTTTATGTTTGATCCGAATTCAATGTTTTCATATCGCGTTTTATATACGAAAGTTTATTAAAAAAATCACTTCACCATGAACCATGTTTGAGCTCTATCTTTGATTTAAATAAAATTTTCATTCCGCAGCCCAAGATCAGAAAAATTTCAGCTGCTTTCACCCTGAGCTCGAATTTCCGTTCGAGCTGAAATGTTCTCGCGTCAAAAACCTCATCATTTCAAAATTGAGTGATGAAAAATTCGTGACGCGAATCCGGCTCAGTGCAAAAACATGCTCGTACCTAAAAAAAATAAGCACAACCGCATATACATAAAAATGAAACGAAAAACGTACGTACTTACATCTGAATACTACACCAATCGACCGACATTAAAAAACAAGAGTCGAAAGCGTAAAAATTCGATTTTTCCGATTTATAATTTATTGCAAACGACTTTCGAACCGCCGTGTAGTCGGTGGACAGCTTTACAGCCGCAATAGAAAATGCCGCACTTTGTTCGATTCGTTTGACGCGTACTGCGGCAAAACTCTATAGAACATCAGTCATATTGTTTCAATCAGAATTTTGAATTATTTATGTGGATTATGGTAATGTTTCGAGATACCAGTTGTGTTGAAATTCCATTCTACTACAATACATAATAGAACTACTCTACTTCAACAAGACTCAAGATCCCTATTTGGAATAGATATCCAAAAAAGTAACTGTATACTTTACATATCATGTTTCTTATATTAAAATATCCGTATATTTTCAAATATATAAATAATATCAAGTCGAATGGCGTGTTTATACACAGTGAACTCTCGAATCGGTCCATGAAACTTTACGATACACCAAGACAAGTTGAAAAAGTAATAAGTTGACGACCCCTGCACAAACTATTAGTATAGTGTGTATATGTACAAAAGTTGTCCGCCGTCAAAACAAAATAATACATGTGAAACAGTTCCCGAGGGTAACGTTAAAATAAGGTTAAAATGTGCCCGAGGCAAC
Source organism: Hydropsyche tenuis (assembly GCA_009617725.1). NCBI lineage: Eukaryota > Metazoa > Arthropoda > Insecta > Trichoptera > Hydropsychidae > Hydropsyche > Hydropsyche tenuis. The sequence continues at coordinate 957,244 of VTON01000066.1, forward strand.
CGCGCGTCGCTTACTAATATATCAAAACGTTGTCGTTAAATGTTTAATTTTGCGTGAATATTTCATATGAGAAAAATTTGCATATGTTTGCGGTTATTTTGAACTGGTAGTCAATTTAGATTTTGTCGAAATTCGTCAGAAAATGACCTATTATAGTTACTTATTATTAAACGAAACAGAAAAATTCATATACCCTTAGCATGTATCCCTCAACTTGAAGATTAATTAGAATCGATAAATTTGATAAACTGACTCGAAATTTAATTTTCAACAAACGTTTAATTGTCGTCCGATATAAATGAACTCGACAATCGAAACACAAACACACAGCCACGACTTATACATCACCAAAGCGAACCTTATTGTCAAGAAATCATATAACAATACAAAGCCGCACAATCACGATAAAATCATCCAATCGACCCGGAGACACCGCACAATATTATACACCCGCACAAACAAATAGACCGACACACACACACACACACACACACACACACACACACACACACACACACATACATACAAGGCTATATCTTAATCTGGCCATTCGTGGGCGTCGGTGCTAGATATCCATTGCCATAAATTAGTGGACTAGTATTGCCGGCGTACAAATTGATAGCGGCACTACATCCCAGATCCGGCTAACCTGGATGCCGAGGAGCCTCACCAGGTTCTATGTCCCCTGATTAGGGTTGTCGATTGTTTTTCGAAAGTTATTGGATGTATGTATATAGTGCGAGGAGAAAAGAAATTTGTAGAATTGTTTTGATATGGGGTGATGATTGTGTTTTAGAATGACAATTTGTAAGTGTAGTTGGGAAGAGAGATTATGTGTGAATTTTAATTTAAAATTTTTGAAGTAAAATTTTTATAGGGACGTAAGTGTGAAATTAAATAATTATCGGAACAAAATATATTTTTTTGTTTACAAAAAAATGTCGTTGACGAAAAATAATGGAACTAAAAACATAAACGACAAAGCGTTAAAACGTTAAACGCTGTAGTAAATTTGATGTGATCAAGTGAGATATTTTTTACAATCATCATGTCATTTTATAACTTTTATACATGTGTCATAGTCCAGGTGTATTTCATTCTATGTATATTTGGATTAGTCATAAATATACATTGTTAGGGGTTAATTTTGGTTAGGCTTTTTCGGCAGTTTCATTTGTTTTGATCGATGTTTAGGGTTGGGTTAGTTTAGGTTGGGATGGGTCAAATATATTATACAGGGACTAATAATATATGTATATGGAATGCGACATATAAAAATATTCAATTTGATAGTGATAATTAAATGTTGGTAGATGAATTACTGAAAAGACATTATATTTTACGTATGATTTTCTTTAACTAAATCACATTGTATTTCCGATTTGTTTTGACTTACCAACTAATAAAATTAATTATATAAACTTAAACTTCCAACGCTCAAAACTGCCACGCTAATATTATTCAAATTAAATTTAAAAAAAATAATATATTCTTCATTATATTCAATTTCAATATTTAAATTTTCATAATGATTTATAAAAATATAATATGATTAAAAAATACACCAGGAATATAATATAATAAAGGTTATAATAAAGGTTATTAGATCCTGAAATTCCCGATCGATACAAAACTTTGGTAGCCCTACCTCCGGCATAGGGACAAGGTGATCCCGTCCCGGGGATGAGGGACTCCCTTTATACAAGGGGACAGGGATTTCGGACCCCGAAACAGGGGCGGGTCTTTATTTCTTCGGTCACGTGCCGAAACAGTTTGGGGCCCCCGTCGAGAATACGAAACGGTCGTGTTTACGCGGGCCCGGTTTGATTGACGCAAGAAGAATAAAACGCGTTATATGAAAAGGTATTTATTCCGAAGGCAAAGGATGAATGGAGGTCGTCTGATCCGAAAGTGATTTTTTCAATGGTGTGCGATTCTAAGAATTCGATTGTCAAGTGTGGTTAATCGAATTTGTAGCGGTTTGTGTAATTTAACTGAATAATTAAATTTAAGTATGTTTTGAAATTTTGATTTATTTTTTTAAGTGTTCTATGGTCTTGTATTATTGGAGTTTGTAAAATTTAATCTAATATACGCACACAATTGGATAGAGAATCTCTCGGCGCCGAGCGTCACTTATTATGATTAATATCCGGAAAAATATTTATACGCCTACGGTGGACGAAGCTGGTAAAAAATATGAAATTATTGTTTCAAACGAGCTTTTCCTCCTACTTACATAATATCCGTTATTTTTCGTGAGCCTGCACATCCATTAACGCGACGTTGAAATTTTCCCATTATCTTTGGCTAAGCCGTCGCTTAGCTTTCAAGACTACACAAAGCCTTTAACTTGACGTCGAGTGATTGAAGAAACGAAAGAGAAACATTCCTTTACAATTCGACCTTTCTAAATTCCTCCACTCTTGCTTTATTCAGGTGTCGTATTATTTTTTCACTTTAAAATAGAACAAAAACTAAAAATCACGAAAACAATGAAAATACTCACTAAAGTTCATTGGATTGTTTTACTCTTTCTTTTGCATTTCACTTCAACTTTGTTTCATATGAAATTGTTGATTTTGATCGCATACACCTCATGCACGTCCTCCGAATCCATTTTAACGAAATTCAAACGTATAGTTTTCCGTGCGCATAGATAGAAACCGTAACGATCCGTCTTCTGAATAATAAATCTTGTGTGACTTTCATAGCTTCGTCCCGGACTTTAAATACGAATTTTAGATCGTATAAAAATATTTGATGCGGTCGAATTTCTGAATACGTATATTGTTCGAAGTTTACCGGTCGGGGAACTAGCTACAATCGACGCTTTTGTCTATATGATTGCCATCATTATTCCGCTCGAGTTCGACATTTCGTGGAATATTGAAACAGTTTCGCGGTACGGACTGATAGTCGGGTTTTGTGAAAAATGCTACACTGATTCGATGATTTATGCGGGGGATCAACTGTGCGGAAAAATGCGTCTGTGAAAATTGTGAAATCCATTTTTGATAGATTCCGGTGTTAATATTTTTAAAGTTTTTTGAAAAAAAAATTTTTTTTTGGTATGTAGATAAATCAGAATCATTTGTATTGTTTTTTGATGCATTTTTTTTGTATAATCAGGGTTTAGTTCATCCATAGGATCTCCATATAATAGTCTATCTGTGGTTCATTACTACAATGTGAAATAATGATGTGACACAAAGAAAATGTGCTATATGAATCAAAAGAATACTCTACTTCGAAACTGAATAAAAACTTTTGACAAAGCCTCACTCTTACCGATATAAATAATAGGGCCGAAAAGCCTCAAGATGCAGCCAAGTCGTTTAGCCTTGCCGACTGCACCGTATCCTGCATATTTTATTTTGCATTACGAAACTGCAATGCGAGCTAAAAGTCCACGTGGGACTTGCAACACTCTTTGGCGCAATTTCGGACTTGGAACTTGCGAGCTTTGAGCCGAGTTTGATCTATTCGAAAACGTTCGTATTTATTCGAAAAGTTTCCCAGTATTTATTGAAAACGTACGGAATAGATTGTCAAGTTCTCAAGACTTTATTCATGCATTGTGCACATGTTGAATATAATTCAATATGATTAATGATTATATGAAGAAAATTAAGATGATTCCCCAAATGCAGGGTATTTTAAATGTTTAAAATAAATTGTATTTGAATTCATCAATCAAAAATTCAATTCAAGAGTCAACTTCACTCGAACGCATTCATCAAAAAACGACTCATTAGTATCATTATTCAATCCGCAAACACATCCGTCGAACCCATCATTCACCCCGAACCATCGCAGTCGACCAAAACACGCAATTTAGGTTTAAAAACATCGACTTTTCCATTAATTTCGCGATTCGCGCGTTTATCGAATTTTCAGTCGATTCGGCGGTTTCGCGCTAGGCTTCGAAGGGATACAAAACGGCGCTCAACGCTCATAAATCACTTAACGCTAAAGCCGCACGTGTGTTTTGTACGCTCTGTATATGTTTTATGTATCATTTTCTATATTACTTTATGGTGTTGAGGCTATCGAGGCTGCAAACATCGCGCAAAAGTATTTGCGGTCGACACCCGTGCCGATTAATCCGTTCCGCAAAAAAGGTTTTTCGAATTCGTATTTCTCGAATTTGGGATTTCACAGTTTCATATTCCTGTAATAATGACTTCGAATTAGTTCTCGGAACGTCTTCGAGTTGACCGAAAAGGCCGCAAACGAACGTAATTAGACCCTATTAGAAACGTCAGATTTTGCGGAGCCTTTTAGTCGTTTTAATATCGCCTTTTTTTCGTTGTAATGTTTTTGTGTTTGTGCTTCGCAATATTTCTGTTTCGCAATCGTAATTACTGTTTTATTTACTAAATCTGCGTTGTTCTGTGTCTGCCCTACGATCAAAGGAATATTTCTTTTTTTTGTGTGTTGTATTATTAATTTTTCGTTCGGTCGACACGGTCGAGTGCTCAAAAACGTTTGAATTGCAAAATCTCATTACGCTTGCTTATATTAATGTTGATTTAATTATTTTTCATACGAAATCTTAGATGAATGATTTTATTTTAAGCGAATTCTATAAACATTCCGAATCATAAATAATTTTATTGAAATCAAACCTTTATAGAGTATAATTAGGGAAAAAAACAAATCCATCCATTATATACACTCATTAATATGAAAAACAATGTAACATATTATGATTCAATTCAAAAAACATTACTTTTTATCCACATTTTACAACACAAAACGGTACAATTGAAACGAATTATGTTGACACATATAAAACGCAACATCCCCATTGTTTATGTTTTCCACACACGAGAAAAAAACGCATTATCACATTATACCGAAAGACATCCACACAATTTTTTCCCATCGTCCCTTCGCATATGATATAATATGACGATATTTTCTCGAGTTTTTCCCGGTTCGGTTTGCGTGTGTTCCCTTGCCAGATACACCCCATAATGACTCCCATAAGTATTATGTGTGAATTGTTAACGCGAACTGTCCGCTTTTTCAGACACATGAAAAACTCGAAGACCCACGTTTATAGTAAACGTTGGAAAAAATGAATGTGGAATCAAAAGTAAGGAATAATATTTAGTAGATTTTTCTTTTATAGATCAATGATTCATTTACCAAGTCTTTCGGTATTATTGCGCATAAAAAGCCGTTTCTTCGACACAATTCGATTTTTCGCTGTACATAAGCCGTTTCTGATGTACTGTTTGACCGAACGAACGACTTTATTTATTGACAATACTTTCCAAGATAGGATAAAAACGAAAGGGCGATAAACTTGTCGCATAACGACGGATCGTTTATCAGGCTCGGTAATTTTTAACGTCGAGCCTTAACGATGAAAAAGCGTATTCGTTCTATGGACGTGATGTATTCGACGGCTCGTAGATTTTTTTTCATATAGTATGTTAATGTTGTATCGGAGGCTCGTTCGATTCGAATTTAGATGAATGAGTCGTTTTTATTGTGTGGGAAACTCCGGACTTTTTCGATGTCTTTGTATAAATTTCGGAATGTATTTTCGATGATTTTTTATTTAAATAAATTCGAAATATTCTTGTGGGTGGATTCAATATTGAAATTTTATTTTTTTTATGATTTATCTATATAAAAGCGTGTGTGGGTATTTTCACTATTTCGTGCAACAGTAATCTTATCGTTAATACTGACGTTAATGCTTTCACTACGACAATTTCTCTTCCCTTATACAGTACGTGTTCACTATCATCGATGTCATTACTATATTTTATCAAAGTCCACGATAATTTTTTCCACTTTTTATAATGAAAAATGTAACATAAATCCACTAAGAAGTATCACAATCTATTAAATGTTATTATTATCGAACTAAAACATCACATAGATTCGCTTTATATTTATAATTTTCGAATACCAAAATAATTTTCACCAAAATAATCAATAGATTGAAACTTTTAAATATAAAAATTACAATATTAAACCAAAAAAAATACTTATGTCATTATATAAAGTTACTATTCAGCTTATATGTATGTAGTTAAAAATTGTATGATCCATTAATCATCCGAGTCCCAACCTGAAAAGCACACAAGTCCCAAATGTGTAACTTAACATTACGTAATGTATCTATATTTTCCAGCGTTCCTTCCAAGCAATTTTTCTAATTAATTAATATTATTTTTTATAAGGCCAATCGTCGGTCGGAAAAAAAATTGCCGCTGATAATTACTTTAATACGTCTTGAAGCTTATTAATCGCGCGTTGACCTCTTTGGGTTATCGCGTTTGTGATTTATTAGGTTTTCGTATCAATTTGAATGATTCTTTTGTGAAAAATTTACGCAATTTGTTAGAGTGAAATATAAGGCATGCATTTGTTAAGTTTTTCTACGTATTTATTTTTAGCTGGAATGAAAATTTTTCCATCCATAAAACGTATAATACATTTTAATTTCGATATGAAATAATAATTACATGTTATTTATTTTATGTAAAGCGTTTTTAAAATATGAATATTATTTTGAAAAATTTGGCATTTTCATGATTACTCGCGTTATTCACAGTTACAGTGAACACAAAACATTTTAATATAAAAACATTTTTCATAAAGAAAAACTTATAATGATACATATTACTCACTTTTAAGCACAAATCGATTTTGAAACTTTTCGAGCATGAAATGAAAATATATTCAAATATAATTCAAATCAAACGAAGAAAAGTTATTTTAAAATTGTTTTTCTGCATTTTAACTAATTTTTAATTAATTTAAATAACAGTCATATTTTTCAGCAATAATAAATTCTTAAGAAGATTGAAAATTTTCAACCATTTTTACAATTTGCTTCCCAAGTTATTTTTTAAACAAGTCAAACTGACAAAAAATATTTTTGAAACACCATCAGATTATACATGTAAATTTCAAAACCCATAAAAACAAACATCGTACCATCACACGCTGAAAACACGACATTTGAACGACAATCTCTCTTGATCCACTTCGATCGTCATCCTCCCATATCATACGTCACTTTTATGGCTTATTTCACGTCCGAATCTGAAACGAGCTTATACAGCATGAAACGACCCGTTTTCTAATCTCATATCCTATCTTCCCGGGACACACAGTTTTCCCGGGATGTCCTGACTTGTAGTATCCCGAAGAATCGAATGGGTATCGAGAGATAGGAGCCGAAACTGCGTTAGGCTTACTCCACGCGATGTTCGTTTATCCATTTTTTACGCCATATACATATTGTTTTATTATACGAAAAAGTTTCAGATATGTTATTTATAAAGTTCGACCTAATTTAGTATCTGAAACAACTTCGCTAACGAAGCGTTTCATCAATTTATCAATTATCAACCCCAAACTCGATTCTATCTTGCGAAGACGATTGACTTAATCGCAGGCAACCGTCCGTGGAATCAAGGCTTACAAACACATCACTTATCCGAAATATCCGGCTTTCCAAAGGACACGATGGAGCTGTACGTTGTTTTCCTTCCGGGCGAAATATATGCGACAATGTAGTGTCCCGGTTCCGGTGACCCGATTGCGTCTCGGTCATCGTTGCGGTTTATACGAACCGAATTGTTCGACCGAAAGTGGTGAGATTTATGCGTTCGACTTTGACGCAGTTCAACGGGATTATGTTGGGAATTGCTTCGGTTTTCTAGGTTTTAAATTTCGACGTTTTTCCGTAGTTTTATTTGAGAAATTCCGTTGGAATTCGACCTTTTTGATCAGTAGAATTTTTCAATATAAAATTCATGTTAATGTGTTTTTAACCGTGTTATGTGAATCAGTTAATTTCGTTACATAAATTTCACGAAAACACCCGGAAGCGAATAATAATTACTCTCCAGTGTTTAAATTACCAGTCGCAGTTATATATACACTGTGGCGAATTTTAATGAAGTTTGTTAAGATTCAATTTGGACTTTGTCTATTTACCGAATAGTCACGTATTGCGAGTTCCATAACGTATGATATTTTATTATCGCACAAAAATAAAAGAGATTATATAATATATATGGTACGTGTGTGTAACGTTCGACTTGGTGACTTTCAATAACAAGAACAATTGCTATTGATAGTCTGTATAGTTTTCAAAATGGTTTCGGTACAATATCGAATTTATCGCACGCTGAAATATGATATTTCTTACTTCATTTAATTCAGTTTGTGTTTCTGTGTATTATTTTGACAATTTTCTGCGATGTTATTACAATATATATCGAGAGAGAAACGAATTGTATTTTCGTACTCGGCAAAACAATAATAATCTTGAGTACTATTCGGAACATGAATGCTTAAATATATTGCAAGACATTAAACGCTTCGGTGCTTGAATTTCAAATGCAATTTCCATGTAGAACAAGGCTTTGGTTGCATAGCATATTTCTGCTATAATTTACATATATTAGTACACAATTAGTAATTCACTTTATGAAATAAAAAGATGCTGTGATATTGCTATTTTTTTTTAAATAAGAAAAAAGTTACTCGTATAAAGTATATATATTTTTTTAATTTCAAATAGTGCTTCTTGTTTCTACATTTTATTTAAAAAATTCTAAGATGAAATGCGACATAATTTTCACCGAACATTAACTGAAAGCGCCATCCTAATAAAATATGAAAAAATTCACACACCCACTTAAAAAACATCATAATTCCCCACCCTAAACGAAAACAACCGTCTAGCATGAAACACCCCACAAAATCGTCGATATCATTGAGCCATCACCCGAAACGAACTTCTTTAACCGAAAACGTCACACTTTAGTCACACCGTGCTTTATCTATTACGTCTATACGCGAATACCCATCAATCACTCGACTATTATACAGAACTGAAAAAAAAAACCTCGGCTATTAATCATCAAAGCAAATTGATCGCATTAGTATCAAATTATCCGGACAAATTCCTATGCGATTTTTCAGGGGGTATGCAAAGGGGCTCACCTGGTTCTTCACCTGAAATAATGTCGAGTCATATGAAAATTGCGGGTTTTCCGTGGGCGGGTTTGGCATATTTCATCGTCAGTTATCGGTTAACGATTAAGGCGATGTTTGTGTGTTTTTATGTATTATTTTTGAATTTTTAGGTGTTTTATTAGGGGTGGTGGAGGGTTCGGTTCGCGTGCCTCGCCCCCATACAACGCATGATTTATTAATGAGGCGAGCAAAACCCGCCTATTAGCATATTAATTTTTTCCTCTTCCTGTGTATGTGTTGCTGTGGAAATCTGAAAATTTGTTTAAAATATTATACGTGTTGCAAAATATTGTGATTATCAATCGAATGATTTATAATATGCAAACAATCAAATATAGGTTGCATGATAAAAATAATTAGGTTACGTTATAAATTATGAAGAAAGAATTAAAATATTATATTATGAAAAATCTTTTTTAGGAATTTAGGAAATGAAGATTCTAGAGAGGAAAATTTGCGCATAAGATTATTTTACTTTATGCATCTTGTAATTATGTAAATGCTACTTGAATTGAAAATTATGGCGAAATTACTGCACAGGAATAATTTAACACACCTTATCTTACATATTTTACCTTTAATATTGTTTAAGTTAAAATTTATTTGACATTTGAATTTCTTTTATAAAATTTTTTTTTTCACACAAGTATAATAAAATGGTGAAAAAAAAACTATAATCGTGTACAACTTTGAAATATATGAAACATCTCGTGATTTTTATAATAAACTTAACATCTATATAAATTTTATATATTCTGCATACATCACAAACCCTTCAATATTTTTAAATATAAATCATATGAGTTATAAATAAATAAAATATATTTATTACCCATTACAAAGAGAATCATTAGAATTTATTGTTTTTAAACGTGTTTCATGAAATTTAAACAGAAACAGAACACATATTACTTCCATGACTGAACACAGCCACAAAGAGCACACTTTTCTTCTACGAAACCTCTCACAACCTCATTTTCCTCTAACTAAAACAAAATTTTCAACGGAATTCCAGGCCTACACCTTAACACAAACAACCAAACACACACACAGCATATCAGGCTCTCTTCAGAGTTCGTACGATCGTAATAATAACAAGAGTAGTCTATAACGAAGCACGCTCCGTTAACTATACGCTTCGAGTTGATTAAATATTTAAGGTGGTCGGCAAAATGCAAATAAGCGGAAAAGATTGCGCCCTATCATAATTATCCTTTTTTTGGTGTGGATATTTTCCTTTTTTTCCTCTCACTTTACTTTCGGGCGTTCGTGAGTCTTAATTGAATATGTAACGAAGTTGCGTTTACATTTAAGCTGAATAATCTCGTCGCTTGGAAAATATACAGCTCACTTAAAATAATACGAGGCGTGATTATGGAGAAAAAATCTTATTAGGAATTTCAACGGTGCTTATCGAAATATTTTTAGTAAAAAAAGGTTTTTTATGCAAGTAATATCACTTTGAAAAAATTGAGGTAATCACTGTTTTTAATATTATTATGTGTAAGGTTATCTTTTTTGATACTATCTGAAGTTTCAGTATTTTATTTTACATAATAAGATAAAGTTAGTCTAATGTATAGTTATATAAAAATTATTGAACTTTGATTAATAAAATATTTTGTCCATTTATCGACCAAATTATCGGTTGCTTAACTTTACCTAGTAACTAACCGGAACTAGCTGTTTAAGATAGATAAATTTTGTATTATATAAAGATAAAGATTCGATAAATTTTTTAATATAAAAATATATTTTTTCGATGATAGGTATATTATTAAATAAATTTGTGTTTTATTGATTTCATATTACGGAAATGAGTATTAGGAAAATCTTTCCTTTAAAAGAGTATTAACGAAAAAATTCTGTATATTTTCATTTGAATTTTCAAACGAAACGTCTTTACAAGGTTTCACTTCTATAGATTTAAATAAGTAAGCTCACCTGTAAACTTATCTGTTCGAGCATAAATTCAATATTTACCAAAACCGTGTTTTCAAACATACCAAAAGCGTTATTCATTATTTATGAAAGCATATAATGAAAAAATATATATAAACGATTTCATGTAACAAATTATGATGAAAAGAAAAACTACAAGATAATAAATTTTGTGTCTGCCCAAAACGTAATTTTATGTGATACAACGTTTCGACAGTTTAATAACTGTGTAAATTTTTATCTTTAACAAGCTCTTTAATTAAACAACAAAATTAACCGAACTGAAATAAAAGCTTTACGAGTGCGCTTTCTATGCGACTTATCACAGTGACATTCATAAATATATTCACCCTTTACGTTTTTTCAACAGGGAAAGTTCATGTCGGGAAAAATTTTATGACTATTTCGTCGTAATAAATTCTAGGAATCTTAAAAGAAAATCTCGTACTATATACAAATCCTGATATTTACAAGCGCTTTATTATTCAAATTCGTATGCGGCGCCGAAAGTTCCGTCGTTTAACTTGAACTATTACAGGAAACGTATTATAAAATCTCGTTTTTTTTCACTAAATACGTAGTGTTTAGTATAATAATATCGTTAATGGAAAATGTGATATTCATTACATCCAAGTCATGACACGTCAAATTAAATTGGGAGACGATTCAATTAACTTCAAATGTTTTGATTGTACGAGAATACATCTGAATTTGTTGATGTACATAAATTTGTAGATATTCATAACAATAAATTAACTAAATCAAAGCAAAATATGTAATAGTTCAATGGAAAATATTCATATACAGGTTTGTATGCGAAAAGCACAAACGACTTGAACAATAAAAAAAGCTCTCTCTTTCGTAGTTCAAAGCGGGAAAACTCCGAGAATGGTAGTTTTCTTTTAAGTAGCGGGTTTTCAGCTCAATTGGGGCGCGTGGAAATCAAAGAAAAACCATCAAATTGAACCTACCAACTCTCCCCTCTGTTCCCTTTCCCTTGTCCCACGTTCGCAGTAAGGCTTCCATTTTCCACCGTTTGCGAAACGACCGTACGAGTAATCAAGTAAAAATGCCCGTGTAAAACGTTTTACGATAACCGCCACCGGTTAGATCGGTTGTTTTGCTCGAGCTGCGGAGCAAACATTTATTCGCATTTCTCGGATGTATATAAATTAAGCAAATATGCAAAAATTTCGAAATTATCATGCTTAACAGACAATATCAAATAGTTTCCGAACATAACAAACAACGACCAAACAAACAAATCATCGCAAAAAGAGCGCATTGAAACCATTTTGCATAACAACCAACCTAATTTTGCTCACTTCCTCAGCCTCGCCACTACTTTAATTTTCATCTAAGATACACTCCGACCTACCAACAATACACAGAGCCTCAAGTGTAAATTTCGTATACGCGGCTAATAACCTCGGCACAAACAAGCTTTTAAGCTCGAACCGTTGCCAGCGAGGGACAAAGGCCCGAATGGGCCGCGGGCCAGCGCGTTATGAAAACACCTTGTTTATGCACCTCCGCCCCTGTGTATTAACACATAAAAGCGCCGAGCTTTTCCTGGCCGATTTCAGTTTTCGGAAGGTTTCTGGGTCTGCGTCGGGGCTCTTGTTGTATTATGGTTTTGTTTGGGGTTCGATTGTTTTGTTGGCTTGATTGGAAAGTTTTTGGTGTGGGATGTTTTTCGTATGAATTTGATAAGGTCGTATGTTTTTATTGATTTATTTGATATTTAAATTGTAAAAAATATATGAAAATTTGACATTTTTATAGTGAATGTTTTTGAATATTTGAAAACAAAGGGTAATATATATTTATTATAGTGGGATGCTAGGTTTCTTTTCGATTAATATTTGTGTATTAGAAAAACAACACGAATGTGTTTAAGAGCAATATTTATTTAAGATTTGTTATATCTAAAACAATATATTATATAATACCATACTAAACTATGAATGAATAATTATTGTGTTTGAAAAGTTAGTGAAATTAATATTCGAACAAAAAATAGCTAAATAGATTTTGTAAATTTAATAATTGAGATAATTATGACAGGTTCTTAAAAAAATTATTATATCAATTTTTATATACATACATATAATACTAGGGAGGTCTCTGTCTATCAATGGGAAAGTTACTAGACAGAGTTAAACAAGTTGCTTTTGATGATCCATTTTACATGTAATTTAAAATTTTTTATTCAAAAAAACTAATGAATATATTACGACTAAAAATAATCGAATCAATATACAAAACACACAGCCTTTTACAGCATAGGAGCGCCCACGTCCTATCTTGATACATTCATCACAAAACTTCATCTATCCGCGATACATTTATGAATATTAAATACATATTCGGTTAATAGAGTCGTTCGGTATTCGAACCGGTTATTTTCGACATGCGATCGTCCATAAAAATACACTCAACCCGTAAAACATAAAGTAGAACGCCAAACTGCAAACGAGGGCGTACCTTATGTGTATGGTGTGTCGTCGAAGGCGTAATAACTTAAGCAAAAATCGTCATTTTCCGTATTAACGGGCTCTTTATAGCCTGGCTGAAAGGCTATATTTAAAAAGCTATATTTTAACCGTTATAATAACAGACGTTCGAGCGAAGCGCGATAACTGTATAATGCCCACCTTCGCTTTAGAATGTTGTACGAGTGTTATTAATGAGTGTTTGGTCGTATTACAAAAATAGGCTCTTTTTTCATGTATTATGTAGGTCATTTTTTATATATTTGAAATTTTATGGTGATATTTTTAGGTTGATTTTATAATTAGAGCTATTTTTTGCTGTGATAAAATGTTTTAACTAAAAATATATCATATGCTCATAATAAATAATTCAATTATGTTTGATAGAACATTTAATTTATTGACGAATTAAACCATTACTGTTAATTTACTGCGAAATATTACAGTAAAATAAATTAGGAATGAATTGTTTCATGTTAAAGTAAAATTTAGTTTATTTTGTAAAAAAAAATACTGGTTTATATTATATATTACACAATTTTTTTCACGAGAGATGAAGATTCTTCGCTTAAATATTATATATCAAAGTGAGAATTCCACCATGATTTGTTGACTCACAATTTCTCTATAGAGAAGTCTCTCACCTGAAAACGTGAAAAGTGCTTATACACAATACATACATCGCGAAAAGCAAACAAGTTTTTGCGTTTTGCAAGATTTATTTGACGCACCCAATAAATAACCGTTACTCATTCATCATAAACCTCAGTGGGCGGGCAAAGAAAATTTTAACAGTTATTTCTCAAAACTCTCGAACTCGAGAAATTACGGAACGCGCCTCGAGCAAATTTTCCCGGAAAGGCCGCGATTATTTATCGGAAAATCCCCTATTCCGTGACTACAAAAGCGAAAAATCCGTCTGAGAAAAAAAAAATTGAGACTTGTGCCACAAACGCGTCCGTCGAAGAAAGGAACTTCTTATAAAGAGACTCGTGCAACGAAACACTCTCTGGTTCTTCGCGACCACTCTGCTCGGTGGTTTGAGAAGCTTGGCACGTACAAAGTATAGTATTTATATATGTTCAGGTATGTGTGTGGTTAGAAAAGCTCACTTTTACGTAGGAAAATTTTTGAAAGAATTTTCCTCGAGTGCAAGCTCTACGTCGACTCACGTAACCGAACCTCGAAGAAATACAATCCGCATGGTCGTTTTTCACGAGTACTCTCCTCGTTGAATTTTCTTTGACATGTCGATTTTAAAATTTATTAGTGGGTTTGAATTATATAATTGTGTATAAAGGTATATTCGTTTAAAGTCGGATTGTTGTTGTCATATGAAAAATTCACATGTGTTTTCTAAATATTTTTTGTAATAAGATCGTTTATGTTATTTATCGTTGATAGTTTTGTTTATTGAAAATATCATCCAAATGGAAATGCGCCTTATTATTTTATATATTTATAAATAATCAAAATGACTTAAATTTCATCTCATGCAATAAATATTTAGGTTATTAACTATTATAAATTAGCGTCATCAACGCAAAGAGATGCTTGCGTAATGTATCTCAACCTTATGTATTATATTTAAAATGAAAAATAATATATTATATGTTTAATATTTTTTTATAAGCATAAATATTTTCATATATTTAAGTCTTCCTCGTTGGCACGGGGTGGAGTTGGTTCTTATTTTCACTGCCCCTTATCAAAGGTTCTGCCCAGACTGTCAACACTAGTTGATAAGACTTTGCCCTGCTGTGGACGTTTTACGGTTGATAACGACGACGACGACGATGATGATATATTTACATATTTTTGTAAAAATTAAATAATAAAATACAATAACAACTATTCTACTAAAATTGAACCTACATTAATACGTATATTACGTATCGAACGTCGATACGTATATTTTCATCGAACTTAATCATCATATTCGAACACTACTCTATCGACTTGTTAGTTTGTTTCAATAGAGCATTGTATCCGAGCCTCATTTGCATACAACACAACACACTACTTAAACAGAAAACTACACACAAATGCAACAGATAGTTCGAGATCCGATCGACGCTTAGCATACTAAAACAAAAACACCATCATCCCGAAACAAAAGCCCACGATTCCTCCACTTCGAAACAACGGAACTCTTATCGCACTCTAAAACGTATGCGGAAACTTCCCAGTCAACCGGGTCAAACAAACTTTCATGCAAACGGCAATTTGTCAGCATTTCTACGAATTTTTCCGAAGCGAAAGTGGGCCGAGTGAGCATCTTGAAGTGATAATGATGATGTACCGTCTGGTGCCGTTTGGGCCTAGTGTTGACTTGCCGACTGGGCCTCACTAGGGACGGCGACGTTCGTCGGCGAAGTCTACAATTTGGTCCTGGTTAATGCCTCTGATGTCCCAGGTGGAACTCGTTAAGAGTTGAAACTTAGTTTCGAGAGAATTATATGCGCATGGCTGCGAATTCCGATGTCGGCGATGTTTGCAGTTTAATTTTCAGTATAATAAGATAAATGATTTATAATTATTTTAAGAATTAATTGTTTATTTTATATAATTGGAAGACATCTCGTTTATTATTGGATTGGGATTAAGTTGAAATTTTGGGAATAAAGGTGAAACTCCATGGTGAATAAATGTATACGAGTGATTGATATAGAGATACATAAGTATTTTTTGGATATTCGCTCGCTATTATAGCTCATGAAAAACGTTTACGCTTACGCTTACGCCTGAAGTAAAAAATCATAATGTGCATGAATGTGAGCATATTATATAATAGTAAGCAAAAATAGTAAAATATAAATACAACGACACGTTTTTCCTACTCACTGATATTCTTATAACTATTAAGCATATTTACCTTTATGCATGCCATAAAGTTTTGCCCTAACTTTCTCTAAAAATATCTTAATTTTTAGTATTATTCAATATTTTTACCTATAAGTCAACAATATGAATTCAACAGCGATTTAAAAAAAAAAAAAAAATAACTATAGGATAGCCCCTGAAGGACTGAAGGGTTTGGAAAAGTCATAACTTTTTCATTTTCAATATTTTATATTTTATTTTTTACATGTTACAGAACATCGTTTGGAAACTAAAACGGCTAAATATGATCCAATAACGATTAAAACTCTAGGTATTTCTATTCCAGTGAAAGATCGAATATTGAAACTCAAAGAAAATACCGGCAATATTTAATAACTTTTATTAATTTATTCTTCATTGGAATAGAAAAATCTAATCAATTTTACTCGTTACTGGATACAGTTTTTACACTTTAAATTCAACGTTTTACACTTCAAGTTCAATAATTTATATCAATTAATTTCATAGATAAGACAACGGTCATAATAATATTCTCCTATTGTATAATTTGAAGTGTAAAAAATCAAATTCGAAGTGTAAATCGTTGAATTTGAAGTTCACAACATCCAATTTGAAGTTTAAGCTGTATTATATGCGAAAATTTTTATCTTCAAGGGTTTTTTTATAATCTGTGAAAAAATTAAACAAAAAAAGTTGAAAAAGAACAAGTCTTTTCCAAACCCTTCATTCATTTAGTAGCCACCTCGTATAACGTTCAAACTCTCACAATATAATTTTTTTTAAATTTCATCCCAAACAACATCCAATACAAAATTTCAATACAACCCCCCCGAGACGACACGGACTCAGCAAAATTTCCACAACCCGATCACGATTCTTCGTTACGCCCAGCAAGAGACGACGAGCACTCCTGAGGGCACACCCACCGGAACACCGCTGCATCCGACAATTGAAACAAATCGGGAAAACAACCAGAGCAACACCAGACATACAGACGGACAAACACACATATGCATACATGTGGGAAAGCAGGAAACCGAGTCGGAGCAACTTTGTCTTCGGTTTCCTCCGGCTCTCCTCTGGGACGGCGAAACTTGGCTTGCGGAACCGTGTCGCGTATATTCGCTTATTAATTTCGCGCAATCAATTAATTATGTACGTGAATAATGATTATTTGCGACGGTTTTAATTAATGCGAAAGTTGCGCGCCGGATCGGTTGTAAATAGCGGGGAAGATGCGGAGACGCCAAGTTTTGTTAATTTCGTTCGGGGAAATTCGATTGTGTTTCGTGTGATATATCCTATTTTGAAAGTTTGTTTGTTTTTTTTGTATAAAAAGTATGTATATCTTTTGATTTACATGGATTTTTATTGATTTGAGTAGTATTTGAGTTATTAAGTTTTTGACTTGTATGGTGGAAGTGTGACTCACTTACGAGTACATACATATATGCATACGAATCACAAACTGACACAATCCTTGATTTACAGTTATTTTAAAACGCATCTATGTATACTATGTCAAAATTCTACATTGTTTTACGTTTATAATGAAAATTTAACCTAATCCTCTTTTTACACGGTTCAAGGAAGATGAACCGATTACTTTTTTTACACGGGTTTTTCACTTTAACACGGTATAAATATAATAAAAATATATATGTATTATTATGCCACAATGGTAAGATTCGATGCAGGCCAGTATGCTGATATATTATAATTATAAGTACGAGTATGTAATTATAGTTTTTAAATAAAAAATTTCGATGTTTTTTGATGATTTTTCACGACGAAAATTTTTCACAATGCACATTTTTTATAAAGTACATTCAGATGGAAGTTCTATCCAAATATAGTGATGGAACCTATCACTAATTTTTGTGTGGTTATCATGCATTTTTTTTTTACGCGGTTTTTTATTTACACCGTATTCTCTGGAACGTATCCCCCGTGTAAATGTAGATGTAGATGTAGATGTAGATGTAGATGTAGATGTAGATGTAGATGTAGATGTAGATGTAGATGTAGATGTAGATGTAGATGTAGAAGTAGAAGTAGATGTAGATGTAGATGTAGATGTAGATGTAGATGTAGATGTAGATGTAGATGTAGATGTAGATGTAGATGTAGATGTAGATGTAGATGTAGAAGTAGATGTAGATGTAGATGTAGATGTAGATGTAGATGTAGATGTAAATGTAGATGTAGATGTAGATGTAGATGTAGATGTAGATGTAGATGTAGATGTAGATGTAGATGTAGATGTAGATGTAGATGTAGATGTAGATGTAGATGTAGATGTAGATGTAGAAGTAGATGTAGATGTAGAAGTAAATGTAGATGTAGATGTAGATGTAAATGTAGATGTAGATGTAGATGTAGATGTAGATGTAGATGTAGATGTAGATGAAGATGTAGATAAAAAAGGCGCCACAGGAAATTTTTTTTCCAGATGGTTTAGTCAATCAAACTGCATCACCATAAAACTATCAATTTACTTATTTTTTTGGTTTATATTTTAATATTTTCACAAATTTTTTTTTGCATATTTAGAAAAGTACCGGAACGCGTTCCGGCTTAGAAAAAAGTGCCGGAACAACGTTCCGGCCTGTTCCAGCCCCACTACACCACTGATCTTCCATCAAAATGAGCACTCAATAAAAATCTGAATCCGTCACTCAACTTCCCACAGAATCAACAACCTAATCTATCCAAAACGCATAGAAACTGCCTTTGAACTGCCTTCAAAATTCGCAACATCCCCGCATGTAATCCGCCATCTTCATTAGTCAAATTAACTTGCATCAAAACCATTCCAACCAACAATAATTTCATATTATCATCCATCAAAATGATCACACTATAAAAATCTGAATCCGACACTAAACTTCCCACAGAATCAACAGCCCGATCTATCCAAAACGCATAAAAACCGGAACTGCCTTCAAAATCCGCAACGTCCCGCACATAATCCGCCATCTTCATAA
Source organism: Hydropsyche tenuis (assembly GCA_009617725.1). Classification (NCBI taxonomy): domain Eukaryota; kingdom Metazoa; phylum Arthropoda; class Insecta; order Trichoptera; family Hydropsychidae; genus Hydropsyche; species Hydropsyche tenuis. The sequence goes on from VTON01000066.1 coordinate 976,532, forward strand.
GTCAAATCTACTCGCATCAAAACCATTTTAATCAACAATAATTTCATACTATCTTCCATCAAAATGATCACACTATAAAAATCTGAATCCGACACTAAACTTCCCACAGAATCAACAGCCCAATCTATCCAAAACGCATATAAACCGGAACTGCCTTCAAAATCCGCAACGTCCCCACACATAATCCGCCATCTTCAGACGGCAGCGGTGTCCCAATAACAACATTTTCGCTTTTAAATTTTCAAGGCACGCCTCCATCGCGATAAACATCCCCCAAACGAGACGTGGAAATAGAATTGTAGCGTCCCTATTTCCCCGCAGACCGTTTTGCAGAGGCACACATATTACTATACGACGCGAAAACATATTTTTTCCTCCCTCCGCGGTACAGATGCCATCTCGCCTTTATTTTGTATCGCATGAAGTTATTGAGAGGTGAAATAATAGATTTTCTCCCCCGAAACCCCGAAGCGTCCCTTTTCGGTCTCGGGTACGGACGTGCGTGTGTTTTCGTCTTTGTTCTTTGCGAATGGGGCTTTATATGTGTGCGGAACTATCGTTGGGAACTGTTCGCCGATTTTCTATAAATTCTTTTGTACGTATGCTTTTTGACATTCGATACGTATGGGGCGACATATGCGATATTCCGGCTTTCTCTGCGAATCCATTATGTAAGGCGATATCGCGTTTTTTATGTACATCAATGTGCGATTCGTGTTCGAATACTTTTGTAGAATGCAACTTTTTTACTCTTAAAAGAATATCGCTTTGTGTTCGAGATAGGGTTTTTCTGTATGTTATTTTATTTTTCGTATGCATATATCGTGGGGCGATCAGAAAATCGCCGGAAAATGGTTGTGATTCGAAAATGTTTAATATGTTATGGGCTTTTCTGTATGTTATATTTTTTGCATGCATATTATATATTATGAGATGTTAAGAAAGTCATTAAAAAATGGTTGTGATTCGAACATTTTTAATATATCAGTTAACAAAGAATAATCAAACTAATTTTATTTAAAATATTTGATTGTTGTAATAAAATTCGAACCAAGAAGATTGGTTATGAAGGTTAAAAATTTCTGAAATCTTAATGACGCATTATTTATAAATTTTTATAAAAAATAAAGATTAAAAACTATTCAAATCAATTATCATTGTATTTTCGTCAACACTTTCCGGAAACTTTCCAAAAGTCCCATGCATATCTTAAATACTTTGATTTAAAAAAATCAAATACGTATCAATAAACCACCAAGTAGCCGATCAATGTTTCTGTGTGTATTTCATCAATAAGATTTCCGTGGCAAATTCGTCGGAAAGCTTTCATCATATCATTAAGGCTTTTCAGTTTCAATACAAAGAGGCACTCTTGTGTACCGACACGGTCAGTTAGAGCGGTCCAAAGCCCAGCACGAGCTTTTGACGCCATACGAATTTCCCCCGACGAGGAATTAAGGATCGAATCCCGACGCAAACGACAACAAATTCCGAAAGCTTTTTCACTTATATATTGTGTACGTTTTTTGCGCGTTCGCTAGGTATTCGTCTCGTGTCGCCCGCTCGCAGAAATTGTTATTTTTTCGCGGGGACTTTCGGCGAGAGCTTTTCATCTCTTATTTATTTGATTTGTCTTGAGGGCTCATTCGATTTGTTTTTTCGAAGTCCTGCGCGACGCGAACGCTAACAGGATTCGCGGCCGGGATGTTTTCGTTTTTAACTTCTTTAGGGACGTTGACGAAAATGCGATTGCGTTATTGTCTTTGCGAACGTGTCGTTGAAAAAATATACTATCATACATACCCGAAATACATCTTACTATGTTATATAATAAGCGATTTCCGTCTGTCTGTCTGTGATTATTATCGTAATTAGTTTTGTTACTATTTATTCCTATATTAGGTCAATGCATAAGTTTCATCGTATTTTTTCGTTGGTCAAATATTTTTCTGAATAACATCTGTATTGAAACTATTATTTTATGTAGAAGATACTTCCTTTTCAGTATCTGTTAAGTTTCGGACTAGCCAATGAAAAATAAACAGCTTATAAAAAATTTTCAAATGTCTAATAATAAAATGCATTTATGGAATTTTTGAAATTGTAAAAATAATAACGTGACCGCAATAACTAAAAATACTTACGATTTGTATAAAGATGCAGTTAAAGTTAGAATTACTCAGTTGAGATTTTCAAAATTCATATTTGGGATTTTTTTATTAACTGATAAACAAAATTAAGATTTGTGACTGGCTCATTGTTAATGCTGATCCACGTCAAAATATTAGAGTAAAACTGATAAAAATATACATAGCATCGGTTTAGTGTCAAAATATAATGTTTGATAAAAAAATACGATGAAACTTTTGCATTGATCTAATATAATAGCCAATTTCCATATGTTTGTATGTAGTGATTAGGTCACACCTAATCTAATTATTATTTCTCAATATATATTATATCAAGTTTTCTTCGGTTTGTTTGTAAAAACATTCATCGAAAACACTTTTATTATCTCTATATAAAAAATGGTCGATTTCTAAAAAGTTTGTTTGTGGTATTACTCATAACAAAATCTATTAATATAGTAACGCTCTTAAGTTTAGCGTCATTAAATATTTCAGATTCCATTTATCAAATATTTTATTCAAAGGATTTTTCAAAACTGAACGAACTACCCACTAGTTTCCGTATATTTACCGACGTTCACACTTTGACGACTACACCGCTAGTTAGGCGCACGAGTTTCAGATCCATTTCAAGTAAAACTTGATACGATTTCGCATGTTTACAAATACCAACACTCCGGCTAAGGATACGCCCAACAATCTCTGAGGGAATATTCATGAGTTTGTCGACGGGGTTTAACCACGTGGGAACTGCAGGTGCAACCGGAACCCAAATACACGTAATATGTAAAACGCGCTTCATTTAAATTTCCACGAAGCGGCCGCCTAGGGGGGGCAAAAATAGAATATGACAGTCCAGATTGAAAATTGACAAAGGAAATCGCGGTGTCGAGCCGTGCAAAGGTCGGGTTTTCCAAACGTGGGTGGATTGGACTTGGATCCCTCTGGGGATGGAATAAGCGAAGGAATCGCGAAAGGCTTCCGAAATACGACATGTATGATTACTTGTATTGGGAAACTGGTCTATATGTGTTATTTTAGACGTGGATAAATGTTGCAAACAGTCGACTGAGTGTGTGGTTTTGTTGTGTGTGTGGTTTTGTCGATAATGTGAGGTTTTCTTGAAATGAAACGAGAGTGGGCGAATATGTTTCGTGTTAGTTCAGAAAATGTGTAGGTGTTTGTAGTGAAAGGTTTTGTCTTGTAAAATGTACTGATTTTCATATGAAGTTGAGTGAAGTAAAGTGTGGTCAGTAATTAAGATAAGATTACTCACTACAAGTTAAATACCATTAATTTAATAAAAAAAACAATGATTTTGAATATATAAATACTGGATATAAAAAGTGTCAAAAAAATCGAAAATCGGTTTTATACCAGAAATACGTTCTATATACCAATATACCAACGCCCATGTTTTAAAATATGATCGAATTCCCTAAAATCGGTTTTTAATAGTGTATCAATGTGAACTTGTATCGGTTTTATGCAACTCTATGGGAATTTTTTGACAAAAACCATTGTATCTCAAAATCATAAAAATGGCATAATTTCATTCCGGTATTCATACAATAGTTGATATATTGTATGTGTACGTAAAAAAATCTCAAACTTTTGATGTTACAAAACAAATGTCTACAGTCAATATTAAAATAAACAAGCTGCAAATAAACATCAATATAAATATTTGATAAACATAAATATTAATAAAAAAACTCATCTTCATAAATCAAAAATATGTATATTCCGAAAATGATCAAGATTTCCATAAATACAGATCGCATACGGTATCCTACATAGTGCATATCCTCATATGCAATATTTGATCCTTATCTACACAGACGCGGGAAAATTCGCGACTTGGCCTCACGTCGGACGAATCTCGTCCAACGTGCTCATGCAGGTGTACCAACCGCGAAATTAGGCGCGAAACGCCGAAACGTTGCGAATTTACGAATCCTCGCGCGCGATGTGTACAAATATTTGCATTTAAAGCGCAAAATATGCTCTTTGCATTAATTTCGCGTCCGTAAACCGGAACAAAGGCAAAGGATTAAACATCCGCAAACCGACCGACCGACGAGCCCTCAAACCAGACACTCGACAAATATTAAAATGTCTCGTTACTGGGCCGCCGAGCGTGAAATTAATATATGGCATTTATTCAAGTCTTTCCGTTTTGGAATGCGAAAATTTTCGAGTATTTTCGGATGAGTTTGAGTGCTGGACTTTCCAGTTGTGTTGTCTCAAAGATTTGACTCTTATATTCTTGTTTTTTCGAAGAAAAACTTTGCGAAATTCGGATGAATTGTATTTTTTGTGATTCTATTGACGAATTTATTATTGATCATATTTTTCTATTTAGAATTTAAGATCGTTTTAATATTACATTAAAGTGTTTTGAACTAAGTGAGAAATAAATGTATGCTGTTTATACAAGTCTTTCAGTACCGCAATATGAATATTTTAGCTTATTTTCGGCAGTGTACGAAAGCTGAGTTTTTTAAAATTTGAATTCTTGGAAGTGAGATTAAAGATTATATTTTCGGATTATTTACATTCTAGTTATAAGTAATGAAGGTTTTAATAATATTTAGATACCAGATACAAGATAAATATTATATTGAAATGTTTTTTTAATGAGTTGAAATATTATGTATGTATAATTTTTAAATTAAGTAAATATGTATATCTCGAAACTTGATTCTTTTTCACGAAAAAAATTTAAACAATAATGCAAAGATTTTGATTAATTTTTACCATAATGAATTTACAAATTGGTATTCATTAACGTAATAATGTTGAACAAAAAGAAGGAAACAAACAAAGTAGACTCTAAAGTTTCTATTATTAAACCTCGATATCACATTTAAAGGAATAGAAATAATTTATTTTATCTTTTGGTTAAAAAATTAGAATTCCTAGGAATCCTCGTTTGTTAAAGAATCAAAAAGATTCTTAGAAATCATCGATATTCGTTATTATTTTTGTTTTGAAAATTCAATATGGGGCCTTGGATTCGCAGAACAAATTCAAGAGAGCTTTTGTCAATTCAAAATACTTATGAATGCTGAATACTGAGGAAGAATTTTTGTTATATGTTGTAAATTCAGTTAAAATAAAAGCAAAAGATTGAGAAAAAAAAAACATTTTGAATCATGAAAGGTACATTGATTTTTACTTGAGAATAAATATTTTCAAATGGAAATTTTAATAAATCGGGTAAAATAATATTTTCGATTTCTCCAACAAAGAACACAAAAATTAATATTATACAGAAATAATTTATATAAAAAAATCTTTAGTTAATATTATACCTTCCAACAGCAAAAATATTATGAATAAATAAGACGCTTTTCGCTGAGACTTTTATCATCGCGTCATCCTTCAGGATAATCGGGATAAGGTTTTGCTTTCGCGAAAAGACACCTGTCACACTTTTTGTGCAATCAAACGATGTGTTCGCTCCAATGATTTTTTCGCAAATATTCTGCACATATAAGATAGATTCGGACCAATTTTTGTATTTTCTTCTCTATCAAAAACATATTTTTCATGCGAATGATATATTTTTATGTACGAAACGTTCCCTAATTAATCTTCGAGTGCTCACAGCGAACTCTCAACTTTTTATATGGCGTCCTTACAAAAGTACCGATTCATTCATACTCGGATGATAAATTGTATTCGTCGGGTAATTAATTGCATTGAATGAGAACACAGATAATAGGTTTTGTATAAAAAAGTGGATGGCAAAGCTCAAATGGTCAAAATCAATCATAATCAAGATTTTCTCAATTCATTTGTAGTTGACTTACAATTGATCAAATCAAATCAACCACCTTTGTTTCACGCATTTATTTTATATATTTTCAGTGACATGAATAAAATCAAACTCTATATATGTAATCTAGTTGAGTTTTGAAAATATTGAATAAAATCAAATAATTTTCAAAATCTATAAAGATACATAAACTTTAATCGTAAAAGACGCAACAGTTCTTTCTCCTTATAGTTTTCCCAATACGCTGGGTTTTTCCAGCTTGAAATATACAAGAGTTTTTCTCTTTTATAGTTGTGAGGCAACTGAAAATCCCACTGTTGCTGTCTACAATTTTTTCACTGGTTACAAAGCACTTCTAAGTCTGGTCTGGAGAGGCCCTCGGGCTCATTATGACGGAAAAGTGTCGGTATTTTTCACGCGTGCTTCAACACACTTTTCCTGTAGATGCTGCAAAGAATACTACAAAACTAGAACTGACCGCCACCTGAACACGTTCTGAAAACATACAAGCTGTAATTGAAAAAATATACTCCGAATGAAAGTTTACTTAAATTTTTATACGTTTTATTGTAATATAATTTATAGGTTCTTTTCATTGTCTATTGTATTTGTGTTTGTAGTTATGTTTTATTCACTTTATTTAAAATTGAATATGAAATATTTGACGTCAACATTAAATTGTAATTTAAAATGAATTTCTGTCAGACAATTGTAGTAGATTTCATTGAATTTATTATTATTTTTAACAATGTGAAATATTCATTCTCTTGTTTGCTATTCTGTAAAGAATAAGCTTATATTAAAATACGAATTCAAATAGCTCCAAAACACTGATTTTAAATTAATTTCCTACAGTTTTTAAACATCATATTCATATGAAAAAAAAACTTGAATATACAAAGTGTTTTTACAAAGTTTTTAATTAAAAGTAAAAGATAAATTTAAAACTCTCAACTTTTGCAAAAGCTAAAAGCAATTTGTAAAGAAACTTGCTATAAAGATTGTATAAATAATTAATTAAAGGCATACAACAGTACGATTTCCCAGAACAAAATCGAAACGCAATTCGAGAAATTTCAAAACAATATCAAAAAGCACATTCCGACTAAATATGATATAACACAATCCGAAGCATTCGATGTGACGAATCTCACTTAACGTAGCTTTCGCTCTTTTCGCGAAAACGAATCATTTATGTATAAGACATTTTTTTTTCGTACTAGCAGATAAATCTACCTGCTCGGCGACTTTCTCCCGTATTTCTCTAAAGGAAAAATAAAAAGGACATCGCCCGTGAAAAAAAGGCAGAAAACCCGCCGCGAGGGAAGAAAATGGGAATTCCGAGGGAATATAATCCATTCGGTCTTCACGTGCAAGTCACCGTGATGGAAAGTGGCCCCGATATATTTATATATTGTCTCAGTGCTAAATCAAAGTTACATAAGCGAAAGTGTCCTGTGGAAGCAAAAGGCGAAGGATACGAAAGTGGAGGTTCGGCTCGCCTTGTTTACTGCCTGGATTTATGAGTCGAAGATGAACTGTAAATAAATCTGTCGATTTGTTCGTTGCGGTAGTTTTTTCTTGTTATTTTCGTATGTGCGATTGCGTTATGCGAGTTTTATTATTGTTGGTATCGATAGTGATGTTGTAAAATTTCTTGCAATATTCTTTCTAAATAGGATATCTAATTGTAAGAATTAAGATTTCTTAGATTAAGATTTATGTTTTGTAAGATTTTTATGAAACTTCTATAATTTGTGAATATACGATTTAGTTTTTTTAATTGCATAGATTTTTTTCTAATTTTCAAAGTTTAGTGAAAGATGATGTGGTCTATGTATAGATACATGGATACGTTGAGCTTAAGTCAAAACATGTTTTCATGTAATTTTTTTTAAATTTATATAGAGAGTATACGTAATAAAAAAAACATCTAAACGTTTAACGGTGATCGCAAAAATCTAGTCTTAATTTATATTAAAAATGACAATGAAAATTTTTGATGAACTTTCAAAACACTAATTTATTTATGTTAAACATGAAAATTGAGACTTACACTAATACAAATTCATAAAACGAGACTAAAATTTCACACACTCCCCAAAAGACTACAAACACACAAAACGACCCACCCAAATCCCCCAACCCTCATTTGAAAACGCCCTTTACACCAAAACACATACACAACACACCAAAAGCTAAAGATTGCGCGACCTTTCCAACGCCGACCCGTTAACGAAACGTCATCATTATGTATTAAATGCCAAAACCGAAGCTCTTTACGTGACCTGATTGATTTATGACGTTCCCCCTGTTGCCTTACAACAATCACTATCACAACATTATCAATATAACCGCATGAAATAGGCACGTAATTATGGAAACGAGCTTTTCCGCGAACGACGCTAGCTTGATCGTTAACGGTGAGTCGTTATTATTCTTTTAGCGCACTTAAAATCGCCGTTAAAACGTGTTATTTCGCCGTTACCGTGCATGGACGTGTGTGGTGGAACAGTCTGTTATGGGTGTTAGGTTTTGATTATAATTGCTTTAAGCAATTATGTATTAGTGTAATTGAATTGGTTCTTTTAAGTGGTTTCATATTGCTATTTTTAATCTTATAAACTAGATAGAAGTTAATATATTGTATTATTATAATACATGAAACTGGTTAAGTGTGCTATTTTCAATGAACTTAGATAGTATATTACTATAATTATTGTATGCATATTGTATAAAGTCCACTACAAGATAATGCTTTTCTAATTATATCGGACATTTAAAGGTAACTTTCAAGAAGCTGAATATCAAAACCATTACTTGTCAAATAATTCATGAATAATGACACTTAATTATGTCATCAATTTATCTATCAACTGTGCCATATGTCATTTCGATTATTAGAGAATACGTTTGATATGTCAAAACCGTTAAAATTTAATAAAAATTTCAAATTTAAAACAAAAATAGAAATTTTCTAATCTGATAACTTTTAAAGTATCATAATCGTATAATCGTTAAATATCTCTAGCATTTCACAACATAATAAAAATAAATGGCATTAATATGCACTATCTCCGCACAACACACAATCATAAATCAGAAAGGAAACTAATATTCACTGAATATCAATCTTTTTAATGTCCACCTCTTCTAAACCCGCTGATGTAGCTTTTCGATATAATTCACGTTGGACCAAACTACTATTCATGCAATATTTACTGTTCAGCTCGACGTCCATTATGTTGCTCTCCCGTTCAACGTTAATTTTGCAGTTCACTTATCTATTAAATAGACTGTTTATTACACACACCTGTTTACTTAACGACAACTTGTATCAATACCCATTGAATCTGCGATGTTATTTGTCACAATATACAACACGACCTTTCAGCTCGTGTATCTTGTATGCGCAACTCATATTCTATTGTGTGCGATGTCATGTAATTCATGGAGTTTTGTTTGAACAATGTATAGGTATATATGATGGGTGACGTTTTAGATTTTGTATGGGGTTTTTGTTTTTGAGATTTTGTGTGTTATCATTCGGGGTCGTTATGTTGATTGGTTTTGAAAATTAATGGACGATGTGTTGTTATTTTTAATCGCGTTGTTGCGTGAAATGATTAACCTTGAAAATTTATCTAGTAATATTTGCGAAATTGCGTTTTAGTTTTGCTTAATTTGGTATTTTTTAGTGTGAATAAAAAATTTTCAATGATTATTTTTTATGTACGGAAAACTTATTGGGATACTTAATATTTTAAACAGGTTAATATTAATTAAAAACATAAAAATTTATATAAATTGTCTATTGAAAAGTGATAAGTTTATATATATTTTTGAAGGTAAATTGAATAATTTTTTTTATGAAAAATATTCTGACGACAGTTCAATTCCGAAATAATGAAAAAAAATCGAAATAAATCCGACGTTAAAATATTGAAAATATATTAAATTTATTATATTAATAGAATAAATAATAAGCCCTGACATCTTTTCAATTTTTGTAAGATAACTATTACACACACACAAATAAATTCAATATTATATAAAATACGAACAAACAAAAAATACTTGTAAAAATTTATTATGAAAAAATTATAAATAGGTCAAAGTTTATTTATAAATAGAAAATTGATATATTTTTCACGCTTAACAAATAACACATAAAACATCAAAGGCGCTTATAGACCCAACTTCAACATCATACAAAACACGCACAAAAACTAAAATCCAATATAAATTTCACACCAAAAAATCACAAATACCTTCACCTTATACAAAAACTACTAAAAACTGCAAACTCAAGATACATTCCAGCCAATAAATCACATCGAACGCAGAGTTCCAACTCACCTCCATACGACGTATCGGACTCGCGGCTCGTATTATGGCCCTCGGAGGCCGCTCGGGGGACAGACGCTTTATTCCCGTCACTATTTATTGCCGGCATTTACGGAGAAATATGCTTTTGATAACATTTTTTTCCACGCGCGAAAGATTCACGGAGCCCTCAAGTGCTTTGTAAGGGTTGTACGTATGCGCGGCGGCGAATTTATCACGCGCGTGAAATATTATTAGCCGAAAACGCTATAAAACAACTCGCTTTCTATTATGCCCGTCGCTGAATTTACGTGTTAGAATGTGTCCTAGGTTCGATTTATCGTTTCCAGCAATAAAAAAGTGTTTTTTATGCCGTTTGTAAGGACCGAGTTTCAATTGGGGGGGTTTACTTATGGCGGTTTATTGATGGTGTGTTTTATTGAGTGAGATGTTTAAAGAAAATTATTGTAATCGAATGAAATTTTTTGTGTATGAGAGTTGTGTTTAAAGATAGTGGTTTATTTATGAAATGTTTTATTAAATGAAAGAAATAATGTATTCTAAAATGGAAATTTTTCACAATAAAAAAAATTAACTACCGTAATATATAATGTAGGAAAATTCTCGGAAAATTCTGGAATCAGAGTCGCTCGTGTCTGTTGCTTAACTTTTTATTATCCCCGCTATTTCGTGCGGAATAATTTACATATGCCATTTTTTTTGCAAAAGCGCGTTTTATAAATATAAATTTATTATAATAAGCGTACCTTTGAACCGACAATACGTTTTATGCGCATCGTAGTTTCCGAGAAACAATTGCGTTTTGTTTGCGCTATGTTCTGCGTACATAAAACAAAAAGGGTCGTATGTCGTACGTTTTATCTAAAACCTTTACAGAATCTTTGAACTATCCAAAAATGAAAATACAACTCAAACATTGAACAGATTTATATATAAATTTTGAGAAATTCAGTCACGATTTCTTTCATAGCCAATCCACAAACTCCAAAGGAATAATTACCAATCGATCGAGCTTTGAACCGAATACGGGAAAAAGCTGCACAAAGCTTCAGCTTAATAAAGCCACGGAAGTGCAGTGTCGTTTTGTATGCCCCACAGACTGCACTTATGTTAGTACATCTTACTGCCGTTTGTTCTATACAAAACACCAAAAAAATACAAAATATAGCAAAATACATGACATTCGATATAAATATTCGAAGAGTTCACCAATAGTCTTCCTCGTATATTCCCGACAGCGGCTGCGAATTATTGTCGAAAATAATGTACGATATGCACAATATAGCCGGGAAGTACCTAAAACTGCAATGGAATGCCATATGCGCTTTGTGCATGTACGTGCAATGCTTTAATGTCCGATTCGAAAATGTATGCAGATTTGTTGTGGACGAAGATTCAGTTCGTATGGAAATCGCGTATGCTTCGAAGCAAAATTTGATTGTTTGATTCTAACGAGAAAATGTTCTTGTATGTACTATCGATCTCTAATTGCATAATTGAGAAATTAGAATTGCTCACATGCACGAGATAATTTTCAGAATTTACATGAAAAGTGGCGGTCGTTAATCTTGGACGGGGAACAACGGCCGTTTCGTCTTAATGAAGTGAGGATTAATGTTGACTCGGTGATTAGGAGACTCGTTGGAAAATTCAAAAACCTTAGTATCCCGAGAAGGAACCCGTGTAATAATTTCCCGGCGAAAGGATTATTCGTTCATATTTTGTTTATTTCGCGAATTACCGCACCGCGGTGAAAAGGGTGTGGTAATTAGCGCGAGATGATCGCGAAAGCAGCTGACTTTGTTAAATATTGTAATGTTTAATGTTTAACATTTAAAACACGGGTATAAACAGTTTCAGTATTTACATTTTTTATTGTGAAGGTCAAAATTAGGAAAATCATGCCGTTTTCCTTGCGTATCATGCACGAAATGTCTGTAATTTTCGCATGATACAAAAATTAATTAAAAATAATAACTAAGTATGTTTTGCATTAAAAATAATTGATAATAATAATGAAGTATATTTCGTAATAAAAATTATTGATGTTTTTAATATTATTAAATTATTTAACGATTTTTAATTCAGTATAGTATAATCTTTTCGTCGTCTAATTACTCCGGTTCGAGTTTCGTTCGCACGCTCTCGCGGGAAATTCGGGGATCTTTCCGGAAAACTCCGTCGGAAAAATAACGGAAAACATGTTCCGGTCAGGTGGATGGAAGGATCGTATCTTCGGGTGTTTACAAAGGCTCTATATCCACATTAGCAGGATCACACCGCATTACCCGCAACATAATCGCTTGGCGTTTGCCCATCATCGGTAACGAGACTCGATTTCCAGGACAAAAGATCCACGAAGAATATATTTGGGTATATATATACTTTGGGGGTTGTGTGCATATTTATATATAAGGGGATAAATATTTATCGGGATTTTTTCCGTTGTTTCCGTGCAATTTATTATGGACGATAAATGTAGTGAGGTTGTTCCTGTGATAAATGAAGCATGTAAGTTACCGTCTTGCGCTGAATCATTGTAAATTTTGTATGATGTTTTATAGTAGTTTGTCATGTGTAGTAGTCTCGATTGTTATGTAAGAGTTTTAATATGTTGTATTAGATCATATTGATATTATTTATATAAAATATTTGATAAAGTTCTAATTAAAAGATTTAAAAATATGAATTAGTTAAGTTTTGTTTAATTGTATTTTGTCATTTAAATACTAATTTAAAAATAATAATGATTAGTGAAATTAAACTGTCAGTAAAATTATCTACAAACTTTGTCTTAATCTGAAAAGACAAAAAAAAAACCATTCTACTCAAATAACAACTTCAGAATTGCCACGAATAATTTTCGATGATGAGAAACGTCTAAAAATTTCCGCAGAGCAAAAAAGCATTATGATATTGTTAAAAAAAATGTGAAAAAGACGAAACGGGAACACCTCTTCGGTGTTTGTATCATAAATCAACGCGTAGCAACGTTGAATGAAGTTCCATTTTAATTTGAAGATGAAGTGATTTATGAATTTTTAAAGTTGCCTTTGTTTCGAGCTCACAATGTCTTCGGATGGCGAGATTTATATCTGAGTTCGTTTCCTCTTTCTAAAAATTACCCACAAAAATATACAATGCCGATAATAAAAGTATTACATTGTCTTTACACACAAAATATTCTTTTCATTTTATATATTTGATATAAAAATTTTCAACAAAAGATTAACGAAACATCGATGCCTACGAAATCACACCCACAAATCCACGGATGCGAAAGCCTATTGTGAGCCTTCGCGGTTCAATTAAGCCGTCCCATGGCTAGACAAGGGAAAAATTATGGTTTTTGCGTAATTTTCATTAGGCAAGTTCCCGAAAAGCGAAAGTGTGTCCTAATTTATCGATCCCCGAAAAGGGACCGCCGCTTTGCGCAGTGGGCGTACGAACGAATGCTAATTACAAGAGGTAAATTTGAATCGTGACAAATTTATCACTCGTATCGGCAACGACATTTGACACTGCCAACCTTTATTAAGGAAGACGGCAAATTTCGTTTCGGCCGAATTTATTGTATAAATATACATATATAAGGGTAGTTTTCGACTGTTGCCATTTGGAATCGAAGCGGAAACGTCGCGTTTTCGAATATGATGTTTGAACCTATATTTTTTTTGTGTAATTATATTTTTTATGAATTATGGTCGGTCGTATTGAATATTAATTTATTACTGATAAAATAATTTTAAGTTGTGAAAATACATTTTTTTTTAAGGAGAAGTTTAACGTTTTATTCAAATAAAAATATGAAATAATAAGCCGGAAAAGGTGAATGCGCGCCGATAGAAAAATTAAGCTCTTGAGAAGATTTACACTGTAATGTAAGCTGTCTAGATAACGAAATTAAAAAAATACCCAGTATCCGTCAACGCCGCTTTCGTCGAATGAAAACGCGACAGAATTTCAAGAATTTCGACGTTATGAAAGCGTCCCGCCCTCCCGTCCATATACCCGAGGGAAACTTTTTCGGAAAAAATAAAAAATTAATAACAATAAATTCTCCGGTGAAATTTCCCGAATATATAGGATAACGGTTCGGTTTTAACGTCGCGTTAAACGACCGACCAGAAACGTGCGTTCGCCGTTAGGAAGTTTCTTCTTGTGAGTGAAAACTCGGCACTTCCAGACGGTAATCAAAAGCTGAAACTTTTGCCACGGAGAATAATATTACACGGCTGCAAAGGATCGGACTTTCCATCAAACATGGAAATAATACAGTCGAGTTGCGATCTTTTGATACGTATAATATATGGAGAGTTATTCTAGGTTTTGTTAATAAAGTTCATTTGAGAACGATATCAAAATAATATGATTTTATTTGAACTTCATATATATTTCATTATACAGATTTAGATGTGTCTATATATGACGATACATAAAGCCACAGCGTCGATAAATCTCGCTTTTCGCACAGACAAACGCTTCATAATTTATCTTTTGTTACCTATCCGTCGGCGTTTTCCTTATATATATTTAATATATTTTATCGCATCGAACGCTCAGGATATTCCTTAAAGAATGCTCATGGCGAATTAATGGGTTCGCATCGCAGAAACGAAAGTTTTCCCCGAGAAAACGCTATCCGATTATTATCAAGATTTCTCGTTCGGCACGCGATATTCGCCACCTCTCCACGGGATCGCTCTCTCAAAGTAATTATTTCCATCGCCCACATTTTCCGACCATTATTTTATTAAAGAATAATATTAATTTCAGCCGAAGCTAAGCGAAAATTTCTTCTATTTATTTTTACCCGCTTTGACGGCGCCGTCGCTTTGACTCCGCTATTTTTTCGACTATCAAAAGGCGAAAATCTCGATATAATGTCGGGAACGGTCCGAACTTTTGTATCGGTGGCGATTATTCAGCGGCAGTTTCTTTTTAGTGTCGATTTGTGCGGAGATGTTAAAAAAACAGTGTCGCTCTAATGAAGCAGTACGTTCGGTAATTAAAGCGGATCCAATTTAACCGCGGCTCGTTAAAATAAACTCTGTCATATTAACAGTTGGCTTAATTGACTTTCGAAACTGGTGATTTCTGCGAAATTTCACCATACTTGTTTTACAATTGTGTTATTATAAGTATATCAGAGGGATTTTTCTATTTTTATTTTTATATAGAAAATGTTTGTAGTGTAATTGAAAATGTTTTCAAATAAGTTTTGAATTAAATTATTTCAAATTTTTAGTTTTTAATAAAAAAAATTGGAACACATGCACAATACCAGAAGCATCTGGTCTGCACAACGTTTCACATTACGTTGCATCATCTGCACACTGCAGCTGCATGCATTTTGAAAATGCATCCTAGAAATTGTTTCCCGTTTATATTTTCAAATAAAAAAGTATTACATAATACAAAAATAATACGCAAATTCGGATAAGACACCCACATATAACCTTCGGGTCAAACCCATTACTTATATCGGCCGAATGTGCGCATATCTCGTTTCGACAATAACAAGTTCATCCCTCGAAAACGTGTACACGACATCTCTTAATGGACTCCAAATACCTATACAACCTTTTTATACAGTCACATATAAGGACTATAGAATCAAAACTAACAATATTTATATTCAAATTCATATGAAATATTTCTGAAATCGAACTACTCGTATATTCAATTCAATTTTCATTGATTCTCGAATATATTTTTAACGGTCTTTTTTTAATTATGTTGATTTTGGTCCAGAATCCCTTGAATACCCTCATATAGCACTTGTACCGAAATCCAGGTATTATTGGGCTCTCGTAGACGTACAAGAAGGGACGCCAGCTTAGGCCCATTAGGGCGACCGCGCGATCGCAGACAGCACCAGGTGTGGTGATTTATCGGAATCGATGGCTTTGCTTGTGGTCCACGTGGATCTGGGATTCCAGGACGTTCCTGGTGTATCCAGGGTTGGTCCTTGAACCCGAAGGGAATATATCCTGGCAAGGGCTGGCCAGAAGAGGTAGGACGGTCCGTTGTATGTCGTCCGATAAAGCCCTCTCTATGATTTATGGTGTTATTTGTCGTCGGATCGATCGCAGTTTTTGGATTGTGAATTTTGAAGGCTTTTCCGGTCGATTAAGAAAGTAAGGACATTCTTTTTGTATAATATAAAACATACAAAATGAAATTCTAAACTATAAAAGTTTGTAACGTATAATTAAGAACTGAATGGTCGTTAATTGGTTCTTAATGAAAAGGTAACTAAAACATATAACATAAAGAAACATTTTTCTTCACAGCGTGTACCTCTGTGTATAAATGAATCGACATATTAAATAAACGTGCCCTTTCAATTAGAACCCATCAAACTATACTATCAGAGGGTTCGTTCGTTGTGTACGCATTCGAAACAATTTCTCCAATTAAAATTTCGCGGAAAAAGGGCTCCGATATTTACATTTCAGCGCGACTCAATTAAAGCGTCCGATTGTTTAGACGTTCATTTAAAAGGCGCGTCCGTTTTGCGCCTCCGATATAAAAGCGTTTCGTTAATATACCTAATGTATAGGGTGTTTATTTTTTTGATGATTCTGAATTTGCGGAATGCTCGAAGCAAAATAAAGAATGTAATTTTTTGAAAGAATAAAAGAATTGAGGATTTATACGATTGTAGAAAAACGTATTGGATTCTGTTTTTTTATGAATTGCGATAAAAAAGTGTGTTGAAAAAAATGATTCAATCATCGTAATTGAGATTTTATGATTTTTCATTTTCAAAATATATTTCCTCGTTGTAAGATAAAAAAATTTAGTGTTTTATTTTTATTTTCGATGAATCCGATTAAGAATATCGAATAGTTATAATATTTCAAATTTATTTCCAATCAATGAAAGTACTATCAGGTATACAAAAAATATATCATATACCTAAGATGCATATAAAAAAAAATTCAATTCAGATAATATTAAATAATTTTCCATAAAAATGAACTCAATTGTATAAAAAAAATGATCTCAATTTTTTTATCATATTTATAATAAGTCTGAGAATTCGATTACAAATAAATATAAAAAATATACAGAAACTAGTTACATAACAATTCCAATATTTTTTCACTTTGGATTAAATATCGAAAAAAAAAATTCACATCATACAGCTTTAAAACCACCCTATATACAAAAACGGAATTTTTCGTATTTTCAAAAAAGGTCGACCTCTTTTCTCTCCACTGGGTGAAAAATTCGATGGACTGGGTGGTTAATAAGAGCTTTGTAAAAAATAATTGCTCCGCAATATGAAAGGGCCGATGGTAATTTGTCAGTGTGCGGATCCATTAGATTGGCGATTTTCGAATTGTGTATTGTGCGGTTTTGTGGGCAAATGGTATTTGTACGTTCTTCAGCGTCTGCGAAATTTTGATGAAGTCGTATTTCGTAAAGGCTGTTGAATTTAGCGTTATGGGCCCTTAAAAGGTTCTCTGTTTGAAATTTCATTTTTTTTAATAAAGATAAATGTTTCCTTTTTGATAGTCTTTCGTTATCGTCGGAGGCAATAAAATGCAAAAATATTTTTTTACAATTCAAATGAGGAAATGATTCTTCGATATACAGAATTTTTTTTTTAATAACGAACGAAGTGCCAATTATAATATACGTTTTCATCGAAATAGTTGAAACTTTTATATTTTAACATCGGCAGATCCTTTCGGCGAAATTTCCCATTGTGTCCGTTGCGGCCTAACCCCAATTTGAAAAACACCACATTCAAACGACCTCGGATAGTCCATTCCGTTGAATTTCACTTATAAATTAGAATCGGAGAGACTTAAACGTGTCGTTTCCAATTATTCAAATCGCGAACGGACGCCACGATGGTAAAAAGAAAAACGAGCAAGCCTTCTGCCGAATTTCGATTGATTCGGAACGCGAAAAGGATCTCTACCAAAGCCTATTTTTTACTTCCACGGCGACGGAAATGGAGAAAATATATTCTGAGGTACTTCAATTAGTACAAAGGATCAAAAATATTATGTAAATAATGTTTTTAATATTATTTTTATTTGGAAATTATGTCGATTGTTTACTTTAATAGAATAGATTAGTTTAATTTTTGTTTATTTAATTACAGCAAATTATTATTTAGTTTATAAAATTGTATGATTATCAATTGAATACAAATTAGGATGCTTTGATAAAAAATGGATTTGGTATTCAATTCTTTGATACTTTTCAAAGATTTCTAAACTTTTAGTGCTATCGAGAAGTTTTATAGTTTTCTATACGGTTTTTCAATTAGTACAAAGGATCAAAATATTATGTAAATAATGTATTCAACAATATTTATATTTTGAAATTATATTGATTGCTTAGTTTGATCGAATGAACCAGTATTTTTTGTTAGATTTTTGTTAATTAGAGCAAAATTCAATTTAGTTTATAAAATTTTATAACTATCAATTGTACGAGTATACAATTTTAATATTGATATGGGATACTTTGATAAGAAATTTATTTGGGATTCAAATATTTTGATTCTTTACGAAAATTTCTAAACATTTAATGTTATCAGAAAGTTTTGTAGTTTTCTATATAGTAATAAAGGTTTATGATAAGTAATTAATTTTAAAATGTATATTAATAAGATATTGAGTCTCTTGCAAAACAATTTCCATATGATACACTAGCGATTTTCCTGTTTATTGAAACGCCTCCGTATTTTTTCTCAGCCCTTAACGAATCGACCCTCGCCACCAACGGTTATAGGGTGTCTCATTTTCGGTCGGCTCCTTCGGGAAAAGCAATTCGAATCAAATTAGGCTCACTTTTTTCCAGATAACGTTCGACGGGCGTTTCACTGCCGAGCGAAAGAATCACGGTTTATTTTCGCGTTATCGTTAATTCGAATTACTCGGCGAGTATAAAAATAAACGACACCGATAGAAGACCTGGCGACAAAAAAATGAATATTTTTTTTATGGTAGAAACCCGCACAAGTATACGCACTTAGGACTGTTTGTATGTAAGGTTCTGCGGAGCAAGGAAACGAAAACTGAACCGTGCCCGGCTTAAGTTAATCCCGCGGGATTTCTCGGAATTCCGTTTCGGAAGTTCGACTGCAATCCGACATTAACTGACACAGAGTGGTCTCTGCGCATAAAAGAATTCTCAATAATGGAATCATACTTTGGGAACGGGATCTTTTAGATCCTTGAAAGTTTCGCGGCAAATTGACCGATCCGCTCGTTTTTAAATTGAGCCTCTTTATGAATCGAGCTTTGGATTCGAGGCGTACAAGTTTTTTTGTATCTGAAAATGATTGTGAATCGTTTCTTTTATATAAATAATTTGAGTTTAGCCATTCGTATGAAACCCTTGGAGAATACTTCCGTTTGGCAAGTAGAAAACACGAGACCGGTAACTAATCAGTGCAACTGCAAAGGTTCTTCTACAGGGGGTTGAAGTTGGAACGGAAGTTCGCATAATTACCGACAACCTTGCATGCGGTTTTGTACAAATTCTATCCGTACGTATGAAACAGATTCTCCCAAAAATTTCGTGCATTTAAAATACTTTGCGAATTTCGATATTTAAATTTTCGCTGCATTCGAACGCTACGTATCCTTTTCTAGCCATTTCTATTCCTCGGAAGCCTTCACTGAGACCTCCGGTTCTGGCCCAGTTCCAAAGCTGGGGTCCTTTTTGTGCTTGGTTTGTTCCGCAACTTTCAATTGTGTCCGCAGGAGCTAACGAGCGAACCGCGAACTGGGATATGGCTGTTTCGCAAACGTAAACTTTACTACGTTATAATTAACGTGGAGTATATTCGAGTCGTTTGTGTAATTAGTCGTAGAAAGTGCAATATGTGCGTAGGTTTACAAATGAGAGATACCTTATAATGCAAGTAGCTTTGGTAATGTTTGGTTAAGACTTCATTGGATTGATGTAAATCAAAGTATATGTAATGCTTGACACGTTCCATATCTCTCGGGTAACTTTCAGAACTTATAGCGTTAGTTAATTTGTCATATATAACTAATGTTGGATGTATGAGCATGGCACAATTTAGTCACAGACACCAATTAGATAGAAGTGAGGTGTTACTGATATGTAACTCAATTACGACTGAAATTTGATTAAGGGTTTGTGATTTAGATCATTATCATTTCATTAACTTTCGTAATCAAATCACAAAAAGATCTGTTATATAAAGAGCACAAAGAAATCGCTTAAGTGGGATTCTTTACAAATCCATTTGCTTACAACAAACAATTGTCGTATTTTATATATAATATGTTGTGTTTTCTATGCAAAATTCAATACGAAGTTCAGTTTTAATACGTTGAAATCTGGCGAGTTGAACTGAATATAAATCTCAAGTAATTTAAACATTTGAAAAAGACGTAGGATATTACTTCAAAATCTGGCACAAGAAGACAGTTTAGGGAAAAGTTTGGCAAAAGCGCAAGATTTTTAAATGCGAAGCTCAAGTCTTCTAGAGTCTTGTATGTACTAAACAAAGGACGTAAATAGTGTAATTTAGGACGAGGAAATTGTACGCTACGAACGAATCTTAAATCCTTTTGTACTTAAATTGATATATTAAAGCAACTCTCAAACGATTGTACGTATATAATTGTGAAACGATTAACTTGGAAGGAAATCAAGTTGATCCTGTGAAACCTAAAGATTATTTTCACGAAAAAAGTTTAAAATCTCTTAAGATATCGAACGATAAATTTGAAATATGAACGTTAAACAAATACGCTGAAAATTTTAACTGTAATAAAGATAAAATCTTAAAGGATCGAATAAATGGCTCGAAAATAATCGAATCGGTAAATCTTTCATCGAAGAGCAAAGCAATAATTTTTCTATCAACATGTACATATCGAAGCGGCGGACTAATTTAAAATTTCAATAGCGGGCGTCCATTACTTTGATTGCCTTTTTGTGAATATTTAACGCGGCGACGAGCAAAAGGTCTAAACTAATTAAAAAACGTCTGAAAATCAAATTTAAGTTCGTAAGAATTGTTTTCCGTTCCGCAGAGCGACTGCGTAATTTTCTATTTTGATTAGTCCGCGAAAACAAGTGATTCGAATTGGCACGAAAAAAAAAATGAAAAGTTCGTAATTAAGCGACCGGAGTCATGGAAAAAAAGTTAATTAACATCAACCGAACACAGAAAGGGAAGCTTCGGAATCGAAATGAAAATTGGCAAAAGTCGCGGCTCAAAAGGACAAAGTAACGCCTAATAAGAAATTAATAGCGAAAATTAATTAGCGCGTTTGTGTGTAGTACGTTCCCGTTAATCTCCGGATTTATACACTTGCTTAATCTAGTTCCCGATTTTAATTGCTCCGTAGCGGCGGCTCGAAACGATTATTTTCTTTTTGGAATCTTGACGTTTTTTTTTCCCGCTATAAAGCCAACTGCAAATTTACGACACTGAATAGAATTAAACTTAGCGTGAAAGCCTTCGTATTAATCTGAATTAGTGCGACTCTTCGAGAGGCGTTCGCTTATCTCTATCTGTAGAGCGTCGCCATCACGCAACATTTCTCGAAACAAAGGAAAATTAATTGCGAGACGATCCAGAATAAGTATTAGTGTGTTCGTGAATGTTTTAAAATTGTTTTATCAGATTAATTATATCTAATTTTTTAAATAATTTCATTGAATCAACAGTAGTTGTCCGATTCATATGGTACTCAGTTTCTAGCGTTTTGTTCTTGGATCAAAAATTATAAAATGACAAAAGTGAATTTGATATTGACGAAACAATCTCATCGATCATTTTAGAAATCACAAAAAATTTGTTATATAATATGTAATAAATACAGTTTTTACACATCAAATTCAAAATTATAAACATCAAATACAACTTTTTCCACTTCGAATATAGGAAAATATTATTTAGAGTTTGGACGGTTGTGATAGTAATTAATGAAATTCATAACAATGAATTCTTGTTAATTTGGTGAATTTTAAGTGTAAAAATTGTAGAAAGAAACCGGTATTTTTTTAATAAATAATATCATGAAAAAAACATATCCTTTTATTATTCATAGATTTCCAAGTATCAATTTAGTGTTATTGTATTTATTTATGTACTTCGAAATTTGATAGATTACTGTATTTTGATATCCAAAATTTATATATTCTAAACACCAATCTATCAAATATATTATTCTGAAATACTATACTTCATTTTATCGTTCACGAACACAATACACCTAAAAGAGCGATCATATTCCCCGTATATTTCACATTCGAGCCGTTGTTAACAATAAAGCTAGGTGTGCTGTAACGTTGTATCTTACACCCTATTATATTTGATATCTTTTTAAATATAACTTAGGGGCATCCGAGATGGGGAGGTGTTTAAAGTTTCCTTCAAATTCGCAAAATGCAAAGTATCCACGTCGTAACTATGGAAATTTTTGGGGTTGGTTTCGCGTTGTGTTTTCACCCCAAGAGCAAAGACACGACTGGAAAGGTGGTTTTCTCGTTAATTCCATTATCGTAGCGGAAAATGTTGGAACCGAGTTAATTTTTAATTCTGGCGATTCTGTTAAGAAAGTCGCTTTAAACTCACCTGCCACTACGGTTGCAATTTAAATATATTGAAGTTAAAAAGTTTTGCGGTAGTTTAGCACTTGCGGGGACAAATTTTGATGTTGGAAGTGAGGAAGAAGGTGTTTTATTATGCGATCACTTTGTATGATGTGAATGAATCTAAATTTTTAACGTTAAATACTTTTTAAATGCGAAAAAGAAATTTAACGCAAGAATAAAAAGTAATTTATGATACAAATACAATTTTTGTGTAAAACATGATTCAACAGCCAATTGTTAACTTGTTTTATACATTTTTTTTCTTAATTAAGATTTGAAAAAGAAAGGAAATTAAAAGAGTGTTCTGGCATATAATACTACAGCAAAGTTTGAATATGAGAAAAAGAAATTATATTCTTCAATAAAATATTTTTAGTACGCCATTGTGCGCGAATAATATCTAACGCAATACATTACTTGTATTAAATTACCAGAAACAGTAGCGATGCAAACTTTTTACCATTTTTTAACTTTAAATTGCTTCATTTATATCTCATTATGTCGAGAAAGGTTTCTTTGCTTTTTTAGATTTCTTTTGTGCAATCTCGTAAGTGTATAATAAAAATGTACCAAGACATTTTATTTTTGCTTTAATTCGAAACCTTTCCAGTCAATTTTTTTGTCTATAAATAAAAAAACATCTCACAAAAGAGTAGTGAAAGCATTCAGACATGAATTCGAATGTAACAAACAAAGAATACCCTTATTTTATTAGTTTGCGTTTGTTCTCATCCGAGAAAACGTATTGAAAAATTTAAATATCTTTTTTTTATCCAATCAAAGCATTCCCAATTTTACTATCCATAAAAAATGTCAAAAAGCAACGACTAAATTCCGACGTTTTAGACTAGACTATTTTTTATAAAAAAGGATCAAAGTAATATAAAATTTTTTCATAAAAAATAAAAAATTCATCATCCAACAATAAACATATATTTTTTAATCAAACTAATGCCAAAAAACCGAACAGAAACCCATCAAAAACAAACCCACTAATTACCCGTCGCATCCGCTTCAAAACGCTTCACCCCCAATTTTCACCCATCAATAAATATTCCAGCACAAAAGCGTGCGTGATATCGTGTATTTGGATTCAATGAATAATTCAGCATATTATCGTTTTGTTCCCGCATACGAAAAGGGCTCGTTCGTGCAATAAAAGCGGCGCAAAGGTGTAGCTTTAATCACTTAGCGGCCGATGGGCATTACGTGCAGATTCCCATAGATACGGGTGCGAAATTTCGAAGCCATCGATCTAATCGGCGTATAATAAAAATTGATGTTGTTGCCACCTTTTAAGGTGGTTGGGGTGGTCTGTGAACGAGCGTTCCTGCTTTTTAATGCATCACTGTTGAAAATTAACAGACCCTTTTCTGTGAAAGGGATGTTTTCTATGTACAGGCGGTGGCGATTCATTTAGTTTATTTTTTTGTTTTATTTTATTATTTTGGTTCAAATTTAGTATTTTTATATAAAAGAGATGTATAATATATAATTTAAATGTTACTTTAGCATTATAGGTCATTACAAAGTAATATATTATATAATAATATACACCCAATCCTCCAGAGACTACCGTATTAAAAAAATGTATGGGACCATATAAAAATTTGAGATAGGTTCCATCAGCATATTAGTATGGAAATTTCATCTAAATATATTTTATAAAAAATATGTAATGTGGAAAAATTTTTGTATGTAAAATCATCAAAAACGTTGAAAATTTTTGTTAAATAATTATAATTGTATACTCGCCATACCGAATTTTACGTTTGTGGCATAATAATGCATATTATTTTATTTTTATACCATATTCGATTGAAAAAAAACAGTATTAAAAAAATCAGTTTGTTTTCTTTAAACCATGTGAAATAATCATGTATAATAAAAATAGGATTGGTGTACATTAAATGTCAAATAAATTCAAATATGATTGAATCAACCTGTGAACCATTGACTTTTATATTATACTGCATGAAATAGAATCACAAATATAGTATTAAAAATCTATAAAATATTTAAAATCACCATGACTCTAAAACATTCCATTTCTTAAATAACCATTCTTTAAAAAAAATGAACTCAAATCGCTAGAATACTATACAGGAGAGCACACAGAGTTCAATGGGCCAGAAACGACCGAGGGGTGGTTTAAGTGCGTGGGCGGGTGCGTGCTCCGAAACAAAAGGCCGTAATGATGGATATGGGGAACTCGAAAAACTCAACGGGATTCCAGCCCCATATTGTGGGAAGATGGTAGGTTCTGTGCGAAAACTTCGGGCCGAAGCTCCCAACAGTCGAGGGTTGAGGAAAAAGCTCTAAACGCAGCAACGTTTCGCAATCTGTTGGGCGGGTCTCGGGGTACGCTAATCATATTACGAGTTTACGACAGATTGTGTTTGTTTGTAATAAAGGAAGATTCGTTTGGCCGATCGGATTGTGTCCCTTTCGGGTTGAGGAACGGGTTGTGAATTTCCTGAATTGTCAGCATATAAAGGTGAGTGATGTTGTTTGAAAATTGGTATATTCTGTGTGTTGATTGTTGGTTTTGACCTAATTTATCCAATGATTGGATTCAACTATTTTCGTGATAGTGTCGAATTCGATACGTTCTCCCACTTGTTGACGTTCAAAGCAAACTAAAGTGAAATTCAATTTGCTTTGTATACGTAATTGATGTTTGAGCAAATTGTTTCCAAAATTTGTTTTATTTTAAATATAAATAACAATTTATTTCACTTTGTTTGTTGAGATAATATGATAGATAGATTGTATTGATTGGGTTCTCTGAATTTTTTAAACAAATAGGATATTATTTGTTTCATGATAGTGGTGTGGTTTCGAATCCAATTATTGTTTTTATTTGGTTTCAGGTTTAAAATGAAAAATGATATATTTTTAATGGACATTTTATTTACACAAGTCGTATGGTTTTACACAATGAATTAGGCGAAGACAAGTAGTAAATGTACAGGTGTGAGATATAGAGAGATTAGATCTTTATATAAGACAAGAGACGGTATGAGATCGTAACAGCTAGACTGTTCACATTTTTTTTGTTTAAATATATTTATTTTTATATATTTTTTATTAAAACATGCAATTTGAGAACAATTTTATATAAAAAATTGGTATTCTTCTGTGCGTACTCCGTACCACACCGCACGACATCTTCAAAATACACAACATCGCATTATAAAATCTCAAATGTTTCCAATAATAAAAATTTTCAATATACATTTTCATAACGATATATTATTAAAACAAACTAAGAACAATATGTATTATATTTAAATCATAATACTTTTTACAAATTAATCACATTTTCGATGAGGTTTTACTTTTAAATTTATGATACATTTAACTCTGATGATGGATATCTTATCACTGAACACAGCAATATGTATTAATTGTCATTTAATCATATAAATATTTTGCTTATAATTCTTCCATACAACAATGTCATATATGTTATTTATTTATTATTTATATACTTTTTTTAATTATTTACATATTTACATTTATTTAAACCGATGAGTTTTCACGTTGTCGTGATAGCTTTTATGCGTCATCCTGGCTCACATCCATTTGAATCCGATATGAAGGGTAATCTTGAAGGTCTGTATGTCCAAAATGAGTATAATAGAAGCATTTGAAGAACAAAGCAGGCTTGGAGCAAAGAACACGAAGCAGTTCTAGCAGCTTCACCGTGCATTGCTGCTGGATGCTCACCTGTTAACAAAATAAATAATATTTTAATACAAAAAATAATAAACTGTACGTACAAAGCTTTCAATATCCGATAATAAAAATAATTTGTTAATTTATCAATACTAATAATATTATATATCAAAATCATAATAACATTCCGTTCATGTTCTAACTATGCGACTACCGCAACCAATTCTTCGATCTAAATATTCGGAAAGCACAAAAGGGAGCTTTTATCGTCGAAAATTTGACACCGACCATACGTGTATGAAATAAAACGAAACTAAACCCAGTTATCCGATGCGAAACGAAAGCTTTTAACATCGGACGGGTATCGCGTTTATTTTTTCAACGCTTTCCCTTTACGATATGAAAATTGTTATGACGCCCTCATACACACACACATCGGTTAGCACAGAGTCGCGCTTTTCTCCAGAAAAAAAAACTGTATATAAAGAACATGGCCTTTATTGATTTATGATGCCTTGAGAGACGGCGGCGAAAAAAACCGGCTGAAAGAATTGGCAGGAGAGGAAAACTCCTCGTACTTTTGCGGCTATGAAATTTTCGAGATGATACGTTTCGCTACGAGTTTTACTGTCTGGCAATAAAGTGCTCATATCCATGAAATATGACTCTTGTATACGCCTGTTTCAGAGTCTCTCCTCTCTTGTCTTACGCACACTCGTCGCTATATATGGCCGAAGGAACGTAATAAAACTAGAAGACCTTGCGCCGTTCGGCGAAAATGGGTCGATGTGTCGAATAGTCGCTTTTTGTTTTTCATTTTTGTATTTTTGGCCCTTCATGGTGACGCGGATGGGTTGTTGGGTAAGTCTGTTTCAGGGTAAAGTTTGTATTTGAGGTTTTTGCAATGCGAAAATCACTGAAATATAATAAGAGTTCAGTATTATGATTAGTATTAATGTGATGAATATTTTTAATTGAAATTTACGTTTAAATTAATATAAAAATTAATAACAATATATTTCTTAGCATTGTTACTGTTTATTGCACAACAGGTTTGCGCGAGTGGAATTTTATATTGAAACTCGTAAAGTCGAGTTGCAAAAGCGTCATTGAAAAATTAATATTGAACGTCGTTTAAACGCTTTTCTCCACCGGTGTACGTTAGAATTTAGATCCGCGAGATATTATTCATGAAACGAAGTTTTATTTTATAGGCAGAGAAGTAGAAAAAGTTTGAGATTAAAGAAGGATTTGGGCAGATATATAAATTTCTAATTAAAGTTTGTCTCAACTTCGAATTAAATTTCAAAGTTACACAACTAGAACGCACGAAAATTTTAAATTGAATTTCGGTCCGTCTTTACAATGTATAACATCAATAGGTTTGCAAAACGACGTCTCTATTTAAATTCGCCAAAAATATATACGAATAGTCTAATTATAAAAATATATATATTCCCTTTTATTGAATAATTTGCCAACTTTTTGATTTCAACAACCATATCAGTGTCCATTGATCACTGAAATTATGATACAAAAAGTAAATGTAAATGATCCTTTACCCGAGAATATTTGGCAAGGAATTTAAAAACTTTGCCCTGCAAAATAAATATGATGATGATTAAATATTATAGTTTAAAAATCGGTAATTTTCATCATCGATCAACTGCGCTTATCCGTCATAAATTATTATCGCGCGACCGCATTGTATTCACATTTATGAACCGACTCAATAAATACAACATTGCTAAATAAAATATGCTCTAGCCGCTATTTATCAATGTCAAATCAGACAGTAAAAAGTACGCATTGCCCAAAGGCGGATATGTTTAGCTGATTTATATGCAGATGAATTGTTCGGGCAAAACCGAGTCGAAACGTTTGTACGTAGTATGTATGTATATTTGCATGTACGGCGAAATGACATATTCATACGAAAAATTGCCAACGCTACATCATAGAACTATTCGAAACGATATTGTTGGGTTCAATTGTCGGCTTGAGTTTATTTTTTATACTGAAATAAAATATGTAAACGGACGAGTGTGGAGTAATGAATCAAAAGCTGTCGCTTGCGGATGATTGATGATATTTGTCTTTTTACAATAAGTACACTTTTGAGATAGTTTTCGAATCGTAAAAGTACTTATTTTAAATGAATTTCTAAATAAACGTTCTTAGAAATATTTTCATAACGAATATACTTACGTTATTTGTATTGAAACTCAATATACGAGAAATTGCGAAAATTGTTCACAAAGAGTACTATTGGAATATGTGAGCACAGGTGTCATATCAATATGATACACAGAAAAAAATATAATGTGAATATAAAAGCAATATTCGTTTGATATTTGACATTTTTATGTATCCGATACATTCTTGAAACTCATATAAAATTCAAGGTATTAAGACGTCATTTTATATGACATTGTTTTCAACTTTTATACTTAATTTCATTTGAGCTTTTTTTTATTGTTTAACGTAAAAAAAAATATAATTTACTAACCGTTGAGTATGTGCACTCGAACATGTGCAGGTGGTGCATTTGAAGGTGCACAAGTGTAACTTCCCGAATCTGACGCCCTTGCCCTTTGCACCAAAAGTCTGCTAGAACTGGCAGCACCTTTTTCTGTCACCAAACTTATGCCACCTCTGGCTGAATCAAAGTTTATCACCTGATAATAAATAAAAAAACATCAACCATATTATATTCAATTAAACATAAATCATTTTTTATAACATCAAAGAAAAATTGAAATAATTTTCATACATTTTTTTTTTTTCGAAAAAATAATTATTTATATTAAATTGGATTTTTGCTACGAATGAATGTCGAAAAGATTTTATAAAGCAGAAAATTATTTCTAAAATTATAATATTGAAAAAATTATTCGAAAATAATTCAAGAGAGCATCTATTTGGGTAAAAAAAAATGTGAAAAAAGGAAAGCGAAACATGCGTACGTTTCAATTGCTACAGATTTGTTGCCCGTAGGGGATTAAAACGGCTTAAAGACAATACAAGCGAAACAATCCCCATCGGCAATTAAAATGAATAAAAAAGCAACTTTCGCGCGGGTAGGCTTCTCGAAAAACGAACAAAAAAAAAATGCAATAATATTTCAAAGCGGGACACGAAAAAAGCGCCGGCAATAAAGGAGGAAATTAGCGCAGTAAATTTTAAGTGATTTAAGAGTTAAAGGATTGCGATTTTTTTCCGGCGGTATTAAAAAAAATACGAATTTTCCGATCCTTCCGCTCTTTCGTACCACCGATGCGAAAAAATGAATGAACGCGGAGGCTTTTGAATAGTTAGCTTTTTAGCCGAAGTGTTTTCCTTTGAAATGTTTTCGCCAAATTCGAGTCGAATTCTCTTTCTCGAGGAAACGAGTCCTCTCGACTCTTGACTGATTACACAACGCGGGACGAAAATTACTGGATATAATGGCTCTTTTTTCCATTCCGCCAAAAGTTTTTTTTTATTTTTTCCTTTTCCCTTATATATACAATATTTTTTCGGGGCAACGCTCGCCTTCTGAGGCGTCGCCATTAGTCCAACAAAGCGAAAATTGAAACGGACGTTATGAAAAATTTAACGGTAAAAGCTCCCCATGTTTCTTATACGACCGATAAATTATACATCAAGGCGCGAAATCGCTGAGAATTTCTGAGAAATATTGCGCGCGTTGACGTCGAAAAGAATTTTTCAACAAATTTCCCGCCATGCAGCGAAAAAGAGTGGAATTCTTCGACAAAAGGATCTAATAATAGAGCTTTTCCACTTTGTACGTGCGAGACGCTTTTTAGCATTCTAAAAATGTTTTCATTGTCATTTCTCTTTGTTTGGAATTCTGCAATATGTTCAATGTCTTCGTAATCACAACGTTTGTTTATTTTTTCTCAGTGAAATATCAGATGTTTTATTTTGTTAAATGTATACAGCAATATAATTCAACTTTTGTAGCATTTTATAATAAATTAACGACAGCAATTTCCAACAAATTTATTTTGATATTCGATAATATAATGAATGGGTCACTTCAATGTATTTCAATAACGCAATTGATTTTAAATCGCTTTACATTAAAATTGAGTGTTTTTGACTGCGATATAATAATATAAATTTCAAATAATATAATAAACAAAGAAATAAAATGAAATTTTGAATTTATATTATTGTGGAAATGCATTACCTGTTCTCCATGAGACCACGTGATGGATGGAGGAGGTTCTGGAGCATGTCTCACCAAACAGGTAAGGTTGATGGTAGATCCCAAGTTGATGAATAGTTCGGGTCCACCCAAGATCTCCGTCTCTGGTTCTTGGCAAACAAAAATCCAAATTTTCATCTTTACTCGAGTGAAAACGATCCATTAAAAACCCGTCTAGACTCGGACGAATTTGTAATCAAACCGCAAAACTCGACCGTTCAATTCGTCAAAGATTTCAAAGACAATTTCTGTTCGGTTCTGCTGTCGAAGTTAGATTGATCGTCCCTGGAGCTTTCGTTGTGGACGAGTGACGTAATTAATTAAGATGACTTTGTCTTGAGAGAACAGAAAGACGAAGAGTTGGAAGGAAAGTGCTTTGACAGATTGGACACGTTGAAAGGCCTCCGAGGTCGGAGATTGACAATGAAAATTGCTTAAAAATTGACGGTGGGCGTCCGAGCGGATCGTCGAACCCTTTCAACATCGTAAATTTTATATATACCTATAGACTCGACAGAGTTAACCATTTTATGCTAAAATGATTCAATTATAGCCTTTCTCCAATTAACGACACGCCTTTGATAAAAGCAATACATTATTCATATGCTAATATATAATATATAAAATCGATTATTTTCTTCATAAGATCTTTAATTAATATTTTCATTTCCCTTTAAAAATATATAAATTTCATTAAAAAATTTAATCCAATAAAGATCATACTCACCAACGACACTCAAATAGACGTGGTGTCCAATCGGAGGAGTGGTACTAACTTGGCACTCGTAAGCACCAGAGTCTCTTCTCTGTGCTGGTCTGATTCTAAGAGCCCAATCCTCTGAATGAGGACTGTGCAAAGCCTCAAAGCGTTGGTCACTTGTGTATGTGTAACGACCAACTGTTAATAAGTGGATGTCGCGATGGCGCACCCACGATACCTGCAATGGAAAATGTTCAGATTGAGTTGTAATTTGTTATGAATTTGCACGTATTAATTAGATGTCTGTTCAGAATGACAGATTTATTAAATACGGAGATTTAAACTTTTAATTTGTCAGTGAAAACTTTGTTTATTGAGTCATCTTCAATTTAAATTTATCTAAAAATATTTTGAAATTGAAAATCCCCTTCATCAACAGTCCCTTTTATTTCAATGGGAATTAAACATTCTCTTTCACCACTCAATAAGATAATTTCTAGAGATTATTTTCTGATCTTTCGTTCATTGACGTCTCACTTTTAACTCGAGAGCTTTCTACACTTTATATAAATAACGTACACAGAATATTTCAGCGGGTGATATTTAGAAAATCACAACCTTTAAATTGCTTCAAGCCAGACACAAACATTTTACGACTTCACAAACGAATAATCTTGAGCCGTAAAACCATATCAAATATCAAAAGCATTAAAATCAATATGCAACGAGAATTTTTCTTCATAAATTTTATTGGAAACAATATATATTTTTTTAATTTTTTTAATTAACCTCGTTTGTTTCAGCATCGGATCCTTTGGCCGCCGCAAAGTTTTTCCAACGAAAATATAATGGAAAGCGCCAACAAAAGCGGCCTTTCGGTTTCATGAAGTTAAACCTTGGCGAAATTGATGTCGTTCGAAATTACTTTGAACCACACGGAAAAGTTGCCCGCGGGGCAAAAAACCCGAAATTCGCACACTGCGAAACAATATTATTACATAATCATATAATATCGGCGACGTCACACGTTACAGCAATGTTATGTTTCTACACCGACGTGGCCATTATGAAATTTAATTAACTCTGTGTGCAAACTTTTGCGGTCGGTACGTTTTTGTCAAAAGGGGCGACACTAGTTCGCGAAGTGAAAATATGGTTCAAATTGTGCAAGCGGTGAAAGATTTAATGTACAGCCTGAATTTGCTGAACGAATTTTCGGTCGTTACTGATCGAGCAGTATTTAATTGGATATTGCCGTGGAAGTTGGCGAACGATTTTGCAGTTTATAAACTGTTCGTTTGTAGTACTTTTTCATCGAGATATAATTAAATTTCACGAACGGTAAAATTGATGTATTCGTAAATTGAATTACAATTCAATATAGTCTGAAACTTTTTTAGATTTAAATGTCTGAAAATAAAAATAGAATACAGAGAAATTTAATAATAAAAATAGACGGAAATTATGAGTTAATAATTCGCAAACTCCCACGTAGAATATAACGTCAAACGAAAATTCTTTACGAACAATGTGGAAATAAATTTTTATATAATATATTATATATTAAAAAAAACATTCCAAGGCTTTGCGGCATCAAGAAAGATTTCAAACGGCTTTTGTGCGTCGATGATCAATCGTCCGAAAAAAAGTCAAAAGGAGCAGAGAATACATTCGGAAATAAAAAAAGCTCACCCGTTCCATCACAACCGTATACGAGAAAATGTCAGTCTGCGAAAAAGGCCGATTGAAATATTTTAAGCTACGTTTTGTTCATTGGTTCGAATGATCGTTTTAAGCTCTTCCCGAAAAGGAGCAGTTAGACTTTACCGCAACGCTATACTCGTATATTGCGAGGATCTTTGTCGAATTTTCGTGGAATTGATCCTTCACCTTTGAGGTGTGTTCCTCGAAAGACGATAGGTTCGAATACATTCTGTCGGTGTATTAATCAAATTTGATGTGTCAGCAATGTAATCACGATAATATGCAAGAATTTCAATTAGATTCTCATTTGAATATAAAGTGATTCAATTATTACGCAGTTTGAATGTGAATTATGTTGTGTGATGTAATTCGCAACGTGACGATTAAACTATTTAATTTAGTTTGAGAAACAAATTACGGTTATTTATCGACTATATAAATTAACAACCTTGACTAATTTCGTAAATTATTATGTAAGTAAATCTTTCCTGATCTAAATTTTGTAATAGGTGAAATATTTTTCTTTTGATTTATTTTCAAGAAAACAAAAAAAAAACTATGAATAATTTTACGTGGAAATAAGTTGATGAATAGTTGCGTCATTTTATTGTTTCAGAATTAAATTTTGTCTTATTATATATAATATTATGTAACAGATGTAAAATTCTAAATTTAAAGCATTCCGATACGTGTCGAAATGGTTTCGTTTCATAGTGGGCGGTTATAAAAGCTAGATATGACAATGATGATACTGAAATATCGGATCTAAATTGTATCCCAGGCTATTTTTATCGACAGCTGAATATATTTGCATAAATTTCAATTGTTGATACGAAAGTACCGAAAACGGTGAATACGTAGTGTTTCGCCGAAAACGAACGTTGCTAACCGAATAAAATGCAAATTGATTATGAGGTCAGCAATTCAGATTAGATTTTCCTCGTTTTCATGTAAATTTCATTGTAACTCGAATTTATTCCGTTCAAAACGGTGGCCCTCGGAAGGAAACGGCTAACGGTCATGAAAACAAAAATTAATAGTCCAGATTATAAACAAGAAAACGTTAAAGGCTCCTAACGGGTCGTATACAATGAAAAACACGAAAACGAGAAAACGATTATTAATAATAAATTCGCACTCGAAAGCACGCCGTCCTTTTTTTTAATCCTATTAACCGTTTAAGACTCTCTTAAATTGTAAACAAGATTTTCGTTTTAATGGGGCACCGCCATTGCTTGTTCGTACCCACTTTTGTACGAAAATATTTCACATCGTGCAATGAGAAATTTTATTTCAATTTCCCAGAACCGTTTCGTTCGAAATTTGCAATATTTAGCTAGCTTGAAATGATCGTTTTCATAGGTCATAAATCACTTCGGAATCGTTCCTATTTTTGACAATGTTTCGATCAATTTTTGCGATTAGTTTTCGATAAAGATCAATCGTAAGTCACGCGAACTGAAACACATGTCGATCGTTAATAAATAAATTATGAATCGGGACAAGTTTATTTGAAACTTTGAAATTTCGAATGAATAAATAATACGGAGATATTTATGAGCTTTATATGTCAGGAAAAAATAAAGAAGATTTATCTCCGTATAAATTTATCACTTTTATACTGTTAAAAGTTTATATCGTTTTATTATACTCGTGTGATTTTCATAGTCGCATTACTTTGACCGACTTTTTTTAAATGTTGAGTGACATCAAAATAATCATCCTTGAGTTTGTTTCGAATTTATTTTTGTTTTTGAAAACGTTCCGGAAAATAAGGAGATATATTAAATACGAGAGAAAACAATGTGGTGTGACACTCAAGCGACAGACAGATGGTCAATTGATTCTTGGGAAATTGTTGAAGACTATAAAAGAAAAGTACGACGTTAGATGCTGTCAAATTAACGAAGAGCTTTTGATTTAATGGCTCGAATAAAAGGCTTCGTTGGATTCGCCCAGTAAAGAAAATTATTAATAACATTCAAAGAAAGTAAAAGTAAAGACAAAATTTATGAAACAATACGAAGAACTCATCAAAAATCTAATTAATATATCATTATAAGCAATATGAATATGTTTTGTAGTTGATTGGGAAATACTTATATAATATGTATTGAATATTGAAAGTTGATAATTTCGTTCATTATTCGTCAATTGACTTCGCGTTTCATTCAAATATTAGTCGATTCATTATAACAGTAATATATTGTGAGCTTTTGAAAGGGTACGAAATTGATGAATGGGTTTCATTAGCGTTCGCACACAAGACTTTAATGTTTGACTTATTAAGCACAAGTTTGACGCATTCGATCAACGTCTAGAGTCTAATTATATTATTTTTGACCGAACCAAAACTTTAAAAGTATAAATTTTTAATGAATTTCAGCATTATTTGCGACGAAAAATTGTTAAATCATTTTAATTTAAATATCATCGCGAGATTTTCTCAATAAATCATGGGATCCACCATTGATAATCAACCGAGATATGTTTGTCGAAATTATTAGATCGTCTCGAATCTTTACGGCATAATTAAAACTCGATTTCGGTCGTCCCAAAATGGAGAGATAATTTTAACACGCTGAAGAGGGATAGAGAGTTTCACTAATCGAAATCGATGAATTTATAGAGGACGTTCCAGTGATTCAATTTATTCTACTTGTATTAAATTTTCATTATAACTTTTGATACCTTATCAATGACCACTGTAGTTAAGTGACAAATGATGCTGTCAATACATCATTGCTTCCAAATACAATTTCGACGTTAATAAAGCTAACAATTTCTAATACAATATATTCATGAACCAACTAAAAAACGAAACTGTTCCATATTATATACAAGTTTCGAATATTTTCTTAGCGTATTTGTTTTGCGTCATATTGCCGGGTTAGAAGCGTGTCATTATGCGAGTCGGAAGAGCGAGCGTGTAATACAACTCGATCGTTTTCCTTTGTTTCTACTCATTCTTTCCCCCATTCGGCCGTAATATATGGGACGTGTCTTTCCCTGGGAAAAAAGCGAATAGCGAAAAAAGCACTAGCAAAAAAATGAGAGCTCCTCGGATGTCCTACACGCGCCGAAACCGAAAGAAATAACTTTTATCGGAAAAGAATAAAAGGGCGCGCGCGGTCTGGCGCTCGTCAAAGTGGGCTCGCTGTCAAATTTTCAATCACAAGAATCGATTTCGAGAACGCTTCGGTAAACGAACTCTATGGCCGAGGACGTTCCTCAAACCGCTGGATTTGAAAAGTTTAAGGGATGCTCGTAACGTCGGAGAATTCGCGTAAAAAAACGGCGACGAGCTCGCATGTAAATGGGGTTTTATTGGAATATTTCATTGCCTTGACGCTGGTATTATTTTCTAAAAGAATGTTATTTATTATTTTGGTTATTTCATGTATAATAATCTGAGATAGTTTTTTTATTTATTTTATGCAGTCGATATTTAATCGAATTTATTGCATGAAGCACAACTTTTCATACTATTTTTTATTTTTATCGTTTTTAATGCATTGCCTATATGAAATGCTATTTTCAATATGATCAAAATCAATCCAATATAAAATATTTTGATTAACTTGCTTATACGTCACGAGTGTCACGACTGCAACTGAAATTTTGAAAGGCATCAAACTAAACTTCTAAACAAGTTTCGACGTATTAAATCATCATACATAATAACATCCATCGTTCTAAAATTTTAACAAATCACTCAAATTCAACAATAGAAACAAACCAATTGACATTCTAAATAAACACGTATAATATTTTCAACAGAACCTTCGATTATTTCGACCCCTCCGCACAATAAAGAAGCTTCTCAGAAGAAGAAAAAATAGCTTATACCCAAGCGGAGAGAATCGTTCATTATTCCCGGCGATTTATAAGCGGCAAAGTTCCCTCGATAATCGCGTCGTAAATATTATATATTAGCTTCTGGCCTAGTATATATACAGACGGAGGTATAAGTGATCGATTCTTATTGTTTTCGGAATCCGGTCAGCAAATCACGGTAACGTACGAGCGAAAGTTTTGATAGCGGCGCGCCTACTTTCTCCCACTAAGAATGGGGCGCGATTAAATTTGAACGATAGGTAAATAATGGTAAGAAGCTTTCAGGCGGCTTTGAGTGGACCACCGCTCCTCTCAAACTTTTTTCATGAAGTGGTTTTTCAAGAAGGCTTTCGGCGGAAAGTTCCGAGGGAAAAAATGGCGAGAGTTTTCCGTCGTATGAGTGCGCGCGTGAAGAGAGTTCATGATTATCTTATTTGTATATAATATATCTTGGGTTGAACTTTGTGAGATTTATGTGTATTAAATCGTTAATATTATATATTATTATATTTCAATTGCTTTGTAGAATTTTAATGTGAAATATTTGAGTTTGATCGAAAAATCTAAATTAAAATCCACAGTATTGAATATAATATATAATACGCGAAATGTCAATTGAAAATAACGAGGGTCATAAAAATTTTAAAACTTATCGAAAAGTTTTCCAATTTATATGAAACTCAAATTGTGAGTTATTTTCAAAATAATTGTGTCTTAAATTTTCAAAGTTAACATCAATATTGATTGAATAATTTTTAGTTTCGATTCAAATATTGTTCGAGCGTTGAAAGATTGTTTCGAAAACGTCAAAATTTTGTATAATATATTTCGATTTCCATAAATATCACACCAACGTTTGATATTCACAAAAACTTTCGACCACTCAAGATTTCACAAAACATTACAAGGGTCTAGAAAGTTGACTGAAAAGCTCGCGAACTATTCACATTTCGACAGTACGAAAATAACTTTTAACAACGAACCGTTCAAATACCCAACATTTCCATCGCAACTACGACTGCGAAAGCCTCATTATCTCCATTAGACAATGACTCCGACAGAACAAATACGATTAACTCATCCTAGCCAAAACCCGGAACGCTCGTCAAACACATCACAATAGTGCCGAATATTTCCGTCAATCGTTCCATAATTAATTCGAGTCTCGCGCTCTCGGAATAATTGGCTAGAGTCTATAATCTCATTAATAGATATAGAGGAGCACTTCATGAATATGAAAAGCATTTACATACGAGCCCGACCGAAACACGGCAATCCTTTTTAGGTCTCGAATTTTCTAAGGTTTTAACGCGTAACCCACTCGACGAAAGAGGATTATGTTTTATTATGGTAGAACGAACGGTTCGTCGGATACTGCGCCCATGTTATTATACGTGTATAAGCGTATTTCCATTATAATGTACTATACGTGTTTGTGGCGAGGAAAAAGTTTTCGGTAACTCTTAAAAAGCGCTTTGTATTCATCAAAGATAATGCGATGAGATTTTTTTCGCGTCGTTGCGCGAATTTTGCGCCCGTCAAACCGATTTTTTGCTAAAACTGTCCAATATCCGCATCAAGTTGAGCTAAATACGTATATAGTACGGCACAGTGAAAAACT
This sequence comes from Hydropsyche tenuis, assembly GCA_009617725.1. NCBI lineage: Eukaryota > Metazoa > Arthropoda > Insecta > Trichoptera > Hydropsychidae > Hydropsyche > Hydropsyche tenuis. The sequence goes on from VTON01000066.1 coordinate 1,015,163, forward strand.
TTTGTGTTTAAATTGATAAATTATCATTTTGTATAAAGGGAAAGTTCGTTAATCTTGACTGGAAATATAAATTATCGAACATTGCAGTAGACGACTCTGAGGAATAAATCCAAAAACAATTGCATCCATTTATCAAAGAAAAATGATGAAACATCATTTTATATATTGAAACAAACTTGTCTTTGGATCTCATGATGACTTATTGTGATGTATGTAATTCCATTGAAAATGATATTTGAAATATTTGCATTGTTCATAATAATAGCTGTAGTATATTTATATTTTCGACGAATGTTGAATGTTAAGTACGCAAACATTGGTGAATCCTTAGGTAATTGATCAATGGCATTGTAATCCTACGAATGTTTCCCAATATTAATCCTGGTTAAAATTAAACGACAATAATTTATTATGTAATCCTCTTAATATGCTCGTGCAGACTATTATAGAAAGCTAACTAATACGGCAAATAAATGATACGAATGGTAAATATAAAATTCATATGATTATTTTCGTTAATAAGATACATTTAGGTGTTTCAGTATTGGAAATAAATTTTACTCTAACACAATATCGAATATCTATAGTTTGAAAATACAATACGAACGTAATATTCAATAGAGTTGAGTTTAACGTCACATTAATGTGCTAGTCGATTTGCAAAATCATAGTTGATTTGAAATCAAATAAATTTTTGATAACGTTTAATAAATAATCGTATTCGATTTCCATATCTAAAACATAATATAAAATATTAAAAAATATCGAAACCAATGAAAACACATATTGTATTTTGAATCAATTCGTTCGTGACTGAATAAAGTGGTTGATAACTCATTCGATCATTTTTTTCGCTGAGATGATATCTCAAAATAATATTATTGACTCGGCAAGAACACGAACGTTTTCTGAATTAAATATTTCGCTATCAAATCAAATTTATACATAATACCAAAACAAAAACTAATCAAAACTGATTGATTGAACACACGGAAAACCGTCAACAAATCATCAAGATACCACAAAAATAGAATGACTAGTTCAAAAATACTCACAGTCCTATTTCCCAATCCTCTGACTCTGCACAACAGCCTGACAGGCTGGCCCACGAGTCCTGTTAAATTAGTGGGAACACTCAAGTCGAAATAAGGAGAGGACCCAACTGCTGGTTGCTCTTGCAGAAACTCGGTCAAGAATCTCCTGGATGCACTTCCAATAGGTGCAGATCCAGCTCCACTTCCTCCACTGTCACAAACTGCCAAACAAAAGAAAAATCCGATTAGATTCAGTACATAAAGATATCTCAAACATTCGAAAAGATAAAAGGATCGAATCGAATCCTCGAACAACAAAGTACGCGCAAATCCGTTTAGTTTTTCATTAGGCAAGCACATGTAGATTATCTGCAGACTTTTTCAGCATTGTGCCGAGATTTCATCGTGGGTGTATTCGCAATGTGCGAGTGTCGGATACGTGAGTGGGTAAAGATAATCGGATAAAGCGCGACACTTGATTTATGAGCGCGCAACGCTGAAGGGAAAGCGAACCGAGTAAAAAGGTGAATAATGTACGAGAACATACGCAACAATGTGCGATTCCGTGTTTTTCGGTATGTAGTTTGTGTGATTTTGGATTTTGAGGAGTGTGTAGTTTGTGCGGTGGAAGTTTTGTTTTCGGTTGAACGAAAGGCGTGTGCTTAAGTTTTGTGTCAGGGTCAGAGGTGTGTGTTTTGTGTTTCGATACGGTTTTGGTTTGATATAATTTGATGTATGGATATTTTTGTGAATTGAAATCGTTTGAAGTTTTATATCTCAAAGAATCTTAGCCACTTTCATAAAATTTGAGAAAACCTTTTCAAAGAAATGAGATCTTTTATTATGTAATGATTCTAAGAAAACATTATATAAGTTTCTCATTAGAAAAATAATTTGAATATTCTTTTGCTTTCATAATTTTATTTTTTATTTTTGTTGAATTGTCGCCGATTTTAAATTGCTTTTTTCGGTCAATCCAAAAGCGAAAAATCCGAATAATTGAAAAAAAAAAACATAATAATTGTGAATTTATTAGAAAATAAATTAAATATTTTTTTTATATTTTTCGTGTGTATTATAATTATACATAAAATTTGAGTATTTTTTAAATGTATTTGCGGTCTATTTATTTTTACTATTATTAGTTATTTGATACTGACAAAATTTGTGAACATAATATAAAATTGCCATGGTAGTGTATTCATCAGTTGCTAAAATAATATTATAATTATTGAAGTCATAATTTATAACACCATCTGTGAGAAAATTTTTAACTCCAAATTTTTTTTAAATAAAATTCCTGTCAGGTTTTAGTTTGATCACTCTCATAGTTGAATCTGTCATGAGTCCGTATAATTTTTTCATTTATTCGTAAATTTTTGGATGCGTCTTATGTAGAAGATCGTAAAATCTGCTATTTAAAAAAAATTTTTTTTTGATAAATCTGAATAATCGAAAATCCGGTTAATCGAGGTCCGGATAAAAGAGGTTCTACTGTACGCATCTATTACATAAAATCCGAAACGTATAATATTAAAAACCAGAAAATTCGATTACGATTCATTTAGTTAAACATTTCAAAACCGAAACGCAACTTTGCAAAAAGGAAAAGGTACCATCGTATATAATTTTTCTTCGACAACATACAAGAGACAGTTTCAGAATCGGGAAAATTAACCGCGTTCACTTTGCGGCGGAACATCCGACGCGGAAAATTGTGGATCGTCTCGAAATAATAATGGAAAACAAATATTTGGGCGGGGAAAATTCGTGGAAATCTCGAGCGAGTGCTCTTTTAAGCAGCAAGCTGGTACGTTTGTGGTTGATCCAATCAAATTTGACGTGATTGTTCTACGCCATTTTGTTTCAATCCTGCCCAAATATTGTTTGTATTGTATCTGCGCGAACGACGTTTAAATCGTTTGTGTGATTCGTGATAATATCGGCATATGGGTCGTGACCTTTTGTATTGTTCAGTTCTATTATCAAAAACTTTGATATAATATAAATAGATTAGTTAATCGTGAAAAGTTGAGTCAAATCAAGTCGTTTCAATAGAAATTTTTATGTGCTTTTGAGGGTTCACAAATATCGAGTGCTTAAATCTAATTTATGATTTTGAATACATGTCAATATTTGATTCGAAATTATAATGAAGAAATACGACCGTAATTCGAATAAGCAACAAACAAAAACGGGAAAGTAGGCCCATTGAAACAAACCGTACCACTAATCCAAGTGGTACCGCGACAATGACGAAACTATCAAAAGATCGTTCATATACAAAGATCTAAAATTATATTTATATAATGAATTATACATATATCATTATTTCATGAAAACCATAAATACGTTCGAGAAATGCATGAATTATTACACGTAATTTCGAAAATAATATATTTTTATTTTTAATATAAAATTTACGTTAATGTGCAAATTACAGTTAAAACTTCAACACTTTTCTTACCGATTAATCTAAATAATTGCCTTTAAAGGGTCAAAAATTATATTTTTTCTTCTGAAAAATATTTTTCAGTCGTAAACAAGAGTCAGAGTGTCGCAATTAACGAAGTTATTAGACTGAAGTAAAACCTGTGAAGATGTTGAGAGTTTTTTGGCTTCGTTGTAGAAAAGGACGTTAGACTGGCGTCGCCAACTGTTCTGCAACTTCCGAGACGTATAAATCTTCGACGTTGACTTTCTTATATAATTTAATTTACAAGCATTTCAACTGCGGCGAGGAAATGAAAGCGTTGGGAAATTTTAACGAAGACGTGTTGTCTTTGTGCAGACTCGAGCTAGTTTTCAAACGGTAGATTATATTTTACGATCAATTATCATAGAATAAAATTTGAAATGATTTCATCACTCAGCTGAATTTACATTCGAGATAGTTTTCATAAACTTCTAAAGTAAACAGCGCAAAGTTCCAGCGTAGTTTAAAGTTTAAACAGCTCCAAATTCAAACACAAACATCACAGACCGAGCGAAAGTGCCCAGAATCACTCCGACGTAACACAATTTCGAAACGCAAATTTTCGAAAAAACCCTAATGAAAACGAGCGAGTTTTAATCAAATTTCTCCACAGCTTAAGATCCAGATCTTTCGCAAAACGCCAAGAACAAATCCGAAATCGAAGCGATAAATCTGTCGCGCGATAGTTTCCCGCATTTGAATCCGGGACGCCATTAAAACTTCGGCGCGATTTTTAAACTTTTCGCAATCCCTTGCCTGAACCGGGCCTGAACCCCCTGAACCGGGACACCATAGACATAAATAAAACGCCATATAAGGTCTTGGCTTTCCGATCCGTCCGGGCTTAATCAAGAGCCGGCGGCCAACTTCGCGCGAGTTTCAAATTGAGTTGGCCGCCGTATTTCGCTATCCAATCCGAAAAAGAATTAAAACGAAAAACAGAAATGAAATTTCGAAATAAAAATTCTCGCACGCGGCACGTAAAAGATGGGATGTGTATTTTTTTTTGGGAAATTTTCGCTTGTGTATTTTTAATTTGGCGACGGTTCCGGGGAGGTGGTCTCAAATTTGATTTTTTTTCGGAATCAAATTTTTTATATGATTACGTAAAAGTACATTTAAACAATGAATTTAAAAAATAATCAATGATTCTTTACTATTCTATACTACATAATATCAATTATACTATTCCATATATTATAATTAATGATACTATACTCACGTTTCAAACTTTTTAACTCCAAATTCATCTATCTGTTATATGTAGTAATTAAAAAGATATTTCATCGATTACTATGATAAAAATCTGAATAAAACTTTTCAATGGTTGAATTTGACATTAAAAGATTTAATTTGAAGTGGAAAAACCTGCAGTAAAAAATAATATGTTCAATAATTCGAACAATCAAGTACTTAGTTATAATTGTTTCATAATGAAAATCGATTGTTTGATTCTAATTTTCAAAACAAATATCACTTAGAACTATTGAAACACATTGACAATTATAAATTGATGTGATTGAATTGCAGGTAATCGAAAAGCAATTATGCAAACTGGATATATTCTGAACACTACAGAGAATTCACTCAGGCGCATCAATGTCATTGGATTAATTCCACGTGTGTCGAATATAAATTGTATCAAATATTTATTTTTGACATTTTTTTAGTCTGAAATAAAAAAAGCAAATATTTTATTTTGCATAACGATTCAAACATTCGATTGAACGTTCGAAATTTAAAAATTCAGAAAGGATGCGCATATGTTCATAGTCGAATAGTTTCATATGTATAAAATTTTCATTCGCCTTTTCACAAACCGTATATATGAATAATAAATTTATTAATGAAAAAAATAAAATCTAAGCTTTTTTATATCATATACACTTAAAAAAAAAATCAATTTCAATATATTCGATAAAAAGTGATTATTGACCCGTGTCAAATATTTGAAAAAATGCGCTTTTCGCTCTGTTGACTATCGTCCGGTTCATTTTTCAAACGAACGGTGCTAATTCGAAAAACATAACGCGGGAAAAAAATATTCGAATCAGCGAGTAATTTGCGCCCGATCGTCGATCGGACATATGCAAATTCTGCGAATTCGAAACGAAATTTTCCGATATGTCGATTAAAAGCGAATCAATTCGTCGCATATTTTATGAGCAAGCTCAAAAGTTTTCTATAATTCGATCAAAATATATTTTCGACGAATGCAAATACGACCAATCGCTAAAAATCGACCCATAACATTTCGAAATTGAGCTATTAGCATTTAATCTGAAATATCTGTTTCGTATTTATTTTTATTTGAAAAACGATTTTTCTGCATTCGAGTGGCGTGATTTTTGTAGATTCTATCGCGATTTTTCCGAACGACTTTCATACTTAAAGCTGTAATGGAATAAAAAAATGCGAGTTCATGCATTGGCGACATGCGACCAATTCTGGGTTATTATTAATTTTTTATGTTGTGTTTAGACAATTTTTTTATTCGTTTCCGCGTTTTATTCGGTTGTTCCACATAATTGCTATTGGCTGTTTTGGCGTAATGCGGTTGTTTGGCAAAAGAAACTGTATCAGAAATCGAGGAAAAAAGCGACGTTTATTACAAAGCGCTATTGTATGTGTCTACGGTGTATAATATTCAAATAAATTAACATAACATTCACGTTACTGCTTTGATTAGCATCAACTTAATATTTTTACAATAAAATTTAAATATTTGGATTAAATCAACGTACATTCAAGTGCTATAAAGTGGTATTTAATTAAATAATTATTAAAATTAGATGCGATAATAATAACGCATACTAAACAACGTTAATTTCAAAATATATCAACAGCGAATTGAAAACAAAGATTATTATAAGCTATTTTTTAAAGCAAACCAATTTTGATTTAATCTTATTAATATAATATTTTGAAAACTTTTATCGAAATAAATATCTTTGCTACTTCAACTTGTTACAATTATTAAAGAAAAAATATTTTAATTAAAATAATTTAAAAAATTCGAATAAACATAGAACCGAAACTCAAATTTGAATTTTTAAAAATAACTTTTGATTATTGAACATTTTTGAAAACTTTTGTATAAATATAATAATCAATTTGTTTCTTGACGTGTTTCTAGATGTTATAATTCATTCAAAAGATTCTGAAAATAAATTTATACTATTACAAATATTATATACATTAATGAAAACGATGCAATTGCGAACTTTGACATCGATATAAATTTTCCTCATATGAAAATTTAAAACGTCAAACAATATCAGATAAAAACATATTTAGCCCAACTCGAAAAAGCAAAACTTACATTTCGAACACGCTACACACAAAACCAATTAATCACAAAACCGAACTCCGATAAACTGCACTCCCGAAAACAAAGCCCAGTCAGACAGAGCACGGCCCGATTTTAATCCGGTTTTTTTCAGACTCCGCGACAGTGTAGCCTGCGAAAAAAATTTCATCCGTTCCGAGAAAGATTAGAGCCGCCGAAACGAAAACGAAACAATAAAAAAACCTCTTTCCCGTCTGTCGTATCGCAAATGCATCCGACTGCAGTCTGGCTGCGCTCCAGCGCAGTGGGACAAACGAGTGCAGATTAAGGCCCGACACGCCAAATGAATGCTAATTGTTCGCCGGTCAACTTTTTTGGGTTTTTTCTGTGTATTTTTTTATTTGATTTGGTATTATGTACGTTTTTGGATGTTGAAGTTGTGCTGCATTTATGTTTCGATCGTTAAACGATTTGGAGTTAAATCGAAGTTATGTTCAAATATAATAAATATAAATGTAAGAATACGGTTTGGAAAATAAAGAAAATCGTGTTAAGTTTAGAATTGCTATAAAAATTGGAAATCTATTGAAAAAAATTATGAAAAATGACATATTTTAAAGTGATTTATCTGTAAAAATAGTCAAAAAATACGCAAGTCATATATTTTTCATGTTACATTAGAGAAAATGTAAAAAATAACATATTCGTCATTTGTCAGATTTTTTTAAAGCTTTTAATAGTGCTTTTAAGTGTTCAATTCAATAATGCTTACATAGCTTATGTAACCTTTTTAAAAATAGGTGTAATAATATATATGTATGTATTATAATTATATTGTAATAATAACATCAAGCTTAATCTAATCAAATCAAACTAGGCCAAATTAAATTTATTATAATTAACTATGTAGAACTAAAATCTATTTGTTTTGTTGGTTATATTAAAAATAACAATTGAGAAAACATGTTATAATAATTATATTATTTAAACGTATTTTTATAAAAATTTTAATTTTCAGTTTATAAGATTCAGTTTTCAGTTTATAAGATTTTTGAAATGTTGACTAATTAATCTTGAATATTTTTTTAATTAATTTAAATCTCCTTTTACAATTATAGAACCACCAAAATTTATCATATTTGATTCAATCATCAATCTTAACCATATCTAAATCCTTGAACTCAAACATACAAAAAAACAAACAATCTTTTCACTCTCAGTATGTCACTGTCCATGCGAATTTGGTACCCTTGCAATATAAATCGCGCACGTTTCTATTATTTCGATTCGCTTTTTTAGAATTTCGGCAATTGTGTGCCCTCGTTCGGACTCGGGAACGTTTTGTCAAGATGGATTGTATTGCAGTTTTTCGTCCGAATGCAAACAGAGCGTGTAAAATTCAGCAAACGCCAGCACGTTTTTGTTTTTTTCGCTCACGGACGAATGCGGCTTTTTCGATTGCGCAAATATCGAAAATGGTTCTGTTTTCGTTTACGTCAACAAGGAATAAATACGCGTCGTGTATCGTAGATTTGAACAATTGAATCATGCTTGATTGATCGACTCACTCTGCTGAAAATTTTATGATGTAAACATAATATTCGTAAATTATCTATCATACTTATTAACATATATAACAGAAAGTTTCCTATCTGTTTGCTACGATTTTTTTGGAAATATAACTTTGTCCTTTATAGAAAAAATGGTGAAAGGTCTTGGAGAGCTAAAATTTTGTCGGGTATCTTAAAAAAATTCAGTTTTTCGCCATAAAAATGATAATATAATGTGCCGGCGTCACGATTGATTGTGACAATAATTCCAATCGATAAACAATTTATTTTCGCAAAGTCCCAAGCACGCTGCATACTACCCGCTACTAATGCATAAAATTTACTTGAATAAACACGCGCATTATGATAAAACATTGCAAAAATTAATTCCGACAAACGACAACCCTTCACAGCACTCGCGTAATTTACACACCGAACCCGGCAACAAAGCCTCCGAAGAAAAACACGAATGAAAAAAGGAAAAAGCACACCCACACACGCGCGCGACATACGAGGCTTTCCCCGATGAGTTTTCGCAGATGTCTTCCATTTCGCGACTTTTTGTCTCCGAGACCTCGGGGGCCTGACGGGCCCCTGAAGACCCACCCCTGCCCGGGCCCTGGAGGACCGATCCTGCAGACCCTCAGCCAGGATCTGAAGGGTTGAAGGGCGGTGGGCGGCGGTTGGCAGCCGCTCATGAATATTGATGTTGCGGTGCGAATCTGCCATGCCACTCAGAAAGCTGGGCTCAGGGTGAGGCGTTCGTGTGAATTTCAGGCGTGAGGCCAATAAGTTGCTTGATTGTTTTTTTTTACATGACGTTTTTTTAAATTGGTATGTGTTTTAAATTTTATATGGTAATTGTTTGGATAAATTAAATGAAATTTTTTTTATTGAAGTTATGAGACAATTGGCGTAATCAGTCGATGAATGTTCATCGTTAATTAATATTAGTTTGGGAAAGGACGATCTTCAATATTGAAACTTTTGAAGAATGATTTTATTTTATCATCAAAAATTACATTATCAATGTTTAAAATTTTGTTGAAATTTTATTAAATTGCTTTCAAACATAACAAAAAAAAATTCGAACATTTAATAGTATCAAAAACGACTTATACTATGAATGATATTATATTTTCAATACAGATACTACAGCTTTTGTACTTCAAATTTAATCTTTATGACATTTAATAGTAACAAAAACGACTTATACTGCAAGGTGTAAATTATATTATATTTATAGTATAATTTACACATATTATATTTACATATTCACATATATATTTACATATTTTACATACTATATTTTAATATAATTTATTTTAATTTATTTAATTATTTTATATTTATTATTATTATTATATTTACACTACAGACACTACAGCTTTTATAGTTCAAATGTTTAAACCTCATATTAAACCCTTTAAATATAAAATTCAACCTTTTAAACATCACATTAAACCTTTTATAAATCAAATTCAATCATCCCAAATTTATTTTCTTCATTTTTCAATTTTTTTTATGACTCGATGAAAAATTTAAAAGAAACTTTAGCTACATATCCATGATACTTTTTTTCAGATTGATTTATTAAAAAATGTAATTAATTATGTATGTAAAAGTATGTAAAAAATACCGAATTATCAAAGTCAAATTAAATAATAGATAGTAATACATTTCATTGATTACTATGACAACGGTCTTAATAATACATTTCAGATGGTTGAATAAAAATTGTAAAAGGTTTAATTTGAAGTTTAAAAAATTGGATTTGATTTTAAAAGTTTGAATTAGATGTGTACAAGGTTGAATTTGGAGTATAAAAGCTATACATCTTATCAGTTTTAATAAAAAATTCAACGATAAACCCCTACGAAAACCCAATCCCGAATTTTATTTACCCGCTGCAAAAGCAACGATCGTTTTTCATGCTCTTCCCAATAATGCGTCGTGGGACGTCTCCTGGCGGAAAACTCTACATATAATACAACTAGCACCGCCTTTCACGCGCGTGAAAATCCGCGGAAAATGGAAAGCCGACGCGATTTGTGACGCGCTCGAGTCGATTTTCGCGCCATTTTTCGCGTCAATCCGGCGACGTGTCGAAAAATAATATGGTGATTTATGCAAATGGCCGACGCTCTCGCTGCGCAAATATCGACGAGCTTAATATTCATATTTGGAGCGCGAAAGTCGAAACAAAAGCTCCTGATGGATGTTTAGTATGTCGGCGGAATGTTGTGGATTTTTTTTGTACTTTGGATAAGTTTAGACATGTGTAATGTGTGAGTTTAGGTTGATGTATACGGTTTAATATCTATAATGCGCATCATTTGTATGATATAATATTATAATGTAATATTTATATAGAAAAAGGTTTTTTTTTAAATTCAGATAATTTATATTATTTTGCTATAGGAAGAAAATTTCTTTCGAGAAATTGAATATTGAAAAATTTTCTTCTTAAATAATCTCAGAAGAATATTATAACTCATTTGAGTAAAAATTATTCTAAATATTACTAAATTATAGCCATTGATAGAGACTATTATATCAAACATGATTTTTTAATTTAATTAATAATAAATGACACCTATCTAATACTTAATAACTATAAATCTTTCTACAATTCAAAAGAGTCAATCAAGTATAATATAATAATTTATTCAAATAGTTTGAATAATAAAATGATATATTTATGATTGATGATTTAGTCCGAAGTTCAGTTAAAAATGATAAATGTGTATATTTCTTCAAAAAATTTGAATTTTTATTCATTAAAATCATAGATATGAGACATTTTATAAAAGTACTCGGTACATTCAAATGAATCTCATTCTCCTTTCAAACATTGTTTTCAAAAAAAAAACATTTCTCAACTGAAAACAACATTGCCCATAGACATTGTCGTCGACGATACTCGGCAATGAAATTACGCATGTTTAAAACAGCGATAAAGCATATTCAAAAATACGTTTCCTTCTCGAAATGCGCGCTCTCGGTACACACAACAACACTGTACAATTATGTCGACAGCATAAATCATTTTTATTATATGAGAAAAAAAAGTAAACTCGGTCTGTAGAAAAAAACCCATACCGTACGTATACGGTGAGTGAAAAGATACGTACAGACAGTGAAAAATCCTTTTAAATTGCCTCCGTAATATCCCTGAAACACGGCGAAGCGCTATTTATGGAATTATGACTTTTTTATATGCGTATAGCGAAATTTTTATGGGGGCAGCAGGTGAAAACGCAAATGTTAATCTCGTGTAATGTGTGAGAGTGTCCTCTTGACTATATGGAGGCGTTAAATATAAAACGCATTATTTAAATAATTTCAGATGCTTGAGGGTTTTATGAGGGCGTCGTATAGTTTGGTTATGTTCGAGGTGAGTTAATAGAATTGTTGAATCAAAGGATTTCCGTATAGAGTTTAATTCAAACTAAATAGTTCAGTGGAATAGTTGAATTTAAATCAAGTAAACAAGATTTTCATTTTCGTTGATACTCATGAAATTTTTAAGCTACCTATCAAATTTTTTCAGCACAAATTTTAATTAAAAAATATAAAAAAAAACTATATTTTTATCGCTTGAAATATCATCCAATTACCGAAAATTATATGAAATTTCACATCAAAAATACGTATATACTAATCACTAATTTCATGTTTGATATTATTGCTATTCGTCTCGTTGTATTTTTAATTAAAGCCAATTAGCTAATTGAACCGTTGGCCCGCCAGGGTCGGATTAAGGCGTTATGCCCATTTGGCCGGCACATATTAGTGCCGCCTCTGGGTCATGCAATTGTAATTATACTTTTCATTTAATTATTCAACGTCATCTCGTGATTTACGACCCTAAGTCACATTCGAATAAGAGCTAATCCTCTACGGAAAATAATCGAACTGTAACTTATTATTTACTAATGAATTCGGTTTACATTTTGAACAAGACTTAGCATATATGAATAAAATCGTTTCACAAATTATTCAAAATTGAATTTATTTACTGAATTATTCATAGTTTCCGTTAATTCTATACAAATTAATTTCATAAATAGAGCCGGAACATATTCAAACGTTTGTACATGCGAAATTACATAAGCACATTCAATCGAACGATTCCAGACAAAAATGGACGCGTACAACGTCGAAGCTCAGATTATATCACTATCGAAGAAAAACCCCAAGAAACACACATGGGATCTCTGCTTTATTTTCTCTCGACTTTCGTACGTCTTTCATATTTGTGTTGAGAACGACGAGAAGCCACAAAGACATCGCGAGAGAGAAAGATCGCACTGCTCCTCCTCCCGCCATTATATCATATCTCGAATATTATTATATATTGCGACAAAAGGACCAAAAAATATCTATAAATATAAATTTATTTTTTTAAATGTTCATTTTTGATTAAAATTAATGAAAAAATTAACTGTTATGATTAGGAAGGCTACTACCGATAAATAAGCTAACTAGTAAATGACCCAAATAACAGCTCGATAATTTACCGGTAAATTTTGATCAATTTAGTTATAAAAAGAAACAAAAAAAATACTGATAAATACTGGTAATTTTGTTCTTAAACTTCTGGTCTTTTATTCTATTTTCAGGCAATACTAAAGGGATTTTAAATTTTAAATGTTTATTTTCATGTGTTTATTTTTATAATATATTTTTCATATCGAATCATCTTTATTGCAGTGATTTTGATTTTTAAATTAAATTAAATATTTTTGTAAAAAAGTCCATTTTTCCTTTTTTCTTATTAGAGTACTCAGTTGATCCTCCAATTAAAGGACTTCACCCACTAAACAGCTTGACACTGATTCAATCGCTTTGAGCAAATAAAAAAAAATGTTTTAAGCAGTTTTTTTACGAGCCTGATATAAAGTAATAATATTCTCAAAAATTAAGCTTACGTGTGATTAGTTTTAAAATTTAATAAAAATATAGATTTTTTTTGGATTTTCGTTGTGGGTTTGGAGTTTGTCCCTGGTTTTTATCATAATTTTATTTACCCGTAAATCGGTAATTAGTAAAAAAATTACGAGATTACAGATAAATAAAAATTTCGGTGAATTTGGCCTCCATAGTTATGATTGATCATTGAAAATTTTAATATTACCCATCTTTCATAAACTTTGTATGAAATTTAAATTTTTTTAATTCAAAATTTATATTTTTGAGTGATTCTATACATATAATGTATCAAACAGACGTCTATGAGTATTTCAAGAGCGTGTTCACCTCTTGAAAGTTCAGTATCGACTTCGAGTGGGACGAAATGTGCGACAACTTTTCGCGAGTTCGCGTGCGGCAAAGTCCGCTCGCTCTCTTTGTCACGGACAAATTTACACGTGCGAATTCCCGCACACTGTTTTGCCTTTTATTCGTTATGCAAACTCTCAATGTATGAATATGATGGGAATCTTTTATGAGCCTTGTTGAACTTTGCCATCCGGTAGAAGCGACTGTTCCGTTTCAGGTTAATGATTTCGAAATCACAAATTTTATATTATATATTCGAAATTGATGAAGCGACAAATTTCCATAGCGAACACATTATTTAATAAACGTCCCACATTCAACAACTAATTTCACATTCAAATTAACATTATACATCATAAAATATTAAACACAATCATTTTCGAGCGGTTGAACAAGACGAATATGCAAAAAAAAACATAGAAAATTAAGTCAACTCCGATGCGGAAAGAAAAATGCGAAAAAAACGTAATACGGGCACGCTCCTAACACACGCATTATAATATGTACGATATATTAATAATATATTCCTTAATGCGACGTAATGTCACGTCCAATGACAGATATGAGTAATCGCCGAGAAGCCGTCATAAAACTGAAGCCAAATTGAGCTTGAAAATAGCCTGAAATAATCTGGAAAAATATATATTCCGTAATGTATGCGCGCGGATACGTCGCGGCACGTCTGCGATCGGGACGCTTCATGCGTCCTTTACGATCGCAATATTTTACATACATTGCCGAGAAAGGAGGAAAAAAATTGGGCGAATATGGGTTTTATATGTATTTTATAAATGGTATGAGGGATGTGTTGCTTTCGATTCGGAATGAGAGAAAACTTTGGAGATAATCTATGTCTGTTGGGTGTAATTGTGGGTACTTGTAGAGGAAACTGTGTTTGAAATCAATTTGGTTTCACTTTCTTTAATTTTATTATCGAAGTGTACCAGAAATTATTGGAAAATTTTAAAATCAGATTCAGATCAATAGATTTTTATGTTTCGAATTATTTATGGAGAAAATTCCAATTGAAATAATTTTTTTTTGTCGGTCTACCAAATATAAAATTTCCGATTGATTCTAAAAATATATTGCTCACTAAAAATTCTATAATAAATAAATGAATCATGAAATCCAATAACGATTTTTAGTATTGAAGCACTAATAAATTTTTTTTTGATACAAACGATAAGGCAATGAAAATTTTATAGTAAAATTCCTTTAATGTACATATTTATAACTAAAACACTTTTGATTGATTAAAAGTCATAAAATTTAATCTTAATTAAAATTCATAATCAAATATAAACTCGATATTCAATTACAATTACAATAAAAAATTACATATCATAATAATGTATCGCGTAAAGTTTATGTAACAGGAGGGATGGTGAATAATGAATATCCCTTCGATAAATATCATAATATTTTGATTTCCATAGATAACATAAAAGTTATATAAGTTCAATGAATATCAAAAATTATTTAGGAAAACTGCCTATTCAGGTAAAATTTATATACTTTCTTTTTCATACCGTGTGAAAAAGTGACATCGCGTGCGCAAGACATCTTAAGAATTATTATATTTTTCGTTTCAGAAATTCGCAATCAGAATCTTTTATCGAAAATGACTCAATCGAGCGCGACGGATACGAAAATGTGTGTGTATTTTTCTCCAGAAGGGCCCGAATGGGAGGAAAAAGGGAATATTATATATAATCATCGGGGAAAAAGAGCGATACAATAAAAATATCTCGTGTAACTTATTTTTTAATGTTTGCGCATAAATCTGGTGCTCGAGTCTTTTGCACGCGTCGTCGAAGAATTTTCCGCGAGAGGAAAAATTCCGGCTAAATAAAGGAAAATTTATGTGGCCCTTCGGGGGAAAATCTTGTTAAGGATAATTCCGATCGCTTAATAACGACCTGAACACTTTTGATATATTCGTTCAAAGTTAAATATCAATTCATGTGTTCATAAGTAATACGATTATAATCCATTTTATATGTGTACATAAAAATTGTACGTCGTAATATTATTATATTTTTCAGTTCATATGGAATTCTAAAGTTATGAAAATTAAAGGTTCATCGAATGAAATACACATTGTATAATAAAATATTTCACCAGTTTATAACTGGGTTGGGATATCTAATATGTATGTATTTTGAAAATTTTGAACGCTTTTTCACTTTATTGCTTTTCAGAATGTAGCGTCCTTGAGTGTTGCCGCACTTTATTGCCATCTTGGGATAACTTCAACATTGATTAAATAAAGAAAATATGCATATATACGAGAAACTCTTTTTTATCAAGAAAAGTGTATTTGATTATCATAATTCAGATAAATTTTATATTAAAGTCGTAAATCATATTATTTCCCATTATAAATTCAATTCGAAAAACAGATAGTAAACCTAAAATATTCATTCCAACCCAAACTTCTTTGTGGTAAAAAAATCATCCATTCACACATAAAACCCAAACATTCAATCACCCTAAAATCTTCATATCATTTAAATAAACATAAACCGAAAAACCACCATAAACCACCATCGACGACGCAACATTTTCCCGAAAAAAAGGGAAAAACGCCAAAGTAAACCGCTTACCATAAGCCTCGCAGGCGCCGCAGAAAGCCACTAGGGACTTAAGAGGTGCCCCTCACGAGCTCGTAAATCAGGACACGGGACCGCAGGACGGCCGAGTCCCGGGAACGGGATGGGTCCCGGGAAACTGTGTCCTGGGACGACTTGTCCCGGGATAACGGGACCGCGGAAAGGACGACTCCCGAGATGGTGGTTTCTTTCTCTGCAGGGATGCTGTTTCGATTATGTGCCTTTCTCTTTGGGCTGGTTTTTCATATGTGGGGCCGTTATAATTTTAATGGTGTTATATTTTTGGAATATAAGGGATTAAAAATGAGAATTTTTATAATAAAAGGGAGTTGTGGTGATATGAAAGTATGCTACATTCACCATTTATATTCATTTGTCTTGTTATTGTTACATTATTTTTTTATTTTCATAAATCATCTAGCCTGTACGTGTTTTTCCATAGAATTAAAACAATGATTAAATGATGTATGTAATTTTTTTTTATATAAAAAAAATTGTGTTTGAAGGTAACTAAAATAACTCTTAATTTTGTTTTGAGTTTCGATAAAAAAGGTATATGGGATTGATAACGAAAATATTTTGTTGAACGTATTTTTTAAAAATCAATATCACCATTTCTTTTAGGTGCTCTCATGTATGTATAATAAATCAAATTTTTTTGAACCCTGAATATTTTATGAAAAATTTGAAAGGCTATAAACTTTCTATCGCTTCAATATTTTTATATGATCTCATTTTCATATTTGCTTTATAAATCAATTTCGGCTACCGTTTATATTCATTATTTTATATCGATGTTAAATAGTGATGTGATAAAATATTTGATTTTCTCATATTGAATAATGCAATTGAGTATAACACAAATTTTGTACAAACACAAAATTACCCTTCCAACATTATTTACTTTTACTTCATAATCAAACCAAATTTGACATGAATTATTACTAAAATATTCGAACAACATCTGTAAAATCAGCAAAAAATAAAATAATTAACAACTTGAAAACATAACATTACGTCGACCTTGTTGTCGTAATTAGAAGTTTTTGCGAAATTTCAGCGGCCGGTTATAAAAATAATTCACGCCGTATTTGATATTCACTTTTTTTCAGAAAAGGCGAGCAAAGAAAAGGTCGAATTACGTTAGCTGAAAAAAAATTTAATATATTAAAAGAGGCGTTGTCGTGAAAAAAAATCGGATTAATCCAACCACAAAGGGTTGTTTCGGCGATAAAAAGTATAAAGTCGCATTCAACGCGTCGCAATATTTTACGCCGTCGAACATAATTATTTAATCAAAGCGTTAACGATGGATTTTACTTTCCATAAATAAATATTTGAATATGCCTTTTATGTTAATGAAGGCTTATACGATAAATATATTACTATGGCTATGACGGCACTCAAAAGTGTGATGCAATATACCGAATGTACTTACTTATACCTATGTATGTTAAAAGAATGAAAGATTAACATTGTTTTTAACATTGATTTTTTATAATAACTTCATGTTTATGATTTATGTTTCGAAACGATTTTGTGAATGGCGTATACTTATGTTAGTTGTAAAATTATGAGTCAATTGGACAATTTATGTTAAGAAAGCTATTATATTATTAATTTTTTACCGTAAAAATGAATTTGATGTTAATAAAATAGTAGATAGAAGGTTTTTAGTAGATAAAAAATATTATATTGATTAAAATTGTGGCAAATATTTTATAAAAGAAATATTCTTCGATAACATCTAAAAAATTCTACAAAATGTCTACATATTCTAAAAATATATGTCTAAACATATTTTCAGCAGCTTTGAAATTATTTTTACCATTTAAAAACAATTTAAAAATTTTACATACAAAAACTGAGAATTTTTTCGAAACATAAACAAAAATACATCATTTTCCCTTATCATTCACATAAAAAAATATCGATTGCCCAAAAACGAAAACCGTATTTTTCATACGATCACAAACCGAGATAAGTAAGTCACTTTGGCTCACATGCACAGACATTAAATAAAAAACCGTACATTTGCAACGCTCGAATTCATATTGAACGCATTAAAGTTTACTACACAAAGGGGGAGGGAAATAAACAAAATTCGTACTTAGAGTGCGTCGCCAGTGAATCAGATACGAAGTCGAATCCGAGAAATAAACGAAGTTGTTATCTGGAACGAGTTCTAACTCTAATACTAACATGTAATACACACGACGGCTGACTTGAACAACTTGAACTGTGCGAATTTTGAAATTGCCTCGTCGGATTTGCTGTGTGGATGTTTCTGGGCAATATAATTATGAATTTACGTGGTATTGATTGTAGTTGAATGCGGAATTCGAGTTGTGTCTGTGTTCGAAAATGGTTTGTATCTATTTGAATTGGTGGTATTGGAAAAGTTTTGTTTGATGAGTTATATTGATTGAATGACATTATGTTGAAAAAAATGTGTCATTATGAATGTGTTTTAACCTTTTGGTTGATGTATTTTTTTCTTATAATCAAAGTGATATTTAAAAAATATGGTAACTATTTTATTATATTTATTAAAGTTTTTGTAAACTTTAATAAAAAAAACTATAGAATAAATAATTTTCCTTAAAAAAAAACAATAAAATTTATAGTATTCAACGTAAGAAGTCAATAATCAATTATGTAATTTTGTAATAGCAACTCAATAATTTTCAACATCATATTACAAAACACTGACAAACTTTACCAAAAATCAACAGCACATAATAAGAAACTCGTCATACATTTATAAAAATCACATTTTTATCACTTCTTCAACATTCACTTCACGTTACATAAAACAAAATTCAATTACAACAACGTCGATAAACCACGGTCATAAATACAGCAGAAACACTCAATTCCACCAGAAAACCTCCATATTCGGCAAGAAACGGATATTACTTAACTATTCGCATGACCCTCAGCTCTACCCCATTACTAGGGACGCGATACAATGTTATTTATTGAATTAGTCAAGGAATCGTGCCCAAGACGTACATTTTCTCGTGCCATGCATGCAAATGGGTCAAGGGTCTGCAATGCATCCTGTATCCTGTATGATGTGTTTTGTGGTACAGGATGTGGTGCTTAAGTGAGTTAATTTGTAATATTTATTAAGGAATTAGGGAAGGTCTTGTTTAAAGGGGTGTGTAATGTTGATGTGGATTTTCGTGGCGGAATGTGCGTGTTAATTGTCGTAATTTGTTAAGTCATTTTACGAAAAAATAATCAATATTATAATAGGAATAGTAAATTGTTAAGAATAAATTAATATTAATAAGTATCGTACATAATGTGAAAAATTTGTAAAAGTTAACGCTGTAAAAATAACGCTAATGAACACTTGACTAGTCTGAAGTTAATTTTCGTTTCAATCCATTTATTATATTCAAGCTAATGTAGAAAATTTCAGCATAGTTCAGCTACATGAAAAATGGTTTAAGCTTTATTCAATTATTTAACATGCACTTAATAAAACGAAGCATCTTTATATAAGAAAGAATGAATAAGCAGCAATAAAGAAAGTGTCTTCTTAATAAAGTAGTTCTATAAAATAAAATAAAATTTATTCCTTTGTGATCATATTTTAAAGAATCTATTTTAGAACATGCACATCTAAAACATATTCTTTTAATTAATTCTATACGATTAGGCAAAAGTATACAGAAACGAACCAGAATATACATATAAAATAGAATCTTGGGAAGAAAGCACGCAAAAACAACGCCATTCTGAAAAACGTGAAAAATTGCAAATTACGACCGGACGGGGCGAAACGAACGAACTCCGGACATTTTTCCGCTTAAAACTTTCTCACCGGCGCGAAAATAAACTAATCCGAAAAGTAGGCCGGCCATTTCTAAGTGGGCCTTTCTGAGGTCGTTTTCCTTTGGCAAAAATTCGCTAATAAACGAGAACGAGCGAAAACGGGACCCAGTTCTTATTTCGCATCGTTACGGACACTAATTGCACCTGAGACTCGCGTCTCGCAATTAAAACTTTATTGTACATCCATGTAAGCCGTGGATCGAAAAGGTTGGCCTTCTGCGTGTAGTTTCAGTTTTGATGACCTTTATTTTTATTACTTTATTTTTTTTTAGAAATTTTCCCCGCGTCTAATTGCGAGTTTTAATGGAGGATTTGCGGGGAGGCGTGCGCGAAAGGGTGTGTCTCGAACTCTATTAAGACTTTTGCGATTGAAGAGAAAATTGAAGAGATCGGGAAAAGTCGGGAAAATCTGGGAAGAAGTTGTTGAAAGGTAGGAAAAGTTGTCGTTTTATTAATAATATACGCGATTTCGAGTTTTCGATTTGGTCCCGTATTCGTTTTCGAGTTGGTCGTTTCTTAAATTATCAATTTAGCTACAACTTCAATATGTATTTATTCGTTAAAAAGTTGAAATATAATAAAGATAAAATTATTAAAATATTTAAATCAATTTTTTGTAGTCTTCATTAATATAAATTAATTTTTCTCAGTGAAAAAAGCCTGATATTTTCAAAGCGTTCTAATAACATAAACTTGTGTGGTGTAAATTCTGAATATTCGAATTTTTAATTAAATAAAAAACAACATAATATAAATACAAAATAAATTTCAATTAAACAAGACAAACTTATACAGCATAACAAAATGAAAAAGAGAAAATTTTCATAACGAATCAAAACAAAGAACGTCGACGTTAATTAAGACGCACTATAAGCACATGATGAATAATAGTATGTCTGTCTGAAAGCGCTTTTGAAAATACATTACTTTGAACACTAATTACGACAGAATTTCAGATTTATTTATAAATTTATATTGCATATTCGATAATAGTCTAAGAATCACACAGCAAATAAATCGTACTAAACTAAAAATATTCCTAACGACCCGAATAAATCGCGCGTCGCTTAAAGTGACGCGATAGCGAGAAAAGCGGAAAAAAATCGCCATTCGTCAGTCGGAAAGCGGCGAAAGACGACAGAACAAAACGAAACACAAAAAGCCTCGACACATCCACATGAACCCATAAAAAGTATAAGTTTCGGCCTCTGGATTAAATACCGATAAGGGCGGATTAAGACTTACGGGCCGTATAACCGCCCACCTAATAGTGATATACGTCCGGCAATACGGGAACAGATCGGATCGTCGATTCGCTGAAAAAAATTCAGCCGGATTCGGAACTGAAAAAACGATACATAAGTCACCGTGTCAAAGGTCGGAAAATCGCGGAAGGAAATTAAGTGGGCGGGTCTGCGTTGAAGTTGCGCGGAAAAGTTTCCGGAAAAGTTCGGTTTTTATCGATGTTTTATTGGATCGGTATAAATCTTTTTTTATTATATATTTTGGTTGTAATAAATTTGAAGAGAATAAGTGAAATTTCCTTATCTTTGCGTAATGGGGAAAGCTAAATTTTAATTTTTTGTATAGAAATTATATCGCGTTCGCAACTTCAACGCTGATATAACAATATTAAGATTCATTGTGCTTTTCCTCTTTGTGGAAAGTTTCTCTCGAGAGATTTCTAAATTTTTATACGCAAATGTAAAATTGTTCATATTTAAATTATTTTAACTACATCTTAGCGAAGAGAAACGTTCTGAAAAAATACACCGAATGAATTCACAATATTTAAACAACTTTTTCAAGAACAAAAACAAAAACTTAAATAACCATTTCAAGATAATTTACACCAAAACCACGACTTTCGTAAATACGTATATCCTTGACCCGATCAACCGAAAAAACTCAACCGAAATTCAATTTGAACCGTCCGTTTCCACACCCATTTCCATCACACGACCGCGCATTATTTTCCCTATTTAAACCGTTGATTACGGACACAAAGGAAAAGTCTTTATTGCTTCCAACGAATGCAAAACGCGATTTGAATTGTATTGCTTTATTATCTTGACGTCGCGTTTTAATATAATACAACCGCGGCGTGTCAGAGTGACACAAAACTAACCAACAGTGGTAAGTAACAACAACGGCGGCAATAAAAGCTCTCGTCATAGTCTGGCTCCTTTATGCTTGTAATTTTGTTATGCGAACAAAACGGGACAAGCTTTTGACTAGGGCAATAATGTGGCTAATCTGATTTGATATTAACCATCAGAACCAGGTACTCGTTGCGTTTTAGTTGGAAATTTGTTCGGGAAATGTCTTGGAAGGGTATTGTAAGTTTTCGAGATAATTATAGAGAAGTATTATACGTAAGTTAAAGATGTGTTGTGTAATCAAAGTTAAATTTAGATATTGAATATAAGTCTTTTGAAATATAAATGATATCTGTTTTCATTCAAATATGTTTATTTTCGATTTTTCGGTTAATGCAAACGAACATTGAGCAAATATTTGTATGGTTTCAATATTTGAAATAAATGTAAATATTTTTTTGCACTTCGAAAAAATTCACTTGAACGAAACGTGGAAGATATTATATCACTTTTTTTATTTAAAATCTGACATGTATTTTTTAACGAAACGAAAACATCAAAGTTCCATTTATTACATAGCAAAACTCAAATAATATATATTAACTTTAACAGCTATTTCCAACATAATATCACACCTGTACCAATCAATTTACAACCACAAAGCAATACACATCCGATAAAACCGATCCGAACGACTATCCAAATAAACCGAAATTGCTCTGATAGTTCACTTGAGCGTTAATACACTCCCTCATTGAGCTTTAATGCACTATAAAAGATAGTCAATTGATGAAAACGGAATCTGCCGTGTGTGCGCAGCAACTTTATCGGCGGATAGTGCAATTTCCTGCCTCTGGCTCTCGAAAAGAGATATAGAGCTTTTGAGGCCAGGAAGCTTCCAATTAGAGAGCTTTTGTACGATCCCCGGGAAAGCTTCCCTTTCGCGGACGAGCTTTCGGGAAACGCGATACTCGCTCGGTAATATTCACATTGACGAAGGTGCCCTTCATGCGCGACGACAGCCGAGAATTCGTATTCGATTTTTTTCCCCCGCCGAAATATCGAGGAATATTGGGAAAATGTATGAGGATGTGTATCCGGAACGTCGGCGTCGATATTTTATACGTGGGGAAAGAAAAAAAAAACACAAACGGAATGGATACGTAATCCAATCGACGGGGATGAAGAATCTTCCGGTTCTGAGGGGAAGACGTATAAATAAAATAAAATAAAGTAAAAAGGCAGGAGCGGAAATGTCGATTTCGTTTCATGCAGATGATTCTTTGTTTCAGGCGCGCTTGGTTATTTTTGTTGATGTAAATTTCTTTTTAAATTTTTTGAATTATTATAATCTATTTTTGTAAAAGAAATTTACTCTAGTTATATTGTATATAGAAAATGAAGTCAAGTCTATTTATTGTACGTAACTTTTCCTGTGTCTAAGAAAAGCACGCCACTCTAGCGGTTTTCCTTTACGTCGAAGGAAATAGAGTCAAGAAAATACACTTTACACTATATACAATACAGTATTTTTCAAACAACATTTCCTTATTTAATTTAATACATACAAACTTAAACTTCAAATTAAAAAAACCGATAAATTTAAACGTCCGCAGTATCAAATTAAAACAAGAGATTAATATTCAAGGCTCGAGCATTATATTTGTGCGGTTATTCTAGTGGGTCATGTTGGCACGTGAAATATGCACGTCGCGATAAAGAACACTTTAACGTAATTGCCTCTCGTCGGATAATACCTCAGTTTTGTCGGCGGGTAGGACCCATAAAATGTAAGCTAATTGTGGCTTTCGAGAACAAACACGGCCCCCGCAGGGATTTAAAATACAGATACAAAAATGTTCGGAAAAATTTTCAAGTACGAAAAGGTTCGGTGCGAATGTGAAATATTGTTTTGGCGGTCGTCGCATTTTTCACTGTAACATTTTCCAGATATTCATTGGAAAAGAGATTACGGGGGGCGATTTTTATACGCTCCATAAAAATTGTTGTTCCCTCTCTGGTGCGGCGTGCATGCAAAAAAGGCTTTGTTCTTTATTATGTTTGGGGGAAAGTCGCCTGATTCCGCGATAATATTAATCCTTCTTAAGCCTGTTGATAAGTCGTTTCGTCATTTATGAAAATACAAAATCTCATATGGGTTTTTGTGAGTCAGAAAATATAAATTCTATAATATTTTATAATATAATTATTTACATAGTTTTGAGATTATCGTATTTAATTAATGTTTTGAAATATTATATTATAATATAAAGTAATGCACCAATGGTTGACCATGTACCTGTGGTTGATCACTTCTCGTTATTACATCTTATCTATCGTATCCTTTTCGAAAGATTATCGTCTTTAATAACCTTAATTTTTAGGTTTTTCTGAGAAGTGATCAAACACTGGTGCGTTACCTTATAATATTATATAATATATTAAATCCATAGTGTTGATTTAACATGTTAAAGTCATGATTGAAATATTATATGCATAATAATATAATAATTTTTATACAGAAAAGTTATAATCAAGTTAGCTATCAAGTAATATATCATTATTACAAATATCAAACTTTTTCTAGTTGAATAAATAACTTATAATACTATAAACGAGAATTTTTTTCTTAAAAATTCAAAAACAGCATGTAAATATTTCCATATTATAATGATCCAGAATTAAAACGACACACCTCGCGATCCCATTCCGAACTTCCTACAAAAAAAAAATAACACGAACCGACCCAACTTTCCCCATGTATATATTTGCATAAAATCACACGTACGCTCGCACGTACATAGACATAGCCATTTTCTCGAAAAGTTATTTCCCACGGGCGTCCACCGACTGCAATTATTATGCAACGCGCGTGAAAAACAAAGTCGCAAATCACCCCCTGCACTCTGCACTTTCAGCATCCTCCAAAATTTTTCCCCAACACGAATTCCAGACGTTATTCAGCTGAAATTTCAATCGCCCGTACGTAACACAAGGGCGTTCCGTTATCCGGTCCGCAGTGCATATTTCAGTGCATCGGCGCATAACGAGTCCCCTTAACCATAATGTGCTGATGCACGCTCCATTATCCAGAAAGAGGAATATGGAAGCCGCGACGGCATTATCCCGTCCAGAAAGGTGTTCCAGACGATGCAATTTGCATAGTGCAACGCCGGGACTTATCGTCGGTGCATCCGTTTTCGTCCAAGAACGCTAGCTGATGGTTTTATGCGGTCTCGGCTTTTGATTATTCATGAGGTGTAATCGACGAGATAATGGAAAATGATTAGGTTCAGATTGAGATTGAGGTGTAATTTTGAGGTTTTAAATTTGTTTATCTGTTATATCTATTATATAATATTTTTATATTAGACTCAATAGAATCAGAAGCTTTCGGATTCATTTCAGAAGTTTTCATATTAACTTTCTTGGTTGATTTTCAATAAATTTTATCACATGAGTATCCAAACGCCCCATATTATAATATATTTATTATTGGATACTCATGTGATTAAATTCATTGAAAATTAACTAAGAAATTTTATATGAAAGCTTCTGAAATGGGTATAAATACAATATATTCAGAAACCTAAAATAACAGAGATTTCAAATGTATTTGTACGTTGAGTAAATGAAATGAGTATCGGTTGGTAGGTAATTGGATTCTGAATGACTCATATTAAATATAGGATTTGGTAGAAAAACGAAAGATTCAAGAAATACTTTTATATGAAAATGCTCATATTAAAAGAAATACACACATATCATAATAGATATAATATTAAAAATTTTAAATGTGAATTTTAGGTTGAAGTTCACTCCTACGCACATATCCTTCACATATGTAAATATTTTCATGTAAAACTGGATTTTTTTAAAACATCCGTTTTATCATGGACCTTGTATAGCAAATTTAAAAAAATTTTATCTACAAAAAATATCAAATTCAAAATATTTTAAAGTGAACTGAGCAAAATTTCATAGATTTTTCGCATTCTACAAATATAATAAAACGCAACATACTAACCAACAAAGGTCGACATTCACTCAAAAATTCATATATTTTATTACTTCCAAAAGAATTTCCTTCATTATTTCCTCATAATAAAAAATGAAAACGTCAACACTTACATTTCCTTTATAATTTAAGCCGCAGCGAGCACAAAGTATTTACGTTTGAAACAAAACACACACAAAAGAAAATTCGCAATCACAATGCGAACATCACGTACACGTACACCCTTTACCCTCTAATAATTACGCTCGGGCAAAAACGTAACAATATTATTACACCCTACGCAAAACACGAATCGATACGACAAATGTGTAATATTTTAATACGACGATCGCTTTTTTGTATCGTGAGTTCGCGCGTGCGTGACCGACCACCGATTTTCCGGCAATACAGAACGAAAAAAGGGGAAAATACATAAATACACGTACACGAATATCCTTTTCCGTGTTTTCGATACAACAGAGGCATTTGCGACTCGTATAATAACCGACCGGAACGCTATTAGCCGATCGCCGTCGAAATTGAAACGTAACTGTGGGGAAAGTCGGAAAAACCGGACCGGAGCCGCGAAAAGTCGCGGAAAAGCGCGCGTATGCAAATCGGACCTTCTAGGTGTTGCATAATTTGCGAAAACCCGAAAACCGCATTAACGAAGGGCCGAATGAATAAATTGGGCGAGTTTAGTAGCTGGTTGGGGAACTTCCAAGTGGCGGGAGGTCAAAGTTGAGATGTATATTTATGGTTTTTTTTTTAAATGAAATATATGAGAAATTTATAATTTGAAAAATATATATATTTTGTGTGTGTATTTTTTTTTTTAATATATTGCATTATTATATTATAAAATCTTTGAAGATAGGTAATTTTTTATTTCGACAAAGCCTAGTATATAAAATAGTAAAGTAGTGTTTCTTCTCGAGATAAATACTAAAATTGAGAATTCCCATTTCTCAAATTTTCATAGTTATTTTATTATTATTAAACATTAAATTTATACAAATATGATATTTAAGCTTTAAAATCACAGATTTTTTATACCGCTGTATAAGATTCGAAAATGTACGTATTTTTTTAGAAGGTATCTTTGAAAATTTTTCTCGAGATATTCACGCTTTTTTTTATTTGAAAATATAAAAACTAGTAACTTAATAAATAAAAGCAGTTATCGATATTTAAAATAGATAAACATCTTGAAATAAAAGACATGTTGTTTTAATAACGTTACATGTTACTATAATATTTTATTTTATATATTTTTGTAGAATGATAAATGCAATTATGATAATAAATAAAAGAATATGTTATTACATTGTTTGATAGTTATTTAGTGAATTTATTCGTTTTTTTTTATTTAATTATATTTGTGAAAATATTTTTTTTATTATAATTTAAATATAGAACAGTAAATTAAAAGGACAAAAAATAGTTGAAAGGCTTCGAAAAAGTTTTCTTTATTGTATTGTAGTTTAATCTGAATGACTTATAAGAAAAAAAATGTCATATAAATATTTTTCGCACACATCAAAATTTCTCGAAAATTCATAGGAGAAGTTTCAATTCAAAATTTGACAATAAAACTTAAAATCTACCAATATTCAGGCCTTTTCAGTATAAGCAAATTTTAATTCCCAAACCGTCTACCACAATTTAGCAACTTCTTTCAAATTTTCTTCATAAATTTAAACTTTTAAGTACAAAAATAAGACTTTTTACTTACCGCAGGCACAAAAGAGCAGCGCTAGGGCCGCCAGGGCCAACTGCAGACCCTCAGGTACCATCACATCCGCATTTCGACGAACATAACCATAAATTCCAACATCCAAAGTCCAAAACTCTGAAACTCGCGAGGACACGTCCGGCCCTCACTGCACACTGCGAATTTTCACGCGTTCAACTCCACGTCAATCCATTAAGAGGGCATCTGCGAAAAAATTAAAAAAAGGTTGAAAAATGTTTATATTTGCGGTGTATAATGCACAGTCGAATACGTCGGTTTCGCTGGAAGGCTCCGAGTTTTACTGCCGCCGTTTTATTACTTACGTGTTTTAGCGCAGTAAAAGTATAAAGCGAATTTATCTGTATGGCCCGATGCGGGGGGCCCGAAATAAAAATCGTAAACGCTTCCGAGGATTTCGGCGGAATTTTTGCATGTAGATCGTAAAATTTTGCATATTATCGAAATGTATTAGTGTATAATCGTGTATGGCGTATGTGATATGTCGTCAAATTGCGTCATACGTATTTAATGCCTTCTTAAAATACAGTACTGTATTTGATTTATTGTCTAGAATCATAATTGTTTTTTTTCATAATAGGAAACATAATATTTTTATAGACTGAATAAATATTTATCAAATATATATATTTAAGTTTGATCTCAAATATTTGGAATATAAGAATCGAGGTCAAATGGGTAATTCAAACAATCATCCCGTTTTATCAAAATTCATCCTTTCATATTGTCAGAATTCTGTCTAATTTATTTTATGAATCAAAAATAATAATGTACGACGGTAAAGTTTATTAAACGTACCAGTGGGTTGGGGGAGGCAATTTTCCGCCACCCACTCGTCAAGATTATGAACGTTTTATATGAAAGATAAATACGACGCGTTAGCAACAAAGAAAACAATATTGTTTCAGCACGCGTACATACAGACAAAACAAAATTTGATATTGTTGTGCAAATATTGACGTTGAAATCTGGTAGCAGGAAATTGAAAACTATTCCAAACTCTGAACTGGGAAACTCGAAACTGGTGCGAAATGTTGTTTTGGATCCCTCTTATATTATATAATTCGACGTGAAAGTTTTTCGCTATGTAATAATTGTTAGGTTTAGGCCTTCTTGTTCTTAGATAGTTTACAAATCCGAAAATCTCCAATATTTTCTTAAAAACACTTTGAATAGCAAATCAATTTTATACAAAATGAATTCACATGCAATCACAACGAACGTTTCCATAATTTTCAATCAGCTTGTACATACACCAGTCAACCGCGCGTAATTTTTAAAAAGCGGCCATCAATTCAAAATTTACATCCTGCCCCATCCAATTTATATCGATATTAACTGAAAACCATCTTCGCAACGAGAGTATCTTTAGTTATGGATATGTAAAAATCCATTAACCTAGTTTCAATCAATTTTATATACGACCCGTCTACAGCAAGAGCTTCCCTGCCACTGATATGCTCATGCATATCGAAAATTGGCGCATAAAAGCACATTTGCGAATAAGTCATTAAAAATCAACGCAATTTGATATACACACGCGAAAAGTGTAAAATTTTTTTCGAAACGACCTTTTTTGGGGGCGTAAAAGCCGCGAGCTACCCGAATCGAAAATTAAAGTGAAAATTTCGTTCGTCGTACACTTTTTAATTTTGGAAAAATTCCCTCCGAAGCATGCTCAAAACCAATATTTATTTTAATTGAAGGTGATGTTGAATTCGTTTACCGATGAATTTTGCGGGTCCATTATTCGGGAAATTTGTGTGCAAACAGTATTGTGAAGGGCCTGTTTTGCCAAAATTTCCATGGTTTTAATCGGGTTGTGAAATGATCGGAATATGGTGATGGTTTGAAATTTTTAAACGTTTTTATGTAAAAATATTTATTGTTTTGAGATATTGATTGTATTCTAATAAAAAAATGTTGTCAATGTTTAAATATAGCGAAGATATTATGTGATTGTATAATAAAATCAAAGATATTTGCTTGAAATAATTGTATTACATCTAGACTCAAAAGTTTTATTTAATTAAACCGCGTTTAAGTTTCAATTTTGGCTTTGGATATTTTGGAAATTGCATTAAGAAGAAATTTATCTCGTTAGTCTTGAATAAATAATTGAGTATCAAGAATGGCCACATCACCCTGTAATTATTTCAACTTATTATATGTATTATATTTTACATAACCATATTCTTAAATTATATTTAATGAATATTTGATTTCGTTAAACTCTTTAAAATCATTAAGGTTAAACGACACATAATTCCACCAATAGACGAAGAATAAATAGTGTAATATTATATAACATTGCCTGATTCAACTCAAGAAAAAACATTAATTTTCTTAACACAAAATTCAAAACTTTGATTGTATTAAAACTTATTCAGAAATAGACAATATAAAGAATGCATATGGCAATGACGAAATAATCAATCAAACAATCACAACACATATTTCGATATCCAAACATCACCATCATACAGAAAATATGAATCTAACATCAATCAGATTCCCCGACTCGAATACTCTCACCCAAAACACATTTTCATAAATAAAAATCCACAAAAAATATATATTTCAACATCCATTTGTCGACCGTTATTGATGATTGCAATCATTCTTATGTGCTAGTACGGACCGCACTTTCGCCTTTTCGCGCGCGCTTAAATTTACGCGAAACGCTTAACACCCTTCGCTTATTAAAACGAAATTGGGCTCAAGAAGGGCTCAAGATGTGTGTATGTGTGCGCGATAATTAATTTTGTCAAAGGCCCTACATCTACGTCGTTTAATGGATCGTAAACTTTCCTTCGTAATGAGCAGTATATCAAAAACGCTTTGTGACACCTCAATATGAGTGCAATTCAAAATAAAACTGCGTTGGAATGTGTAATCGTTTCAACTTAAAAATTTAAAAAAAATTGTAGATTTTCATTCTTGAAAAGTTAATTGATGTTTTGATAAGGATTTTAAAATTAAAATTTAGTTATTAACAAAATCCTGAGAGTCTGAATATTTTTCAGGAACATTCATCATTTTTTTATGACCCATTTTATATGTCCTGCATAGCTATTTTATTACAACGATAAAATTCACAAAACCGTATAAATTTCGATATTAACCCAAGCGGACGAGCCACATCAGAAATATTACGAAAAAAAAAAACAATAAAATGCACACATAAACGACTCAAAAGAATATGTAATAAATTCAAGAAAATCGATAGAAAATCGTGCGGTGCGGCCATAGGGGTCGAAAGTGAGCACTATAAAATTTTCCCCCATCGAAAGAAAAGCCGTAGATAGTACAGGACGAGTGGGTATTAATATTCCATATGCGTAAAGGAAAAGTTGAGTGTTATATATCACATCAGATGAAATACAAGGGCCATAACATCAAGTTTATATCGGTCGTTTTGCCATCTGCAATAGAATCACGCCTCCGTTTTATCGCGTCAAATTGTTTCCCGCCGCATATACTAATTGAATATATGTATTCGAATTCGAATATTTAATGATGGTAGGTATTTATAGGCTTTTGAATAAAATATGAGGGTATTGTTAATGCATAATAGATTACTGAGCTAAGTCTAGAATACGAAGTTATCCGTATTGTGTCTCGTTTGTTACGATTTCAGTATGTAAAAAATGTGCTCATATTTAATCCGTATCTCAAAACGGTATTGTGATACGTTGAATTCATAAATGTTCAACGATTAGTTTTTTTCGTTCATGTAAACATGAATTTTCTTTTATAAAAAAAAGTACGTATTTTTCATCCATACAGATTTACCGCCTTCAGAAATTTCATTGGTGCTTGAGATAGATATTTTTCATCGAAAATATATCTGGAGATGAAGAAAAGTATTTGGAGTATAAGTATTGTATCGGAGGTTTGAGTTCACGTCAACTATTGTGTATTGCGTCGATTTAAATTCAAAGGGGATTCGCAATGATGTTGTATTTGAATTTTTCTCGAAAAAATAAATTTTGAATAAAAATAGGAGATGTGCGTTGAATTTTTATATCTACACCAGAATACATTTTTGACTTACGAAAAATATTTTTTCGCACGATAAAATATCATATTTTTAAAGCCAGTACTTCGATTTTCGGCATACACGTGAGCACTCAATATGCATATTTTAAAAATTTTCTTATCAACACGATCTTCAACATCTTACATAAAAAACAAAAATATTCAAAAAAATTGTCAATGCAACCATACCACTAAAACAAAAACCAACTTAAAAGTATCCACGCATCAACCAACATCCATCAAAAATTCACATAAACCAAAAACTGAACCTCAAACCATCACAAACTAGATTCAAACCATCGAACCTTCGAGGTCACGCTCCATTTTTATTTTTACAATGCGAATTTGATCTTTCGTTCGAATAAGGACTCCACTTTTACTGCCTACGAGTGGATTCAACGGGTTACGCGAGCCGACTCTCTATTGCCGCATTAGCCAACCCGGAAAAATCGGCATCGGGAATTCTATAATTCTGTAAATTATGGTTTTTATGGTTTCGTCGGCTTGAATAATCTCGCTATATATTACATATTGAATATCGAAGGACGTGGAGCGGTGTCGTGAGAAAGGATTCGAGCGTAACTTGTGAATGATGTAATCGGGATTATAATGGAAGTTTTGTATGATTTATGGATTTTATAGACTTTTTAATGTACCCAAAATTTTTTTTACGCGATTTTGAAATAACACGGTTCAAAAAATTACCAATTATTTGTCACTTTAACATGGCGTAAATATTAAGTAATATATACATATTGGCGTAAGTATTATTAGATCATAATGGTAAGATCCGAAGCAAACTAGTACACAATTATTGTTATTAAATAAAAATTTATGTTTTTTTATTTTACGTGTCAAAATTTTGTCATATTATACATTTTTGTAAAGTATATACGAATGGAAGTATAATAAAATCCAAATATGTTTATGAATATATATTTTCAATTTTGATTTGCTCGTCATACATTTTTTCTAGTTTTTTCTTTTTTGTCTCTGGGACCTATTTCCCCCAAGTAAAAAAAGACTTGGTTATACGTTATAATAATGTTTGAATTTATTCAATAGTTAAAAAAACATTATTTAAACAAAATATTCATTTCCATTATGATGAAGTACAAAGTCAATCATATGTTATCGCTTCGATGAATTTTCAATATTATTCCCTTGGAAATACTATCGAAAGCACATTCGTTTAACACAAATACATCGCTGTATCAATTTTAAACATATCCTTCGAATAAATCGTCCATCTCCAAATGCTATTATGCGAATACGAAATTCATACAGATCCATCATACGCGGCGCAAATAAACACATTAACGATTCATTCGCAGAGACGAAATCTTTTTTCCGAGAAGGATACACACACACATAGAGAGGCAACAAATTCTTTTCTCCGTTCGCGCAACACTACATAATTCAGTACACTCAGAAGCACAACAACAAATTCTGAAGAAGATTGATGACGGTTCAAAAGTAGCGGATCGAAGGGCGTCGAGCCTTGACCCGCTATTAGAGCTTTAGCAAAAAGCTCGCACACACAATCCATACATTATTTCATTTAGCCTAAAACTATATTACTTGCAAGATGAGGATCTGCGAAAAGGTTCCTAATCAGACTCGAATCCATATTTAAATTAAATCGGGTGATTGATGCGAAGCTGCATCGCCGATAGTGTGGAGATGCGCATCGTCCTGGACGTTGATGTATCGCTGTCGTATATTTTTTCATTCCGCCAGATAAGAAGGAAACGAAAGGGATACATCCACGCCAATTTTGTCGAAGAAAAATCCGGGTTTTTCGTGAAAAAATAATCCTGGAGGGAATCCGGACGCGTGCGAGGAACGTTCGTGTCCGACTTGTTTAATCGGTGTATATAGGAAGGAATATAAACATTATTATCAATGTACACGCGTTTCTGAAAAAGTATTTCATTTTTTTGCCAAATATATAAATTAAGGTTGTTATAAATCGCTTGTATTTTATAAAAAGGTTGTGGGTAATTTTCATCAAATGTTTCAATGGATTGTAATGAATTGTAAATACTTGATTAATATTAAATCTTCAATTAATTTGAGGAGTGTACTTAGAATACTAATCAATTTATTTTAGCAAATTTTATATAAGAGGAATCTTCTTAAACTTCATTATTATATTTTCGAGAAAATATTTTGATCGTTTTATATACATTTTAAACGTCAAATTGATTATTTGCTCGAAATTCAAAAGAACACTTTAATTCAGATCAAAATTATCAATACTTTCTTTATACATCTCAAATGCTTTCAGCGAAATTAGAATATGCATAGTTCTCTATTTCAGTCGACATAAAAGGGGATACGGACTATTAAAGCGGACTCTGAAGAAAAACTCTTTCTAAAGTCCGAACAAAAGTGAAGGGAGCTTTCACCGGGCGAGTCAACGACACCGTAAATACACCACAACTATTCAGAGCATGTTTGCACAAGGTGAAACAATATAGTGGACCGACTCTCGAAACAATAACATGCCTTTATATGCGAATATGTAGGAACAGCCTTCGGCGGAATGATAATTTCGGCCCGGCGAGAACAATAGCACAAAGGATACGTCAATCGGATGTAAGGGATTAGACCCGCTAGGGCCGGGATTTTGCACTAAATTTCCTTATGTGCTTTTCGTATATTTTATTTTTGAAGGCGTGTCCGCATAAGTCAAAATATCCGATGTGCTCGAATAAATCACTTGGGCTCGGATGTTTTTGCTCTGTTGTGGCCAGGCCACTTTAGCTGATGAGGTGGCGTAATGTGTGAGGTTGTACTTTTGGTTTGGGTCGTGAAAAGAAAGGTTTTTGTATTGTTTTTGCGATGTTGATATATAATTTTTTTATATGATTTCGAATGATCGTTATTTTGATGAATAGCAATGTTTCTATGAAAATTCGGATTATGAAAATTTTTTCGTTCTTGTAAATATTTTTTTTTTAATAAATGTAATATAATAACTGCAATCAATTTGAACAAAAATTCAGAATTCTTTTATAAATCGTTTGTTTTTGAAATTAAAATATTGAAAACAGGTATCAGTTTTAAAAATCATATAAAAAACATTCATATAAAAAAAAACCATAGAAGTTTTAGTACTAGCTAATTGAAAAAAAAAATGTATATGTATATGTACTAAGGATATCATTACTGGTAAACTGGTTTTTGTAAATACGAGTATATGGTTTTTTGAAAAATGTTATTTTTTTGAAAATCATTTTTGGTTTTACAGTTTTTTCGGCTTTTCATTATTTTTTCCGGTTTTTCTCTGATTTTATTCAAAATTTAATTTACTAGTAATTTACTAATAACCTGGTAATCAGTAAAAATACTATCGGATTACCAATAAATAAAAATGACGGTCAATCTGACATCCTTAATATGCGAAAATTTAGAAATAACCAAAAAAACTATTACATACATACTAACATAATTCATAAAAAATAGACCAACGCATAAACTAACTAACAACAAAATTTATTCATTAATGAAATTCACAAACAACTCAAAAAGACATTTCACTAACTCCGCAACGTTAACTCGAAGCGTTCCATTTAA
Organism: Hydropsyche tenuis; assembly: GCA_009617725.1. Classification (NCBI taxonomy): domain Eukaryota; kingdom Metazoa; phylum Arthropoda; class Insecta; order Trichoptera; family Hydropsychidae; genus Hydropsyche; species Hydropsyche tenuis. Next base: position 1,050,728 of record VTON01000066.1, read on the forward strand.
CCCTTTGCAGCACGAAATTTGAAACAAAAAAAATGCACGTGTTGCACAGAAATTTTTATTATTTTTTTTTTACATTTTGTTTTTTTTTATTATTAAAGAGAATGAAATATTGAGAAAAAAAATTGAAAAATAATAGAAGAATGAAAAAAAACTATAATTACTTTAATTAATGGGTGGGACATATACAGTCCCACCGTGCCACATGGGTCTATAAATGATACAGGTTTTTTACTCTAAATTAGCACTTTTTAATTTCAAATTAGCACTTTTTCACATCAAATTAGCACTTTTTAAAAATTTTAAAATAAATCAGATATTTTTAATAAAATTTGTTGCTCGCAATCGTCCAGAAAAATATAATGATGTTAGTTCAGATCAAAATATGATTTTAATAAGATGTTTCAAATGTGGGAAAACGATACAGGAGCCAGCTGAAATAGCTGGAATTAATAAAAATGCAGCTTATGGAATAATTAAGAGATATGAAAAAAATGGTGATGTATTATGGAAAAAAATTCGTGGTGGGAAAAAAAACATTAAACTATCACCAGAATTACTACTTGAAATTGAAAAAATATAGTCGAAAATAACCCGTCGATAACATTAAACAAAATTAAAGAGAAAATTCTATAAAATAACCGTGTTAATTTGAGTATTACTTCTATTCATAATGTACTAGTTAAACGATCAAGGATCACATTGAAAAGTGCATCGATGGAACCAGACGTCGAAATTCACCAAGTACAATATTGAGGCTCGCAAAAATTATATTATATTTCAAAATGTAAAGCATAATTTTTGCGAGCCTCGATCAAATTCGATCTCAAATTACCTCGGAAGTTCGTCAATCCATAATTTTCATCGATGAATCTGGATTTAACTACCGTCTAAAGTTTAATTTTTAAAACGTGTAAAATTGAAATTAAAAATTGCTACTTTGAAATGAAAAAGTTTTTATCTGAAATAAAAAAGTGTTAATTTGTAATTAAAAATTGGTAATTTGAAAATAAAAATTGCTAATTTGAATTTAAAAAGTGTTAATTTGAAATCAAAAATTGTTAATTTGAAATTAAAAATTCTTGTTAATTATAGCAAGAATTATTTTATGAAAAATCTACTAATCTATAAAATAAATATTTAAAAAACGAAAAATAAAAAAGACCATTTCAATAACTTCGGTACTTGCATGGTGGGATAAATAAAATCCCACCAAACTTTCAACGTTTTTAAAAAAACTAAAACATTTTAGATTTACTTTCTTTTACAAAACTTTTAAATAGCTTACATTGATATAATATATCAGAAAAAAACCATACCTTCACGATTTTTAACGTGCAGAAAGAACAAAAACAAAACAGCAACACTTCCGATAACTTATTTTCATATTCTGACAAGTCGAAAGCTAAATCGAAAGTAATTTACACATATGCCATCTATCGGTCAATATGGTAAACCGTTAGAGTAGATGGGATTAAATATAAACCTCTTTCTTTCAAATGGTTTTAATTTTTCGAGGTGGGATGATTTACATCCCACCATGCAGCAAAAGACAAAAAAAAGGTGGGACGTTTTTGATACCACTGTGCAACAAAGGGTTAATCGGAGTTCGCTTTCGCGGTAATTTTTACTACGATACGTCCTTAACAACAACAATAACAATACGCGGTCGCTTTACGGCGGTGATGGCAGAACACGGTTCGCTACCGTGCAACCCGACAACGTTTATTGCCAGTCTTTCGACGTCGAAAATGGTACAATGTAACACTTTTCGGGCAGTTAAACTGACAACGGTAACCGCGCTTATCTTGTCGGGGAAACGACGCGATTCCCCACCGAGATTTGACGTTTTGAAATGCAAAGTCGTGTAGTTTTGTTGCATTAATTATTCAAGATTGTTAATTTGACGGAATATGTAGGGTTGTGGAGGTTTTGAATGTAGGAAATTTGGATTGTTTGATGTTGAAGCGATGAAGATTAGTTGAAGCGTGTGTGAGGTTAAGGAAGTGTAATTATCTTAACTTTTTGATTTGAATAAAAAATTCAGTATTAAAGTATGCATTGGATGCTCAAGTTTTTATAATGAAATTAAATTATTCAAGTAATTAGATTATACGCGACGTAATGGCATCTTTTATGGGTGCTGAATATTAAATGAAAAATTTCAAAAGCTAACGTGATTAACTTGTAAAACTTTATATTATATTTTGATCATTAATACATTGTGAGTTTTTTTACATGAATTTTTTTGTGATCATTTAAAATGTATGTAAATATCTATTTAAAAAAATTAAATCAAAAATTTCAATAGAACCGTGTATAAACTTTATCAATTTTCCACACTTTTAGTTTTACAAAGTTTAGACACAATTTGTTTGAACGTCTTCTGTAAGAATGAAACTTTTAACAATCGCATAAGAATGTTACTGAATATAAGATCAATAAAATGTATTTCAATAGACGCAGAAAATTATTTATTAAAATCTAAGCATGGTCTCGTCCCGAGAAAATTTCGATAAATTAGTCACAAAGGATTCAACGTATTTGCTCTCCTATGCGAAAAAAAGGATTTATTTTTATTCTGTATAATATGAGACTTGACGTTGATACTTTTCAAGCCGCTTTTGCTTGGGTTAAAAATGTTTAGGAATTTTTCACGACCCGCGGCTATTTCCCACGAGAGCAGACCTTCAAAAGAACCCTTATCGATTCGAGACGTTGCCATTATTTGAAAACGGAAAAATACAACTATATTCTAACAAAAAAAACATATATAGACGTTTAGATTCTCAGCATTTTTTGCGAAATTGAAAGGATCCCGAACAAAATTTGCATCAACTACGATAATTGAAATTTCATTTGATTCAATATGAAAAACTATTCGTTTCATAATAAGATTTTTTTAGATGATTTAACATATCCGATGAATGCGAACAGAAAATAAAAATAAAATCCTTAAATACACAAATTCCTAGTATTATTCCATGACATTTATCTTCGGAAAGAACGTAGAGTTTGTTTTAGCTCGTTCTCGAGACGATTGATTGGATCACCTTAGCCCAGGTCGCAACAAAAGCGGATTTCGTATCCCGGACAGGATTTCTACCTACGTAGGGATTTCCTTCAAAGGCGCCTGCGATGATTGCATTATCGAAGGACCTCCGCATGCCCCACACATATCCTTGTTATGAAGTATAAATAATGTTAAGGGAAAAGCGTAGACCTGCCCGCGGGCCAACTCTAATTCGATATATTCGAACGGGATATCCGAAGGCGGCGACGGATGATGCGCATTCCGCGGTTATCCGAGAATAAAAATGTATGAAGGAAAGATACGTTAGGCGATATGGGAAAAGGTTGTCGGTGTTTTCTGTTTTATCGATTTTGTATTTTGGATGTGGCTCTCGACTCTCTTGCCAATTTTCCGATTTGATCCGGTGCGAATTCAATCTATGTTTTTAATATATCAATTGCTAAAGCTTAGTTATGTATAAAATGATCAATATATTATTATTTCATATTAGATTCAAGAATACGCTCATTAATATATCGATATAATTTTTCGAATTATGTCATATTTCACGATATATAAATGTCATGTTTAATCGTATTATACAATCTGATAAAAATACGATACATAAATGCATGCGGAGAAAACCGACTGAAAAAACGCAGCAGAAATAATAATCAACGTTTTCTTTCATCGAAAAACGTAATACAAATAAAAGCTGAAAAAAACAAGCGAATAGAAGTCAGAAGTTATTCAATATCGACGGCTCGAAAACACGCCTCCGCCAAAAGCGACTTTTTATATAGGTCGAGCTTTGACTTCGGGTCGAAATTATTTCTTAAGATAATGAGTTGTGCTTTCAGACCGTTGACATGTTTATGTATTATACAATTTCTAAATGCGCGCATTATTCTTCGACGAAAGCGATTTTCTTTTCGGAATCGCGCTCAAAGGCATTTCTTTGATTTTCAAGTTGAGGCTCTCACTAATTGAATCGGCCTGCCGCCATCTTCAATACACCTCACTGACCACTCGAGGATTTCTTGTTTATTTAAGCCGAAAGACTTTGAGAGGTCGGTTTGAATGAAACCAAATGTAGAAACGCCATTTTTTCACGTGTATTTTCATAGTTTTTCAACCCAGTGCTTTCGGTGGAAGCTTTCGTTTATTTTCGGAGAAGGCGATGCTTTAAAAACATATTTTCCACGAATTTACGGTTCCGTAACGTCGCTTAATAAAATGTACGAAATTGAGTTTGTTTTATATATGCGGTATTTAATTTTCTGTGTGCATATTTATCGACGCAATTTCGTGACAGTGCGCCATTACTCTGAGGCCACGCGAATTTCATTAAAAATTTTCATGTGAAATTGCTTCCATTTTGTTTTCCGTACTTTTACATCGTAATTGTAATTCAAACGAGCCAATTATTTTTAAATGCTACTTTGGAAATTCACACAGTCCAAGTTGAACGAGGGAATCATTCAATTTGTAAAGCGACGTCGCATCAAATAATAACTTATGGAAGTAATTAATATTTCCAGTCTCATTTTGCCCGAAATTTACGGTCCCTTTAATTATTGTATACAATGAAATTACTAACGTTTAATTAAAAGTAAAATGTCTGTTATTTCGTTGCGTCTATAATTAATTATTGACAAAGGAATGGAAATAAAATTTTCAAATGGTTTGTAATTCTTTGTAATTAAACGATCATTATCAATCGTTTAATCATAGTGTTATATATATTTTCAATTGAAAGAAAAATTCAGTTTTATTTTTTTTTATAAAATCATGAATTAGTTAATTCTAATTAAAGTGGATCAGGTGAACCCAACTGTTAAATAGTTTAAACCACCCGTCGAACGATATTAAAAAGTTCTATTCATAAAATATTCACATCATCATAAATTTTTCTAAGTGCATTTTCACATTACAATCCCTGCTAAGTATAATTTAACACCACCTCGATGAAAAAGCTGCACCAATTCCATAAATCATCCTTTGAACAAAAATCAAGAACAGCCCCTAAATTCAAGGCTTTGTCGTCTTCAGGACCCCATTCATCCCCATAATAACATCGCCATCGGAAAATGCAAGGGCGGGAAGACAATTCGCGAATTTACCTTATTAAGCCCGCACAAGGGAGGGAAAACAAAGTTATCGCCCGGAGATAAATGGGAAGGCAATTCGAACGATTATATCGTTATTTAATTGCGTCTCAGCCTTCGTGTATTAGGTGGGAGATAAAGGAAGTTTGCAGGCGTAATTGGAAGTTGGTGTATCGTGTTCGGCAAGTGTCCTTTGACCGAGGACGTTATCGCGTTTCGGATGTGTGTATTCATGGAATTCGCTAAGATAAGGGCTGTTGTGTTGTGTTCGAAGGTTCTAGAGGTTCCCTTTAATGGGGAGGGTAATGGTTTTTATGATTTAATGTGTGCGTTTCGAATTCAGTTCCTGTTTCTTTAAGAATTCGATTATTGTTGAAATTGGCGAATTTTGTTAGTAAATTTGATTTGTTATGAAAGAAAATTACGAAAAATTAAAAAATATGATATTTCAATCAAAAATAATAAAAAAAATTCGATGATGATAAAACGTTGAATATCTTAAGTATAAAACTTTCATGAAAAGCTTTTAAGTTCATCACGAAAAATATGTATTTTTTAAGATTGGAAGCTTGAAAAATAAGTTAATTTTTCCAAGATACTGAACGCTTCAAAATACGAATCAAAAAATTCGAAACTACAAAAACAAAATCAGCATAAATTATCATCGAAAAAAAACGAGCTCAATTCCAACTCCGTGCAAATATAATTGCGACACACAATGAAAATTTCCATAAAAAGCCCGCGAAACGATTCCCATACCATACTTTTCGAAATAAAAAAAGCTAAAACACACACACACACGATCCAAAGCAATTGTTAAGGGACAAATAAACGCGGTACACTTTCGCCGAACCCGTCGAATGAATATTTAACGCGGACACGTACGCGCGGCCATTGTGCCCCGCGTTTCGTCCACGTAACGCGCAAATACGTTTCCTTGCTGGAAAATTTGCAGAATGTAGTTCTTGTGGAGGTAGGGCGTGTGTGTGTGTGTGTTTATGGTCAATCGATAGTTGTGTGGGTGGGTGGGTGTTTGTATTTTTCTAGGGTTTTGTTTATGTTCAGTGGTGGGGTCTTTTGAAGTTTCGGTTGTGGTTGGTTCTTGAATGAAGACGGTGACTTGTCGGTTTTGGTAAATATGATTAATTTGGTTGATAATTTTTGCGATTGAAAGTATATGATTGGTATAAATCGTTTTTTAATTATTTATAAGTGAACAATTGTATGATTTAACTGATAATTCCAGCAACATAGTTTTTTCACTTCAAATTCGACGTTTTACACTGAGAATTTGGAGCGGAGTAGGAGTAGGATCACAGAGCAGGTGGAGTGACAGGTTTTTACTAGCAGTAGGAGCAAATCCGGAGCATGGATATTTTTAGTGCTTTGCTGCTCCGACTAAATATAAAATTGAAAAAAAAATTTAAATTTTGTCCAAAAATTTTATAATAATCTAATTTTTAATTATAATTAGGTTGTGTTGATTTTATCACTATTCTCTCTGACTTCATAATGATATGATTATATTATTTGTGTATTTTTATATTTTAATAACTAATTTAATTTAATTGAAGTTTGAAGCGGACCACGGAGCGGAGCTGGAGCAAGTATTTTGATGCTGGAGCAGAGTTGGAGTAGAGCAACTCAAAAATGTGCTCGCTCGAAAAACCTATTTTACACTTAAAATTTGACAAATCGACAAGAATTCATAGTATTTTCATTGGTTATTATGACAACGGTCTTAATAATAATTTTCTATAGTTAAATTTGAAGCGTGCAAACGAAAATGGAAAATCTATACGATTTTCCACTTTTTCTATAGATTTGAATCGAAACAATTTCTTAAAATAATAAAAAATATATATTCTCAATCTTTATATATCACAATAATAAATCTAAAACAAAAAATTCTTTTGTTTGAAGTTTTTCCTAAGCCCGGAAAAACAGTTGCACCCCACATGAGATAGTCACGCGGGCCTCGTAAAAACGCAACCTCCTACAACGCTCGCACGCGAATTTTCCTACTCCCTTCAACCCACCAGCTTATATAACACACTTATCTCGACAAGCACAAGCACAAGTAAAAGACTGCCGAGCATAATAATAGTAGGCGATAATAACGCGGCTTTATTGCGAAAGGTCGCAGATGTTTTGCGAGCTAATTACGCCCGGTTTGTGTGCTCGCGAATGCAGCGTTCGTATCGTCTTTTGTCCAAAGTGGTGTGTTTTGGAATCGTGTGTGTGTTTGGGAATGGGGTGTTTTAGTGTCCTGGATAAGTTTTGATGGGCTGGTGAGTATTGGAGGTGTAGGCTCTTTGTATTCGGCGATAGAGAACTTTGTGGTACGGAGGGATTGCATTGATATTGGCTGGAGATTTGAATATGAAAATTTTATGGAATTTATTAAAGAAAAATGTTTTAATTACGTTTTAAATTATGTTTACCGAGTATTCATTGAAAAAGATTGAATAAAAGCTCCCGCGTATTAATTAATTTGTTTTCGTTCCGAGAAAATTCTGAATTTATGATTTTATTCTTAACCGCTTCGAAGAATTAATTTTTAATTCAAGATGAAATTATTTATCGAAAATGCAATAAATTGTAACGTCCTTATGATGCATAATATAAAACACAACAACATTAATCTAAAATCAATAAAATACTCAAACGATTTTGAATCAAAAACACATTAAGATTTTTTTTAATCTGTGCATCTTCCGAATCGGAAAACCGACAGTATTCGAATGCCATCTACCGAATTTAAAACTCGGCGTTAAGGCGACAATATTTCCCGGTTTTGATAACAACTGCCCGAGTGTTTTCCATTAAAAAAGTAATTAAATTCGTGCTGCAGATTATCTGCTGAAAATTTAACGAAATATCCTAAAGTCGGGAGGCGTTGTCGGGAACGGGCGGGAGGATAGCCCGCGCAAAAGTGGACGCTTTATCAAATACATTATTCATGCTTTTGGCTCAACTTTTAATGAAGTGATTTGTTAAAACGGCCCGGGAAGACGACGAGGCACTCACCTCGGCCGATCTTGGACGCGGGACAGGGCGGGGTGTCGGGAAAATCGCGGGAAATTCCCGGGAAAATCCGTTCGTTCGAAAGGGAAACAATTTCCCGTGTTTTTCGCAAAGCGGGCATAAATTATCCGCGACCTTAGCCCTCGGGGCGAAATTTATTTTTTACTTGTTATTTTTTTGTACGCGCCCTCTCCCGATTAAGGGTGGGAAGTCGGTGGTTTTTTCGAAAAATATTTGCCGCGCTTTTACGGTTGGGTTTCTTTGAAAAATTAGCCCCGCGTTGATTGCAGGCAAATTGCCGCCACACAGAACGTGTATATGAAATTTTATATATAAAGTTATATAATAAGTTGTGGAATATTAATTTTTTTTCGAATTTTCATCAAGGTTTAATTTCGGGAGAGATTTGATTAATTATAGGAATAATGTTCTTTTTGCCAGTTCTATGTAAGGAATGTTAATAAGAATCGGTTCATTAAGCCAACTAAAAATATACAGATTTTAAGTCGGCGAATTTCTTTCGGTGAAATTTTATTTTGCAAACGGCAGTAAAAGTAAATTAAAGTGAAGAACGACCTCAAAAAAATCGCTTAATATTCAGTTTTCTTTCTTCAATTAAACGAAAGATCCGAAGTGTAGACGGCGCACTGAATACACTTAAATATTTTTTTTTAAACTAAATTGAAAAAATTTCAACAAAGGATCCTTACTGAAAATAAAACAAAGTAGCGTTTTAATTAAAAATACGACAAGTCGATACTACTTCGATTTAATATTTTTGAGTGACGTTTTTCACAAAATTAAAACGATACTTGTGACGTGTTTTCAATTTGAATATTAATATAGAGATTTAAATTTTAATTAATTAAAAAAAAATACCATACGATCGCATTACACTTATTATATTTCATGAGAAATTGTCAATCTAGAAATATTTTTTTCGCTTTATCAAACACATCTGTTTCTGAAAGCTTACTACATTTCAATTTCATTCGAGTAAGCGACGCAGAAAATAATCTAAGCTTATGTATTTCGAGCTTTTTTTCCATTCACTCAGAAAATGAACAACTAGATACTCGGAAAAATTAGAATTCCACGACGACGAGGTAGGAAAAATTCACTGGGAAAGTTGTTTCGTGTGAAATATATGGAAAATTGCCGTTCTGGAATCTAGAAAATGCTCGCTTTTTTTTTCGACCGCAAAAAGCAACTCATAACTCAGTTCATTATGGTTATACTTTTAAGGAAATTTATAAGCCCTCAAGATGCTATAGGGTAGTTTTTGAACCTAGTTTATATTTTACATATTCAATAACTTTAAAAATATAATAAATTTATTATTATATTATATTGATGTTGTAAATTTTTTTGATGAAAAAAAAGAAAATTTAATTTTTATGCTAATCTGAAACACGAGCAAATGAAATAATTAAATTTAATATAAAAAATAAAATGAAAAATCCTATTTGAATAATGAACATTCATAATTTTGTACATAAAATTTAAAATAAGTCTTTTTTTCATCATATTATATAATATATTTGACTAAAAGCTTCTTTCACTTCTAATAAAACAATCAAAATATTATATAAGAGTATTCATAAAAATATTGTAACGTGATATGAAACTGACAATACACATAAATATTATACATAAAATACAATATCGTTTGTTTTCACGGAATCACATGACTTTAATGCATTTCCCATAATGAAAATCGATCTTGCGTGCATAAATTTGGAACGGACAACAATGCATTCGAAACGATGAATATTAAATAATGATCGACGCTGTTAAAATCGGGGATATTGCTTTCGATTCAATCTCAAAACCGTAAATATTGACAGTACGATCGTTTTGCACGCGTATACATAATTGTAGCGGAAAATTGGAAAAGTTGCGAATTTTCATTTGTAATTATGCGAATTTTCCACGTCAGCCGTCAGCCGTGCGATATTAATTATGTGCTATTCGAAATTTAATATTGCCTGTGAAAACTGATTTGGGTTTTCCATATAGACGGTATTTTTTCGATCAGACGATGATTTGTGTCGAATTTTTATAATGAATGTTTTTTAACAGAACTGGCGATTAATTATGAAAAGTGTGAAAATTTCATTTTTAATTACTACGAATTAATTAATTTTGTGAGTAGAAACAAATTTATATATTTTTTTAAAACTATTTTATTATATAATAATATTTTCTTCGATTGTGAAAATTTTAATTTGTTAAAATCATAGTAGTTAAATGAAGTAATTTTATGAAAAAAAATATATATTTGCTCTTATTAATTCGAAAAACGTATTTGAGAATACACAAAACAATTTAACAGCTTCTTTGATCTGTTCTTATTCGGAAACATACAGAAACAAAGAATCCGAAATAGGCTCGTGACAGTTGTTTAAACAAAAGCGGCACAATCACACCTAAAAGAGACGCCCTTTCACTAGGGTTAAATTCACATTAAACAACATTTAATTGAATCTTTTGTCCTTTTGTATTGTACAAAGAAAAACACCATTGTTTTACAGGCGTAAATTTGCTAAAAAATACGTCTACCTTTCCTCGAAAAATAAGAGACAGACGCTCCGGAATCGGAACCGCCGAAAAGGATACACAAAACAAGAGAAAAAAGGGGTGCCCAAATAAAAAGACACTGACGGTATAATCCGACGAAAAGGGACAATTAGAAGAGTACACAGACGCGTTTGCTCAAGCCCATGATGCCTGTCCGAGGGAAAATTCGCGACTTTTCGCGGAAAAATCCAAGGAAAATCAACTCTCGTTCGACAAGGTCGTTTCGGACACGACGTGCTGGCAAAACAGACGAAATAAAGCGAAAAAAATGTGTGTTCAGAAATGAAAGAAAGGTAATATGAGTGTGTGTGTGTGTTTTTCTTTGCCACGTCTCGTACGGTTAGTGTTATCTTGTAACTTTTTCCCCAGAACTATTACGAACCGAAAACGAACGCTGAATTGTTAGAGCTTTCGTTCTTTGTCCTGTTATTCTTTTTGACACTTTGCACGATTCGCCAAAAACGAGCCACTACGAAAATATGAGGAACGTACGTTATCATTTCTATCAGGTAGTCGCAAATGTTTTGTCTTTTTATTTTAGACCTATTGTGGATAAATAATGTTTGTCTTTCGTATCAATATTTGACACATTCATAGAGATAATTGAAGTTTTCCTTTCAATACAAAAAAATATACAAAATTAATCTTATTATATTCTTAATAATTTTTAGTTAAAAAATTACATAATTGAAAATGTTTTCAAATATAATATATTGTATTAAATTTTCTTTCGCAGAGAACATTTTTTTTTTTTTAATAAATTGAATTTGATTTTTTACATAAATTTACCGAAATAATCACAATAAAATAGATCCTACGATAAATAAAGAACGACTCATATAATTATTCAATTTATCGGATTCGATCGTGCCAAATTGTCGAATTTGATCGTTTCGTTATCAATATTATTATTTGCACAAAGTACACACATCGAAAACCGTATGCGAAATTCATTTCTGTGAAACAAATATTTATCGGGGTTGAAAACCCCCTTTTACGCATTATATATAGAAATTTGTCCAATTTCCCTCTGATATATTGTATATCGACGGGCAAACAATGAGTCGGGGTTTTCGCCGCTTTCGAAGCCCTTTACAAAGCGATTTAATTGTTTTATATACGACCGTGCTCGGCTGTATATTAAAAAGAATATTTGCGTTATTAAAAGCCATTGCGAAAATTGTCGAAAAACGACCGAGTTGCGAAAATTTCATCGCAAATTCGCGTAAGCGCGAAAATCGGTCGGTCCGAACAAACAAATTTAATCGATAATATAAATTATATTTGTGAATAATGTAATTGAACCGATGAATTAAAAACCCAATCCAGTTTATGGTGGAAAATATTTTTAAAATAATAAAAAATTCGACATTGTGATTTCATCCGAATAATTTTCGTGAAAAAAAAAAGTTTTTATATCATAAAAAATTCATTGAATGAAAAAACATCTGAAAATATTCATTCATTCTTTGTTTGTTGGGAAGTTAAGTTGAAAACTTGGGAACGGCCATTGTATCATTAATTGATTTTTCAAAACGAACATTCAGAGCGGCTCTTTCGTTCGCTGCGTGAAAGATAAGAAGCAAGTTTCCTTTGTGCGTTTTATCCAATATATGTATAATACGAATGCGAACTTTTTCAGCTGAAATCGTTCGCATAAAAGCGAGAAAACATCCGAGAAATGACGACATCGTTTTCACAGTAAACTCAGTTCCATTCTGCAAAGGCGATGGCAAACAAACGTGTCGCGAACATTCATACGAATGCATTCTTCGTGCATTTTATACAAAACGTCGAAAATTTTTTTTATAATATTTCTGCAAGATCTTTCTTCAAAAGAGATCATTAATTTTTTATTTCTTTATTCATTTTTAGTTTTAAAGTCTTTATGAAATTTAAAATTTAAATAAAATTTTCAGAATCAATATACTATTTATTACATTTTCATATTATTATCAAAACTTTCAATTCAAATTGAAATTTTTATAAAGTTTCGTATATTTGTATTATTATAAATTATTTATTATTATCATTTCATTAAAAAACTATATATATTTTCAGATGAATTATTCAATTAAACTAAATATGTTTCTAAATTTATACATATTAAATATTTAATTAATAGAATATAATAGTTTCATTTGTTACAATATTGCACAGTGATATCCCACAAATCAAGTAACAGACTGACTAACAAAAATACATAATTTTTATACAATTTATGTACATTACAAATAATGCTTTTGTAAGCTTTCAGCTGATTGAGCCATCTGTTGGATATCGTAGTTATTATAATATTTTATATAATAAAAAGAACAAAGATCTACATGTGCTTTTTTACTTAATAATAAACACTATGTTAATATAAAATTATGTTTATCGAAAAAATATTTTATAATTTTATAAACTGACCTATTAATCAATTAATAGTAATTGGATCTGATTAGTTTCAAAGTATTGTGAAATAAATTTGCTTGACGTCAAAGATTAATTAAAAAATTAACGAGCATAATTAGATCAACATTTTAATAAATTTTTGGTTCTATTATTTCAGATATTTAAAAAAAATATTAAGTATTCTTATTTTAACAATCATATCGATCACGGTTGTTACAATCAAAATGATAATTTTGATAACAACGACCATAAAATTGAATCACAACATAAAACCAAACGATCATTGACATAAAAAAATCCAATAACATAACAGCCTAACCCAAATCAACACGACTCATAATTGTACAACAAAAGCCCACACGGTCATATCCAGAAGACCTCCATTCCGTCTACGTCCACTGTTTGCAATACCAAAAGTGAAAAGTTATTCAGCGGTATCAATCACGATTATCGCAATTAAAATGATAATTTTGAAACAATGACCATCAAATTGAATCACAACATGAAACCAAACGATCACCGACATAAAAAAATCCAATAACATAACAGCCTAACCCAAACCATCACCACCCATCACCGCCCAACAAAAGCTCCACACGGCCATATCCAGAGGACCTTCATTCCATCCTCGTCCACCGTTTGCAATACCAAAAGTGAAAAGTTATTCGGCGGTATCAATCACGATTATTGCAATCAAAATGATAAATTTGAAACAACGATCATCAAATTGATTCATAACATAAAACCAAACGATCTTCGATATCTAAAAAAAATCCAATAACATAACAACCTAACCCAAATCAACATCACCCATCACCGCCCAACAAAAGCTCCACACGGCCATATCCAGAGGACCTCCATTCCATCCACGTCCACCGTTTGCAATACCAAAAGTGAAAAGTTATTCGGCGGCCGCGTTAATCACCCAATATAAAACCAGATGGAAATTAACGTCCGTGAAACGGGCGCACATTTCTGGGCGGCCTATACCTCGACGTTAATCGTTTCGGAATTGTCGAGAACTATTCGAGAACAATTTACAGTTTAGTCGGACGTTAAATGTGCTCTCCAACTCCGTCTCTATGTCGTTTCGCGTTCAAATTTATCGCTGAAGACACCCGTTTAGTCTGTTTTATGTGCGATTGATTTATGCGATGGGGTGGGTCGGGATTTGGCGGTTTTTTTATGTTTATGGATTGGCTGATTATCGTTGATGCGTGTTTTGTTTATGAAGGTTTAATTTATGTTTGTTATGTTTATGGTTTTGCTTATGTTTTGTGTTCGTGGTCAATTTTTGTGTATGAAGGTTGTTTTAATTTTCTTGGGAGTTTGTATTAAGTGAAATTAAAATGTATAGTTTGTATAAACTTTTTTTAAGACAATATTTTTCCAATATTATTGAAAGTTTGAATTTAATATTATTAATGAAAACATTTTTATTTTTTTTATAAATTATAATTTTTTAGATAAAAAATACGCGACCGTATTGATTGTTTATCATATCGCTTATCTTTGATAATCAGAAGATATCATTGCACTTGATAAACATAATTTTTTGATTGAATTAAAATCATGAAGATAAAGACAAAATCATTAATTTCGAAACAGATAAAAAGAACCGAAATATTTTCAATTGGAAATGTTCTATTATTGTTTTAAATAATTTATCATTTTCAAAGAACGGTACCATAATAACAATATTTTCTTAATTCAGATTTTGATTCTTCGAAAAGTCGTTAAAACACTTTTTTATATCATCAAAGATTTAATTGAAACATAAATATAAATCTGTATATTAAGTAAAAAAAACTTTTTTCCATTCAAAAACCTTTTATAAATAAATAAACAAGATTAATATAAAAAAATCGTACAGAAAATATTTTTTATTAATATTAAATTGAGTCGATATTCAATTTAATCTAATAGAAGTTATTTAAAAAGATAAGCGCAACTTTGGATATAAAAAGAAATTTTTCGGTCCGTTAAAAGTACGCAAATTAAGATGGAAGGAATTATTGATGACTCTTCTAGCTGTCAATTTAGCAAAACGCCTTTCGAAAAAACAAGCGATGGATGAAAAAAAAAACTTTTCCGGCTTTCTCGTCGATATTTTAACGCCGAAATCGATTTAGCGAAATGATGAGCCATCAAAATATTTTACGTGCACTTAAACGATTTCATAAATTCCCCCGATCGTAATTAGTCTGAAAAGCTTTTTGCATATTACACGATACGTACGATTTCAGACAAAGGAAACGATCTCGAGATAAAGATGAGTTGAGGCATCTCATTTGCAATGTATAATAAGATTAAGAAATAATTTTTAAAAAAATGAATATTCATAAAAAGTTAAGATTATGCGCCTTTGAAGCCCGCGTGCATTTTAGAATATCAATATTTTTTACGGTGCATGAAAATGATCTATAAAAGTAAATTAATTTTGTTATATTTTACTGTTCAGAAAGTATTGTACTTTTTTATTAGATCACATATTTTATTCATCCTCAATAAATAAGAAATTAATTATTATATAAAAAAAGGACTTAAAATATGGTATATAAAATATGGGCGAAGTCCCAAAATCGATTTTAAATATGTAGTTTATATCAACAGCGAACATGCATCGGTTGTATGCACCACTATAAAAATCTCTTGACAAAAACCGTTGTATCTCAAAATCTTTAAAATGGCATTTACACAGTTGTTCATTTCCGATATTAATATATATGCAAATAATTCCATACATGTCCATATGAATCTAATGAAACATCGATCAAACTTCCATTTAACATTCGAGATCAAACTAAATCGCATTACCCTTTGATCCCCAAGTCCAATTAATCCTCAGACACGCTTATTTCGACAATTAGGACACACGTACCCAATATGCACCTCCATGCACAAAATTACCCATCTAATTGCACCGGCATTATTCCGAGCACGCTTTTCCACCATAAAGCGAACTACCCACATGTTCCACACACACACAAAAACCTACAAAAATCCCCAACAGTTGGCAGAGTATAATTTTATTCGGTCACAGAAGTGTCGGCCAGAATCAAACACTGTCTGATAAATTGAGTGGCTGCAGCCGCCGGAGAAGGTCTCCGGCGAAAGTTTATGATTCATTTCTCTGTCTCTGTGTGTAGTCTATTTATCAAAGAAGTTCGTCTCGGCATCTTGACGTAATCAGATTTGTCGTCGTGTGTTTGTGCGTCTGTCTGTCTTGTCGTTTTCAGTTGTGGGTAGCGTGGGAGGACGCGTTGGCTATGTGGGAAAATGGATATTCTATTATGCGTTTTTATTGTGTTATAAAAGATTTTTTTGTGTGCTGTAATAAAAGAATATATTCTAGACAGAATGTATTATAAGTCGAATTGAGTTATACGCATCATTGTTCATTGAAACTTATGACAAATATATTAATCAAAAATTTTATTTATGATTTTAATTTTTGTACCTTTATAATTTCTCATAACTAATTGTAAGCTAGATTATAACTATTATTATATAGTGAGCGATTAAGATTGCGTTTCTATACAAAATACTTATAATGCATTTTTTTTTAAATAAAAAATCAAAATATAGTAATTACATCGATGTATTTTTAAAATATCCATATTACATTATAATATCATAATTTAATTAATCAATTAACCGCACGAAATTCTAATTTAAAAAAGTCCATAATTACCTCCGCAACACCGTCGAAAATCTCCACCAGAAAAAGCGTCGTCGATCAAAAAACCGCAAAAACCACGCAAAATTCGCACGTCCGAAACGTCACATAAGCCGGGCGGAAACGTCACGCCGGCGAAAATTCAAAAGTGCACAATTCGCGCCAAAACCGTCATCGTCCCGGCCACGAACTCCGACAACTTTTGCGTGTCGTTGCTACTTTCTCATCATCCTATTGCGGATTGTGGGCAATACCGAAATGGCGGAGCCGACGACGAGGCGTGCTCCGGCTCCGGCGGCCGGAAGCGCACTAGGGCGGGGGCGGTGGGGGGGCGGGGGGCGGGGCTCCGCGCCCGCGTACTGTACTTCGTATTGGGAAGGGCGGGGGCGGGGGCGTAGGCTGGGCGAGGGGCTGTGTTGTGATATCGGCGGGGGTTGTTCTCAAACTGTGTGTTTTGGAAGTGTCTGTGCTTGGAAGGTGTAGGAGGAGTTTGGTAGGAATGGAAGAATAGGAGGAGTTTGGTAGGATGGAAGAGATGGCTGAAAAAGATGAGGACTTGTTGGTTGTCGTGACTTTGGGCTTCTTTGAAAAAAGTTTTCTGTTGGTTGTAGTGAAATTTGGTAGTTAAATTGTTTTTTGAATTGTGTGTTTTGAAGGTGATTGTGCGTTGAAAGTGTTTTGGGGAATTAGAGGAACTTGTCAGGAATAGAAGAATTGGCTGAAAAAGACGAGGATTTATTTGCTGTCGTAAATTTGGGCTTCTTTGAAAAAAATTTTCTGACGGTTGTAGAAAAATTTGGCAGTTCAATTGTTTTTTAAGCTGTGAGTTTTGAAGGTGATTGTGCTTTGAAAGTGTTTTGGGGAATCGAAGGACTTTGGTAGGAATAAAAGAATTGGCTGAAGAAGACAAGGATTTATTTGTTGTCGTAAATTTGGGCTTCTTTGAACAAAGTTTTCTGTTAGTTGTAGCAAAAACTTGGCAGTTCAACTCTTTTTTGAATTGTGTGTTTTGAAGGTGATTGTGCGTTAAAAGTGTTTTGGGGAATTAGAGGAGTTTGTTAGGAATGGAAGAATTGGCTGAAGAAGATGAGGATTTATTTGCTGTCGTAAATTTGGGCTTCTTTGAACAAAGTTTTCTGTTGGTTGTAGCAAAATTTGGCAGTTCAATTGTTTTTTTTAACTGTGTGTTTTGAAGGTGATTGTGCATTGAAAGTGTTTTGGAGAATTGAAAGAACTTGGTAGGAATCAGGTCAACTGTTTCTCAATCTGTTTGTTTTGATGGTGATTGTGCTTTAAAAATGTTTCGGAGGAGCTTGGTAGGAATAGAAAAACTGATTGAGAAAGACGGAGATTTTTTTAATCGCGTAAAATTGGGTTTTATCGTCAATTTTTTTTATTTATTCAAGACCTTAATAGTTCAACTGTTTCTTGAACTGTGTATTTTGGTGCTCATTTTGATTTAAAAGTGTTTAATTGGAAGATAAATTTGGTAAGAATAGAAGAACTGATTGAAGAAAATGAGGACTCTCCAAGTCTCCAAAATATAAGATACTTTATATACATATTTTTCCTTAGTTGTACCAAGAATTTGGTAGATAAACTATGTGTTTTAAGAGGCGATTCTACATTGAAAATGTTTTGGAAGAGCTTGGTAAGAATATAAGAACTAATTGAGGAAGATGAGTATTTGTCTGGTCTCGTAAATGTGGGCTTCTTTGTATAATTTTTCGTAGAATTTTTTATCTCAATCCAAGTACAAAATAAATCTTATGAGAATATAAAAATATTAAACTTTTTCGTTGATTAAATGAGTTATAACACTCAACTTATCATAATACTCAACTTGTTATAACACTCAACTTATTTTCAATCAAATAAATTCATGAAAATTCTAATCCAACATTTTAAAAACACACAAATAAAGAATTTCAAAGCGTTACAAAACTTGAGAAACACTGCCTCAGAGGGTATGGCCGATCTTGTGGGGCTTGGACCGCGCACGGCCTTCGTCGCGACACGTCACGCTCGAATTTGAATAAGTTCGTTATTTTGGCGGGAAATTCTTCGAAGTCGCGTTGACGGGATGGAAGCGCACATGTCGCGCTTAATTGTCTGTTGCTTCGTTGCTGTGCGAAAATTCGCGTTTTCGCACACGATTATATTTGCGCTCATAAAGGGGAAGGCTTCGTGACGGTTTTATTCTGATCATTTGATATTGTTGTGAAGTGTTTTCCTGGAATTCGTATCGATTGTGTGTTAGAAAATAATTAGAATATACGAGAATTTTATGTTAATATTGAATATTAGAATCGGGTATTTGTAAAATGTTTATTTTTGAATCAGTCATCTTTTATTCGTGAAATGTGGTTATAAATATTTTACCTAATGTGGATTGTTATAAATATGCATATTAATTCATCAAAAGAGTTCCGTTGTTCAAGAATACAGAGAAAACCGATCGATAAACATTAGAATGAACAAACTTATCAAGTAATATTATCATATTAACATATTATATAATATTTCCAACTTATAACATAGAATATTGTATTTCATATTCCATCTCAGTTTAAATTTTCATAAATAAAATGATTTACACCTTTAAAAATTGAAACACCAAAGAAATTATTCATTAATCAATTCTTATTTGAATTATTTTTCAAATAATTGAGAAGTTTCGGTATTTTATTTTGGCTTTATAAAAATAATGTTTCATACGGAACATTTGAGTTTAAAAATATTGGAATCAACGAAAATGAATGAGGACGTGAAAGATTTTTTCTCGTAATGGATGAAGAACGATTATACATGATGATAAAAAGCTATCGTAGAATAAATAATAATCAAATTCATATACATAGACGATAGAACCAGAAAACTTAAACAAAAACCTAGAAACTTTTTAATCATCAATAGAACTCTTTACTTCTTTCACGGACCGTTTTTTTTTTTAATTTTCGCCAACAGTAAATTAGACCAGCAAAATTTCACAAATCGTCACATTGATTAGGCGAAGAAATCGCGACATAACAGTAAAAGTGTTCCGCCGAAAGGACGCGGTTAAAACGCGATTTTATGGCGGACGCGTTAAGCGAAATTGTATTAGCCGAAGGTTTTAAGGGTTTCTCGTTAACGAAACTACGGCTTTCGCAACGAACTGTACGCACTCGTATAACATAATAGATATATTTTAAATTATGTTTGTGTACGGAGATACCTTGATTAAAGTTGTGGATTATGAATGAAAATTGTGAGTTGGCGATTATTTTTAGCGGAATTTGTTCGTTTGAGAATGCAAATTCGAGAGCAGTTTGACGGTTTAATTTTGTTAAACGGACTGCGTGTCAATCGTTCAAGTTAGGTGATATGTGGTGCAGTCGGTGGATGGATATGTTTTGAGACCATTTGGCAAAGAAAGGTTTCTGTACTTAACCATTTGGGAGTAACTTTCCCCTTATCACAACACTTGTCCGAAATGTCCAAACTTTCAATGATATCGGAAAGGTTTTGTACTGCAATGTACGTTACATATGCTCCACATGATAATCAACACGAAAATATGCTTAAAATAAAATTTATAAATGACAATTTTTTTACAAAATAAAAGTATGTTCGAGTACATATTCATAATCGTGAATTAAATATCTTTCTCTTATAATACAAAACTTTGAAAATTTCTAAAATTATCACCAAAGTATTATTGTATAATAAAAGTCAAAACAGTTGTATATTTCGAACACTAAAGATAAACCACGTACAAAAAGTGAAAAATAAATCGGCGTTCTAGCGTACAATAGTAATATCGTGGTGGACCGTCGCGGATTTATCGCGCGCGAATTATGGGTTCCTCTTTTCCGCAAAGTTGCATTATTAAAGCGAAATAAACGCGCGACGGATGTCGTAAAATAACTTGTTCGGTTAAAATGCGGCAATTAAAAGTTTTCGCCGAATTGTTATTGGAGTTTTTCTATGCCGATCGGGCGAAGGCGTCGACGGTGCTTTATGGCTAAGTCCGTCGCTTTGCGGCCGTTCAGATTAGTTTTTTAGTATATAAATTGGAAATGTTTGCTTGTTTGTTTGGCAGTCGAATAATAAATGTGCATATTATCATTTGAATTAATTTTAATTATGTAAATTTGTGGTTTTGTCTTATTAGAATTATCAAAGTAAAAAGTGTTGTTTCGTATTAGGAAAATTAGTCAATGAACCAATAATGAAGTTAAATGATAAATATGTCAGTAAATGGATATATTATATTTGCTATTTATCTGAAACAATTTGGTTTTAATATGCAAATTTTTTGAAAGCCATCTTCTCTAATACTTACATAATAAACACAATTAATAAAGAAAAAATGCTCAAGCTTTCAATGTTATTAAAAAGCTCTTGTTCTACAGTGTAATTTTTTTATAAAATTACCATAAAAGGGAAAAAAAACTAAAAATAGAAGCAGGAAATTTTTTATTATAATAAAATAATTAACATAAACATATTCTCATAGCATAATATGAATTCAAATTTCAGAATTTCATAAAATCTGAATCAAAAAAGAACAATTTAAAAAACCAATCACGACGTTCTATTTCAATCTAAAAAGAAGACCCTCTTTTCATATAACATATTATACTACATACCCATCTAAATTATAATTTACAACCAGCATACGACAAAAATTACAAAAAAGCATAAAAACACAATACTTATTAAAAAAATCCTAAATTAAACCAACACACGCATAAAAGCCATCCCCTACGGGTTACCGTCGAGGATTAATATCGTCCCTCATCCCACCCTCACCTGTCATTTGTCTCAATCTGCACCGTTTTATGATCGATGCACGGGGAGATGAAACGAACCGAGACATCCCACGGGAACTGCCTCTGAAATTAACGGGAAGGGAGTGAATGGAGTGGCTCGAATTAACCGTTAACGTGCTCGCGCACCAATTCAGCAAACTTGTTGTATTGTACGTGCTATGGCTGCTGGGGGTGGAATTGAGTTTATTTTGTAACGAGATCGTGTTGTAAATAATTGTTTTTGTTTAATGTCGAGTTCCAGTTGCGATGGTAGGTTATTTAGAATTGTAGGTTGGAAAAGTTGTAGTCTGGTTATTTTTGATTTGGAATAATATGAGAGTGGCTTTTGTTTGCGAATCTCGCAGCAGCTGGACGAATTATCATATTCATATTTGTACTTGTCGTTTCATAATTGAATCAAGGATTATGAGCTCAACGCTGCCTAACTGGGCTGGATTAAGCCGAGAAGAATGTTGATATGGCAAATTTTAATTTGAACCCGAAAATATTTTCGCAAATTGAAAATTTAATTTCGAACCGTTTTCATGGCAAACATTACGCTGAATTAATATAAATCTCGCAGTGTATATGTAATATAAATTTTACGAAGACGTTTACGATCCAGTACAACGTTTACTGAAACATTATCCGAGGATTATAACAGTCGGATCATAGGACAGAGGAAGCTTTCGTTTCGAATCCTTTGGTTTCCAGATAGAAAAGGCCTTTGTCTGCACATATTCAAATGTATAAATACTTCGTGCACAAAGAGACTCGAAAACTTTATCTTTTGCGCACGCATAAGCGAGCGACCTAGAAATGAATGGAAAAAAATGTAAGACGGATGTGAATAATGCAAAATAAGCATTCCTTTATTCTATTCTCAATCTGAATAGGTTGCCGGTTCAACGTTTCTCTTGATTTTCCCTTTTTCAGTGTGCCGCGCGTGAAAAAGACTCAAAATAGAAAACTTGAGTGCGTAAGTACGCGCGTGTCTCAAAAGGACACTTTTTTCTCGTACAAGAAAAAAATATTTGTGTCCTCTAGTGCGTGAAAATTATATTTTATATAACATATTTGAACCATATCACTTTTTTCTAATGAATTTCATACGAAAATATCACATATTATAAATAATATAAACCTGTGATATTTTCGTATAAAATTCATTAGAAAAAAGTTATATGATTATTATTATATAATATAATATTGATGATTATTATATTATGAATCTAATACCTTCGAAAAAACTGTAATAAATACAAAAATAGCTTCATGCATGGAATTTTGATGGTCAAAAACGATTATTGAATCCGATAAAATATCCAATCTTTATAATTTTGCGATCGCGTACAAAACGATTAGGCACCTACTCCCCATATAATTCCATTGTAAATCTCGTTAAATCTGAATATGGCTTTCATAATGTATTCAGGGTGTACACACTGGAGCGAGTGTCCCATAAACGTCCCATAAATTAAGGACGAAGCCGTTTAGCAAAAATGTTTTAATCGATTCATCGAAACCCTCCCCCATACAAAATTTTAAGGGTGTAATCTTCGCTGCCTTTAACACGCCAATTAACTGAGCAAGCACGCGAATATATTAAAATTTAATTCAATTTGAAACCCCAGAGTTTGTTCATGTTGCCCCATAGACTCGAGGTGTTTGATTAAAAAATTAAATAAAAATTTCAATTGTGCGAATTCGAGCCATTTATTCGACGCTGCGTTGCGGAATTTCGCCGCCGAATAAAAAAGGAAAACTTCGGTGATCTTTTGCATTCCGTCCGTCCGGTCAAATTAGGGAGTCCGGATGTTTTTTTTTCTTTCATGGCGAAGGTTTTCTTTCTATGGGCCTTTTTTATGGAACGGACGCAATGTTTTCGGCAGTTTTTCCGACCACCGTGACTCGTATATGTATGTGGGAAAACGAGCGCTTTTCACGTGTCGGTTTTTCCGCGGTTTTTCCCAGCCTGCGTAAGAGCCATGAGAGACCGTGAGTCTTTTGTGCGTGAGAAAATGTTCGATTTTCGAAATATTTTTTTCAACATAAAATCCCAAATATAAATCCGTAATTTTAGCACTTGAGAAGTTTCGTTTCGAATTTAAATTTATGATTTTTGTATTTCGAGCTGTTATGTTTAAATATGCTTCGAAGTGTGAGAAAATAATTTAAAAACGACTGTTTTCGAAAAGCGCTCGAGCTCGGTGTACAAGTTTAATCTGCGCTTAATAACTTAAACTAACGAAATTGTAAAACAAAAGTTTTTCGTTTTGCGTTTTGCGTTATACGGCAATTGTAATACAAATCGTTGAAAGTAAAGCAGACTAAAGAATCCTTTTAGCCTGGTTTATCCGACAAATTCGGGTTTTCGGGACAAATGACTACAAAATTCCGTCGTTCAAAGGGAGGCGCTTGCGTTAAAAATACAAACAAATCTTTAAAACATATACGAAGTTCTTTTATAATTTTCTTCATATTTCAACATTTTTATTTTTTATAAATATGTATTTTTAATACGATTGTCATATTTTACTTAAAATAAAATAAGATCTTTGTATACTATCTTAAATTGATATTTTTTTATTCGAATCGTATTGGATCGACAATACCTTTGCTCTATCGTATTATAATATATCACGAAAGCTTCTACCGCACATACACACTAGCTTTTTTTGTCGCTTCCGCTCACTTTCACTCGAAAGTCTCTCTATCGGAGCTTTTTCGTCCTTTTAATTTGTCTAATGCAATCATGTCGAGTATTTTAGATCCTCTTTCGTTCACTTAAGTGTTATGGATTGCTGACAAACGCAAACACAATCCAGAACACTTTTTTTATTAGACTTCGACGAAATTGAAAAACCAACATATTTTATATATTCACAATGTTTTTAAGTCAACAAATAAGTATATTGTGTTGTTTTGGTAATTGGATTAATTCGATGTGAAAATATAATACTACATATTTACTTTCGAAATGGATTCGATCAAATTAATGTGAAAATTAAAGGCATGAATGTAAGATATAAATTATAATGTTATCATCATAATATGGCAATATACAGTCAGTTCATAAAGCTTTCGCACAATATTTTTTATCAATATGTAATTTTTATAATATTATATAATACATATGAAAATTTTGTACCTTTGATATTATAAAAAGGTTAGAATTTTATAATTTTTAAAATATGAATATTAGCGAGAAATAATTCAAAAGATTTTCAATCAAAATTTTAATACAATTCAAAAACCATATGAAAAGATAAAATACAAAAATATGGTTTTTTTTCCGTTTATCAGTAGACAATTTTATAAAAACCACGGACAAAGCATGAAATAAATAGGACACTACTTTTAATTTACAAGTGACTCCGTTCCAACCATTACTAAACGAATATTGAACCCAACTGAAAAAAATCGATACAATTTCGATTCCACACAATCAATATTGTCTTTACACGAACACGTTTTATATTCACAACAATTTTTCATGTCGGACACAAGTAGTTGCAAAGTGCGCCCTCAAAGCTCGCGATATTATGTGCGTAGGGCGCACACTTCACCCAGAAATCGTAAAAAGAGTATAAATATCGGAATCAATCGTGTTTGCGAGGGCCAATATGAACGATCCCTTTGTGTTTTATTAAATCCTGAGGGCCTTTATGTTTGACAAAGGGGCGAAGTGCCGCCGCCGCGGATTCTGCTTAGGCGGACGATTTTCCTTTCAGACGAACGCCCCGTTCGACAAACCGATCGTATTTTCGTCGGATTGATTCGATTTGTTGCGACATTCTACCAGTGTAGGTGTAGGTGGGTATTTTTTTGGTAAATGTGCCAAATCTGAGGGCCTTGAAGTTGCGAAATGCTCCTGAAAGGCTTCAGAGCGCGCGTTTTGTGCGAGCCGAGTCTGCGGGTTCCGGCAATCAAGAATTTAATTATGGGGGAAAAAGTTAATTGGGATGAATTTTTCGCGATATTACGCTCTTTGAATTCGACGGAAAATATTATGTCTTGTGAATACGTAATTCGGATTAATTTTGAGTGAAATGGAGAAAGTATGGCTGATATTGTGATGGATTCGTTTTGCTTTGTATATTATTTGTATAACGTATTTATATCGTTATGTAAAGGCGTTTGTTCTTATCGGTTAGGTGAAAATTTTGTTGGTTTTTGTTTCTCTAACGAGAAGTGAGATTAAAAAAAGGGGCGTATTTTTTATGTTTGAACGTGACCGCAGCTGTCGATTTTTAAAATATTCAGTGTTCAATTAAATTCGACTATTCAAAATTTCTATCTCAATTTTTTTCACAGCAAAGACTACAAACCTTGAAAAATTATTAAATAATATATTTTTTCAATCTCGAAAATCACTTTTTATTTTGTTCAAGTATTGAGTTTCACACTGAAGTTATCGTAAAAATATATTTCGAAAACTCAATTTCAGCGAAATTTTTTTTGTACATTTAAACATTTTCACTTTTCCGCCTTTGTGCGTGGAAAACTATAACCAAATATAATATCGAGAATCACCTACATTTTCATTCTAAGGAAATGAACTCGGCTTGGATATTTTCCAAAACTTGATCTACTTTTAATGAACCGAGTATATAAACGAGTCGATCAAAGTATACATCGGACGGATTACAAAAGGTTTTTTCAGCCATGCTGATATTCAATCTTATACATCATATTTACAAATTTCCATTTTCGATATCGAAGACGACTGAAAACAATTGCACTTTCGTAAGGAGCGGCCTCACACGTCAATTTGATAATCACCTCCTCGCAAAAGCATCACAAACTCTGACGCATTCGCACAAGAACCGTCTAATTTAATAATTTCATCAAAAATAATATTATTTAACGCGTTATAAAAGCATGGAGGCGCCTTTATCCCGTCAAATTCAATTATTCTTCCGAGTTTGAGCGCGACAAACAGAAGCGTCCCGACAAAAGCCGCAAACCATTTTTTCCTCCGCTCATCCTCCCTCATCCTTCGGCAATCTTCTATACACACATTATTTATATTTCCCGCAGATCTTCCGGACTTTTCCGGGACTTTTCGCCAATTTTTCAAACGTCCCCTCGCGAAAGTGACGACGCCTCGCGAAGCACTACCGCTGCGAATATATTTTTATTTTTACGTGTTTCGGCACAAATGCAACACAATACGTGGTTCACGTTTCGCGAATATTCTTGAGAACCGTGACGGAGGCTTCACACGAACGATTTGATATTGAAAACGGCTTGGGTGTGTACGTATAAGGTGGAAGATCAAACATTGGGCGGGAAAAGGAATATGGGATTGGATGGCGTTGACGACAGGGATGATTCTGTGATGTTTCTTTAGAACTATCTTTGTTTATCTGGAAATTATTTTTATATCAATATTGAATAGACCATAAATGGTCACCCGAAAAAAATACTTTTTTACACCGAAGATACGTTCCAGAGACTGCCGTGTAAAAAAATATGATGACCGTGTAAAAATTGGAGATAGTTTCCAACAGTATATTTGGATAAAACTTCCACCCAAATGTACTTTATAAAAAAATTGTAATGTAAAAAAATTTCACCATGTAAAATCATCCAAAAATAGTGAATGTTTTTATTAAATAATTATAATTATATATATATAATTATAACACGATATTAGCCTGCACCGAATTTAACTATTGTGGCATAATAATATATACATATATTTTGAAATTTTATACCGTGTTAATGTGAAAAAAACCATGTATAAAAAATAATCGGTTCTTCTTCCTAGAACTATGCAAAAAGAGGATTGGGTGCATTTTAAAATTTTAGTTTTCTTTTCCTTGGAAAATTATAAATTATGAGGAAGAAAATCGTTCGAATTTTTAATGACATCGATGAAGTTTCACTCTTTAGTTGAAGTTATATAAATTACATATAATACTTATGATGCATACGGTGTTTTCAGAAAAGGGTTTCATATTTTATTAAATATAATATTTTGATATTTTAGTGTCACCCCTAGTAGTAAAAGCCGGTCGTTGCACGTCTTTGCGAAACGGCTTAGAACGCACCGCGAACAACGTGTAAACGTTCTCATATTGAATTATTCCCATGAAACTCGAATGTTTTATATTGTTTTAGAAAAATCAACGATTTTTCCATCTAAAGAGTTAAGTTTTCATGGCTATCCGCAACATCTGGCGATTGTGAAACTGAATATAGAAAAAAGGAGATATTTTGACGCAGCGTCTGGCACATATTAATCTCTGTAGATTTTTTCCCGTTTCAATATTGGACAGTTTTTATGATTTATCACAAGTGTGGATATAAACAAAACCAACAAAAAAAGCAACAGATGAATTTCGTAAAGTGAAGATTTTCCGCGTGCGCTTTTTGAAAATTTCGGATTTGCCTTAATTGAATTTGGAACGTCTCTCAATAGAGTGATTTGTTAGTCTAGCTTTCCAATATCGGATTATCGTGTTAGAAACGTTTATTGCTCGTCTCTTTACATTAAAATCTGTTGTTTAATTTTGACGAATCGGCAAATGTTTGCAGTTCGATCGAATTTATGTTTACTGAAACGATATTGAGTTAGATGCAAAAAATCCCATCGTTTAAACTTCAATATAATATAATATAATATCAAAGCGATTTATAGACGATATATAAGAACAAATTTTTATTCAGAAACAATTCAAAAAATAAATTATAAAAAAACTTTATCATTACAAACAATTAATTATAAAAATAATTTTTCTCAAATTCATCCAAAAACCTCAATCCCAAAAAGCCTGAAAAGTTACATAAAACAGCACACACATCAACCTAAAAAACCACCCATCCAGATCCTCATCCACAAGAGACACGTCCCACTTTCTTCAGCAATTCTTCAGCCATACACACAATCGACGCCTCGCTGAAAACGGGGCCGCGGAATTAATTGGGACTCGCATACGTCGCCCGCGAACGTTCGAGAACACAGCCTATAACGTGTATAGGGAAGGTCTGAAACTTTTCCAATCTAGTCCGAGGGCGCTACGCCCCCGTCCCGGGGCCCCCAGGGGACTTTTCATACCAGCCGGAGGCCGCTAGTTTCTTGAGAGTGTTTGTTTTCGGACGTTAACCGCTTAACGGCCTGCTGGACTGTGGCGGGAGGGGTGCGCCGGGATTGTGGTAGGTTTTGTGCTAGAAGATTTTTTTATTGTGGAAGTTTCTTTTTGTGAATGTGTTTTTTTTTCGTGAATGAAATTGATGAAATGTATTGTATGTAGGAAATTTTTATTATGTACTAAGTATTATATTATTATATATATTCTGTATTGTAATTATTGAAGGTTTTATTTTTTTGAGTCTTGAATCTAAAAAAAATATATATTTCCTTCATTAAAATTAAATTAAATTGAATATACAATACAGTGAAACCACGTTTTTACGTATCTGGAAATCACGTTTTCTCGCTATTTACGTTTAATTTTCTAAGTCCAGTTTCATTTTAATATATTTTATACAGTTTTTACACTTCAAATTGGACGATTTAAACATTCAACTATGGGAAATTATCAATATGACCATTGTTGTAGTAACCAATGAAATGAACAAGAATTCATAATAAGGAATTTCATTAATTACTATGTCAACGGTCTTTATAATAAGATCATCATATATGCAGCCCTCAGCGATATGCACGTAAAGAGCTCAAAAAATTCTAAGAAAATGATTTTTAATTCGTAAACAGAATAACTCGATAAAATATAATTAATGCCATTATAAATCTTTTAATACTTTGTTTATGTGGTATTATCATCAATGATATAAAATATTTACTTATGATATTATAATATTTTGAAAATTCAGAAATATGTACGTTGAGAGCTCAAAAAATTCTACGAATTTTTTTTTAATTCGTAAACAGAACAACTCAATAAAATATAAATCTTTTAATACGTAGTTTATGTGGTATTATTATCAGTGTTGTTAAATATCTACTAAAATTTGCATTTTAAATTAATTAATTTTCAAATTGTTATAAAATCATTTGTAAATATTTTACAGCACTGATAATACCACATAAACTAGGCATCAAAAGGTTTAAAATCATATTAGTTGATTTTAAAAAAATAGATTATTCCGTTTACGAATTAAAAACATTTTCTTAGAATTTTTTATCTCTCAAAGTATTATACATACCACTGAATTTCCAAGATATTATAATACATATAAGTAGATATTTCACAGCACTGATAATAATATCGCTTAAACTAGGTATTAAAAGATTTATAGTCGCATTAATTATATTTTATTGAGTTATTCTGTTTACGAACTAAAAATAATTTTTTTAGAAAATTTTGATCTCTTTATGTACATACTGCTGAGGTCTGCATACAAAATAGTTTTTTGTCGAATTATCTCCAAAATAGTTACTTTTACGTATGAATATTACGATATATATTTTTTTATAAAATTTTTTAAGCTCCAAATTTAAATTGAAATATTTTTTTATAAAAGTAATAGTTAACAAGATATTCACAAAAAACCGTTTTCAGTGACCTTTAATCCCGCGTAAAATTTTGTGCTTATCACTTATCGATACTAACTTTTTACATTTTGTTTAAAAATCACAATATAAAGTTTCATACCAAAATTCAGTTTTCACGTGCTTTTTCATTGGTCAAAATTTTTATTCCCTGGACTATCAATACTTTCCCATAGTTGAATTTGATGTATAAAACGTTCAATTTGAAGTTTGAAATGTCCAATTTGAAATGTAAAACCTATGTATACCCGCTTTTACGTTCCTAATTTCCTCAATTACTTCTGAAGTATCATAATATATTTTAGATTCAACTACTTTAAAAATTTTTAATTAAATTCGCGGTAATTAACAATCTTTGTTCAAACGTATTGATCGCTAAATAGTTTTGTTTTTTTCTCTTTTTCGTTTGCCTCCATTCAAATGATTTTCTGATCTGACATTAATGTGATAATGTCGAAAGTTCAAATCCATTTATATAATTTAAAAAGTCTACATAAACCCAAAAATATGTACCAAAAGCATGAATTTTTCAAAAAAAATTCATTTTTCGCGTGGTTTTTTTTTTGAAAAAAAAGCATCAAAAGTTCAGCACTTCTGGCTCGTTGTTCCGAGTACTCGAAACTCAGATTTTTAACCGCCTCGGAAACGAGAGCACTTTCTGCTGAGTGTTGAACGGCACACGTTCAACAATGCGCCCTCGACTGTGCGTATGTATAATTTATTTTCGGATTTGTTTCCCGAAACGGCGGATCCGAAATGATTCATGTTTATTAATCGGAATAAATTGTGAAGCTTTTCGGGGTACTTTTTTATCATCTATATATATGAAACTCAAACAGTGTTTGTATGTATGTATGTATCTATGTATCTATGTATCTATGTATGTATGTATGTACTGTATATGAATGTATGTATGTATGTATCCAATAGACTCCTAAACCGATAAACGAATCTTCACTAAATTTGGCAAGAAAGTGCTATGAAATTCGGAGAAATTAAGTAAGATTTTAGTTTTTTTATATCGTTTCGCATTTTAGTTTATTTTCAATTTTTCTATCGATCGCCATACAAATTATAATATAATATGCTGGTGTCATGATTGATTGTGACAATAATCACAATCGGTACACAATTTATTTTCACAGAGTCCCGAGCACTCCGAATACAAACCGCTAGTTGTATATAAATTTTTATGTTTTTAGATGTTTGTGGATATATATGTATAATTAGATTTAATGTCGTTTTCATTATGAAATCGTATGGAAAAATATATTTTTTAAATAATCAACATTTAGAAAGTTTGTAATAATAATAATAATTATTATTATTATTTGAATCAATTTTATAATATTTTGAAAATGCATAAAGAAAGTCTTGATAAAATAAGGTGACATTCAATTTATTATTTTTTATTGATATCCCAACACAAAATCTATACATGAAAATAAAATATATAGATTCTTATCAATTTTCACAAACTTCTACAATAGTTTATTTTCAAAAACATAAAACCTAACGAACCATTTGTTGAGCCGTTTTCGAGAATCGCGAAGCCGTAAAGGCGGAGCGTTTACTTTCACGCATTTTTACGGCACACAACGCGATTTGTTCATTTGTAAAAATTGCACGTCTTATATACAAGAATAAAAATAATAAAGTATATATAATGTATATGTATAAAAAACAAAGAGCAGGTGCGTTCCCGCGCGTGCCGACTACTATGGCGCACAAGAAGCCAACAACATCGCATCATAAACCCAAGTGAATTATGAGCGTATTTCATATTTTTCACCCCGTGCTCTCTTGTTTTTTTTTTATTTAAAAAATATATTTACAACGGAGAAAAATTATTTGTGTGAAAAAGATTGAGTGACTGAAACCGTTCCGAGTTGAATATATGTATGTTTGCAACGTGCTGAATCAATGCTCACAATAATAACAATTTATATAAAAAAGTTTAACTATAATATATGTGAAAATAACGACAATGAATTATATTTTGGCAATTTCGAAATTAATTTAAAACATGACTGGGTTAAGAAATACAATATAATACATTAAATTCAAATTTTTAATTTTGAATCACCTAAAATATTCGATAACTCGTTGTGATATTATTAATTTTGAATAGCGTTTTAGATAAATGATATTTTTTAATGTAATCTCGTTCATTAATAAATTTTAAATCTATATAAGATTCAAAGAAGATAAGATATATAGTGTATGTGTATGTACGTATATGTGTATTTAATTGTGTATTTAATATTATCTATGTGTATGAGATGTATAGTAAACTAATGTAATGGAAATCAACATAAAATAAGTTATAAAAACTCTTTTTCTAAGAACTTTTAATGACTAACCCTTTTAAAATCAGAGCACAAATATAATTACTAAATTACTATTTAAAAAAAACATAAGCACTTAAATTCATTGAATCATTTATAAAATATAGTATAAATTAAAGAGTTGTTTTTTATCACATTTCAAATTTTATACGTTAGTTACTCATTTTTTCACAAAAATAATATGCTTCTGTTGAGCAAGAAGTATCAATCAATCTACCTTCCTTGTTCATACAGTAGAGTTATTTGGTTCACGTGTAGCCCGATTCATGTAGCCAATTAAATTCAATTTTTCATGTAAATCCAAAGAATAAATTGATTTTATGAAAATATAAAAATATTATTCAGTCAAAGTCAAATCACTAACCTGTGATGGTATAAAATTCTCTAGATCGATGAAGATCGTGAAATCCGGGAAGTGCAGATTGACGTAAATAATTAATTACAGAGCCACTGGGCCATAGATTTCTAGAATCGTTGAACATTCCGGCTAAAAAACTTTTTTCTTATGTACTTCTGATGATGGCCAATTGTCCCCCTTCTTCGAAATTCACCTTTCGTGCGTTCAGTACCTTCGAAAGACATATTTCGTTAAATTATTCTCGCCCCGGCATTCCGTATGCACCACGGAAAGCATGACCTTCGCGATTGCTTAGTTAAATTAAATGTAGAGTTCTCAGTAAATGCAAATGTGGCGCCCGTAGTTTTGCCTAGTGTTGCTGGTACCCAACTAAGGCGGCTTAAGAAGCTGGCATAGAGTGGGGTGCATGTAACAGGGGGGATGGTGGGCTTCCCCATCGAAAGTACTTTGTGAAATTATATCAGTTATCCAATCAAAATATAAAAATAATAATTAAAAGGTTTTGTTAATGACAATTAACATATTTAATTTATCTCAACATTTTGAATTTTGATCGGATGTTAAAAATTTCACAAGGAGCACAAAATTAATTATTTTCCGAGTGACTCAGATAAATTTTGATACTTATAATATTATAGATAGATATATAGATAGATAGATAGATAGGTAGATAGATAATTTTTATTTAAAAAAAAGTTTTAATAATCTTTTCTAATGAAAAAATTGTTTTTCTTATTATTTTTTCCTTAAGATTAGATGTCAATCTATTACAAATATAAAAAAATAGTGATTATATGATTATTTTATTGATTCATCAAAAACTTATAACATATTTTTCATACTCAATAACAACAATGTTAAAATTGTAATTTTTGATTCTTAGACCTTATAAAAAAAATTCACAATTCAAGTATTTGAGTAGTGGCTGAACGCAGCATCTACATCAAATGCGTGCTATGCAGACTCCTTTACACTTTCGTATACGAGATATATTGTCGAAAGAGGGTGGAAACCCCTTCTCGTGATTTTTCTAACCCACCACACACCACACGGAAAAACGAGTGGAAAAGCGGGTGGAAAAAGTGGGAGGCTATTGAAAAGGGGGCAGTTTGAGCGTGTCAAGAGCGTGGTGGTCGATGGAAAGTGCGACCCGGTCAACAAATACTGGAACCAGATGTACAACTGAACCCATCCGACCTCTGGGTTATATATATTTTTTATGCCCGTTCACCTTGAGGATATCATCACATATCGCACATGTGACACTCCCCTAAATAAGGTGCGTGTACTATGCGCAGGGTGCAGTGTTTGCGCGAAAAACTCGGGCCGAAGGTGTGCGAAGGGATAAAAATATATTGGATCGAACGGGAGGGTTGTTTAGCTTTTTTAGTGTTAACTGGACGATTGGGTTACTGTGGACCTAATTCGGTTTTCGCGTAATGAAATTAAACGGAAATATATTTGGACTGATCGTTTTGCTAATCGAGTCGATCCGATTGCGAAATCTGAAGACGTTTTCGCGTTGGATTTCCACTAAATTAACACTGATTGATTCGTATGTTAAATATATTTTAGGTTCATAAACCGGAAAGTGTGTGGATCTGATCAAATTGACAGTTCGCATGTGACTTTCGCATGCGTTAAACACTCGTCGCAAAATCGACGAACGAGCGGTCGCAAGGCCACAATGCGCGTTGGCCGCAAAAGTGGACATCAAAGGCCCTTTTGCGAAAGGGTTTGAGGTCATTTGACAAAGGGAAAATCGGAAAGTCCCGT
The DNA here is from genome assembly GCA_009617725.1 of Hydropsyche tenuis. Lineage (NCBI taxonomy): Eukaryota > Metazoa > Arthropoda > Insecta > Trichoptera > Hydropsychidae > Hydropsyche > Hydropsyche tenuis. The sequence goes on from VTON01000066.1 coordinate 1,085,331, forward strand.
TTTCTCGTGGGCAAACAGTGACGAAACGCTCAAAGCGTTGTTGGTGCAACGAAGCGGCGTTAAAACCCACGAACGGCCAAACATGCAGTACCAAAATCACATTTTATAGCTTTTACAACTTTTCATTTTTTAGATGAAAATTGGCTTGATTTTACGGTTCAGGTATTGAACCGTAAATTATAAATTATATAATGTCCATTGTAAAAAAATATATATTTTAATATCGAAGTTCGCATATAATTCATTTTCAATTGATAAGTGAATAAGTGAATTTTCATTATTTTAAAATTTAAATTTTCAGCTATTTTTATAATAGCTCAATCTACAATTCACATAATACTTTAACAATAAGCTGCATATATCGATCCAAAAAAAAACTTAAAAATTCACCACTATTCACACGAATCAGGGGTAGCTGAATTCAAAAAGCCCCGTCCAAGTGGAGACCGTGAGGGTAATTAATTACCCGGGAGGCTTATGCGGGCACACGCGGGCACTCACTGGGGCACTACCCGCTGATTTCATTACCGGGGGCGGAGCCCTAGCTTTGGGGGCCCCCGTCAGCAAAACCGAGGTGCCCCGAATGCACTCAGACACGAATTACTTAGTGCCCTGGCCTCGTATGGTTGCGGTTCTCGTTAAAAAGCTCGTTTTTGTATTGGATATTTTTTGTGAAAAGTTGATCCAATTTTTATGGATGTGTGTTTGGTTGATGCATTGAAGGATTGAGTGTAAGAATATGTCGGTTCATTATAATTTAATTTATGGTTAAATTTTGAATTTAAAAAAATCCATACAATTTGTATATATGATAGTCATGTTTTGAAAAATTTGATTTACGATTAAAATATAATATTATTGAATTTTAAAATGTAAATATTATATATATATTTTTTAATATTTGGATTTGTGGAATACTGCTTGTTCGAACAAAATAGTCTTCGAATTAAAAAAAAAACTAACAATACATTTTTACTGACTACAAAGTGCAAAATCGACACTCTAAAAATCCGATTTTCAATTAGAGTTTCTATATCCGTTAAGAAACTTCATGAAATATACATTTAATTTGAATTCGTTAATAATATTGAATAACCAAAATTTAATTTTTTTGCACGGAAATCTTTAAATCCGTCTTATAAAATAAATCACTAATACTATTCAACAAAAATACCATTTTGGAAAAAATAAAAACTAAGATAGTTTCGAAGAAAATCATGTAATGTAATATTTTTTTCAAAAATATATAATATTAGCTAAATAAAATAGTTAAGAAGTACGAAAACAATTATTTAACACACAGGGGGAGATTTATCTAATTTTGTGATATTAAGCGTTTGTTTGTCATTATCTTGTACTCTATAACAAAATAATTAAACAAAGCTTACAATCATAAGGTATCAACCTTCTTTTTCATCGAACCATTATTTAGATATTGTAATGAATTACCAATTTTGTGGGACATCTCAAATGATCGAATCTGAGATGTCTAATTCCGTGATAGTAGTCATGAAATTCCGTGATAGTATACTAAATTTTTAGAAAAGCTTCATAATATTATATTTTCGATAATAAAAATATTAGCATTGAAATGTTATAAAAGATTTACCATTAACAATATTTTTTCAAAATAACTGACGATTTAGTTTAAATACCTTTCGCAGTTTCAAGAAAATCATAAGTAAATGAAAAAACAATTTTTCTTAATAAAAATAATTTTAATAACAAATTTTTTCATCAATACTGACTACTAGGTGTCTGTCTGCATAGCAATGATTTACAAATCATTGTTATTGTTAAATTACAATTTATCTTAAAATTTAACGTTGTTAATATAATATAAAATGCTTAAAACAATGCTCAGATTCTTAAGACTATCATACTCATCACTGTAAATATTTTAATAAAAAAATATTACACACTTTTACATAAACTTTTATTATATCTAATGACAATAAAAATATATTTTTATGTAAATTGAAAACTTTGTTTTACTCATCCGAATCACGCATGTAAAAAACAAAATAATCGTTGCAGTACATGTCTATAATACTAGCTGATGCTACGATACGAAAACGGTTATCAATAAATTATTATATATAATCGTGAATGTACATACATATATAGTGCAAACTTTTAGTAAACATGGTTCTCTAAAATACGTTTCCATTATTTAAAAAAAAAAATCAACTTTATTTCGACTATCACGAAATTAGACAAGTCTCCCCTATTTAAAAATCACATACACATGTCACACATTTATTTATATAGGGATCGATCTTCGGTGTGCAAAATTTTCGCCCCCCCATCCCTATTTTGCACGTATGCACGTAATTTGTGATTAAAAACATACACGTTTACAATTGTATTTCTTCGCTTGAATATAATATTTATATATTACATTATAATATTTATATATTACATTTTTATATATTACGATGCTTGGTTAAAGTATAACCACACTTTATTCACTTTATTATACGCTGTTTTATAAAGACTGCTGACGAGCTGATCGTCGATGACTAGACCGCTGACGGCTTCACCGCTGTGTAGTGTTAGTGAGTTAAAATTATATTAAACTTAAACATAACCACTGTAAACATGTTTTTCTTCGGCCAAAACATCTGAAACAATTTACAAATACAATAGTCTCAAAAATAATTATTTTATTTTAATTAATAATATTATATTATATATGTATGAATACTTACAATAAAACAATACTAATATGACGGAAAAATGAAATAGCCAATTCATTTCGACACGAATGATGCTCAATTCTTATAGATGAATTGTTTCACGAACGTTGCAGCAAAATTATTTAATTTTGTGATGTGATTTTATTATTATAGTATATAGACATTGTTTGCTTCCGATACTTTAATTTTATAAACATGATACTACATATCTTGATATTTTTTTTATAATACTTATTGTTAGTGATATTATATTAGTTGTTCAATCAAAATAAAATTGATTAACGGGAATGGATTTATTATGAAGAACAATTAAAATATTATATTATATTTATCTCGAAATGTTTATCTTAAGATGTTGAGTTTTGATTGTATGTTTATAAATTGGTGTGCTTTCCCTTCGATATTATATGTTTATAAATATTATATAATAAATCGTAGATTACATAAAATTCCACATATTAATTTATAATCTAATCCAGATATCGGCAAACTCCGGCCCGCGGGCCGGATCTGGCCCACTGTTTTCAATCCAGGCTAATATTGTTTTCAAAAAATTTAGAATCAATTTAGAAATTTAGAAATTCAAATAACTATTTTGAGATCGACTAGATTTAACTTTTTAAAATTTTGAGCCTGTTTTTTGTTGCTCTTTGAGTAGAATTACCCATATAAAATCGACCAATTCGTTATTCGGCCCGCCGAGTCTCAAATTTTTACAATCCGGCCCTTTCCAAAAAAAGTTTGCCGACCCCTGATCTAGTCAATATTTATGAATCCGTTGGTTCCGCAACATAATGCGCCTGGACATAACGCGCCCTGGACAAAACGCGCAATGGACAAAAAACCACCTGGACAAAACGCCACCTGGACAAAACGCTACCGGACATAATAAAAATTATGAGTTTTTCGAAATAATTAATAAATTTATAGTAAATATGTAGAGATATATTATAAAGCCGTCATTGGCGGGGAGGGCTGGCGAAGCCAGATTGAATACGCTAATAAATAATAAAATGAAATAAATGCTTAAAATTGTTTATTTTTTTAGAAAATACACCAAACAATAATTTTTTTTTATTTCAACAAATTTCAAATTTAATATGTCAGTTACTCATTCTTTCACAGAAAAAATACGCGTTTCTTGTGCAAGGAAAATCATTCAGTGTACCTTGCTTGCTTAAACTTCCACACCTCTCTGTTACATTATTTGGTTCACCTTTACCCCAGTTAACGTAACCGATGTTATCCAATTTTTCATCTGAGCATGAAGAATAAATTTATTTTATAAGAAAAAAAAATGTGATTCACACAAAATCAAATTATAATATTTAAATACTGACCCATAACGGTATAAAATTCTCTACTTTGATAAAGATCATGAAATCCGAGTAGTGCATATGGTCTTATATTTTTCATTGAAACAGAGCTGTTGGGCCATAGATTTTCAGGATCGTTGAACATTGCGGTCAAAAAATCTTCTTCTGATTTACTTTTGACGACCGCCAATTGTCCACCTGCTTCATGACAGAAAGCACGAGCTAGAGGCCATGTTCTTGGGAACATGTGCAACTTAAAATATTTTCCAGAAGTTGACTCGTACTTATATGCTATGTGTATAAAATAGTAAAATATGTATATAAATTAAAAAAAAATCATTAGATTTTAAGTTTTAAAGTAATGCTTTTCTTACTTGGATCAGTAGAAAATACAGGACGAACAGATTTCTCCCAATTTTCAATATTAGATGGATCTTCTTTTTGACAAATAAAGGGTAATTTTGTGGTGCAATGTACATCATGTAATTTACCGTGAACGTGCATTGCTAAACAATCCCTTTCAGCGATGCTAGTTGGCTTATCATAATTAAAATCGTGGTAAAAATGTTGAACGTTATAATCTGCAAAGTGTTAAAAACTGAATAAAAAAAGTATAGTGTGACTTTCAAGTATCATATAATAAAAAAATATATATTACCTCTAGTAATGAATTCATCAGTTTCAAAAAAATCGTGGGAATCAAAAAATATGTAGGCTTGACCTCCTGCAACACTATAGTATTCGTTGAAGATTTTCATAAGTTCTTGTGCTTCTGTGACATTTCTTGGCATGGCCAACCTTGCATCTTCCTCAACACAAGTTAATTTCGCATCGAACCATGACGAATATACCGAGTGAAACTTATATGAAATTCGTAAATCTGCATTATAAACATACTCTCCTTCGGCCGAAACATCTAAAACGAGTTACAAATACAATATATGTAATAGTCTCAAAAATAATAATTTTATTTTTATTAATAATATAATATAAACTTACAACAGAACAGTGCTAATATGAGGGAAAAATTAAATAACCAATTCATTTCGACACGAACGACGCTCAATTCTTATAGGCGAATTCTTTCCCGAACGTTGTAACAAAATGAATAATTTAAGTTGGGGATATTGCTCTTATATACCTATAGACATTGATTGCTTCCGATAATTTAAATATCAAATTACGTATCCCAATCTTGCAAACGTGATACCATCTTGATATTTTTTTATAATATTTAATGAAATTATATCAGTTATTCGATCAAAATTAAATAAATTTATTATAAAGAATAATAAAAATATTTAATTTATCTAGAAGTATTGAATTTTGATCTTAAGTTCAAAGTTTGTATAAAATTGTACTTATTAATTTATAATCTAATCAATATCTATGAACATATTATCACATAAACGAACAATATTATCGGATGTTTTTTTTATTTTTTATATGAGTCTAAATAACTAAGTAAAATTATTTATATGGCTTAAAATGACTTATACAACGCGTTATAATATACATATGTACATGTTCTAACACGCCAGTCCAAATATTCATGGGTTTAATATACACTTGACCTGGGATACATATAATAAATCACTGAAACTTTTCAACAAAAAAAACCATTTCAGACCATACAAAACGCTCGCGATCGACACCAATTTCCCAGGCCGCAATACAAGAAACTTGCCCAGAATTAATTTGAACACCACAAATCGCGCATTTAGTTGAGAAAGCGAAAGTTTGCAAATTATCCCGGGCATTCGAAACGATCGCAAACTTAACCCCGCAACGAGTGCACTGAACAATTGCAGTGACGCTAGAAACTCATCAAGGGCGAAATTAAACCGGGTACTTACTCACTTTGTGCAATACGTATAACGCAAGTACCGCGGGCGTCGACGAAAACGTTAATTTTGCACACGTTCGTTCTTCGAGTGCTGGCTCATAATAAATTTCCATAACGTCCCATAGAATCTCGTCAATGTCATGTGGGAACGTTGGCCTCTGTGTGTGCAAGTTAGTCGATGTCATTAATCTGGCGCGGTTGATGGTTAGGGGTGTGTTTGGGTTTCGGATTCTGAATTGTATGACGTATTTGATTTTTTTTTAGACAAGAAAGTGATGAAATTTTACTAGTTGTTATAAAATTGACCAGTAATTAAAGAAAAAAATATTTAGGTAAATATAATAACAACAATAAAAAAATTATTATCACAATTTCAGCAGGTATATAGAAAATTTGAGTCCATTCTTCAAGCTTTTTATTAACTTGCTTTTGGGGAGGGGTTTGTGTCTTATTTTAACACAAAGAAACAAATTTTTTTAAATCGATCTAAAAATATTATACTTATTATAGTTTTTACACTTAAAATTTAACCATATAAAAGAATTATTATCATATAATAATAATAATAATAATAGTAGTAGTAGTAATAGTAATAATAATAACAATAACGATAATAATAATAATAATAATAATAATAATAATAATAATAATAATAATAATAATAATAATAATAATAATAATAATAATAGTAATAATAATAATAATAATAATAATAATAATAATAATGATTATTAATGTTATTGTTATTATTGTTCTTAATTATCAATAAAATTCATTATTATGAATACTTGTTGATTTGTTAAATTTGAAATATAGGGTCTTTCAATAAGGACGCTTCATTTTAAAATGTACAATAAAATTTAATTATTTGCACACGTTATTCAACTCTACAACCTTCCAAGGTGATTTGCCGCACATTACTAAACAATTTCCAACAAATTTGACTGATGTCACTTTAACAACATGGCTGCTATAACCTTCGAGCATCCCTATTGAAAAACCCTTTATAAAAACTGTATCATTTCGAGACTCAAAAAAATTTAAACCACATCCATATTTTCCAAAAATACCAAAAGATTAAAATACACTATACAAAAATGTAAACGAAAAATATATTCAAACCAATTTCCGAATCCTCAGCAAACCCTTAACCCGTTGGAACAAAGTACGACGACTCCTCCCTTAATTAGACACAAAATTGTCAAAGTTGACACACGCAGAAGCCAGTCATATTGCATTAATCAACTGCACGGCACTTTCAACCCCATACTGACATTATATACACACTGGAAAGTAAAGTAAATCGTCATGTATGTATCACACGCGAGTACCGACAAAAGCTGGGGGTCTGAAAGCGGTCATAGTTCGTGGCTTTCATGCGCACCGGTTCAAGTTAATTTAACCCGTAGTCATGAACGATAATTACGAATGACTTTGGGATTTTTTCGAAAGAAGGCTTCGTGTATGGGATTGGTTAACGGGGGCGTAAAATATGGTTGAAATTGAAACCGTGTGATTTTTTTGTTTTGTGGCGTGTTTTTATGGGTCATTTATTTTATAAGCCAATTGTTATCAATCGAAAATCTTTTGATAATATTAAAAGTTAAGAATTTTTTTAAATTGATAAATGGAAGGTTATTCAATGGAAGATGTGCAAGGAAACCATTACAAGCTAAATGGTATTTGACCAAGAGTGTGCGGTCACATCTATCTATGGGTCTGTCTGTATATCGTTTAGCTTCGATAATTGATGATAACTGGTGTGCTTAACTAAGTCAAATGCTAAATGTACCCTTAATTATGATAGTGGTCTAAGTCCACGTCCGATCATTTCGAGATATTTGAAGGTTTGCGTTAGAAGTTATAAAAAATGTATTATAACCAAAGATATTAACGTTTTTGTCAGTTCCCATTTGGAAATCCTGACAGTAATGCCATATAAAAAAAGCTCATTGTATAAAATTTAATTCTAAATTAATTAATTCAATTGAGTGTATTACAAATGACAGTATTATTAATATTATGAAAAAAAAATATCGTTTAGAAAATAAATTTTAGGTCACTATCAAAATAAATGCAAGCGGTATTCCGTTGATCGTCGTATCTTTCACTGAATATAACTTTTCCAATTTTTCAAAATTTAATTTTTTTTTCATATTATATTAGTTTTAAATTATGTGCCTCAAATAATTGAAAAACTCATTTTTTTTCATTTTTGTGACTTAGACCACTTTCATAATTAAGGGCAAAAATAATAGTAAGTTTCGTAATTTATTGCGCAATGGCTTTTTGAAATTATATATCGTGATTTTTTTCACGTTTCATTACATTATTTTGATTTGTCATGCAAAAATATAATAGTAATTAGTGAATGAATGAAAAATGAGCGCCATTCGAAATTCAAACAATTTCGTTTATTTTTTATCATTTATCATGTAAAGGAAATAAACATGCACTCTAAAAAATGAGAAATCCCACCCGAAATTAAATCAAAACATTAACTAGTATAATTTATCAAAATATCAGCAAGTTTTATATAGCTATTTTTAAATATTATTATATAATGTAGTTGAAATCAAGATACATATTTGAATTTTTTTTTTCTCCGGCAATCGTATAAAATTTAATTTAAGAGTTGAACGACGCAAACGTATAAATAAGTCGCAATAATCGGATAATGCTCGAGTACTTATAAAGTAAATTTACGAGTAATAAAAAAGCGACAATGACGAGCGAAAAAGTAAAAAACGAGGGATTCGAAAACACATCTTCACCCCACTCAAGTGAAAACGAAAAAAATTACTATGCGACGAGAACACATACCTATTATCAAATTTCTGTAAAGATTTATTTTATATTTTGTGAATAGTTATTAAAGACTTTTTCATTTATAATAAACTGAAATTATTATTTGCAGTCTTTAAAACTTTTCTTTCATGAAGATTAGAGCAAAATAACTTTTAAAAATTAAACAGAGAAAATATTTCCTCCTCGATTGTAAATGCTTTTGAACTCAATAATCTATATCCTCTGACTATGCTATAAGTTACTTAACTTAAATAATTGATGGTAAAACTATAATATAATATTATAACAATAAACTGTATATGTAAGTGTAGGTACAGCACAATTGCACAAAATTGAAAGAATCTAACTAGGCCGGAGACATTGACTCAAATGTCCGCGTAAAAATCAAAACCAAGGACACGAAATGCGAATGCCAAAGAATTTTCACAAAAACAGAATACACAAAAGCAGAAGAAGAAGAAAAACGCACTCATCTTGGCTGAATGCTCACTGAAAACGGCGTCTTATACAGACCTTCCATATAGGCGAAATGAGGTAAATATAAAAAGTCTCAATTGCGGATAAATTAAATCTCGAGTAACGAAAACCTTTTGTAGGAATCTGAGCGAGACGCGCGAATAAATTGCTTCCGAGGATTTGCGTTTTCAATTTGAATCATAAACCGGGGCTACCACCTCCGTGCCGTCTGTTGGCGAAAAGTAACGCTTTATACATAAATTAACAACGAATAAACAACCATAAAAGGGAATCTCACGCTAAATTTTATACGTATTCGCTGAATTATTTCTAGAAACGTTCTGTTTAATCGTTCGTTTTTTGAATCCGTTGTGGTGCTAGTGAAAAGTGAGTTCTTGAAATGAAACAGATTTTTTAGATAGAATTAGTTTATCTTTCTTTGAAACTTTTGATAAGAAGAAATCAATTTTAGTGCAGCTGAATACAAAAATTAATCTAATCAGATGATCTCAAATCATTGATGGATTGAGCATAGCTTTGACTGTCAATAAAAAAATTTAACGAAGATAAAATATTTATATTTTACAATTAAAAAATGAAGATTACATACATCTTATAAATTTTAAATCAATTCAATTAATATAATACATGTATTTATACAAAATATAATATAATCAAATGATATCAAATCATTGAAACACCATCATATCAATCTACTGATCGCTTCACTAATTGAAACGCTTTGATAGTTAATAAAATATTTTGACATAGATACATTATCTATATTTTTTATGAAAATAGAATTATACAATTAATAGATATTAAATCAATTTAATTAATTAATTAATATTAATACACGTGTTACCATACAAATATTGAATACAAAAAATAATACCTCTTATCGAAGTGAAATTATTATCCGGTCCAAGTTGTACAGAGATAATTCAAATTTTCAGTCAATGAAAAGTATTATTATTCCGACTAAGAAATAGATAAGATCATTTATAACATATTATTAAGTCGATTGACAACAAAATGCACCGAATTTAATCTCTACATCTAGCAAAATAAAAACAAATTACGTATCTTTTTTAAATTGTGGTACAAAAGATGACTAAAAATAAATCGAATTATATTTAAAATACACAAAATCTAAAATACCAAAGCCACAGACATTCAAAAACAAAACTGTCGCATAAGCAGAACAACGAATCTTGAAAAAATAGAGAGGCGCACTTTCGACCCGCGCGGGCTTACTTTTCCATTTTCAATTTTAAAATTTGAATATAGCACCGCTGCAAAAATAAAATTGGCTAATACGAAAACAAAACAAAAAACTAGGGAGTAGCGCTGAAGTTGATTAAAAACATATTTATTGCCAGACGAGACACGAACTCATCTCGGATTCATGTATTCAAGTCGTACGTTTTTCTTTTCGACGGCTTTTTAACGGCGCGCCATTGTTTTTAACCGCTTCGTATTATTTAAATAAACGATCCGATGGCGTTTCATAAACAAGCGCTAATGCAAAATTGAAATTTTCGCGTTGCAGAATAATAAGGGTTGACGTGTGATGAGTGGGCGCGTGCGATCAAATGTCTGCGCGGCCATTTTGACTGTTCGCGTAATGTGTTCGAAAAATTAGACGTTTGGGACATTTTTTATTTGAAAAAATTAAAAATGTAATGTATTTATGTGAAGGATGGTATTTTTCGGAATATAAATATTTTGAATGAGCCGTAATATGATGAAAAATAATAAAGTTGACTGACATGATTGAGTTGGAGTTGAATAAAATTTCATATATTATTCGTTGTGTGTTTACCCCGAAATTTAATTATTTCGAATTGGTAGAATTGACGTGCGACACTTTCATTGACATACAGTAAAAAATATTGAATTTATTTATATTATATAGAATTTGATTATCGTTTGATTTTCAAGAGTTCAAAAAATGTCTAGTGAATTTCATCCATTAGAATAATTTTGAATAGATTAAAAAAATTAATTATATTTTCTCAGATTCACTTAAGATTTAAAATTGTATTGATAATGATAATTTCATACAAATTTCATATATAATATGTGTATTTGTGTAAAAAAAATGGTTATGATTATTACTATCATGTATTTGTTTTAACCACCATGGCGATTTGGGGAAACTTGTTATGCCACGGTGATATATTTATATTTGTATTTATATATGTACATATACTTATTTATATACATAAATAAATATTATTTATAATATCTTGTAGAATAATATAAATATTTGTAGTAAAATATTTTGTAGAATCTATAAATAATAATTTATAGATAATTTCAGAATTCTGTTTATATGTTAGTTACAGAACACTAATGAAAAATATGCAAAATTGAATTATTAATTTGAAAAAAGTTGTAAATTTAATATACAAAAAAAAAACAATCATCACATTATATATTATATAATACGAGCAAACACATAAACTTGTTGCAGATAAAACTGACGATGTTTGTAAAGTCTAGATCGAAGGCAGGCTTCAAAGCTAGTTTGCGTTAGCGAAAATATTCGCATGCGGGCCGATCCCGTGAATAAAATATGACTGTATACGGGCAACGGGATAAAGTCGTTTCGCTCCGACGACCAAGATGGATATTCGACGAGGATCTGCGAAGAATATCCTTGGAAGGACGAATCCAGAGGCTGAATAATACATTCGCCGTGTACCAGCTCGGCCATCATCGCTCGGTCATCGCGGATCAATCAGACAAACTTTGATGTAGTAGTTTCTGAATTTTTGATTTTTTTGCTATGCCTGTTTTGTATATTTGATTTGGATTAGTTGTATCTGAAGTTTTTTCTAGAGTTGGATGTATAATGAAATGAATATGCGATTTTTTCGTGTTTGATTCAATCTATTGATTTGTGAATGGGTTTGAGAAATTTTGTATTAGCATGTGATGTCGAATGTTTTTATAATTTTGTTCGCATAAAAATGGTAATTTGGTGTGGTTTTATTCATATGAATCATAAGTTACTTAATATAATGCAAACCGATTCTTTTTGTTCTGTGGAATATTTATGTTTTCACAGTAATAAATGAAACACTTATCGCTTTTTATGAACTCTCATATTTACATATCAAACGAAAAAAAATCTTATGACGGCAATATTTCGTTATGATTTTTGAATTGGTTACGATACGCTTTTCTATAATGGTTTCCATTATTCTTTAATGTCAACGTTAAAATTTAGTTTGTCAAATGCACTGGTATAACCACCGATAGTTTTCCTATTCGATTACCCAAAATTTGAAAAGCAACCCTTTCATATTATCATTTTATAATAATAAAAATTCATACTCTATATTTTATTTATAGATTATGATTTAAAATTATTTTATAAAAATCAGATACGATTTTCAAATTTTTGTCGCCTGTCAATACAGAAAAATTCAATATGCAATAACTCATTGTTCACCTTCAAAATTTGAATTCGGAGCGATTCGATCGAATCGAGTTCACGCAAGCCTCCCGCATATCTGTAAACAATTTTTATTTCAAAAAAAAAATTAACGTTTAAGCTTCAATAACTCATGTGGGCTTTGTTCTTGTTATTGCGTCACTTTTTGACAGGCAATTTTGTAGGGCGTACGCGCCGTTCCGCGAAGCGGTCTTATTATATTTGTCAGAAATTTTTCTTCGGGCCACTTTCACACATACGTTTATTATTATATTGCCTTATTTCTTTATGTACGTTTGGTTTTTTTTCATTCTCGTAGAACGCGTAAATAACTCAGGTTTTTGACCTTTTTTCGGAAGCGATCCGAATTTGATCGATGGTTTTAGTCGCGCCGTAAGTAAACGCGATAAAATTTAAGTAATGATTCGGGACGTGGGTGTGCCGGTATTTTGTGCATTTTCTTAAATTAAACGCGATTGAGTTATAACTTAATTTATAGAAAATTTTGTTTTCTGTAGATTTTATACACTTTCAACTGATATGATAGATTTAGGTTGACTTTTCATAGCGAGAATACAGTTATTTAGATTAAACGGAGATTGTGTTAGATTAGAAAATAGAAAATACGTTTAGTTAGTACACCCAATTCTCTTTTTATACGGAAGATACGTTCCAAAGACTATCGTACAAAAAAATGTATGGTGGCTATATAAAAATTGGAGATAGGTTTCATCAGTATATTTGGATAAAACTTTCATCCAAATGTACTTTATAAAAAATGTGTCATGTGGAAAAATTTCGCCATGTAAAATCATCAAAAACAACGAAATTTTTTATTTAATAACTATAATTACTTACATATAATTATAACAGTATACTGGCCTGCATTTAATTTTATCATTTTGGCATAATAATACATATATTTTTATTTTTATACCGTGTGAAAGTGAAAAAACCGTGTATTAAAATAATCGGTTCTTCTTTCTTGTATCGTGTTATTTCGGAACCATGTAAAAAGAGGATTGAGTATATGAAGTACTAAAATAATATCTGTTTAAACTATTTCAATTATTAAAATCAATTGAAATAAAACAAGGTTTTCGTTCAGAGGTTAATAATAATAAAAATATAAGTTGCGAATAATTATGATGAATATCATATAGGATTATTTAAAATCTCGTAAAATCTACATATAGACTGGTATTTAAAATTTATATTGAGTAAAAATTCATAACCAAATTCAATCAGAAAGACGTTAAAAAGAAAAAATCCCAAATCCAAACCATACAACCAATCCAAACAATATCAAACGTAGCAAAAAAACACAAAGGAACCCAACACTTTCAAAACACATCGAACCCGATACGAAACAACACGTACGGCCGAAGGACCGCAGGGTTTAATTCCTAGGGCCCCTTCGACGACGGCATCGCAGCCGGGCGATATATATAAGAGTTGTCGACAGTTGTAACGAGCCTTCGTTCCCTTTTGTCCAGGACTTTCTGGTCTTCAAAAATCCGGTGATTTATCGCGTACATGGGCCACCGCGAGCTGAATACAAACGGCCGAAGTTCGGGGCGCGCCATCACCTCGGGGGCCACTACGTCTTCAACTTTCGTCGATTTCCTCGTATGAGGTGTGGAGGAAAAATGGTGATGTGTATGTGTGTGTGTATGGTGAGAAGACAAAGGGCGGGAAAAAATAGATGACCGTCTTCGGCCGGTTTGTAGTCTGTTGGGTTTTTTTTTGTATGCGAAGCAGTTGTTTGGTGGTGTAGATTGGGTTTGAGGTATATAAAGGATAGTTGGAAATGAGATGTTTGTTTGATTTATTACGAGTTTACGTTGAAAAAGTTTTTATTGGTTAATTATATATTTACAATAATTCAATACATTTTTTTTCTTTTAATGTGAAAAGCAAACTCGCTTTATATGAAAAGATTTTGATATATGTATATTATATATGTATATTTAATAAATAATAGTTGCTTGTTTTTCACAGAAAAAATACGCTTTTCTGTCGCAAGGAAAATCATTCAGATCGCCATTCTTGGTCATAGAACCACAGTTTTCTGATTTATTATTTGGTTCACCTTTAGCCCAATTCACGTAGCCAATATCATCGAACTTTTCATCTGAGTATAAATAATAAATTTATTTTATAAAAATATAAAATTATTTTAGTCAAAATCAAACCACTAACCATTGATGGTATAAAATTCTCTAGATCGATAAAGATCGTGAAATCCGAGTAGTGCATATGGCCTTAAATATTTCATTTGAGAGACGTTGGACCATAGATTTGCAGGATCATTGAACATTTTAGTTAAAAATTCTTCTTCTGATTTGTTCCTGATGATGGCCAATTGTCCACCTTCATCGTGACAAGCAGCGCGAGCAACAGGCCATGTTCTTGGGAACATGTGCAACTTAAAATATTTTCCAGATTCCGAATGGTGCTTATAGGCTATGTGAAATATTGTACATACATTAATAATTATTTCTTTGTTAAAGTATTGCGATACAAAAATGTTTTACTTACTTGGATCAGCAAGTGATAAAGTATATCGATTTATGGATTTTTCCAAATTTTCAATATTACACAGATTTTCTTTTTGGCAAATAAAGACAAAATCCGTATCACAAAAATTATCATGTAATTTACCGTCGATGTCCATAGTTAAACAGTTTTCATAAGGGTTGCGACTTGGTTCATTTTTATCAAAAGTATGGTAAAAATATTGAATGTTGTACTCTGCAAAATGTTGAAAATTAAATAAAAAATAATTCGTACTGCTTTTACATAATTTTTTTTATCAATGGAAAACCTGTCTCGTCTGTTACATGTACTCTATGCTAGCTTTTTAAGCCGAAACAACACTATGCGAAATTACGAGGGTTAAATTTAAGTTTAATTTTTATCGAATGACTGCTTTCCGGGCAACATACGGAATGTCAATGAAAATGAAATGAATTACCTCGAGAAATGAATTCGTCTTCTTCAAAAAATTCATGTGCGTCTAAGAGTATATAATCTTTCGAAATACTTGATTCATTAATTTCTAAATGGTTTTGTATGAAAATTTTCTGGATTGCTGCTGCTTCTGCGTCATTTCTCGGCATAGCCAATCGTGCACCTTCTTCGACACATTTTGTTTTTGCATCGAGCCACGTCAAATTTGCTGAATGGAATTTATATGAAATTTGTAATTCAGGATTGTAAACATATCCGTCTTCAGTAGAAACATCTAAAACGAGTTACAAATAGTGTTAAAAATATTTATTTTACTTAAATTATCATAATATTAACTTACAACAGAACGACAGTAATATGAAGGAAAACTTAAACCCAATTCATTCCGGCACGAATGGAACTCAATTCTTCTAGATGAAATTTCTTCGGAATATTTCGGCTAAATGAATGATTAAGTTTGTGGTGTGGTTCATTATATATGTATTTTTTTTATTATATTACAATAGATTATAGATATATAGATTAGATTCGATAATTTAATTATCAAATTAGCTTTAGCAATTTTAAAATCATGATACTATCTTAATATTTTAATTATAATATTCTTTGAAAATTTTATCAGTTATTCCAATGAACACTCGAATAATTAGTCTATTTGGAATTAAGTAGATTTATTATGAAGCTTTACGTTCAATTACATAGTTTATCTCAAAATGTTGAATTTTGATATATTATACGAGTATATTCAATGTTTGTTTTGATAAAAATATAAAAATAAATTAAATGTTTCATCTTATCAATATTTATAAACCTATTATCACAGGAATAGTGAACCAATGGCACGTATGCCAGAGGTGGCGTACAAAAACTTGGCTAATTTTTACACATTCTTGATAGTTTAATTTAATTGCGGATTAAATTATTATATGAAGCGAATTCGATGTACAATAATTTGTGTATTATTGAACAATAATTGTTGCAATAGCGAATTGTAGAAAAGTTTTTCAGACATTTGATTTTATTGATGAAATTAGGTTTTTTCCAAATATGAAAACGCCATTGAAAATTAGTCAGTTAATTGATATCTTGATTTAATTGAAATAATAAAACAATTATTGTGGTATTTTTTTTGATCAAAGCTCAAAGCAAATAGTGAGAAACCAAAAGTATCATTTAATCAATAAAATTTTTGAGAGCTCATTTTTGGCATAAAAAATTCCTTGGTGCATCTGATATTTGATATAAAGTATTCGAAAATTTTGACATGTGAGCCACCTCTATATTACCATATTAATGAATGATATAATTATATTTAACGTATTATATCTTACTAGAAATAAGTAGGGAAGACTTGTCCAAATCCATCTAATTTCGTGATAGTAGGAATAAAGTTTATTTATTTTTTTAATAATACCAACGTAATTTCGAGAACTACATTAAAAAAAAACTCATCAATAAATACACAAATAGGTACATGCTGTCGTAATTTATGATATGTGATGCTGATGATGTGATGTTGATGATTTTCAGTTTTTTCATCATGCAGAGCTCATACACGATTCAGGTGAGTAAAACAAAATTTTTGCCCTGAACCAAATCATGTCAAATAATCTGTACATATATTAAACACATCACATCTCACTCGACACAAACAAACACCTCATTCGACACATAACCCACTTAAATCACAACGCACTACAATCAAACCCAACATAAACAATAATCCAATCAAACGCCCAACAAGCACGAAGCGATCAATCAAAAACCGCGCACCGTCCGCCGTCAGCCATCGTCGACACATGCAAAACGCCGAAGTGGCCGTCAGTCCAAAATCAGACGTATGCCTCCTGTTGCCGACAGTCACCAGGAAGTTATGAATCGGCTGATAATAGACATGGTGCATAATGAAGCAGTGGCGGAGGCTTCCGCGCCATTGTGGCCGTCGTCGGTCGGTGAATGAGGTGTGCAAATGAGCGATCGTTTAGGTGTGTCGTGGCGTTCGAGTCCGATTTCTGTGTGTATAGGGTGTGTAGGATGTTTTGGACTCAAAGGTGCAGAAAAGTAGGCTCGTTGTACCCTAGAGCCGGCCCTGGTGGTTGGTTGGGTTTTTTTGAGGGGTAAGGCTGTGTTTTTGTGGTGAGCGGTGGTAATAGGGTTTGTGTGTTGAGATCGTGACCGTAGGGAGATGTCCTCCCCTGAATTAAATAATGACGGATTGTACTTAAATTTTGAGACTTGTGTAGAGATATCACTCGATCGTGATATATCAAAATCAATTCTTTGGATACCTTAACCTTACAAATTAAATAAAAATAGCATATTTTTATTGCTTGGAATCGTTTACATATGCAAAGTTATGTTTCGCCCTCCAAAAATTCTGGCTATGACCGTGGTTGAGATGATTTGTATGGGAATGAAAACGTGTATTGGAATATGGTATAATTGAAAAAAGGTATATTCTGTTTTAGAAGGAAATTTATTTCATTAAAATATTATAATATATGCTAATTCTTAACATGAGAAAAATTTTAAGTGTAGTCATTTATGCTTCAACTTTTAACGTGTTAAGAAAATATATACATAAATTATAGAAATTTTCAAAGCATTTTGGGCTCTTTACAAACTAAGATTACCTTTTAAAATATTTTATCAATTTTATAATCCTAATAAAAAAATAATAAATTATAATAATAATCCTAATATAAAAAAATTATAATTTATCAATTAAAATTAATAAAGAAAATTCTTTTATAATTTTTATTGAATCAATTTTAAAACAAAATCAAAGAAGTTAATTTTGAATTTTATGCATTTCATTTGAAACAATTGTTTATATCCACAATAATATAAATAATAATAATAATCATAATATAGTCAAGAACTGCCTGTACAGTGTCAAACTGTAAAACGCATACTCCATCGGCTTTCACGTCCATACAAATTCGATATATTGTATGACATACATATGACTATGCATGAATTCGCTGCATCAGAAATGCATATGAACAGTTGCATAACACAATTATACACGTAATAATTTCAAATACGAATTACATAAATAACCATACACATTTATATTTCATTTTATATCTAATATTCTCGTATGTACGTGTGTATTTAAGGCAAAGTGTCGTCCTTCGCTCAATCGTAAAATCGAGTTAAGTGTGACCGGGAGTGACTACTATAATATAATTCGATAACGAAACGTCATAAAAAAGGTAGGCCCTTGCTAACGAAATTCCTTCAACATTCGCGTCTAAAATGTACCGAAATTCGATCTTAATTAATAAGAAATATTTTGATGGAACAAATTGTTATAATCGCGCGCGATTATGCATTATCACTAAACACCGCTCTCGTAATCAAGCGTAGGAAATCAACTTAAAGTTAATTATGCGAAGGGTTATTAAGGAGAACTATTATGTGTTGAGAATATTAATCAACGTATAATACTTAAGATACGAATGAACTTATTGTTTATCAAACCATTGACGGAACCATCTAAATCAGTGCTCCGCAACCTTTTTCCTTCCGCGGCACACTAACTCTATTATTAAAATTTCGTAGCACACCTACCAGGGTGACCATATTTCTTAGAACTTAATACAGAATTCCCCGCAAAAACAAATAAAACTTTTACCCTTCCTTTTATATAAAAAATGTTTTGTAATATAATTTAACAATTTAACCTAACCTAATAATTTAACAATTTTTACATCGAAGAACTATTAACATCATCAAAGTTTTTGTCATAACGCACTATTGTATAAAATGAAAAATGAAAAAAATATCTGTACTAATATTTCACGTTTATATAAAAACAATTATAGCACCGCAGGCGATTTTTATTTTTGAAATATGCAAAATGAACAATAAATTAGATACAATTTTTTTTAAAAGGTATTCTCAGTTTCTTTTAATTACGAAAATAATGTGCAACTAAAATTTTTGTTTTCCTTTACTTTCGTTTCTTTTTTTACAAAGTAACACATTTTTTTCTAAAAATAAGTAAAGTAAATAGAAATTTTACGAAAACGACGAAACAAACGCGAAACACAAAAAAGACGGGACTGTTCCCAGCAAAATTGACCACTTGGTCATATTTATAAAAATATTCTTTTGTTTATATAAATTACAGTAATTTTATATCATTGGTAAATTATTTAATTTTTTTTCATGTATTTGGAAATGCACCGCGACACAGCTAGCATAGTCTCGCAGCACAGTAATGTGTGGTTACAGAGCACTGTTCTAAATAACAACATCAAACTAAGACCCGCTAGAATTTATCGCACAAAAAGCCCATCTCTTAAAGCTCACTGTCCCTCAACTAATTTAAGCTCTGTCATTGCTGCACCGAATAAACACGACCGCAGCGCAAACACAGAAACCGTTTGCATTTAAACAAAGCAACAGCCAAGTTTCTAATTACCCCGTTTTGCGGACATCGCCGCCTCCACACACGAGGATAACAAACTTCGGTGATATCCATTTTATCCATCGGATTCCACCGCATAATCGCCGTGGTCGTTACCGTTCTGTTCGAACGCCGGTAAAATAGCGATCAATGCCGATCGAGTGTGGGAAAATTCGTGGAAATTCCGAAGATGGGTACGTTTCGAGTTTTCCGGGGTTGGTCTCAATGGGATTTTTTTTATTAATCTGTATACACTCGGGTTTCGTATAATATGGTTGTATGGTTTCATAAAAATGTCATGTAATTCAATCCGTGTTAAATGAGAATGAAGTTCATACAAAATTAGGGTTTGAAGTTTAAAAAAAATATTGAAATCTGTTTTTTTATTAAAAAAATACAGAACATATAATTTAAGTATTTAGGTAAAATGCCTATAATATATTTTACCTAAATACGACGAATTTAGATAAAATGCATATAGGCCCTATAGTGCCCTTATCTGAATTCGACGTATTTTGATAAAATACATTAAATATAAGCACATATAATTTATGGGTACTTGAATAACATTTTTAATGTGTTTCATGAGTAATTTATGTATGTATTATAATAGTATAAGATTATAAGTCTGCAAATTAGGTTTTTTTTTTAATTTCGCGCGTAGTTTTCACATGCGCATCTTGTGTGGAGGTTATGTTTGACAATTTTCACAAATGATTTTTCCTTAGATCATCTAAATGTGCACATGCTAACAGTTCAGGTGGAAAAACGTATTACTGGACAATATGTGAACAAAAAACTTGTTGAGATACAGTAAAAATTAATAAATATAACTTCCAAACTACACGCGAAATTCGATAAAAAAAATTACGTACTTACAATATACAAATTATACGTAAAAATCGTTAAGAATTTCAATTTATGCACTTATAGAGCATTTTTTTCATATTAAAATGCAAATTTGTCAATAAACAATTTAAGTACCTAAATAAAGTATTATCTAATTCATTTTTGACTGTTTTTTTTTCGAAAATCATTTTATATAAAACGTGTTGTTCAAAAATAGGTCGAGATTCATTAACCGTATAATATCAAAATCGTATTATATAAAACCGTATTATACAAGATCCGACTATATTCACTTCTTGATATGATAAACAATTTCAGACGATAATTCAAACAAAATTATAACATTTCACTTCAAATTTAACAAACACCCAAATCATCAATCCGACGATTCATCACTCATTCATAAAACTCCAACAACTCGAAACAAGACTCGAAATCCACAAGAAACGCACAGGTTAATAAGGCCACAACTCACGGGAGACTTCACCCGCGCACTTCCTCACCCCGGCGCGTTTTCCCCGAAGGCTTTTCCCTACACCGGCAAAGAAATGAAAAATTACATAAATAAAAATAACCCGAAGTCGAGTTCGGGGCACAACTTCTGTTGCCCACAGGCGACGGCAACCCGCGGTTTTCCCGCGGGCACCCTCATCCCCGTCCCGCGATTTATTATCCCTGCCTCTCTTCCTGGATGTCGGTTGTTGTTGTTGTTGTTGTGTTGCCGCTGTTGTTTTTGACTATTCAACAAGTAAATGCTCCGCCAACTTTTCAAACCGAGGATGTGTTTGAGCCGCTCCGTTTTATTTAAATATGGAAATGTCCTTGGTCGAGACAGATACGCTTTTCGTTTGTGATGTATACGATTGTTAAACGGGGTTTGTTTGTTGGAGGGTTTTTTATATGTACTTTATAAAAATTATGTTTTTATTATATGTGCTATTTGGATAAAGTATTTAAGATAGAATCTTGTTAAAAAATTGAGAATTATTCTTTATTGATAAATCAAATTTATAGGAGACATCTATCTATTGATCGTATTATCCGTCGTTAACTATACGATTTAATATAAAAATCGGTTATTTAACAAAATTAAAATATTAATATTTATCATAAACTTATGCAATGTTTATGTTATCATATTTATTCCTTTTCTATGAATTAAACCCTTTTAATACCCGTGAGTCGATAAATCAATTTTTGTAGAATCGTCAAAAATACCTCGGTCCGATATATCGGCTTTTCAAAATATCATATTTATTTCTTTATTTTAAATATATTTTGAACAAAAAAAAATTAAATTCTCAATAATCAGATATTTTCTAGAGTATTTTTGACTAATTATAAAAAAATCATAAGGGATTACAAGCCTAAAAGCTTAGAACTGATCGTTTTATCTTCCAAAAAGAAAATATATAAAATAGAACTGCAGCAAATATGTTATATAAATTACAGAATGATCAAAGTTCATGCTCTACCAAATAAAAATACTGTTCACAATTTAATAAACAAAAATCTTCCAATTAAAAATTATTCAAAAATTATATTTTCAATTTGTTATCAAGAATACGTGCACACATCACCCGCGAATTACGCATAAAATTTTCAAGGAAACATTCACGAATTTCCACCAAACATCCTTCATAAAAATTTTAGAAACACAAAACAACTTAACGACCCAATTATCTTTGCAATATAAACATAAACTTAATAATAAAAAAATCCAAGCCATTTCTCAGCGCGAGTCATAAACGTGGCGCACACAAGCGCGCGATATGAGTAAAGCCGACCGGCACGTTTGTATCGAAAAGGTCAACATTTTAACAGGCAACCTTGGCAGGGCCCGCAAGCAGATACGGCACATTGTGTTCGCGATAATAAGGATTATATTACCCCGGCTATAAACCAAATGTTTACGAAATTCGATAACCCCAACAGCCACTTCGCGATCCGCAAGAACAAAAGCTTCGCGCGAGTGGGTCCTGTGTGCGCGGATACGTTTCTTACGCGCTTCCGATATCGAATTATATTATATCGATAGCACAATATTGTTGAATTTAGTGTTTGTCATATAAATAAGTGTTTTTGTTTATTATTTAAATGAAAATCTATCGAAAATTGAAGCAAATCAATCTGAATCGTCCCACCGAAGATTCGACTCTCCGTTCTAAAAAAAGTTAAGTGTTGACCTAAATTTATGATTTTTGAAATATTTTATCGAGAATTTATAGTATTTGAAATGGATAGATTATATAGTTGATTCACGTGAGATTTGAGAAACGCCGATTTTCGAAAATATCAAAGAGACGTGGCCGCGAGCGGAATCCGATCAGGCGTAACAACCGATGCGTGCAATTTAATTTGGGTCCTTTTTAAGAGGACCGGTCAACTTTGAGGATTCAAGTAATCCTTGTGTATTTTGAGATCAATGCGCTGTGTTGGTGTATGAGAGATTTTTTTTTTATTGAACCTACATATATTTCATTTGAAGTTGATTCGGGAAAACCGTGCCTTTACGTGACATAGTGAACTAGATTTTCATTTTCTTATTACTAAATTCGATTAGTTTTTTGTTTAAAAATTTATTGAATATGAATGTAATTAATTGAAAATGTCATTGTGATTTGGAAGGCACATAAAACTCAATCCTCAACAAATTGATTCAATTTAACACATGTCGAATATTCAACGAATCGAAACCAATTTCCCAATGCACGTTTGGTCACAAGCGAATAATACCAAAGTGGAAATACTCTCACAAACACGGTGCACGAAAACGTGCACGTTCACATCAAATTAATGCACTTGTGCTAATTATCACCATAGAGAGCCACTTAACCCCATTGTTTTCGCAGTGTTGTTATATTTCATTCGTTAACTGTGCTGTGGAGCCTCATTCGCTTTATAGTAGTTTTGCATTTTGTCTAGTATTATAAAAGCGAAATAGAAGATATGTAGTAACGAAATTTCACTATTTTACTTTAATCCAAATTAAATTCGAAACACAATCATTACGAAATTTACTCCAATATGTGTGTAATAACGACGCCAATTTCCTTGTAATTGCGTTCGCACAGAAAACAGCCTCCACGTTATTTTATCGCCTAATCATCGATTTTCTGTTAATTCGATCAAAGATACCGCTGCGGTGTCGTCCTTTGATTGGGCCTAGTTACCTAGTCGGGGCCTAGGTATAGCACAAATGATTAATTTGCCATCACGTTCACGGGTTTTCCGAGTTGTAAAAGGACTTTTCCGTTGCGAGAAAAGTGCAAAGGTCTCGTTTCGTATTGGAAATTGCTCGACTTCAAAGCTTGGTTGAAGGAGACGAATGTATTTGTTTTGTATGTTTCTAAATCGTTTATTGATTTACGTGCGCTTTCGAATTGATTTAAATTGATATAAAGTCATTTATTTTTATTTCAAATATTATTTGTACGCTTTTAGTTTTCATGAATATTTTGGAAAGTCAAATAAATTTCATTCAATTCTATATCGATATCGAACAATTATTACTACAAGGAAATAAAGAATATTTAAATATTTTTTAATACACCAGTCTTTAGAAATTTATGATATTAATTATTATACACCCGATCTTCTTTTTACACGGTTTTTAATCAAAACGGTTCAAATGAGAAGAACCGGTTATTTTTTTACATTGTTTTTTCACTTTAACACGGTATAAAAATGTGTTATTATGTCACAGTAGTAAGATTCGATGTAGGCCCGTACACAATTATAGTTAATAAATAAAAAAAATCAATGTTTTTTTATAATTTCATATAGTAAAATTTTTTCACATTTCACATTTTTTATAAAGTATTATATGTGGATGGAAGTTCCATCCAAATATACTAATAGAACCTAAATCTAATTTTTATCTATTTCTATCTGTTTTTTTATTACTTATCACAACACATATTTTTTACACGGTAATCTCTGGAACATATTCCCTGTGTAAAAATAGGATTAGGTGTATAAAGCTATAGAATTACTTTATAATTAATTAATTACTTTATATTATAAATCTTTAGAATTACTTTACACTTGATTTTTTTTTTCATTTTTAATAATATCTAAAATTATACATGCATTATAAAAAATATACAGAATAACGACGAAAAAATTATAAACCATTCACCATTTTAAAAAAAATCATCGTTTTGCGACAATATCGCAAACATAAAATAAAAATCACACCCGAAACGAAATAAATCTATTTTTCAAATAAACCATCGATATCTGAAAATCGACAATTTTACGATTTGACACCGCGAAAGGACACGGTACCTGTACTCCTTCGGCAAAAGGAAGACGTGTAGAATTGATCGCGTCGGGACGAAGCCAGATGGCAATAAATTCTTGCACACCGTCGCCGACTATCTGAGATCGCTGCTTCTTTTCCCCTTAACTTGTCCAATAAAACATGCAAATGGTTTTCGGCGGGTCCGAACCGAAAATAATATGAAAAAAACCCCGCGGAAATAAATTGAATCGTTCCCACCGAAGACTAAACCGGCGCGCCGAAGTGAAACGTTAGTACGGCCATTTCGTGTCCCGGAGTCAATATAGTGACTTGTAATGTGTGATTGTCGCTTTTTATGTGTTTGGATATTTATTTTGGGTAGTTTTTTGTGTTATTTATCGATCGATGAATTTAGATTTGTGTTAAAGAATTTAGATTATGGAAATCTTCCGTGTACAAAATATTTTTCAATATTTTATGAACTGAAATATTTTTCAATATTAGTTGAAATTTTTTTCAATAAATTTATAATATTATTGTTCTCATTCAATTTCTGAATGTATATAAGTTATATTTTTGTATTGTGATACAAACTTTTGAATAAATATTAAGGAATACAAAAAAATAAGCATTCTACGTTAATTACTAGAGTACAAAAACGCTCATATATTCTACAACTGAAAGCGGTTTTAATCAGTAAGTATCTTTCAAATTTTTCTGAAAAGAAAAACGGTTATTGCTCATTAAATATTTTCATAAAAAATTGAAACATATCGAAAAATTAATTACTGATTTAAAATTAAACTAAAGATACGTATTCAATATTGATGTTCCAACACTCAAAGGTTTCTAAATATTGTTTTTGAATAAAGTTTCGTTGCAGGTTATTTCAACATTATTTATTATCTTATGAAATCGATAATAATTCAATTATTAAATTGTTAATTAATAATTAAAGGGTATTGATTTTGCACTACATCACTCTTATGCAAATTTAACGAGCATGAAACAATTCATAAGTTAATTATGGTTCACTAATGACTCCAAATTTCAAAATATGAATAGTTAATGTTCCTAAAAGATAATATATTTACATCCATTCAACTATTATATTATACCTAAATTACCAGAGTAATAGAAGAGAAAGATTTATTACACTTTGATTCAGTTGCTATTCGTTGCGTTTTTGTCATAGTTCGCATCGGCTTAATTTATATTGCAGAAACTTCGACTTTTCTTCAAGTTTTAATGGAACCGTAATGAAATGCCAAATATGAACAAAACAAAAGCTTCTCAGCATTTGAATTTAAACTCGATTACATTTTTCTTTCGTCTGAAGACTTCGTGTACGAGTCATTAGTATAATACTTCATTGTTTCCAAACAAGCCATATTTTACACAAAAAACCCGCATTTTTCACAATATATAATACAATTTCATTAAAAAAACTGTCTTTTCCAACCAGTATTTGCACCACCGTGAAAAACTTGCGTAATTAATCTAACGGCGCTTACTTCAGAGCAGACTTACCTAAATGGATGACCCACATAATCCGAAACCATGGGCGGGTCAACTTTGGGCGGTTAATTGATCGATTTACATCGATTACATACACACTCCCATAATACAACACAAACATGGGGTTTTCGGAAGAAACCGACGCATAATTCACACCGCCACGCAAAACAAACTGGAAGATGTACAATAAATAAATATTTAAGCTCCGGCTGCGGCCTCCCTAACCGGGACCATGGGTTGTGATGGTGGTCGACAACCGGTAACTAGAAGGCCCCATGTGGATATTTGAATATGTATGATAGTTGCGAAAGTTTGATTCAGTTGATTAATAGTATCGATGAAGTTGTTCGAGGAAGTTTGTGAATAATGTAAAGGGGTGTTGGGTTTTTAATTTATTTTTTATGCGTCCTTTTTCATGCTAATTTGAATAATTTTTATCGTTGCTATAGACAAGATCGGATAGGAAACTCCGATTTATAATTCACCATAATATTTGTAAATAATAGTCCCGAGTTATATGAAACACATATTGAAGAATCGGTGATGTTATATTATGTTATAGGTATATAATATTAAAATATTTATTTATTCGCGTCCAAGACAATACAAAGGACAAATAAAAAATGAAAAATATAATCAAACAAAAAAAAATAAAACGAAACGAAAACATTTCGAAACAAGCATAATAAATAATAATAATAATGATAACAATAAACAAGCATAAAATGACTCGGTTTTTTTTAATACTCAAGTTATCATTTTATATTTTTTTAAATTTCCATAAGAAACCAGATTTTTTAACAAACCCAAATAAGACTAATATAAAACCTACTCAATGATAATGATAGGTACTTCAATGCCATTAAATAAATGATTTAACATTCCTGGTTATTTTGGAAGATCTAGAATCTTTGCATATATTTGAAACAATCAAAATATTTATTTACTATTCAATGCCCTAAACTGTAATAATAAATTAGAATTAGCGCATTCAAGGAAATAAAACCACCGACAAAATTATACAATTCTTCCTTAAAAATTTTCTATTTCCTTCAACGAACAGACGTCATTGACCTCAAATTCGGACAATATTCTCGTTTTTTTATATGAAAAAACGAGCAACTCGACCGAAAAAAGGTTCGCAACCCACGGATTATGAGGTGGGCGGGATTCGGGATAAGGACTTGGGCGGTTTGAGGGAATTTAATTAAGTCCGCAGTTTGAGAGACCGCAACAGCGACGCGCGGCTAAGGCGGCGTAACGCTCTTACTAATTAAATCGGGAAAATATCGGCGCGATAGCGGTAAATTACAACTTTGAGAACCGTATTAAGGACAAGCCTAATGGCGGCCCCGCGATTGGGAACCTAACGAATGAATGCGACGAAGCCTTAACCGGCTAAGGATTCACTTAACCCGTTTTTATTTTAAGAATTTTTAATAAAAGTAATATTTTCCTAGGGGAAAGAGTGTGCGCATATTACGTGATCGCTAGCGCCATCTATCGATCACAAAAAGTGTCGATGTAGATTTATTGAATGTAAAATCAATCTTCATTGATTGAAAATGAGTTTCGATGAGCAATAAAAGCGATTCGTTTTCGAAATTTCAATATCTCATCTATATATTGAGCCAAATGTCTTTTTCATTTCCCTTATGTGGCTGCTTGCCTGTAATATATGGGAAAAATTATGAATCCATTATAATTTTGCGTAACATTACGCAACCGATTCCGCTTTGATTGTGTTTACTTAACGACGTTACATATTCGCGAATATATTTTCTCCACTTTTTTTCCTTTCTTTCTCGTCTCACGATTCACGTTCTTCCTTTTCCGGCGAAATATTGAATATATACGCAACGGCCGAGACTTTCAGCGTTTCCGAAACCGAAAGCACTCGCCAAATGAAGAACGCAATAAAAAAATATAATGGAAAAGATGTTGAAATAAAAAACGGAAAAAAAAGTTTTAAAACTTCTGCTCTCTCCTCTCGAAGTAATTTAAAAGTATAATGCGGCGAATCTGAAATCACATATCGTGTAACAGTTGAGACTTATTCGAGGAGAATATTAGAATATTTCGATGACAAGATTATATTGAAATTTTATAATTTTATAGTATAAATCTTCGTTTTGGAAAAACTATATAATATGGCTAATCTCGCTCGGATTCTCGTCGAGACGGGCTCGAGACGAACCTCATTATCCTCACCGTCTAAGAAGACCGTTCGGTGGTCGAAGTGAAGGACCCCCTTAAAATGGTAATCGAATCCCAAGGATATTATGCTTCGAATCGTGTGTTCGAACAGATAAGGATTTATTTAATCCTCGCAGCCTCTGGGGCTAGGTGAACGAAATGTTCAGGAAAATCTCTCCCGCGGGAAACAGATAGATCTGTCCATTATTACACCCATCTTATTAATACTGCTTACCCGAAAAATCTTTTTCATTAATAACGTTGTGATTTTGAATTAAAAAAATATATAAAATCAAACATTTTTAATAATAAATAAATTATAAATAGTTTTTTTTTACTATGCATCGAAAAATCTTCAAATTAAATTAAAAAAAAGTATTTATGTAAATGGTTTCGTATATAAATAAACTATGAAAGTACTTTGGATCCGATATTAAATACACAAATTGTAAAATTCAATTGAACTGACACAAATAGGGGTTAAAAATATTTAAAGGAAAGGTTAAGCGAGTCCGCCCAGGTACGGCTACGCTCGATTGAACATCGTTCTGCGAAATCCTTCCAAATTTAGATATGTTTCTATTTTTTCGATACGGCCAAAGGGAAGGTTGAAGGTGAATTAATGACATTAAAACACGATTACTTTTGCGAGGCTCGTTATTGATCCGCCATTGAATGCGCCTCTATCTTGGCTCCGTTCAATATAAATGTTTTTTTTTTTGCCTATTTTCGTCAGTGTGTTGCCAAGTTACACTCCCTACCTTTGCTCACTGTTTCATCTCGAAAATCGGATTTGGATCTGTTTTGTATTTTTTTGTACTTTTCTGGAATTTTTATCTTTACGTTGTGTCAAGTGTGATATCGCGAATGTATCTTTGGATTCTACTATTTTGAATGCACGGAATTGCATGTACTTTTATTCAATTTTTTATTTATTATATAAATTTACGTTATTAAGCTAATCAATGTATACAAAATAATATTAAATTTCTTTGAATTTATATAAAATCAAAAAACTATCGTATTACTATTGAATTTCATAATTTAATAAATAACTTCTATCACTTACTGAATTATATTCTTCAAATCTTAAATCTATTAAAGAATCATGAAAGCCAATAAAGGATTTATAATATTGAAGTGTCGACAGTTTTTTGTAATGATTACGAACAAAGAATTGATTGAAGTTTTAAATTTAATTTCAAGCCTTTACTTAATTTGTTTATATTCAAATTTTTCATATACATATGTATGCTTTGTCTATTTTGAAAAAAATTAAACATAATATCGAATAAATTGACAAATTGTGAAATTTTCAAATCTCTTGATGATATTTGATGATAAAATAATATCATTTAGAAACTCGACAAAAATCTTACAAACATCCTCATAATTACTATCGATAAAAATTAAGCAAAAAATTTTTTAAACGATCTCCAATTCTCACAACATTCCAACTCAAAAAGAACCCTTAAAACTATCCATAATAATCCCTCAATCCACCCACTTTTTCCTCATCATCCACCGCCAGGTTATACACGTAACGCTATCCGCTCAGAAGCACCCAGCACCCGAAATGAGCGCTATGAATAATTGAAAGGTCTGAAATTGTGGGCGGACGGAGAAATTTCGATGTCGGCAAAGTGGTGTCGACTGGTGTGGGTCGCAACCGAATTGTTATATGACGAGGCTGAGTGAGATGGAAAATTCCCAGCTTTTCCTATACGTTTTGTGTGTTTGTAGATTGTCGTGTTGGTCGCTCTGAAAGTTTGAGGATGAAGAATGTTCGGGTTGGTGTATTTTTGATTAGGGAGATTATTATTTTTTATTTTGAGAGTGTTTTGATAAGTGAATATGATGATTTGAATTCTTTTGGATGTTATTTTGATTGAAAAAATGTTTGTAATAAGTAATAAAAAATTTTTGGATGTAGATACTTTTTTATATTTGAAATTCTGTAGATTCGTATTTGAAAATCCATTATGTGAATTAAATCGATTTGAAATATATTCATACTATAATAAATTATTCGAGTTGAAAGTTTAAATAAATATTTATTTTATTTTTCAATCAATTTAAGTGCAAATTATTGTGAGAAAAGTCTTATGATTAATGAAGCGGCCATATTGTGTTTTTTTATTTATTTTCTTCACTAAAATTTGGTGAAAACTCTTTTTTGGATATATATAAGGTTTTTTTATACAGTTTTTTTATTATTAAAATTTAGTTGTTATAAAAATTGAAAAATAAGAAATAGAATATTAAAAATTGATTCAAAATGAAATTCTGAATCTTTCAAAAAAAAAAAAATTTTTCAAAGTGATACAAAATATTCTGAAAGTTTAAATACTTAAAAACGATCTTACATATTTAAAAAATCATTTGAAAATATTTAATTCATCGAATGAAAATTTTCTCGCATCACAACCCGTATATACACAAAAAAAACATTAAACATTCAATACGACTCCAATTCAATTACGCATTCAAATAATTTTAAATCTCACCTACCAGAACGACCCTCATATGACCCTATACGCGCCGGAAAAAAAAGTACAACCGTTTTCGTGTCCTAATGTTCGGCGAAAAAATCCTCTCGGCAGCCGCATATTACACTTTTATGTAAATTTCCCGCATCACATGGTAGCACCAGCGCGAAATCCGCGCTTTTCTTAATTAAAGGATGGGAAAAAACGGATATCGCCCCAAGCGAAGGCTTTCACGCTGGAAAAGAGACCCGTTCTATGTTTGCGTGAATCGACCTATCTTAATACGTGTATTTCACTATCTGTATGTTATGAGGCTGTGATTTTTTTAAGCCGTTTTTTACACACATAAATCTGGAAGGTTTCGTCTGAGGGTGGGTGGTAACCCAATCAGCTGAGCAAATTCCTCGGTAGAATCCGTTTGAAGGTATAATATTTTCTCATGGAATTGTATGTGGGTGTTCTTGTTAAGTGGGTTTATGAAGATTTCGTTTACTAAAAATAGTTTTATTTACGTTCATAAATGATTGATTAGTTCTTGAAATAAATATCGGCGAGTTAAATTCTTATAATAGCGTTTCTTTTGATACGATCTTAGCGGCTTTCACGCGCTCGCTAAGCGCAAATCTCCGAATCAAAATGTCCGATTTCGAATTCGATAAACTCCAGTGAAAGAAGAAAGACTTGCTACACTTTGAGAGCTGTGCAAGGAAAAAATCGAACGCAATCTCCTTGGAATACGCTTGTAGTATCGAATCGAAGAGAATTTTTATATAGGAAAATAGCACCCGTTCGAAACTTCGAACTGCATTTAAGCTCACTACGTGTCGAAGTTTTAACGTATCGCGATTCACGCTATGGAAAAGATATCGAAAATTCAAACGATTTTCCGACGTTTTTCGAATGAAAATAATCCATGCGGCATATGGGCATCAAGCCGGAAAATACGCAACCTCATATGAACCACACTATAGGGGAAATTTGCTAAATTTTATAATATTTACATAATTTATATTATAATAAAATTGGGGATCAATATTATATATTCATTATAAAATTTAAAAAATATGATTATTTTTCGCGTTGCCCATACACAAATATGAATTTTTCAATATTCAATTTTTTTTTAATTGTATTACTTGAAAGCTTAATATAGACATCAATTATTTTCTCTTGAACAGTATAATAAAAAATGGTAATTTACATTTCTTTAATAATTTAAACTTTAGCAACAAATCATTAATATCTAAATACACCTAAATTCAAAGCCGAAACAAGACACATCTCCTCAGTATGATAATATTTGTATTTCGAGGATTTTCGCAATAACGATCGCACGTGTTGCGGTAATTCGAGCTTATAAGCTGCGCTAATACTAGTTAGCACACTACGCAGGGATTAACGGGTAACCATTAAACGAAAGCTCCAAAAAGGCTCTAGATCAAAAGAAAAGTTGAGCTTTCAGATATCTGTCAAAGCGAATTAATTACTGAAACGTTTATACTGAGCAATCGAACCGAATGCATTCTAAAGGCGTCGTTTCGAATCTGTCTGAGTGATATTTAATCTGTTCAATCTAGTTTGTAATACGATATTTTAACGATAAGATTTTCGACGTGAGGTTTATTCGTTTTTATATGTATTGATTATGGTAACTCATTACTGTGCGCAAATATTTCAAACAAGGTCAAATGATATATAACATTTTTATGTGTAATAGAAAGAAAATTTAATTTTATATATAAAGAATTTGAAAATAATAAATTGTTTTTTAAATTGAAAACATATTTGAATAAGATATCTTTTGATCAAAATGTTATATTTTCCAAATATTGACTTATAATTTGTTCTAAAAAATTTCTGAATTTCAATCATTCTTTATCCTCTGAGTATTTCGTACTTTAGTGATCCATTATAACATATTTAATCATAAAAAAATCATCGATTATTTTTAAAAATTTTAACAAAAAAACTAACCCAAAAAACCACATTTTACAACAATAATTCCCGCACCACAATTTAACACGAATCACGTACTGCACATTTTACAAAAGTGCTCTTGCCAACACGTACATCGCCCGGGGAATGCACCCGGTACACAAAAGTGCGCTCCCAGCCCCACTTCAAATCCTCAAAAAAAACACCAACAACGACCACCCACCATTTACAAAACACCTCCACAAGCACCAAAACTCGCAAGATTTCACCCGAATTATATTTTCGGCTTCGGCGCTGCGAACGTGTTAATTCGCGCGAAACGCAAATGTTAGTACTGTTGCGCAAATACGAAAAGGTAACGCTTTCGAAGCTCTTTCAGTCCTGAAAATGCGAAAATGCCGTAGGATGGGCGTCGAGAACAATTAAAGGCGGCAAAGGGCGCCTTTCGATATTTGCCAGAGGGCATAATGGGCACATAATGGGCGCACGACGTCGAACAAATCCGTGCGAGATTGCGTTTCGCGAAATTTTCGAGATGGAAATAATGTTTGTTGCTAGTGTGTTTATGTTTTGAAGTAAAGAAGTTCTTAGTGATCGGACGTATTACCGCTTTGGGTCGTTTGTGAGTGTGCTCCAGGTGTTGGAGTACTCGGAGTTCTTCGAGTTTTGCTCGTTCTGCTGTGTTGAATTGAATTCATTTCCGTTCGAGTTAAATAAATTTTTGTATGTAGTTTTTACACTTCAAATTCAACGTTTTATATTTTAAATTGGAAGTTTTACACTTCAAATTGGACTATAAGAAAGTATTATTAAGGCCGTTGTCATAGTAATCAATGAAATTTATTACTATGAACTCTTGTTGATTTATTGAATTTGAAATGTAAAAATTATACTTATTTTTCGTCAATTAAAAGATTTATGCAACATGATTTTGAGTCTTGATTAATGAGTGCATTTTAAATTGTCTTCAAAAGTCTTCATTTTTGAGGTTTAAGTTTTAAATATTGAATCTTTCGACTCAAATTTTGAACATCGAGTCTTGATTCTTCCGTTATTTAACATATGTATACTAGGAAGGCCAAATTTACTGTGATTCTAATGTACCGGTAATTTTTTTTATTAATTACCAGAAAACCGGTAATACTGTTAAACTAGAAAAAATAACGATAAAAAAAAACATAAACTGACATAACCCGACATTACTTCAAAAATATTTTTCGAAAAACACTACAATATTTTTTAAAAATAAACGTACACCTTCACAACCTGACATTTTTTCAAAAATATATTCCAAAAAAACAACCAATTTACTGATAATAACCTCCCTACATCCCTCGAATTCCCCCTCCCCCCTCTCTTTTCTTGGTCTCCATATATATCCGAATCTGTAATCTCTAAATTTAAACCTAACTAACGAACTGATGCGAAACTAACATGATTAAAATTCCCCGAAAACATCAGCAATATTCCGAAGATAATACATAAAGTGAAACAAAATATACAACTACCTTTGAAGTATCGACACATTATGGACATGCACGATAACATAGTGTTGCTTCATCAATCAGGAAAGTTGGTGTACCAGAACCGAGCGGCTGTTGCAGTGCGGTTATCAAAGTTGAAAAGTGGTTTAAGTTGGAACGTTATGCATTTCGCCACCTCACATTGTATCGCCGGTGTTAAACCTTTTGTGTTAAACAAATTGCAACAATCCGGTCGTTTGCAATTTGAACTTTTCGTTTGGATTATGTTGTCCGGTCGCTTTCGGGATACGTGTGAATACGGTCGTTTGTTTTAAAGTTGAGATATCACGAAATTCAATGAGAGATTTCGATTATTTTTGTAGAAACTCATTTTAAAGTAATCTGAGAATCTCTGAAAATGTAAATTCCATAGAAAAGACAAATGGGACTTTCATACTCTGAAACGGTCTTATAACAAAACTATTCTTGAAATTTTAATACAAAGCTTAAACCGAAAATATAATATATCATAAAAATCTTTTTTGATACATATAAAATCTTTTGATCAATAAAAAAATAGACATTTATTACTTGCTATTGTGTAACTTTTCATATGAAAATCAATCAATCATTTTTTTCTCGTCGTCCAGACGAAATACAAATTGCGAATTAAGTGAGTTATTTATTATTATTTGAAAACTCTGTAATTGTTATGTTGATCTATTTATTATACGAACGATCCGAGTTAATAATAAATTTCCTTCGCAAAATATTATGTCCAAGTTTTCTTGTCGAACACGCGAAATTGTATTGGCCGGTTCGCAGAAGTGTTTATGAAGTTTCGAGATGTAAAGTTTAGCGCAAAAATAAAAGTGAAACGTACTTCGTCCATCCAGATTGATCGGAGCCTTCGTCACGAGGATCCAAAGAAAAAGCAAAAAAAAAAACTCTAGACATCTTTATGAAAAAACTTTCGTTGGAAGCCCCTCATTCCAAGACCGCTTTCCATCAATCTCGCTCGCATTATTAACGGTCCAAGATTCGAAATAAAATCACATACGTAAAATACACTAATATTGCGCTTGATTAATCATAAAAAAACCTGGAATTTTGTATCTGAACTCTTCCATTCTAACTATGTTTTTTAACCAATTTCACGCATATATAAACCTGAGAAATTTATTGAACTCGACCGCCAAATATCTGATTTTATTTAATTTTTAGAGCGGAATCCTTCGAAGAATTTTGCAGGGATCAGTTTTTCCAAGTCGCACTACTAACTATATAGTACTGAAGGGAAACGGTCTCGTTTGAATCAGTCTCATTACCGAGTTGAAGTAAGAGAGGGCTTTTTTACGCTGCTCTCAGTTGGACTTCAGCAGTCGGACTTCAAGATCTGAATGCGAAAGCTTTCCGACCCGGAAAACTGTCTCGGCGTATAAATGTATATTTGTAGGTGTTTTATATATTCACCAGACAAAGGTTTCGTTTGCGAGAAGCGGCTGGAGTCTTCGATGTATTAAAAGTTTAGTTTGATTAAAGTTTTGATAAAAAATATATCATTTGATATTTTCTATATATAGAAATTTTTTTATGGTACATTTTAGTATAATTTATTTGATCCGAAGTTATTTTTTATTAGTTTTGAAACAATGCGCTTGAATGCTTTTATCGCAGGAACTTCATTTGCATTTTTCTGAAAACTTTTACGAATTCGTACTTCTGCATCAAAAACACGCTCATAATATATTATGTAAATACAAAAGTTCAAAACATTATTAAATCTGTCAAATACTTTTTAATCATATACAATCATAAATAAAAAATATTAAGCAATTTATTACTTACGAATTTCTATGAGGGCAAAAAATTTTATGACTCATTTTTCAGTCGTAATTTTATACTGATATTTTATATAATAGTTTTTTTTATAAAATTTAATTTAATTTTCTATTTTTACTATCTGATTCGAAGCCAACTACTCAAGCACTCAATATTTTTTAATTTAAATTTCTATACCTTACTATCTGGTCTTACACTGCAAATAATCGAAAAAAAAAACTCCACAATAATAATTTCCGAACGAGTACATACGAAAAATTCAATTCGTCTAGAACAAATCTTCCGCAAAACCCAACTCAGCCACAAAAAATTCAAGCAAACATCAAATAAATTTTCACGAAACAAGATGAAGTATGCAAGCGAGCTTGGCGCTTTCAGCGTCGGCACGGCGCGAGTTTCACGTGCGCACGCAGGAGATTTTCCTGCGATTCAAAAGACTTTGACTATGATATATGGCAGTGGGTGTATTAGATTCATAAAAAATCTGTTCCGTCTGTCGTGATAAATGGTTGCCAAGGCGAGGCCTCGAGGCGCTCACCAACATAAACGACTCGGCTTTTTTCAGACCGCCATAGAACACGCCCAGTTCCTATGGAAAGTTGCGATGCTGACATTTTATCCGTAATAAACAAATGCGTAGGTCAGGAATTTTCCAGGTTTTATATATGTGTGTATATAAAAAAGTTGATCGATGGATCTATTTTTGTTCTTTGCGCGATGGTTAAAGTTGAATGATGTATGGCGTAGTTAATGAATGGATGTTGTTAATTAATTTGAGTATGTTTGGTAAAGATGGTTTTATAGTATTCAGTTTAATGAAAATTATTTTTCATTTTAAAAATAAAAAAACGGAATTTCTAATATATCAAAAATATTTGTATACTCTGCGGAGATTATGTACCATAATGAAAAAAATACGAGTAATACAAGTTACGAGTAATTCGAGTAATACGAGTTATACAATTGATCCAAAATTAACCTTTACAACATAAAAATAAAATTAATCAGTGTATAATCTGCATGTAAACCGATTAAATATTAAATATGTAAATCATGTACGTTGTGTGTGAATTAGTAAGCATGAATTTTCTTTGTCTGATTATAACAATAAAAACTTTTTTTTTTAAATGTAAAAAGCAGCTCAGACCTTGTATTTTAAATCGTTTCTTATATGCAGATTGAGTTTTTGGTAACATAATCGACTTTCAAATATGCACTATGAAAACAAATTTTTGAAATTTGATTTAAAGGTTTAGTTGCGGTATTCGTTATTTTTCTCGTGAAAAATCGTGATTTTTCCAACAAATTATCACAACCACAATTACGTTTACAACTATTTTATACCACAAAATGATTATTATGTTGATTCTTTTGCAATTTTTTTTCGAATAAAAAATATATTATATATAATATAATAGTATACAGGAAAAGCCGAAAAATCGCTTCATCGACGCTAAAAATTTTCAACGACGCAATTCCAAAATGAAATCATTCACGTCTGAACAAAAAATACTCAACTAACGAATCAAAAAATATGAAAAAAATTGAAATTTCACCCTCTAAATACTATCATAAAAAACGTAAAATTTAAAAATCGCTTTATTTAACTCGAACGCCATTAAACGAAGCATAAAACACTCACGGCGTCGAATTATTAATTTTCATATTGTTAACGATCGGTATTAAATTGCCGTAATAATATAATAGTCGGGTATAAAACGCTTTTATACGCTAACCGCGGCCAATTATGCGCTTATTCCTATATTATACAAGGCACCGATACTAAACGATTTTTCCACAGTAATAAAAACATTTGTCAAATAATAATACGTAATGCTCGGCCGTAATTCAATTGCGTGCCCTCGAATACACCGTATTATGTTTCGCTTTTAAAAAATCGGTTACACGCTGTAATTTCGTACGGTTTAAAAAATGTACGGCGCGATTAAAAAACTCGTGATTAAGAACGATTAATTACCGAAAAGGTTGAAAATAACGTATCGCTCGTACGTGAAAGAGTCGCATTATTAATTTTTGCCGGCATTATGCCGTTGTGTTTTATTACGGGCGAAAAAATAGTGTTTAGTGGCGTATAACTATAAAAGTGTTCCAGGGGTCGATGCTGAATAAAGTAATACGTGTTGAGTCTAAATAAATGGCGTTTCAGTTAATAAAAATGTAAGGTTCGCTTTTTGTTTGAACTCGTTACGATTGGTATCGTGGAAATTAATTTATTCTTGTGGCGCACACATTTTTAATATAAATATATTAGGAATATTTTAAAGCTCAATGTTTCACCTGTCCTAATTAAATATAAATGCGTGTACTCGTTTAATCACGACTATATTAACATTTTAAAACTATTCATTCATATTATTTTTAGATATTGTGTAGACTGTAGATTGTATGATTTATAATATTATATATTTTTTTATTAAGTTATTATAATTAATATTATAGTAGTAGTAACTTGATTATTTGAACATATCAAAAATGAAGGTATTTAAATAATACCTTATTTTATGATAATTTTTTAACAGATTTTCTAGTTATTGATTTTTACGTAAACAGCCTATATAATATGGAGCATACATTTTTTTTAATATATATTATAGTACTAGAAAATTTTGTATTTTTTCTTTATCATATGTAATAAAACGACAACTCTCAAGTGGTTAGATACTTAAAACATTAACCCCTAAATTATCTCAGATTAATAATGAAGTTCCATAATGAACATAAAACTGAGTGGAGCATAAAAAAAAACTCGTAACATATTTACGCTTGCATGTTTTCAGATGCAAATATTCACATTTATGTTCATCATGGAGCCTCATCCTGATATATATGATCACATTTATCTACTTACCATACACGTATTTTCGGACAAAAACACCATAAAGCCTCACCCTCAGTGGTTCTTAACATTTTCGAAAACGCGATGCACCTTTTGATCATGAGAAAAAATGGCGGTCCACCAGCACTTAACGTTAAAAAAATTCGGTCATAATTTTTAATACAAATAAACAAATTGAATGCTTGTTTTGACGTTATTTAAGTGATTAAAAATAATTTGATAAATATGTCATTTTAGCACACCAATCATTATTCTAAAAACATTTTATAAAATCATCTATACCTTCGTTTTGGAAAAAGATTAATAATTCATTCTTAAGTTCTATGAATTGACATAAAACTTTACCTATAGATAACCACCAGACTTCAGTATGAAAAAGCAAACGAATTGAAATCACATTAAATCTTTTATCGGCTTTCATAATTTCGTGAACGAATTTTTCAGTTTTCGATATTTCGCGGATTTTTTCTGTTTTTACCATTTTTTTGCCCTTGCAATAAGCTTGCGTTGCACTGATGCATCCCAGTGCACTGGTTAAGAACCACTTGTGATATTTTAGGCTAAAATATCACAATCTCGTCGCACCAAACATCAAACTCAACCCCAAAAACTCTTTCCCAAAATCAAACTTGAACTCTCACATTTCAAAATCAACCCATTCTCAAACCGAAAAAAACCCCTCAACTTCACACCCCCACCCGACCCTTCTCCCCCCGATTCCTCACTCACCAATCAACAAACCGCTCTCAACAAACACAAACACACACCCACGCACCGAGGCTACATCGAAGGGTTAATGCCTGAGGGCTATTAGCCGGAGGCTAACGAGCGATTATGCGTCTGTTTGTCGTACGGCTTCCTTATTTGCCATTCATGCGGCCTGGGCGCCGTAACGACGCCATTAACGCAATCTCGGGGGCCCCCGTGGGGGCGGAGCGCCTCTCGCCGTTTCTTATCATGAGTGTCATGTGTGTGGGTGGGGGGTGGGAGGTGGGAGGTGGGTGGTGGGTGGTGCGTGTTGGGTCGTAAAGAGGTGGCGTCGATGGGGCTGTTGAATCGTCTGGGTGGGTTTTGCGGTTTTTTTTAATTGTTTGTTTTTTATGCGAGTTGGCGATGTGTTTTGTTTGAGTTTTATGTTGGCGGTTTGAATTGGATGGGTGTTGGTGTGGATGGATGTGGCTTTTCGTTTGGTGAGTTGAGGTGAAATTGTGATCGTTGTTTGGTAATGGATATGGTTTTTATACTTCGAATTCGAATATAGGAAAGTATTATATTATTAGGACTATTGTCATAGTAAATAATTATATTAATTATTATAAATTCTTGTTGATTTGTTGAATTTGAAGAAACGTTGAATTTATTTATTCATTTATAAACATATACATTTGTATAATATTATATAAATACAAACATACCACCATGGCATGACAGATCACCTCACATTGCCATGGTGGCCAAAAATAAAAATAAAAAATGCAAACATTTGAAGTGTAAAAACTGTTAGTGTCGTACGAATATTGGTTGATGGTAGTGTAAAAGTGATTCGTAATTTAATCAGAATATTTGATTTATTATTGAAAGGTTAGGGGTCATAAAAGTTTTTTTTATGTCATAAGGGTTTTCATGAAAGATGAAAATTAATTT
Organism: Hydropsyche tenuis; assembly: GCA_009617725.1. NCBI lineage: Eukaryota > Metazoa > Arthropoda > Insecta > Trichoptera > Hydropsychidae > Hydropsyche > Hydropsyche tenuis. The sequence goes on from VTON01000066.1 coordinate 1,126,330, forward strand.
CATATCTAAGGTAGAAAAAATTTAAATTTGATCGAAAAATGTGCCTTTAAATAAAAAAAAAATTGTATGTGTTTGTGAACGTGCTGAGTCTGAAATATTTTTCTAAAAATATCCAATGGATTTATTAAATTCTGAAAATTAATTGAATATCAAGATTGAATTAATTAATTGGAATTTTAAGTATAATTCTTATAATTCCCATACTGAGATAAATCAATTTTTCAAAAACAAATAAAATAAAACTAACACTATCAATAATGCATTTAAATGATATTTTTTTCCGATCAAAATTTTTCCACCCAACCTCCATACATAACGAGCAAAGATACTATTCTGTTTCAAAAAAATTCAAAATACACTCTTTTACTGAAGAGGCTTCGAAGCAGCGCGAATCAAACTTCCAACTCGTAACATTTCCCACCCACCGTCCGCACCGCATCTTTGAGACGTCACGTCCCCGGCGTTTTTTTCTCGTCCACTTTTTTTTCCAGCCGCTGGCTTTTGATATTTCTTTGGCGATTTTTTCTTTCGGCTTTCGGTCTTTCGAAAGGCCGGTTTTCCGCTCTTTTCAGCGATAGCGAGACGCTCCATGAATAATTCCGCTCGGCTAATAAGTGACGTAATTTCGCGGCGGTCAATTACATACCGTTTGATCGGTCGCCTGCATGAAAGGCTCGTCTTTTTTCGCTGATGGTTTTTCATCGCAGAAAAGGTGACCTTTGATGATTTTTTTCGCTACGATAGTTTTGTGAAAATAAATTCCGTGTATCGATGGAATTTATTTGAGGCTTAGCGCTGCTAGAGCTGCGTGCGCCGACGTGGAAAAAATTGTTTTTTGAAAAAAATTTAATCTCACGCTTTTCCGACTTTGCGCGAACGCGAGTAATATTGTGTGTCGGAAGCTTAGGAGTGACTCTGTATTATAATATATTTCAGTCGTGTGTGTGTGCATAACAACGGATTTAATCTAAAATCTCATATCCTTCTTCCGAAAAGGAAATTAGTCATAGAAGTGGGCGCAGCTTCAACCGACGCCGAAATTTATCACTTCGTATTGTAAAATATATAAATAGCGATGCATTATGTGAGGAAATTGCGTGTCAGTCACATTGTTGGTTCACTTTTATATTATTGTTATTTATAAAATGAAATTTTTATCAAATTCTCCTCACGAAAAATTTCCAGACAATATATTGTGTACTGAGACATATCGCACTCATAAAATCTGTATCGCGTTCATCTTATTTAGAGCGTGATATATTATATTATAATTAAATCATCCAGGCATCCATATTTTAAATTTAAGTATCCTATATTACTTTCCACGTATAGAAGCACTCTCTTGCATACAAAAACGACCAAAACTCACTTGAAATATTTGGCGGAATCGTCTCGAAACTCGCCCCGTTACCATTTTCACTAAGTACCTTCGTTGCAAAACACGTAATAAATATACAGTCGCGCAGAATCCGTGGCAGTGATTTACGGCCATTTCTCACAAATAACTTCTTATTTTAACTGTGTAGCCGAGTTGCTCAGTGTAAACTGAACGGCCACGACCAATAAGAATGGAGTTGATTGATGACCCGTCCGCGGAAATCAAGACATTTCTTCTGTTGGTTGTTCCACCTCAGCCTCCGGTAGGGTGTACTTTTCGAAATCGCGTTATAACCGCAGTGCTGTTATAGACTTATGATTGGAAAAACTAAGCTAATTTCGTGATATTAAATTATTTTTAATTCAAATGTATTGAAATTTATTACATATATGTATTTAATTTAATTAATATATATTGGTTTATATTGATTTCAGAAGTTTAATAAGACATGGTGTAATTAAGTGACTTAAATGAGCAGTATGATTGAAACCATATAATACGGAATAATTTCAATAACATTTCTTCTAAAATTATGTTCCTTTCACATGTATAATAAAAGAAAACTTCAAACTAATAATAGAATCTCAAAGCTTTATTTTATAGTAGATTTTCATCGTTGTACGTAACCTTTATTACGTTCAAAACAGGAAATATCTTTTCAATATTATGAAAAGAAGTTTGAAAAATTTTCAATTCATAATATAGTATTAAAATGAAAATTACTCGATAAATTCAATAATGCAACCATTCCTTGTCAAATGCAATAGTTTCAGATCCATCTTCTGACCACGCCAAGTTTCATTTTACTTTTATATCACTTCACAGTTTACAAAGGTTTAAATAAAATTAAAAAAACCACAATTTTCATAGAATTTATTTAAAGAATTTATCTCAAAATCAACCAAATTTCCCCAATTATTAATAGGCATTATTAACACAAAACTCGATGATACGTAATAACGTAACGAGTGTGTTCCGTTGTCCGTTTCCTGTTTTTATACATCCGCGAGTTTTTACGCCCCTGCGGAACAAAGTAGGCCTTCCGGGTCGTTAATCGCAAACATCCACGGAAAAACGCAACGAACGCCCCACTAACGTAAACGGGATAAACGTTAAGGAAAAACCCGTGCTGGAATGAACCGAGCGTTAAATTCGACAAACGGCAATACATAAGGCGATTCGGTGTGCTTTTCAATTCGACTTTTCCGGGGCGTAATTCAGAAAGACCCGCCCCTGGACGGTGGTCAGCTTTTGTTAATATTTTTCTTTGGGAGGTTTAGCGTTGGGGTTTTATTTTGAGCTTTGTGACGGGTATTGAAATTGGAGATTGCGATCGCGGCGGTTCGCTTTGAGGACTCGGGTGTTAGTTTAATTAAAATATTTATGTTTTTTGATTATCGTCGTATTTTGCGTAGTTAGGGAAACGTGGCGCCATGGTAATAAATAATGGTGTTTAATTGAAATTTATCTCATTATAATAATTCGGAAGCAAAGAGATACACAAAAAGTTCGCCGTCATCCGCACGCGCGTTCAAGCTTCATTAACCGCTTTGTCCGCTCGAATTTATTGGAAAGATTTTCAGACGTTTTTTTTTCTTTTTTTCTTTTTCATATTTTCATATTATTTTTCGGCGATTCGGCGTGTTTTTCTTCGAATTTTCGTTCCATTACTCTTGGCGCTAAGTTATCGGGCGCGTTCTTTCATTCGTTCGTCATTTGAAAGTGTGCTTTCAAACGATGCTATGTTTGCTTTTAATTTTGAATGTTTCGTTTGAAGTTTCTTCCATTTTTGATATTTTTTATTCAAAATATTAAACAATTTTTATTACTTTAATCAATGTAATTATGATTTGCGATAAAATAATAAATTCGTATTCATTTTAAATTCTATGAGTTTTCATAAAATATCTGTATTTAGTCTTCTTATACTTGTTTAAGAATTTTAGTATTTTATTATGAATACAAAATTATTTGCTATATATAGATATTAATTTAATATATATAAATTTGCTAATTTCAATTTCTATTCGAATAAACAGATTATATGTGCGAAACCAAATTCCCGTCTATGAAACTAACTAGATTTTCATCAAGGAGTTTCTGAATATATTTCAGCTAGTCTGGGAAGTTCACCTTGAAATTTGATCACAAATATTACTTTTAATTTTATTACATTATTTATTTGAAATCTATTCAGCATAAATATAATTATGATTCCTTTATCGATAAATATTTACTTAACCATTCAACCCGGATCCTGATTTTTTCGAATTCTACCAATTCACCGATCGAATATTATCATAATAATATTTCAGAACATTTTCACGATTTTCCTAGAACACTTTTCCGAGGTTCTAGTTGCTGCGCGGTGAACCGGGTCACTTTTCGCGACCCGCACGGGTCGTTGATTATACGGCCCATGGTTCGGTGGGCCGTTTATGGCAATTTTACCGACTTTCCCCATTTTATGGGGGATGCAGAAACTGCGACACCTCGAAGACCTTTGGACCTCGACACACTTCAATATTCGAAAGAAAAATCTGTAGTTCAATCCAAAAATTGACATTTATATGTTTTTCCGCATCGAAATTATTTGATATCGATGTATTCTTTGAATATTTCAGCACGACTCAATTTTGGAACTTTTTCGTTTTTCGTATGGAACAAATCAATATATGCGTAAAAGCGTGACAGAAGCGCAACTTATCTCGCATCTGAACCGCGGTTTTAGGTGAGTTTTATGGGGATTCATCGGATTTTCGATGTTTTCCATACATTTTTTTCGCTTTATCAGAGTCACATCCGGGCGCCGACGATCTGCATTTCGTTCGTCGCATTATTTCAGCACAACTCGCTTGTTTATGTTTCCTGAAAGCGATCACAAATCAAGGTTTACGACGGGTCCCCGGTTTTCTCCGTATTTTCCTCGTTCAGTGCAAAACGTATAGGACGCGAAGGCTCTATTCCGTCTTTTCGTACTTGTTTCGTTTTCAATCAGACGCGCATAAATTTTCGCGGAATGCCCTCTCCGAATTGACTATTCGTTTTGGTTTGCAAATATTCGCATTTGTAATGATATTCGGAATGAGACGTATTTAGGTTGATGAATAGTGTTTTAGAATTTTAAGAATGTTTTTTTTTTAATCAAAATTTCAATACATTGAACATTTTAAATTTTGTATAATCTTGAAAAAATGTTCATGTTTTATTTACAAATATTTCTTTACCTTATTTAAAAAAATGCCTTTCAAAGTTGAAAATATCTATCCAATTAAGAAGATTTTGCAATTCTATGAATGTGAATATTGTACAAAATATTATCGCCGTTCAGGTTCGTAGAACAAAATTGCAATTAAAATTTCTACTCGTGCATCTATTTTTAATGCAAAGAAATTAATGATTCGAAATAACGACTTTGCTCATTTTCTTCAAACACAAATATATATACCAAAGAAGACGAATGATTTATAATACTGTGCATCTTCTCAATAAAGTATCCATACAAAATAACTTTGTTACGAAAATTCATTGAATTTTTATGTATTTATTTAACTTTAGAATAAACCCGGTGCAGGTACCCATTTAAAAATAGGGTCAGCTCGTTTTATGACGCACCTTCGCATAATGTGAGTTCGCATAAAAAGCGGCTATAAAATGCGAAACCCACGTATGATCGAATTCGAAAAATCAAAAGTAGCCCAGTTTAACGACTGCCCGTTTAAAAAGCTCGGCAATAACGACAAAAACGTACCGTAACGTTGAAAGCGCAACGGTACATCGGAATCCGTTAGATTTCATATGTGTCAGTTGTTGGAAACATTTTTCAATTCGAAAATTGAATTAGCCTCAATTTTTAAAAGGAAATTTTTTAATATGGATGAATTTTAAATTATTTTAAACTTCTTTTCGCTTTATGAAACACTCAGGTGTTTGCTACAAACTAAGCGAATGTGTAATATAATATTACGGAATAAACACATATCGTTTTTAATATACAAAAAGATATTTTCTTTCATATTAATATAATATAAGTTACTGTAAAAGTCTGAAAATTGAAAAGTTTTAGATTTTACAGTTGAATCATAATAAGATGGTAAAAAATAATGAATTTTGATAAATGCAAAATACTATGAACATCGATCGATTAAAATTTGTTAGGTAATTTTTAAATATAATTTTTCTAAAGTATTTTAAAATATTTAATCGGTCATTTATCCTATTCAATTTTGTAAAATTCATTCATCATATAAAATATATTGTACTGATTTTATATTTCTAATTATTTCTTTATAAAAAATTATGAAACTTTCATTAGAATACTTTTCAACCTTCATCATCTCACTTTCGTAAATTTTAAGTTTTAACAACAAAACTTAAAAGTTAACAATCTTAGACTATCACAATTTTATATACAAAATGAAAACCTAATTCAATTTCACATGCGAAATAATCGTATCTCCTAGAATTTTTCACCTTCTAATACGACAAAACTAATGCCGACGATTTGTATCGTTCGTGAAATATTCCCCGGGTTACCGAAACCTCCCCATTGTCTCGGTTTCGGTTTTATTCGGTTCCAGATATGCCGCAATAAAGCCTTCTTCCCTCTCGCTGAAAACGGTTACGTAAAGGATTCATGGTTCGAAGGACGAAATTGAAACGCTCGGCCGGATCGTTAAAAAGGTACGCTCATCCAACGGTTGGTGATTAATTAAACGATGATTGATTTTCCACTATTAAATTTAATTAATAAGTCGCGCTTTTAGTGATTGATGGTCGATCCTGTGGCGGGAGATCGAAAAATTTTCAAGGAGAAATCGATTTTGGGCGGATTTATGTGATTTTTTTTGTATGAAAAATTATTGAGGATTATTTTCGTGTTGAAAATTTTATTTAAAAAATGTGTACAAATAATATGTATGGAGGAGAGAGACTTTTGTTCGAAATTTCGCATAAACGTCATTAAGGTGCGAGACGAACTTGCAAAACAGACTCTACCTTTAAGTCGTTTGCTTAATTTTGTGTCGAATTAAATTTTAATTGCATTTTAATGTTAAAAACACCGAGTTGAAAAGTGTCTCCGTGCTCTGGAGTTTCTAGAGAAAACGCTTTCTCAGGAAGTCTTTCGTCGAAAACAATCGCTGAATGAGTTTATTTTTCTCTTCGCGGAAACACATTCGAATTTTCCACACATAGTTAGTTTATAAAAAATGAAACTGTATAGCAAATTATGATTTTCGAAATTTGAAATATTTTAGGTACGTGTACATATGATGGAAATTTTACGACGTAAAAGCGTATTCGCTAACGAGAAATGAGCGATGGCCCGTGTCGCTAGAATTGTACTTTTACACGCTTTTTCGCTAACGTGGCGAAAGGTCGTTCAATTACATTATGTTCATATAATGTGCACTAACACGTTCCCGGTATACAAAATGTCATTATGTGTTTTGAACAATGTTGCTTTTTAACGTTAAAGTTCGCTAAACAATGCGGTCCAAGTTGGGGCGCGATCGTTTTTCCTTCTACGTGCACTTTACGATCGTTTTCTGAACACTTTCAACATGGTTATAAAATTTTCTGAATCTAAAACGTGTTGGAAGATGTTCTTTTATTCTATGGATTCTATTTTATAGTTACAAATATTTTTTTATATATTTTTAATTAATTAATTTATAAGTTTGAATTAATAAGTCGTTCATGTAATATACATAACTATATCAAACATATTAATTTCCATCTATCACTAATGTTAAAGGACATATGGTACAATCTATGAATAGATAGACTATTTAAGATAATTTAGCGAGCATATTAAGTTACTTGAGAAACATTTCCTTAACAAATACCATAACTAAATTTCAGATATCTAAAAATATCTGTTATTCCATAAACTCCATATAATTTGCTTATTTCTCTGATATATTTTTAGTTCCAAATTCTAAACAATAAACTGATATAAAAACTAAATTAATTTCTATTAAACCATCACATGTGTTAACAGCGACCACGAAACGATCATTCCAACAATCTTATGCGCATACATTAAGTATGCAAAGATAACAACGAACTCGACTCGCGCGTTTACCAAAACGGCCGTCGGTCACGCGACTTCCCACCCCCGCTACAAAATTATATTATATATATTAAAATATATATATTTTATGCAACATTATACACGTCTGGAGTGATATATCGTGGATACGTTCATGCCTAGGGCGTCACGGAGCGCTTTAATCGCCCCGGTCGTAATTTTAACCGCGCCGATACGCGACCGGTTATAGTTGACGTTCGAGGCGCTCTTTAACACTTATGACCTTCAGGGTTTTGCTGAAATTGTAGGTGGGCTGTGGTTTTGGGTGGTTGCTGAAGGAAGTTTGGGTGTTTGTGGATGTTTGGGGGTGGCGATGGGTGCTGATGGGGTAGGGACTGTTGTATAGTTGGTTTTTGAATATTTTTTTAATTGAATCATTTTTGTGATTATATAATATTTAATGATATCAAATTAAAAGAGACAATTTTATTATATTTAGTTTATATATCGTCAATTATAGGACGAGGTGTTTTCGATAGCATCGGAAGTTCGGGTATTTTCCTTATCGTGAGTGTTGAGTACATAATAAAAAACTGACGGTAATTTTTGAAAATTTAGTATTAAAACTTTCCTTTTCGAAATGGCCTTAAGCCTAAATTTGTAAATTGATCTATAATATGTCGTTCAACTTTGATGATTGATGGGAATTGGTGTGTTCGAAAAAATATAAATGATGATCATTATTACTAGAGTTACGGATTAAATTAAGTATTCACTTCGTAATATTTTACAATAATCTGTATTTTAATATAAAAAATAAAATATATAATCATAATTGAAATTTTTATTATCAAAGCCCTTATCTTATTATCAATTTCAAAATACGTTTTTATTCGTTTTGAATATGGTAATGTTAACGCATATCAAATTATATAGGCAAATTTGTTTTCGCGCAGAAAATATCAACCATATTATATGTTATTATAACCCATTATATAATATTATAAATATATTATGCTATCTGAAATCTTACGAAATGAATACAACATAATATGTTAATCTAAGAATAATAATTAACCCAAGATACGACGTCGTTTCAAAACAAGATATATTATATTATTACTAGCGTTAATAAGTTTAACAACAATACTAACTAAATATTTGAAAATTTACTACGCGGTTTACAGCATGAGATGAATGTTATTACGTGCAATATTTAGGTTAGTCTGAGATTACTTAGCAAATGACAGTTTCAGTATTTAACTTTTCCGAATGTTACCTTTCATGAGAAAAAATGCTCATATATAATATTATATAATTTATACTTTTTACGTTATAGAAAATATTGGCGTTATTTATACGTATATATAAATGATTTCCAATATTATAAATTATCCAAACATTACCAGTGTTGGAGCTAGGTTAAATTGCGCCCTAAGTATACATAATTATAATTGCAAGCCCTCCCACTCCCAAAATCCTTTACCGAAAAAATTCAATAATTAAAAAAAGTTGTGTAACGATTTGAAATATTTATAACGTTAAAAAATTTCAATCAATATATATTTCTGTACTTATATCATTCGAAATGTTTTAAAGAAATTATTTAAGAAAAATATATTCAATATACAACTTTCGACGCCTTGAGTGTTTAAGCAAATTCCTAGGTTGCCTATCGCTAAATCCGGCCCTGAACATCAATTATTAAATACTTATATTTTTCCATATTGAACTCGAACGCATCATTAACTCGTACCACATCAAAACCGCAGACGATTAATAATTTTTCACGCCGCACCACACCACGTTCGCGCTTTTCCACCGCCTCTCGCTCCAGGAATATCAGAAATTTCTCGGAATTCTTGAAATTTCTCGGTTGCGGCAGCAAAAATTAGCGAATCGCATCCCTCTATATATACATTGAGCGTTGTGCGCGTCGAAAACGGGAAATTTCACAGTTCGACCCGAAAGGGAGCGGCGGGCGAGGATTCCTTCCCATCGCGAAATTGAAAATCCCCGAAATGAAATATGTAAGAAAGCCGGACCCTTTCGCCACTTTCGCCGAAGGACTTTCTCTCTCGGCGGGAGCTGCAAAGTAAATTATTCTCAATTGAATTTTCCGCGTAATAGACCGATGCTTCGTCCCTAAGTGATGGCCGCCGCGCGCTCGTGCGGTGCCCCTTTTTTGAAGGTTTCGTCGAATTCGACGCCTTTGCGGAATCTTCTAATCGGCATTGTTCAGTTTCGAATTCTAAATGTTTGCTTGATTGAAATATTTTTATTGTTTTCGTGATATATATGTATATTGATGAAAAAAAATTTGGTAACCTTTTTATTAATCGATTTGAAAAAAAATTTAAATTTTCAATGTGAAAACAAGAGTTGTGAAAACTGAAATGTGAAATTGATTACAATTTTTTTTATCTTTTTGAAGGAATTTTTTTTAAAGAATTTAACCTACACCTCATTCGTGTAGCTTGTACACTCCAAAATCATCCTTATACAAATCAAATTCAACCTTTTAAGCTACAAATTAAATCTTTTACAAATAAAATTCGAACATCGCATATTTATTTTCTTCATTTTGCTATTTTTTTATGATTTCATGAAAAATATAAAAGAAACGTTAGATAAATATCTATGGTACCTATAATATTTTCATATTAGTTTATTAAATAATGTACATCCATAACTCTTTAACACGCTTCCAAAATAGCCCGGTACAATAAAATAGAACTGATAATTTTTTTACACTGTTTATTCACTTTAACACGGCAATGAAACGATTTATTGTTATGCTACAATGGTAAGATACGAGGCAGGTCTGTACACAATAGTTATTATATGAAAATTTTCTTTGTTTTTTATGGTTTTACATGGTGAAATTTTCCACATTACACATTTTTTATAAAGTATATTTGGATGAAAGTTCCAACCAAATATATTGATGGAACTTACCTCCAATTTTCACACGGTCACCACGTATATTTTTATACGGGAGTCCCTAGAACGTATTCCCTGTGTGAAAAGAGTTTTGGATGTAATTCATTATGAATGTAAAAAACACTAACCGAGATTATCAAAGTCAAATCGAAGAATAGATTATATTTTATCGATTACGATGATAACGATATTAATAATACTTTCTGATGGTTTAATTCGAAGGCTATCTGCAGATTAGAGATTTTTTTCGACCGATAGTTTGGTCGGGTTCTTAATCAGCATGAAGACGTATGCAATTGCACAAATTATAACGACTCGTAAAGCCTCTAGTCTGCGGGTAGTCTTAACATATCACCTGATTGTTATTAAAACCATTAAAAGCCGTTTCGCCCTCACAAAATCGATCGACCCGCAAGAACAAACCCGAAACTTCCGCCATTCTCAAACTACCGAACCACACCATCAATCCCCCTCAACCATCGAACAATCCACCATAGCGCAATACAATTTGACTAACGCCACATCTGAACGAGTCAGTCGACCAATTTCCCAGAACCGCCGACACTTTTTACGACTTTGCTCGTTCGAAAGACGACTCGAATACGCTTCACGGCCCGGCGAATATTTTCATCCAATGCGGAATCTATTAGGCGGGTGTGGAATGCCGCTTTTCGCGCTATTCCTCCACTTCGGTTCGAGTGCAATTTCGCGACATAACACTAAAGTCGCGTACTGTCGTGTCGATTTATCTGTGGGGCGTGTGTGTGTGGATTTTAGGATCAAAAGTCGCTAAGTTTGTTTTTTTTTTAATTTATAAGAAATTGTAGAAAATTTCGTTTTTTGAATAATTTTTCGATTAATTTATTTAATAAGACTTCATAGTCACAGAAAAGTTCTTCTTCGTTTCATAAATTAATTTGTTTAATAAAACATAATTAATTTTGAAATAGTATTACTCTTGATAACAAATTGAATATATGAACTGTTTTTTAGTAAGTCACTCAAATCCAAAATGATCTCACAATCAATTTCAAGTTTTTTATTATACTAGAGACACGTTCCGGAGACTACCGTATAAAAAAATCATTTTATAACCGTTACCATATAAAAATTGGAGATACGTTCCATTAGTATATTTGGATGAATCTTCAATCCAAATATACTTTGTAAAAAACGTTGTGAAAAAATTTCATTATTTTTATTATCTTTATATTGCGATCTTACTATTGTGGTACAATAATACTTTTTTTAATATCAAGTTAAAGTGAAAACATAATCGGTTATCCTTCTTCGAATCGTGCTATTTCGGAACCATGTAAAAAAGTATTGAGCGTATATGATAAGTTTATGTATTTTATTTATATTTTTATTAATGTTTAACTTTGATAATAGATGAGGATCAGTTTGTACAGAATGGTGAGGTCATCGATTTGTTTTTTTTTTTATTAAAGCTATTATTCTACGACTCAATACATAAAAAAATATAATATTCCAGTTAATCAATCATTAGAAAAAATATTTATTGTACAGTTATAATCTTTTGTTTCTTTGCCAAACGTATCAATTATTATAACCTATTACTTTCCTGTCGTTATTATTTCACGAATAGTATTTGACTTATGATTCCAACGTAAAAAAAAATCAAATATCATAGAAGAAATTCCGATTATGTAATATTTATATAAACACACAACTTTCAACGTCAGATAACCAAAAATAATAAAGAACTTAAGTGTCAAAAACTCAAAATCGGTTTTATGCCAAAAATAAATTCTATACACAAACGCCCATGTTTTAAAATAAGGTTGAAATCCCCAAAATTGGATTTTAATCAACAAACTTATATCAATTGTATGCCCACTATAAGAATTTCTTAACAAAAACCACTACATCTCAAAATCTTAAAAACGGCACTCACACCCTCATTCATTTCCGTTACTCACATGTCTCTGATAAACCACACATTTTCTCCCAGCATCCAATCTTATCTCACTCATCCTTTCTTGGTACCACCAAAAAACTCAAATACCTCAACCCATCCAGCACAATAGAGATTGCGAATTTCGGCTCGACACCCCTCATATATTCCGCCATCAGGAATACTCTCCGGCAACCGTCTTTTGTGGACTTAAAACAGGTGCTTATATTGGCCGGGACCCGTGCTCGCCGACCGAAACGTAATTCGAACCCTCGTCGCCCTTACACCGGGATGATGTTGAATTAATTCGGTTCAATTCGAAATTTGATTCTGACGTTTTCCCAGACGCGGGGATACTGGGTAGAAGGGAAGGGGGAAGTCGTGCGGGTTGTTGGTCTTCGCTTTCGTAGTGTACGGTTGCTCGATTTGGTGTTTGTCGACAAATAAAACTAATTATTAAAATTTGCTCGATGTATATGTAAATATATTGGATTTACTATTCGTTGGAGGGAAAAGTTTTTGATCATCTTTATTTTTATATAAAAAGTATATCATTCAATGATTCCATGTATGATATACATATAATATAATATTTCTTCATACACTACTAAATAAAAAAAAAAGATATTATAATATTTTGGATAATATTATAATATAGTATGAATATAATATTATAATATAATATAATATAATAATATAGATATAATAATATCTTGATCTTGATTTTGCCTTCTTTTTCTTTTGTTCCTTTCTTTTTTTTTCTTTCATTGTGTTGAATTGTATGCTTGTGTTTCTTTCTTTTCAATGTGTAATTTTTTTATTTTTTGTTTTGATGTTAGTGTTCATTTTATTGTATTTGTGTAATTTATTGTGTCTCTTAAAAACCTCGATCATAATATACGAGGTCAATAAATGTTTAAAAAAATATATGTATATATTTTGGATACTGAAAGTTTCCATATTAGAAATTATTGTTATCAAGTATGTATATGGGAATGATGAAAATAAAAAAATATCAATATAGTGCATATTTTTTTAGTTCAATTATATGCAATACAATAAACATATTAAGTAAAAGTGTTCCGAAAATTTCTCGTGTCGGTTAATGGTCATGCGAATAATATTACATGTTCCGAATCTAAATAACTAATTTTTATATTTTGATTTAAAAAAATGTACGGTTTTTTTTATTTGATCATAAATCAATGTTTCTTATGCACCTGAACAATGAAAAATATTTTTATCGCAAATATCTAAAGAAAAAAATGTCAGTTCAAAGAGTTAATGTTTTCTAAAAATTTTTACCCACTGCTGAATAAAAAAATTTCATCTGTATTCTACAAATATTTTTGGTTCATAGTATTTTTTTCATTTTAGAACCTTCCGCTTTTCGTTAAAAAATTCTCAAATATCATTCTAAAACAGGGTTTCTCAACGTAGGACGATTTTAATGTTTTTGGTCGAAAATTCTCAAATCATTAATATTTGTTTCTTTTTATAACCCTAATTTTCCAAAAAAATATGGCAACACTGTTATATTTGTGTAAAAACATTTTTCAGTCAAAAAATTTGAAAAATTCTACTGAAAAAATAAATGTAAGTTGAATAATTTAGCTCTACTTATTGTTATGTATCATTTAGATAAAATGGCTAAAGTTTTAATAGGGGACATGGAAATTTTTGGAATTTTGAAGTAAGATATAGCACAAATACGGTTGGGAAACACTGTTCTAGGGCTTCACGTTTCCATTTCCCATCAATGAAAATATATTTTTTCACCCAAAATTTTCTTTTTCTATTCACTATTAATAATCCTCTTATACGTGTACTGAATTTTTTCAACAATTTCACATTCACTATAATCACAAGCGGCAAAATGCATTGATCAAAAATGTATCGAATACCTATCCTATTGAAAAACTGGAAAAAAACTAAGCTTCAAAAATTTTCAACATTTCAACCTTTTATCTCACATTTTCACACAAAAACTCCAAGCACAAAATTCAATCCTCCAATTCAATATACAAAAATTTATATTTCCCGCATTCAAACACAATCCACTCCAGCAAACATTACATGCAAACATCGGCTCCGCCATTACAAAAACGGCACACAATCAGCACAACGAAAACGCACCGCCGCCGTGCAAATAACCGAAAGCGAAATCGCGGTTTTATTTTCGCTAACAGTCCGATTTTCGAAGCGTCCTCCTGCTAATGGTGTCGACGATCACCATGGCACTCTTTCGCCCATGGGAAAGAGGGGCTCGCCGGCTGGCGTCCAAATTTGCACAGATGTTTCGCAGACGGGAAAGAAATGCGAAAATGGGGAAAAAGCTCGCGGAAAACGGCAACGGTGGCCGTTTCCGCGGGATATTGGTCTTTGTGTTGTTTGCCGTTGGCGTTTTGACGCCCGCGAACGGGTGGAGCTTTTTTAATGATTTTATTGAAATTAATTTTGAGCTTTTTGCGCGTGCTTTTGGGTGCCGAGTGGTTTTTGTGGATGTTTGTTTTTGGGGCGAAAAACTGTTCGCGTAGTGGGAAAATTGATAAAAAGGTAATGAAGTTGTTTGTAGATGACTTATCTTTCTATAGTATGGGATTATATAGGTTTATGATTTAAATTGGTACTAAAAGCCAATTAATGAAAATGAATTGAAATGAAGTATAATATGAAGTGGTTTCAATGTTGACTGGATGATTTTGAGTGCTTAAAAAACATTCAATCACGTCATAAAACGAATTTGAAACTATTTTCTAAAACTTTTTATAACGATATCAATTAAATTTTTTAAAACATTCGATTAATATTATTATTTTTTTTATTTAAGCTTATACAAATTAATATACATATAATTCTATTTATCTAAGCATATTCACATCACTTATTTTAAACGTTATAGCAATAAAATCATATGTATAAATTGTACGTGTATATTCAACATCGAACAGTTGCTAAGTCGCATTTGCAAGAGAACGCTTTTCTATTTTCCAGAAGCGGCTTTTCTCGCTCGGAAAATTTGCAAGACACGTGTATTATGAACGGTCTCGTGAAGCGAGTTTCTTGCACTATTTATTTTACCATTACCATCAATGATTGGTCAAAATCAAATCTATTCTAAAGTGTATAAATTTTCTTGCAATTTGTATCCCATCATCCATTTACAAATACGGTGAATTCTGATAAATAGAATCGATTGTTCAAATACATTCGAGTTTAGAATCGTTTTCACGCTGTTGGATAATACGGTTTTCATGAAAGTGAATTTCAATTTCCAATCGACAGTTTATTTTCGGTGAAATATGATCGATTTCGAGTGTGCCTGACACAATTACAAAAAGGTAATTTGAAAAGATGTATAATATCGTGAAATTTTGTAAATATTAATTTTATATTTTTAGAAGTTAAACAACCTTTATATTATTATATATCTTGCAGAATCTTAAACAAGGAAAGATTATTTTAATATGAAAACAATATCTATATTCATCGATCATCAAATATTTGTTTAGAAAGTAGGGAAAATTTCGTTCAAGCAAACCTTAACTTGTATTATCATATTGCTGTTCATAATATAAAATATTACATTATTTACAATTTTATTTCATAAATTAATATATTTACATCGATAGATTTATTTTAATTGTCATAAAACAACTTTGCATAATAATTTTCAAATCATAATAACACCATCAATTTAAATAATTTTTATTCCACCGAATTTTCCGCACACAAAACTTCAACATAACCTAAAAAATTCAGTATACACCACATCATCATACAAAAAAGCAGATTTCACAGAACGAAACTCGATATCGAAATATCGCCGAATGCATCATGCGCTGTCAATGTTTATTTGCACAGCAATCGGTACACTCGATCATTGTCGTCGGGACCGTATGGAAATTGTTATTTGTTTGACCCACTTTGGCTCTTATCCTTTTCGGAGATTTGAGATACGAATATAGTTTAGTGTGGTGCTATGTGCACTTTGGTGCATCGCGCCATTCTTATCCGAAATGGATCGTATGGATTTGGTATTGTGCTTTCGAAGGTTGTCGTGCGTTGGATTTGATGGTGTTTGAGGTTTTGTGGGATCCTTTTGTTTGGATTGTGTGTTTATTGAGTTAGAAATGGTTATTTTATGTGGGTGTGGTTTAAAATTATATTGTTATTGTTATCTTGAAAACTATTATAATTAATAATGCAATAGCTTCACTATGAATTTCTATAATATAATCTCATAACATCAAAGTAATTAATTCATATTTTGGACATTTTATATAAGGTGGCCAATGAAAGGTTGAAGGGTTTGAAAAAGTTATAACGTGTTTATTTTTAATATTTTTTTTTACAAAATTAGGCTTTTCTTTTCAAGTGAAAAATTAATTATTGAAAGACAGAAAAAACACAGCACGAAATATTATAGTATATTTTTGGGGGTGCAATTGATGCTGACGTGTTTCCCTGGAATTTTTAGTACCTCGAAATCAGCAATTTTTTTTGTTGATTTACTTGTTTAAATGAAAATCGGTCTAGTCATTCATTATCAATTAATTTTGCATTAAAATGTTGCCAGTATTTTCTCTGAGTTTCTATTATTGATCTTTCACTGGAAAAGAAAACCCCAATGAGTTTTACTCGTCGCTGGAAATAATATATGACCATTTCAACTTTCAAAGGTTTATTTATAATTTATAAAAAAAGGAAAATAAAAAAAGATTGAAAATTAACAAGTTATCACATTTCGAAACCATTAAGTCTTTCAGTGACTTCCCTGTACATTATCACCATTTTCAAATCATATCAACGATCTCATAATACGATTTTCAATTATTCCTCCGCCGACACACGAATTCTACTTTGTGTTCAGCAAAATTGCAATTTACACGACTTCACGAAATAAAATAAAAACCAAAACAAATAAATGAAACACTCTCGAGCGAGATTCGCGCATTTCGCACGGCAATTTATATTCATCCAGTGCTTCGCGATGTGCACTGCGACTACAACATAAAGGCGCGAAAAAAAAATCAAATTAGACACAGTAGGGACTTCCTTTCGACTTTTGGCATCACGTGACTCTCGCACGACTGCCAACCAAGCCAATTCAAAGAGAGACTGTTGCAAATTAATACTCGTTACAATGTTGTTTGAAAACATAACCCAGTTGTGTCTCGTATATACAGAAATCGGTTTAGAAATTTCTAATGAACTGACTATTATTATCAATTTTTTTTAGAAAAATCGTTTAAATCGACGTAATAATTTAACCTCATTAAAAGATACCTCGTCTTATTTCCCAGTTGCTCGGAGGGTAAGAAACTGAGTTATCATCCCTGAGCGCATTATTCGTTTCCACTAAGCGAAAGCCTTCTTCTGGTTTTCGTTGACGTTGTCGTTGTCGTCGTGTTGCGAAGAGTTTTCTCGTTTGTACGCAATTTATTAGCCGTTTAATTGCTTTGCGCGTGGCCCCTTAAAACGACGTCGAATTTGCGAAAATGTCGCAAATTTTCGACTGCGTGAATTTTTTTTCCTAAATATACACGATTTATATATATGACATTATTTATTTTTTAATTTATGAAAGTGGGATGACATTTTAAAAATATTATGGACTTTAAAAAGTGTATGAGCTCCAACATACAAAATTATCGTATTATTTTTTTATGTTTAATAAATAGGGATAAATATAGAAAATATTAATCATATCGTTTGGTCCAAAAAAAACTATATGATATATTCACGTTCAATATGATAGATCGTTAACTCTGTTGGGAAAAATTGTATATTTAAAAATAGCATTCGAATCGAACGTTTTATGTATGCTTAACCGTTATTCAATGCGTGTTTTGTGTATCCAGTATTAAATGGAAATTTCATTCAATTATAAGTTACGTAAATATGGGAGTGTATTTCAGCAGGGAAATTTGTTTTTACGTATTCCATAAACGAAAAGCATTTCTCATTTGCGATCCATTCCGAGTGATTAAAAAGTTTGAAGGCGTTTCAAATTCAAAAGAAATGCTTTTTACACAGAAAATATACACGTAGACGTGGACTTCGATCGTTTCGTATACACTTTTCGAATACAATATACGCAAATTATTAGCGATATGCCCAATATATTATTGAAAACAAACTCGCATTTCAATTATATTCTGATCTGAGAAAACTCTGCCTTTGATGTTATAAATACAATATAAAAATCCAATATCTGACTGGCGACAACGGTGAACAAACATCGACGCGAAAATGATGTTTTTTTCGATATCGTAACACCCTTATTTGTGGGATCTCGTTACATAGAATCAATATTAGCATCGTGGTACAGAAAGTAAATATAGTTACGGTCACCGTGTACCGTAGAACCACTATTGAAGCACTCAACATCATGAAAATATCGAATAGCGTTAACTTTATAGATGCAGTGGGTCATGAATAACTTAACTTTCCAAAAATATCGAAAATAGATACTTTTTTTACTGTCGTCAATAAAATTGAGTATCGAATAATGAAACTTTTTCATATGAAAAATTATAAATATTTTTTAGTGTTTGTTTTCTGCGAAAATCAACTGTAACATGATTTTTGAAATATAAATATTAAGGTGATTTAACTATGTCCATGCATGTGAATAAATTCGGAAGTGGTTTTGCAAATTGTTTATACCGTTGGCACCAGTGACACAAAACCTTTTTGATGTATGGCGCAATTAGGAAAATTTTCAAGCGGTACACGGTGAACATACACAAAATGTGAATGTCCCGAAACTAGTTGGTCATTCAAAAAGTTCGCGATTGCTAGAGTTGGGTACTAAATGTCGCTTTTTTTCAGTGAACTCAATTAATTTCATTCATATTCATTTTAAACATTACTTTTCTTTAATCCTCTTTTTATTGATACTATACATATTATAAAATATTTTAGAACCTTTTACATAAAAAGTAGGGCTTAAAGCAATACTAAAAAACTAATCATACAGTTTATATTATATCAAGAAATTGTTTTAATTTGCACATATATTAATGATAATTATCAAATATATTTTAAAGCAACTCGTACAAATCTATTATTTGGTTTGAAATAAAATCATTTTGCAACAAATGTTTTTATTTTTTTTAGATTATTCTACTTTTTAGCAATCTTCTATTAGAAAATAGTAAGTTTTTTTTCAAAATTGTTATCAGAAAAGCCTCGTCTTTAACCAAAATTTTACATAATAAAAATCAATCTCAAACAAAATACACCCAAATCTTTTCTTAAAGGGGAGATACGTTCCAGATACTACCGTATAAAAAAATATGGTGACCATATAAAAATTGGAGGTAGGTTTCATTAGTATGCTTGAATGGAACTTCCGTAGAAATATACTTCATAAAAAATATATAATATGGAAAAATTTCTGTACGTGAAATCATTGAAGACATCAATTTTTTTTTTAATTTATTAACTATAATTGTATACTAACCTGCACCAAATCTTATCATTTTGGCATAATAATATTTTTTTATACCGTGTAAAAATAAATGAATGACACCCGTTATTTCATCATGCTCCTACATATGTGGAAATTAGACTTAGCTCCAGATACCACCAATCAATGACAACACAAAGAATAAAAAAACCGCGTAAAAAATAGTTCTTCTTCCTTGAACCGTGTTATTTCGAAACCGTGTAATATAAGACCGGTTATATAAACATTCTCTTCAACCTAAACATCTTCAAGAACACCCTACTCCCAGATATTTACGACCTGCCACTCTCGGCGAGCAATAACCTACCATGCACTATACATCACGGCCGAGCGATTCCCGTCGCGGGCCAACGACGGGCCGGGACTTCCCGAATCAAAATCCCGGGATTGTCCCGTCGTTAGCGGTCCCGTCCCGGCGGGCTTTCACCGCGATTGGACCCGGGACTAATTATAATGAAAGCCTCCGCGGAATCACTTTCGCTCTCGTTGTGCCGCTTTAAAGCGAAAGCTTTCGTTGCCGAGACGGTTTTATGGAGCTTTTGCGTTTGCGTGCGAGTGAAAGTCCCGGGATGGGGATTCGTTTGTTGGTTGGTTGCGGGATTTTTGATGATGATTGTTTAAGTGTTGTTTTATATTAGGGGTTCGATATTGGGTGTTTCAAAATGTACCAATGGTTTTTTTTTAATTTTGCTTAAAGTAGGTACTTTATGGAATGTTTTTTTATATGTATCTAATAATTTTCAGCTAATCATAAACTATTGTTAAATTCATTTTTTTTTCACTGTAATAAAATTATTGTGTAGCACCCTCGCGTATAAGAAGCGTCGCTGTATATTTTCATACTCAAGCATTTTATTTTCAATGGTATTATTTTTTTTCTCAACCATCATAATTCACAAGAAAGAATTATCATAAAAACCATTATTTTTATTCATAACTATTATATTGTAGAGTGGCCAAAGAAAGATTAAAGAGTTTGAAAAAGACATATCTTTTTTTTTAATGTGTTATAGAGCATTTTTCGTAGTTTAAATGGGTACATATGATGTCCAGCAATGATCAATACTCATTGGGTTTTTCTATTCCAGTGAAATATGAATTATTGAAAGTCAGAAAAACATCGCACAAAATAGTATATTTTCGGGGATGAAATTGATGCTGATGCATTTTCCTAGTATTTTCAGTATCTCAAAATCAGCAGTTTTGTTTGTTGATATATACTCATTTAAATGAAAATGTGCCAATGAAAATGTATCAATTAATGTTACATTAAAATATTGCTAGTATTTTCTGAATTTCAATCATTGATTTTTCACTGGAATATAAAAACACAATGAGTTTTATTCATTGCCGAACATCATACTTAACCATTTTAATTTCCAAGAGTTGTTCTATAACCTGTAAACAGTAAAATAAAAAAAATATAGAAAATGAACAAGTGATGACTCCTTAAAACCCTTCAGTCTTTCAGCGCCTACTGCGTAAAATAATAAAAATACTAGTTTCAATTTTTTTTCATACAAAATTAGTACTAATACCCTAAAAAAATATTTAAAAAAATATTCTATCCGACCATCCGATATCCGATACTAGACAAAAACTCATAGAAATTCAGCGTTCATAGAGCAAATTCATTCCGAAACATGCTTTGAAATTTTCCAAAAAAACTTCACCAAATACGCAGAAAGGTCTGAAAACATAAACGAGACGTTAAACGGCACCGTCACGACGTTCATTCATATTCATGGACGTTAGCAAATTCGACGTCGTCGATAAACACTGGTGCGTCGTCATTACGAAATTGCTGCGCAGAACACTCGCCCGGAATACTATTATTATGTATTAAGTATATTATTATGTATTATAGTAGGCGGGCATCGTTTATTTTGCGGTGCAGGGTGTCGACAGCGTTCCGCCGATATTAATTGCGATTTCATGAATTATTCATGCGGTGTTGTGTATTGCTGAAAAATTTTTCAGCAGCCTTTGCCGGTGTTGAACTTTTTCGCGGATGCCGTCACGTGCGGAGCGAGTGCTCATTAAACTTTAACGCGATATCTGCATAGGAATTCTTATTATTGTTTGATGAATTTATTCTATTGACCCATCCTAGTATAATACTTTCAAATTCATTTTTCACTGAAGCTTTTTGCTTCTACAAACTTCATCACAATTAAAAAATTACATGAAATAACTCAAAGCACTACCTGACACCTAGAGTATATAAACCTTAAACCTACATACGTATAATGTGTGTGTTTTTCATAGCAGCTTACGAAGGCGTCTCGAGAGCTTTACGATTCAATTTCCATATTCATTACGGAGGAAGGTCCGTCTGCGTGTATCGACCAAAGGACCTCGGGTTCCTGGAGACCTCCAGCAGCAAGAGAACCTTCCTTATGCCAATCCAATCATGATATTTAACCCTTTCCCAGGTACGCGATCTGAATTTGATTTGGTCCTTTCGACGGCCTCCTTTGCCGGGCTCGGAGAAAAAATCTTCGTCACGTGAACTTTCCTCTCTCTCTATATATGTATATATATTTTTTCGGTCGTAAGTATATAATAATATATTTACGTGTATGTGGCAGTTTCTTTCGTTTTCTATTTTGTTTGAAGATTCGGGTCGTGTGTTTTTTTTATATTTTTTGTGTTATTTTTAAAGGAGTTTTTCGTCCGTTCACAAAGGTGAAATGTTCGAATATGTACGCGTAGTGACTTGTGCGAAGAAAATTTATGATTGCTGTCTTTGAAAATCTTTCATGATATAGGGTGATATACAGAGAAAAGTTTTTTTTATCGGAATTTAACGAAAGTTTATCAGTTTCAATAAAAAAATACACGATCGAAATTTATCACGTTTAGAGTCTTTAAATATTCATCATTTTCAATACATAGACAAATACTTTGTAGCATCTAATCGTGTTGCGAAAATTCTAATTGAACCTGAAAACACTCTAACGTTCCATGAAAGATTATTTATTTTTTTAAATATACAATACAAAAGACAAATCGTTTCGAAACGCGATTTTAGAACGTCTCACAAAATTTTCCCGCATCGCAGCAAACGGCGATATATTCTCGAACAAATTTTGCCAATTTGAATCGCGAACGCTTCGCAAACGCACAAATAAATATCTCACGATATTATACAGCGTTTATAATACCCGGAGAGTCTCTTTAGGAGGTTTCACACGCCTCAATAGTTTTGTACATTTTCGCCAAACTGCCGAAGTACAGTCGGAGCAAGATTCGCAATACTTCACCGAACTCGTTTCGACCGCGCGAAATCATCGCCCGATTCGAACTCGGGACATAAATCTCAAATACACGTGTAACACTTTGTATATTAATATTCAAATTCGATTCTGTGGAACAATAAAGTCGATATGTTTCTAGCGTGGAATGAATCGTTCCCGAGTTTCGTTCGTGTGGATTGATCGTTTATTGTGAATAAAATGTATCGAGATGTATGTTGTGTAATGGATATTTGGAGCATTGTTGTTGTTGTATCAGACAGAAAGGGAATAAGTTTGTTAATGTGTTTTTTATAAAATATTTTTATTACAAAAGAATTATGTTAAAATATGAAATCTATGCTGTGTTTTTTCTAGCCTTTTTCTGTTGAATTATGTGAATGGCATATTTTAGATAAAATGTCAGATTTTTTCTATGTATTTACCTGTTTTTATAAAAAAATATTTGTGAAAAGTATGAAAACCTTTTTCCAAACAAACAAATCGAAAATTTTCGGTGTCCCTTTTTTAAAATAGATTCAATTTTCATAAAACAGTTATTGAAAAAGCTTGCGCAATACAACTGTATATTATTCATAAATTTTCCTTATTTGAATCTACACATTCATTTTTAAAAAATGTCTCTTTAGACATGAGATTTAGCATAACCAATAAACGGATTAATGATACTAATACATATATTTTTATTCACCTTTGTACTATTTTTTAGATAACATAAAAAAAAAATATACCTAAAAATCTTATCCTATGATTAAAGTTCACCTACTTACAGTTTTTACACTATAAATTCAACATTTTAAAATACAAATTGGAAGTTTTGTATTTCAAATTCGACTATGGAAAAGTATCAACAAGACCGTTATCGTAGTAATCAATGAAATTCATTACTATGAATTCTTATTGATTTTATTGGTTACTACCAAAACGGTTTTATTGATAAGCATCAATAAGGGAAAGTTCCTATAGTTAAATTTAAAGTTTAAGATGTCCAATTTTAAATGTAAAAAGTCCAATTTCAAGTGTAAAACATCCGGTTCGAAGAGTAAAACGTTGAATTTGAAGCATAAAACCTATACAACATTCACATCTCAAAACCTTCTTAACATCCATTAAATTACCACACTACCACATAGCATAACTACTTCCAAATCCCCAAAATCACTCAATACAATCCATCCCATTCTCAGCACTGTCCTCCAGTATTCCCAACACGAATTTCAAATTTGAACCGTGGCACGTTAGTGGCGATGCGCGCCGCCACGCGTTATAAATTCGCGCCAATTTTTATTACGCCAGAACTTGCTCGTAAATTTGACAGTAGTGAGCCGTTATAAATCACACCCTCGCACATAGATCCCGTCCTACTCGAGTGCCGCTTTTATTACGCATTATAAAGCTCGTTTCACCATCGCAAGGTCGAAATGTGAACAAATATGGCTGGAGGAACGCAGCGTTCGGTTTTTTTAATGCGTGTTCGGAATGTATTTCAATTCAGTTCTAATTTAGGTTAAATATATCTTTGATTTAAATTTTAAATTTTTTTTTTATAATAAATATGAATTTAGCGTCTATAACTTTGCTATTTCTTAACTAGGCCGATTTAGTAATGCTGATGTTGAAAGAAAACGGCAAGAGAGGCTTTTCGATTCGAATTGAATCGATATTTTTGGTGTTTTTATTGAAATTTTAGTGATATACTGTAGGAATGGTTCGTCGATTAGCTGAATCTGAAAGAGATTTCGCTGCAATACGGATTTGAATTTATTGTTGAAACCCGATTCAGACAATAGCCGGCGAGGTTGAAATTTTGATTTATGGCCTTTTCGTGATGCTCTTTCGAATCGATTTGGCACACGGAGCCAATTTTTACCGACGATAAAGAGACACGAGAAAACATTCAAGAGATTCTTTGTACTATCGTTTGTTTGTAAGAACGTAAGTAAAATAGTTCTAGGAGTTTCAAAAGACGATATTGTTTCCATAATACGAGAGACCAAAGATTTCAAATGGAATGTCTTTCTTAGAAAAAGCAATCGGATTTATTTGTAGCGTTGAAATAATATAAGAAAAATATTCATTTCATATCTCACTTACATTAAAAAAGGCATGTAATCTCAAAATCCTATTGCTTTCGTATTCACTTTTGCAAAATATTGATTGGTGTTCAAAACTAGTTTCGAAGCATGTATTGAAAATATCAGATTCTGCTTTTGCGCTATTGAATTTTTATTCAAAAATTTTTCACCAGCATTTTATATTTTTGAATCAAAAATATCTTTTCTGTACAATAAAAAAGTTTTCATTGAAGTTCAAAGTGAAAATAATATCTAAAATTTCTGCAATTTCAATAATTTTGAACGCTAATAAAATATGAAACGGCATTGAAAAAGTTTTCGATTATCACAGATGTTCCGATCTTTTTCAATGAAGATTTTATGCGGATATCCTTCATATCGACAATTATTACATCTTACAATTGATACTTAAGACGGAAAGTTTTCATAATTGATACTAAAATTTTTAATTATCATTTAAGACTATAACATTAAAATGTATAACCGATCGAATGTGAATCTGAATGCGCTTATTATAGACGTTTATTTTTAAGTATGATAAAATGGGGATAAATCACCAAATTTCAGTGGCATCTGAAAAAATTTGATAACTGAAAATCAGCATAAATTTCTCATCCTGTAGCGATCTGTGAACATCCCTCGTTCTTTCGCTAAGCTCATTACGCACGCGAATATTGCCCCATTCTGGTTCCGGCTCGGAAAATTTCATTCGAACAATTTTCACCTACCAAAATTTCCAGAGACGCTTTTCTAATGAAACGATTCTGCAATAAAATAAATAGGATTTAACAATTCGCTTGTATATTTTCTTACAATTACTAAATGCACAAGATGTTTGAAGTTCGTTCAGTATTCGAATTTTCTTTTGATTTTTTTTCACAATAACTATTATATAGATTTTTGTTATAATTCATTTTAATTCAATATGTTTATATTCACATTTTGAAATAGATAAACATTATTTATGTTGCTCATGTAGAATATATAGAACAACGATACTATATTATATGAACACAAAATAATTCTTACAAGATATGAAAAATGCAACGTATGTTTTACGTGAAAATTCAAAACAAATTTTATTTTACTCTCTGATTTATTCATGTGGAAACATTTATTCTATAATGTAATGGTTAAAATTTAAAATCTTATATCATTGCATCATTTTAAAACAACGACTCATCAAAATACATACAGAATCTTCATTGTTCTATAAAGGACATGAAAATCGACTTTCGATTCCTCAGAATCACACATACAAATACACACATACACATTCACAAATATACAAACACACACATAATAGTGTGAGGAAATAACGTTCGACTGGGCTCGCAAAGAGCTTCCTCCGAGAGGAAATAGGCTTAAGGTGAGACCGGAGCGAGTTAATTTCCAGGGCAACTTCCCGAAGGGGCGATTAAGGAAATGCCCGCTATTTTACCCGGCCATTTTTTTAATTGGGCAGTTTTTAGGCCGTTCGGGCAAAAAAAAAATGAAAATCGGCGTTGTTGCTTACAGGCCGGGAACTCGGGCCAGATTGGGCGCGAGTTTATCGGCACCTCGGCTCAAAGTGCTTTTTAATTACTATCGATTTTTAACTAGGACGCTCTTTAAGGGTGTGGGTGTGGCTTCGAGGCTTTAATTTCAGGTTTTCATGGCTATTTTGTGTCTATAAGTCGAGTTTGGGTTTGATATATGAGCGCAAGTTTAGCGAATTTCCTTCGGATCAATGTCTGAAAATTTTATTAATATAATTTTTTTTAATAAATTTATTATAACAACTGAAGATTTATAAAGTAATATATTATTCTAAAAAATAGTAAGTATGTATAAAAGACAACACAAAAACAGAATCGTCTCATAGAAACGGAGCTTCGAACACTTTTTTCTTTTTATATTCGGCGTATCGAATTCGCATTTAAATGCAACGTACGCTACGCGATATCGTCATTATTTATTCGTGTGAATCAATTTTTCCGTTGCGGAAAATCTAGATAGAATTTTCCGGAGACGACGCGGGAAAAACCAGGCCCGCGTAGAATAAGCAAATTGCCGCACATTACGCGCGCGTATCCGCATTATAAAATTGAATATTTGAAAATGTGCCCCGTTTTTGTATGTATGTGCAAGTGTGCTTGTGTGTGCTTTGAATATATAGAATCGGAGGGTTGTTCGACTTCTATATAAAAAATAATACGTTTTATGCAAATCGGTTCGTTCTCATTTTATATCGAATACGTTTTAATCGTGTTTCGAATTTTGGAACCCGATGTGATGAATCGTGAATGTGTTCTTATACGTCTATAAAATATATAATGTAATACTTGTAATATTTTTAAACTGTTAATTAAATTATAATTCTCAATCGCAATAATTTTCAATTTCAAATCAACAAATCAAATCTTTCGAAGACGCCAAAATTTTCAAATTCCAAAACCCTCTTTCATACGAAACAAATCATCCTAAAACACATTAAATCATCGTTTCCTCGCATCAAAAACGATTCTTCCTAGACAGGAGCATTTCTCCCGAAAACCAATCCACGCACAAAGTACACGAAACATCGAATTTCTATGAATAATTCGATTGCTTATAAAAGGGGAGAGAAAAGCGGAGGGACGTGCGCGGTTGTGACAATCGATGCGAAAAATCGAATCGCGGATCGTGGAAAAGCGACGTTTTGGCTCTTTCGGTGTGTTTGACGTGACGTATTATACGTGTCCTCAATTATTTTCATGATGAAATTCTTCGAATTCGTCCTGTATTTTTTTCCTGGTTCAATTTCGGCATATTTCTTGCCGTGCGTGTCCGCTTTTCTCCGTTCTTTGTTTATGATGGGTTCAATATGTTTGTAGCGTATTTTTTTGTATAATATCAAATATTATATCAGATCTAATAGTTTATATAATATTTATTGAGGATTAATTTTTAAAAATATATATATTTGTGGCCTCAAAAATTATTGAAAAAAACTTTTAACGAAAATCCGTCAGCGTGTTGAGTTTTTACGTTTAGAACTTATTTGTTTGGAATTCTGATAAGTTGTACTTTATCCATATAATGGACAAGTTCCTGGAAATATTTTCGTTTTCTAAAATTCTTGAATTTTCCGATAAACGGTTTAGTACTTGGAATTGTTTTGTGTGCGGCCGGCAAGTTTCACGCGGACGCTTTCACAAAGCACGCCCTCGGGTAATATTCCTCATGTTGAAAAATCAGGGGTGTTTCCAAAATTTTTCAAAATTAGCAAGAGCCGTAATATTTTAATAGAATTATAATATATTTCTATATAAATATTATAGAAACTTTTAAGTCAAAATAAATCTTAATATAATAATTTTTTTAATAAAAGATGCGTTGATTTATTTTATTAGGTAAAATTATTTCAATATTTTTGATTCGTTAATAAGGAATAAAAAAAAATCGTCTACTAACAATAAGACCCCCCTGATACCTTTTGTGCTTATTGTATGTATGGCCCTAAGGGACATGCGGCCGATAACCGAACGGTTTTAACTTTTTAACGAGCTTAACTTGTTTGTGGCTTGTTGTTCGGTTAATTCGAATGGATTGGCTCGCAGCCGGACTTTGACTCTCAAATGTCTCAATTTTTACATCCATTATAAATGAGTCAAAACGCAAATATACCTTTATATAGAACCATCCCTTAGAAACGTTTTAATTGAAATTTTCATCAAAAAATAACATCACCGCAAAACCGTGAGCTTTTCATATTGAACTCATCAAATAAAACACAAACAATAGTTGAAATATTAAAATACTAAATATGTATATATGTACTTTGAACAATCGATCCGATACGTTTGTATTATGAAAATTAGTGGTTTCATTGAATATTTTGATATTTTGAATCAAACTCAAATCGTTCCGCTTCTTTGAATATAAATATAAGAGAACAAACAAAGGAGACATCTTTGAGCTTTACTTAAGCTTTGTTTTGGGGCGAATTTCACTTAAAATTTAAGCTTCGTGGATCCTTGACAGATTTATGGATAGCTAGCGGTAACCAGTCACTCAGTTTAAAATGGGCTTATTTTGCCAAGGACGAAACGTAAACGGCAAACAAAACTTTCCCGGAAAATAAAATGAAGTTTATACATTTTATTGACGACGAATACGTTCGTAGAAATTCAAAAATATATAATTTCATGATAATCATTAGTATACTTTTTTTAATACATGAATTCTTTCTTAATAGAAATTATTTCAATAAAAAATTTGCAAAGTCACATTTTAGTCATTTTTTCGGTATTTCTATGTACATTATCTGGAATCTGTCCCGAGAGTCATATTCATGGCGTCGCACACAATTGTCATTTTTAATTGAGTTTTATTTATAAATAAATCACCGTCAAATTTTCTGAAAGCCTCGCGAGGATTCTCAGTGGTCATTTTCCGCAATAATTACCCGTTGAAATAGTCCGCAGAAAATTTTCAGAAAACTTTCTGTCGTTTAAACGAGTCGTTTTTTTCATTCAAATAAAAAAATACGTCAGTTCGCTTAAAGTATTTTTTGTTCGATCTAAAAAATAATAGATAATAATATTGCTTAACTTTTTAACAGCTTTTACGTTTCTATTATTTTATTTAATTATTGATTTTACCGATTCGTTGTTCATTTAATTTGTTTTCTATATTTGCGAAACAGGTTAACTTTATATAAAAGTAATGAAATTACAGTACATTTTCCAGACACATTTGGTTTACTCAGTCGCTAAAGATTTTGACAAATAGAGATAATCAGATTGCAAAAAAAAAATGTGTACTCTAACATCTGTGTGTACTTAGGTACGAAAAAAATTGTCACCAATATTTTTTTCTTAAATAATGCGATTGAAATGAACAGAACATTGTTTCTGTATGTTCAGTTAAGTCCAAACCATATTTGATCTTACGATGTCCAAACTACAGATATATAGGGTCGTTAAAGTGTTTAATAAGCAAACACACGCGACATGAATATGCAAACTTGACATGACTAAAGTTTTTGACGTGTCGTATGTATGCAAAATGCCTGGATTATATAATATTTGGTAAAGTTTGTCACATATCGTTAAATAGGTTAATATTTCGAACAGAAATTGCTGATAATATCAAAACATCGAAATAATATGGCTTAAATTTCGTGACTTGATATTAATTTTTTATAATCGATTTTCTCCTTTTTAATTTTCGTTCAATGAAGATGAATATATTTTCATATATAAAATATAATTAGATTTGTATGTTCTTAATATTTCCCTCGCCTTTAATATATTTCCTAATGTATTTTCAGGATGTAAATTCACTTAGATGGCTCTTGTATCGTTACCGTTGTTTTTCTAGGAAATTATTTCACTCACGTAAGTCGTTTTAAAACGTTTGATACTTGACTAATTACTTCAATAGCATTTCAACGCGTTAAGTTCAATTAGATATAATTAAATAGCAACGTTTCGCACGCGTAATCTATTTTCAGCCGTAATTTCTATAATAAAGAATACGCTGATTTATTTTGTAATCTAAGAATTGGCTAAATATACCTATACAACAATTTTGTTATAATTATATTTATTGATCAAAAAAATGAAACGTTAATTAATGAAAGATACTTAACTTCATTAAAAATAAATAATTGATACTCTTCAATATTTTCTTCATTCTCATTTTTATTCTGCTAAATATTATTTATTATAATAAATAGTATCGCTATTTCAAGCACGATTTTACAGATTTCAGCGAATTTAAATATCTGAAAAAATATTTTTGAACGCAAACGTATCACTGAAATCTTACTAAGCGACTTCTACATTAAGTAGCTTTGAAAGCAACGAATCTAGCCAGCATGGAATCATTAACGTTTGATGAGGACAGCTCGACTCGACTCCTTTTAAGGCTCCTTCTTAAAATCCCTAACCACCACCCACTGGAAGAAAAAGTGGGTGGTAGGTGTTTACTCACTGGGCCTAAGCTGTTTTCGCTTACTCAGATTTTTTCCTCCACCTTTTTATTAGTTCCACTGAAGTGTTTCATCACACTAGAGCTTCCCGCTAAAGCTTGGACTCCTCCTGCCTCGTTTTCCCGTTCTGTTTTTCTAATTTTCCGATTTTTCCCGTTCCGAATTGTGTCGACGAACTTGAAATGAAACGGGTCAAATAAAATCGGTTCGGTTCAACTTCAATTCGTAAATATTTCCCTTTGTTCATCGATTATAAGTAAATTTGACATTTAGATTCGATTCAATATTTTTTCAGTTCAAAAATAAGTTGTCATATCATTCGATTTAGTATAAAATTTAATTTTGTTAGAAGGTTTATAAAATTATGATTTTGCTTTACTTTTCTGTAGAGTTATCTAGTGTTTAATTGAATCAAAGCAGCTAAAATCGCATCATTGCATAAGGTATCTGTATCTTTGTGTGTATAGAATGTAGATATGTAGCGGGAAACTCGTAAAAATGGGAAAAAAAGACGCTAATGGCGTCCATTAGAACTGAAACGCGGTGCACTTTTTGCCGAGGGCTCTTCGTCCGAAAAATCAAAAAAATATCGCAAAAAGGAATCGGACCTCTCGAGCAAAAGGTTGATAGTTGCTGAACCGAAAGTGGCCGTATTTTAACCAACGAAAATTTTCAAAAATGCTAAACGATCGGTTTTCGTTAGTTATATAAAGTTTTCGAACAGTTCTCCAGTTTTATTTTTCATACTGACGTGAATAGATATAAATTTTCGAAACTGGGGCAAAGTCGGGATCAAACTTGCATCTTTGTATACAGAACATCATTCCGTCCTAAATTACTGTGCATAAAACTAGAAACGGTCATCTTCAAACCCGCCGACTAAACTACCGCATCAATCTTCAGCTGATACTCTTATCTTCCTCGTTAACCGGTAAACTATTGACCTACATATTTACTAAATTTCTATAGCTTTTTCCACTTTGACAATTTATATATGTATTCTTATATTTTTCAAATAAAAAATATATTAATATCACATCCATTCATATTTTCCTTTTATGATATAATGATCTTTAAAAATTATAATTGAATTGAATTATATATATTTATTTACTATTTGAACATTCATTATCACGACGGTAAATCCAACCCCACTTCACACACATATAATACAAAAACCGATACGCTGAGCAAAAAACGTCCATCTTCGGGCAGACCATCCACACTACCCCGTCAACCGTCAGTTAACACACTAACTCACCAGTTAACCTATTAACTGTCGGCCTGCTTTTCCCTCTCGAGGAAAAGCCTTCGGCTCAGCGCCCATTGAGCAACGGAAACAGCTGCTCGGGACGGCAAAACGACAGCCGGTCACATTGTTTCGCACAGACCCATAAAAGCCTTCCGTTTCCTTTCCTGGCTATTTCGTAATTAAATTTGCGACCTCGCCGAAGGATTTGCGTGCGTGGGCGTTTTTAGAAAAGTCGATTTCTGTCGAATCGATGAATCGATCGGTGTAAGATGAGGAAATATTATAATGAGGTTGGCGAGCGTTCGAACGATTGAACTCACTAATAAATCGCGGCGAAATTGGAAGGAAATTCGACCGGTAAAATATTTTTACAACCTTGACGAAATCCTATTAAAAGTTCAAAGTTTAGATCGAAAATTTCGCAGATTATGCGGTCGCATAAAATCCCTCGAGAGCATGAAAACTTTTAAGGGCTCGAAAAAAAGGCAAAAAACGTTTGCAATTTATTGACACGTCGTGCGCATACAGGATATTCGACTTGTCGACAACATATAGAGTATAGGTACCTTCAATATTTTCGAAAAAAAATTTAATCAAACCGTATTTTGATGATGATAACTCATTCCTTTCACTTGCAATATAAAATGCAATAATTTCATAACATAACATTTCATTTGATATTCGCGTGTCGGAACGCACGGCCCTCCGGCTTGAAATAACTTTTAACATCCCCGAATTTTTTTCATACAAATAGGCGATAATACACAGAAATATAAAGTGCACTTGGCATCGGAATGCATTCGCCTATTACGGCAATAAATACGAACATTAAATCCTTTTAGCCGGATCCATAGCTCAGTTAATGGCCGGCCATTATCGGCCAGGATGATCTTTATAGCCCACTTACGGATTCTGATTTAAGTTCGTCGCACACCAAACGCGATTTCGATAATTAGCACTCCATTTTATGTGTGTAGCCTGAATTTCATATATGTGTGGGATGTGGTATAAATGAAACTTCAAGGTTAAAGTATTATAAATAGAACAAAAAGTTCTGTGAATTTGAATATTTGAATATTACGAATGTTGAGTGACATTCTGATATGACATTTTCCTTGGAAAATTGACGTATTGAATTGTCATTCGATATGTGAATATAAAAATTTTCATATCGTTCTTGAATTAGATATAAATTGTTTTCGTTATTCTATTTTGAGATAGACAAAGGAAATTGGATCAAATAACAGGTTTCATTAAACTTCAAATATAATTTGATCAATTTGAAATCCGAAATTTATTATAGTATAACTCAAAACTTGAGCTTCCAGCACATTTTTTATTTTTTATTCACATTTTTTATAAAAGCTCTTTTGAATGCGCCTTAATAAATATCTAAACGTTGAATGCAACATAACGCGAATGCGCTTGCCCTTAAGTACAATGGCAATCCTTGAAATGCTTCCACGATAAAACTTTTATATAGAAATTCAGATGATATCATCGCCGTCTTATTAAAAATAACGGGTTGGAAATAAAACGGCGAAAGTATCAAGAGGGCCCGCCTTATATACACACCCTTATAGAGATAATCTTGGCTCCCTCTGTTTGTGTTGTTTATGATGTTTTTATAAGGACGAACAGTTCGTTAGACTTGTGTATTGTAAAATAAACGCCTAGCGCGCAAAAGTTTTATTAAAATTTTCATTAAGTTTCGCAGACTGAGCGAATAAGAAAACGCTGTCAGATAAAAGTGCACGACTTCTCGGATTTATAAAGCTTCGCGAAGCTTTTCATTATAATGCGAAAAAATAGATATGACGGCTGAAATCCGACGAAAGCGACGCCGAGAGGCTTTATTAAATTGAAATCGCTTACCGATTACCAAGTTTTATGTAATTAGATCTTTATCGAATTTTTTTTCTTTTGAGGAATATATCTTTTATGTTCGAATTTTTTTTCTATATTTAGAGTAATTTGTTGATGTGAATGTTTAAAGAATTCAATTTAATGATATATAAACATTTGAATAAATTCTAATATAAATCGTTTATATCATATATTATAAAAAATATATAAGAATTTAATTATAGCTCTTGGCAAAAATAGTATAAAATGCATCTGTATGAAAAACTTGGTATTTTCCAAACAAGCAATCAAAATGCGCATCTAAATTGCATTTATTTACAAAGTTAAAACGTTATTTTGTGGCAATACGAAACCTGCATCCATTCGAAATGCAATCAAAACATAGATGAGTTTCGCATTACAAAAACACAACCTCGCACGTCTCCTCGTCTTTCATGTACTGAAACTATACGAAGACTGACTGACACAATCGCAAATAGTTATTATTCTAGTCAATATCCCAAAATATACGTAGACTATTTGTGTTTGAATGCCATTTGCATTCGGAATTGGTTGAACCGGTCAGCAACGCTCGTCGGTAAATGATGACTATCTCAGTTTGTCATCATCTCAAATTCAAACTGAAGCTTCATCAAAGACTTGGAACTAGATGTGATTTTGCAATGATTATATATCTTGTGTTAGTATTTTATAATCTATTATGCATATATCTTATAACATTTTGTGATGATTTTGGACATAACACCTTAACTCCAAAATAATTTGAATCATTCTATAGTGAAATTCTATATTCTATTGTGTATTACATTCTATAGAGTAATTCTATGGTAGTTAATTCTAGTGAAATACATCTTACATTCTATAGTGTAATTTCTATATGAAAAATTATCCAAACAAAAGCATTGAAATGAAAACCATCGCTCTGGCTAAAAGCTGGCCATTAGGTAAAGGAAAGATTTCTTATACACAAGTGCATATGCACTAGAGTCACTAGACGTATGCACTATTGTCTGCGAAAGCATTCTGCCAGATTCTTGCTTCTTTCCCATGCCATTTTGCTACTGCAAAGCGAATGTCGACATATTTATTGTTACGATTATGAGACGGAGGATGTTCGCGTCTCCGATGGCTCATGTGCATAAAATGCACAATGCACTTCTTGCGTGCATTTATGGTCGGAAAGTTTTGAATTCCGACTGTGTTTTGGGAAAATATATAAGTATTTTTTGGTTAACCGATCCTCTTCTGTGGGTTTTGAATAATAAATTTTAATTTAGAGTACCGAATTATTGATGAAACAATTGATTGACTCCTTTAAATTTGTCGATTGATCAATTTCAATCTATCTTGGTCGATTCCAATTAACTTGAACGTTTGTTTATACGTTTTTGCAACACAAACAACGATATATATTTATTTGAAATTTCGGATTGAATTACTTAGAACATTGAAACATCAAACTTCAATAAACTATTTTCTCAGAGTGCCACAGTCAAGCGTGGGCGATCAATTCGAAAGGGCAGATTGAACCGAAGAAAGATTACACTAGAATGGTTTCTCGTTGCTTTCCACAGTAATAAACTATAAATAACTTTAGCCACGATAAACTATTCGAAATAAAGCGGTCGCAAGTATGTGACCATCAGTCAATCCGCGCTGCGAATCTATGCATGACAAGGCGAAAACAAATACAAGTTTATAAGTGAAAACATCGAAGTGTCAACGTACAAGAGAGTCCTTCGAAAGGGTACGAAGTCCTCGAAGTTTTGTCAAGTCTACAAAATCGAAAAAAAAAGCGGTACACGAGTACCTTGGGACGGCAAGTTTCGTAAATTTCGCAACCGATGTCGGCCATATAAAATCCATAAAAAGCGATGCGAAATCGATACGAGCACTCCGTAATGCGAATAAAATGTATATACGCTATATTATTTTTTTCATACGTCGGACAAATGAAGATTAATCGAAATATTTTATTTTATACATAAATATGGTACATCGATACGCGCGTAGGACGTGGCGAAGGCCCGCTTCCTTATTCGACGTAATTAATTTATCCTTTTGGCGCCGAAGGTAATTGTCGGGTGTTAGTGGGAAACTAATAGAATTAGAGAGACCTTCAGGATTACATATTAAGAGTTATCTGTAAATGGGCGCGAAGCCCTCAAGCCTCGTTTCTCTGGAAGACCCAACGATTACTGCGATAAAGTATCGACGGATCGCACATATACATATAATCCATTCGTTCCCACTAAAGCCTTTATTTTATTTCCCAGTAACTCGCTCTTATTGGGAAAAAATCGAATTAAATCCGATTTTCAATGGGGCAACGGTGATAAAGATCTGTTATTTACCCTTTCATAATCAAGGAAACTTTGTATACAATATATAAAAAAAAATCTTTCCAATACAAATCAATCGCTCATTTTGTTCTGCGTAGATTTGCGATCGCTCGGCCCGTAGGTGTTCTCCTTTGTCCTTTGACACTGCAAAGGACAAGAGGGTTTGTTGGCACATTCGATCCGCCTCCTGTCGTTGCGAATCGATGGGTCGTCAAATAATCAGCAATATCCTGCTGACTGTCTAACCGCGTTTCCTTTGTTGACCTTTGGCTGGGGGCGCTCGAGCAAAAGCCTCCCAAACGATGGTAACAATAAACCTACATGTAAGTTGCCTGATCATATACTTGATTTAATTCTATAAATATATATATTTTAGAATTAATTCAATTTTTAATAATATTTTTGAGATTTTAACACTATATTATCAATATCATTAAACATTTTTTTCTAAACATGTTCGTATAATGTTAATTCGAATAATTAATAAAAAATATTTTCAATAAAACAATTACATTGAAAATATAAAACATACTTATAAAATTTGATACATTATCGAATTTTAGTGACAAATTCACTCGCAAAAAAAAAACTATTTAGAACTGCGACACGATCGAAAAGGGTTCACAAAATCCACCCACGAACGCAACATGCACACTGAAACCGATAGGTGTGTAACGGCCAATTGATATTCCGTCGTCACCGATGTTAAATGGCGTTATCGGATAAGAAGATTGTGCTGATGAAGAAGGGCAAACTTATTCATGAGCTGATCCCGCCGACGCATTTTTTAAAAGTCTCCGGCGAGGACGTGTCGGCTTGGTCCTTTGGTCCTGCTGCTGCTTCTTCTTCCACTTTTTCTTCGCCGTAAGAGGCTTATCCTGAAAAACCTCGAAAATGGTCTGAAATGGCCTGAAAGGTGTGGGTTCCTTTTCATAAAGGGCCGGTAGACGTAACGTGTTCTTTTATAAAATATCCATGGCCCGTTTTCGAAGGGTCGCTTTCCGCATTGGAAATATTCGCGATTATTCGAATAGTGTCGTTTTCGAATATGGCTGTTTTGAATGTGGTTTTCGCTCGAAATCGTTTTATGACTCGATCGGATTGTGCTCTATCGTATATACTTATCAATCTGATTGAAGCGCGGATATTGTTGCTTTTTTACCGCGTATATTGCGCCATTTTTCGAACGGGCGCTAGAACAATAAAAATGTTATTAAATCTTTCGAAGCGAATCAGATTTGGTTTTTTAATATTGAAAAATATTTTCAGAACTGGAAGTAATATTAAATTCAGCATTAAATTCGTTTCCGAACGAAATCCGCAGTGAATGCGGCAAAATAAATCAAGAGAGCCGGCAAAGCGTACTTTTGGGAGAACACGCAACGTAAGCCCTTCGGGCTCCTAATTTGACAAACAATAAGTTTCGGTAAATGTGGAACGACCGTGAATCGGACGAAAAGCAGCCCTGGGACACCCACACCATCAAAAATTATTATTTACGTCACGGACAGAGCCTTAACCCACATTATGCCGCACTAAGAATGTCGTTCCGCTCGTATACTACAGCTGAACTTGTTAAGAAACAATTAAAATGAGATCCATCAAGATGTTGATTGATATTTTTCGTGACCGATTCAGAAATTTAAAATTTTCATTTTAAAATTATACGGCAACGACCGATCTAATTAGCATAACTTTTCGACTCGTATGAAAATAAAAATCTTTCCGCGCCGGAGTTCTGTTTATTCAATTTTTAAATTAAACCTTGGAGCTTTTTCTGAAGCAGCGATTTTTTCGAATTAAGCCGCGTCAACGACATTCCTCGCGAATTTTTGCAAGACTTCCTTCTTGCTTGTCCAGCGAATGCAACTCGCGTTTAATTTCAACGAAACGCTGTCGCAATATTCAAATAAGCCACTCGCTCCAAAGCGAGAAGTCTGAAAGCTCGTTTATTTGTTTGCCCACTTTTTATAAAGTGACTCGATTTTCCTCAGTTCATTTAAATCGACTTAGTGTACGTATTCGCTTAAAAAAATCCATCGCGACGAATGAAAACTGTTAACCTATTTAAATTTGAATGAAACGATTCGTTTTACTTTTCAGTTTGCTTAAAAAAATATTTATGAAATTCTTAATAAGTTTTCAATATTTTTTTTTACATTTAAAAATGAGTATTTGATACATTGATCGATGCAAATATAATTATTTATTTCAATCAGAAATTTTCTTACAAATATTTGAACATCGAATACATATATTATTTTAAAATTAACGTAAAATATTTATTTAAAAATTAAATAACTAAATCATATATTATACTATCTGAAATACATATATAACGACAAACATAACAATAATAATTTCCACATAAACAAACATTACAAACGTTTAGCCAAACATCCGAAGCAAACACGGCCCGGCGAAAAATCGTCGATCGCGTCTTATTTCCCGATCGGCGCGAAAATTTGAATGATACGAAAATAATGGCGGTTGGAATTTGGATGTGTGTGTGTGTTTCTGTGTCCGCTGATGGCCGCCATCCATCATAACCACCGCAGATCAATCACAGACGTCCTGCAGACTCTCCTTCATATTTATGTCTGGCCCACATTTCGACGAACTACCCTCGTTCTTGTGGGGTGTGGCTCAAAAATTTATGTTGAAATTTTGGTTAGTTGATTGAATTTTTGTATGTATTTTTTTAATGTAAATTCGTATAATAAGTATATTTTTGGGGTTTGTTTGGTGTCCAGTGTTGCTTGAACTCAAATGGGTTGGCCCAATTAATGGTATGATGATAATGGGTCGAATGATGTTTTTTTTTTGATAAAAATTATTTTTTAAATATTTATTGGATATATTTTTATGGTGCTTTCTGTGTGTATATCAATTGTATGTCTATCTTTGTAACCGAACATCAATAGTGCCTCACTGATACATTTCTCAAGACGCACGTCTATATTCAAGCAATTCATACACATGATATCATATTCCGCACTTATTTTTCAATAATAAAAATATACCTACATGAAACTAATTGCACTTATTCGAATAACGGATCTCAACAACTTCGAAAAAACTATACAATGAGAATAATAGAATCAGTGAATGCCCGCACAAAAGCGGAAGTTCTATTACGGGTTTAATTTAAACGCATTTTCACTAAGCGATCGCGTAAAGAGCACTTTTAAAATAAAGCTTGGAGCACTTTTGTGCTAAGTGTAAGTTATTGTACTCGCAATCTGCTTTTGCGCCCTTTCTCGTTTTTATTCCATTAAAAAATTAAAATCTTCAAAATGAAACGTTCGCGTTGAACTTTAACCGCAACTGTGCAAACATCCAACCGCATTATTTTCGGTCGAATCGTTTGTTTTATTTAATTTTTTCCGCATTTTTTAATCAAATCATTGCTTCACGGTGCTTGAAGCATATTATAAATAAGATTATTTCGAACAAATTAAAATTGTAATTGGATATTTCAATTCTTGAATGAAACACTTTTCCTTTTAATTGCGGGTCGAGTTCGCGGCGTGGTTCCGCTACGATAGCTCACTATTTTAGGAACTCGGTTTTGTCCTTTTGTCAAAAAAAAAGGGAAGAAAGTCGTAAATATAATAATAATTGAGTTTCCAAAAGCGGAAAAGCCTTCGTTCCGAAAATGTCCCGCTGCGTAATTGAAAGATCAGAACAAAGAACGGTTTTAGATGTCCCTTTTGATGTCGTTTCTCATCTGTGTGAACGTGTCGAAAAATCTCAATAAACATTTTGACACATAAATTCAAAATTTAATAAATTACAGTATCCTTTTGTCTATTTTTAAATAGTTCGAACTAAAAGAGTTCGGAAATATTTCTAATTTGAATATCGGTTACGAACTAACAGATTGTTTAAAAACCGATCAAAAGGATCGGTTTTAAAACACTGATTATTTTTTCTTTTAAATTCCAAAAAAAAACTTAATAAACAAATAATGAAAACGTAACTAGAATCCCAAGACCATCACAAAACACTCGACCGACAAAAATCGGAATCATTACATTACTCAAACCAAAGCACAAAGCAAAAATCTTTGTTATTTTTCGACAGTTTTTCTACAGTTCGAAACTCGCCAAACTCCCTTTGTACTTTCCGCACCTACACAACAAACACACACTAAAATTTACACACATACACACTCTCACACACACCAAACCGACATAATGCGAAAAGCGAAATAGTGTGTAAGCGCAGCGCGAGTGTTTTGGCAGACAAACGGCTTTTGTGTTGTGTTTCCGAGCAGACAATGGCCGGAGCTTTCTCTCCCGCTCTCCTCCAGCCAGACCGCCACGAGCTTTCGCCGTAATTATAAAAGCGGCGGAAAAAGAGCTAACGAGAGCCTCCGACGGCCGCCGTCTGCCAAAGCCCGAAACCGCAAACTAGAAACAAAGCTTTTTGCATTCGGGCCGGCGGGACGCAAAAACGCGCGCGCCGCCATTTCGCGGAAGAGTCGCGGACAAGATGGCCGATGGTTGTCTTTTTGGAGTTGTTTGCTGTGGCGAGAGAACGTGGTGTTTTGAAATGTTTTGTAATTTGAATAAAATATATTTTCTTTATTAAATTAATGATATTCGTACTCGAGATTCAGTAAAATCATTATTACGTGCATAACTTAGGGAGAGGCCCCGTCTTTACTCATTTCATACAAATTTTCATACACTTACACTTATGTTTACCAAAAGACCTTACCTTTATCGTGTCCATTTCAAGGCTTTTATTATAATAGATTTTGAATATTATTAATTATCATATGCGATATGTTTAAAAAAAACTACTAAAATTTGAATATTAAAAACTATCTCTAGGCAAATAATCTGACAATGAGACGAATAGTAT
This sequence comes from Hydropsyche tenuis, assembly GCA_009617725.1. Classification (NCBI taxonomy): domain Eukaryota; kingdom Metazoa; phylum Arthropoda; class Insecta; order Trichoptera; family Hydropsychidae; genus Hydropsyche; species Hydropsyche tenuis. The sequence continues at coordinate 1,167,703 of VTON01000066.1, forward strand.
AAAATATGATCACATTCATCTACTGAATGTAACATTTGCTTAATTTTAGAAATTAAAAAATCTAAATCATTGAATTTGACTAAAGAAAATATAATCATTAAAAGCTGAATATTGTAATTTGAAACCGTCCCTAAACGATCCCAGATTGACGAAGTGCTGTTACTATTGACCACACGTTGTTGAACTTTCGTAGTTAGGAAAAGGGATTGTTGTTATATCGTTATAACGATAAGTCGATGTTATTTTGGAATATATTAAAAACTATATTGAGTCATTTTATAAAAAAAATAATAAACGAAGGTATTCACAATGAATCATTAAAAAAATCTCAAATTGAAATGATAAAATAACTATATTTAAAAAAACTAATACATACGAGCATACATGAACGGTTTGGAATAAATTGATATTTTTTATATCTAAAAAAATATCGTAAGTCAAAAATTCTCAAATATTCCATCTCTCACTATATATTTCAAATAGAAAAAAAATGTTGAAAAAATTAAAAACGAAAAAAAAACAAGTAGATATTCAAAGACGAATCCCCAGCGAGCGCTTTCGGTCACGCCCGCGAAACGCGACCAAAAGGGCGCAATCTTCCCCCGCATTACATTATCTAATACAAACCATGCCAGACAAAAGTCAACAAGATAGTTTCGAATAAACGTCTAAAATTCCCAGATGAACGCAAGAAGAAAACCCAGCGAGATATAACGTAGAGGCGTTCGAGCCTCCGCGCTCATAACGAGGTCCCACCACGGATACCAGAAACAGTGGTGCACAATTTCCGACGGTTTCATTTTTGGTCGGTTTCAGTCTGTTTTGTTTCTGATTCGGGCTATTTTGTAAATGGTTGGAGATTTCAATGAAACTTCGGTGCATTTTAATCGAGTATAATGTGATAGTTGATGTGAAAAATTCGTTTGAAGTGTAATATGTTGGAAATTGGATATGGAATTGGCTCGGAATATGCAATGCTGGTGAATATGTTTTGTATAGATATTTAATCTATTTTTCGTTAAATTATTATATTATGAAAGATGAACTTTTGGTGAATAAATTCGAAACTTTCATTCAATCTGTTTATAGTTGATATAATTTATTGTTCAAATTATTTTGTTTTTACTTTCATCGAATAGAAAATAATTCAAGTTGAGTTAACTAATAAATAAAATTTACTAAAATCTTTAATTTACTTGTGGAAATTATGTTGGAGATAGAAACTTACCATCTCTTAATATTAATTAGAAGAATCACAAAACAATGTCGATTTTGTAAAAGTTCTTTATTACTTGAAGTTTCATTGTATAATATCAATCAATCAATTACACAGCATATTTTATTAAAAAAATTCAACTACATTTACGTGAAAAAGTGATGGAATATTTCAACGAAAAAGTGCGTATGTGCCAGTAAAGACATTTTACCGATATGCTATTCTACACATAATCCTATACTATATACTGTATGAATCAATAAAAAATTACAATTTTTAATTAAAAATCTGTGTTTTCTATCAAAATTACTTATCGCGCGAATTTTGAGACATCTATATCATTGCAATATATAAATATTTCAAAAATTATAATTTAATAGCCAAAATTAAATCTGTACACCCAATTTGCAATAGAATAATAATACATTACCAAACATCTTACAACAAATCAATAATTTCCAATGCCTTTCTACAACACAAAAAAAATTCCACTTAACCTCAATTAAATAAAATCCACTACCCATTCAACCCATATTGAATCAATCTATACAAATTCCACTGATATATTACATTCAAATTGACACAAACGACCCAAAAGTTGAGCACCAACGCCTCAATCTCAAGCAGAACCTTCCACCCCAGTTCGAAGGTCCCCCATGACCAATTGACGAAGACACCGAGATAACACAACCTCTTCCTCCCGGCATGGAAACGAGGCTTTCGCGCACCTAGAGGCCCACTAAAGTCCCGGGACGGTTTCGTATGCAGCTCGGACAATGCTCGCTTAACAAGCCAAGATAAAGGGGTCTGGGAAGACGACGAAGTTAAGTGGGTCGCGTTTCAGCCTTTGGTATTTGAGTGCATGCGATAGCGTGTGCGAATATGGACGAGAGGCTTTGATTAAATTGTTATAATAAATTGTGAAATTTGAGGATTTTGTTCGTAGAGGTCGGGTTTTAATTTAATATAGAAAAATGTTTGTTCGTTGTTATCTTTTTTTATTTATCCATAAAAAACATCTTTATAAAGGAGGCTATTACCGATGAACTGGCTTATAATTAGTGGTTAACGTAACCTAAATAATAGTTCGGTAATTTACCAGTAAATAAGTTTTTTTTTTTGTTTCGAATGTCGGGTCGTGTAGGTGTACAGTTTTTTTGGAAAACATTTTTTGAATAAGTGTCAGGTTGTGTAGATTTGTAGTTTTTTACATAATTCAGTTTACCGGTAAGCTGTTAGTAAAACAAATGACCAAATTACTGGTAAATAAAAATTACATAATCTTATAAAATTATTATTTTTAGAGATTGAAACCACATGCTATTTTTAATATTTTTGTAGAAATTTTGCCGATTTTCATAGAAAATCTAAAGTTAAGACGTTAATTTTATTTTATTTTTCTTTATTTTATAATACATTATCAAACCAACGAACTAAAATATAGACTTAAAATTTTTACTTACGTTGAAATATTATAATAAATTCATAAATATTTACATAATTTTAATTTAATCCTTACACGAATAAAACTATTATATTTAGTGAACAAAACTGTTACATTAATTCATGAATACATGTATTTTCGCCCGAAATTACATTAGTTTTTTTTTTTAATCAAAAAAAACTTTCATATCTAAAAAACAATAATCCTATAATAGTGTGAAAATTAAAATTCTTTCCACTATTTAGCGTGCGAAAACATCATTCATATTAATCCCACGATAACAAAAACGGCGCACCCGTTCGATTTGCATAATTAGATTCCCAAACTCCATCACTTTTTTAACACCATCAAACAATACGACACAACCCAAATTACGAACAATCATCCGCCCATCGACCTCCACATTCAATTACATATTAAACACATCGACACATCAAAACACACGCATTTCAGGTCCATAACGGGCAATATATCGGGCGTTTAACACGATCTATTTAACGCCGCTTTTCATTTGGCCCACGTACGTTCTGGCGCGCGTTTCCCGCCTTTCGGGCGAATGAACAATGGCCGGCCCGGGAATTCCCGGGATTCGGGAATTCGGCCGGAAACGCGTAAATATAAGGATTCTACAACGTGGAAGGAAGCGGAGGATCATCGCCGATTGTTGTTGGCGTTCGTGGCGCAGATTCCGCGTGTTTACACGTCCCGCGAAATTGACCCCGAATGAGATTCACCTTTTGGGGTTCGAATTTTTTTTTTGGCCCGTTAGGATGAGGGCCGCATTCTGGGAGGAGTTTTTCAAACTTTTAATGATGTTTTTTTGGTGTTAGTTGTGAAGGAGGCGCGGTTGTTGGAAGTTGGAAGTGCGACTTGGCATTGATCGCTTCGGGGATTTTTTATTTTTTTTGGTATGGGTAGATCTTTCGAAATATTATGAATATGCTGAAGAATTGTTAAAAAAATTATGTATGGCACTTTTGCATATTTAAAATTAAACTTTATATCGTTTTTTTTTTAAATATCAGTTTGTATTCTGGGTATGTTAGATTAACAGTAATTTTCAATTACCGGTAGTTCGATTTTTATTATTTACTATCGGTTTATTGGTAAATTAAATTTTAGATAAAAACCGGGAAAAAACCTTAAAACCAAGAATATTTTCCCAAAAATACAACATTTTTCAAAAAAAAAAACGCACATTTACAAAAACCGACTTTTCCAAAAAATATTTTCTAAAAAAAACCGTACACATATTTTTTATTTGTCGGTAAACATTAAAAATTTACCAGTAAATTACCGAATTGTTTCTCGGGTAATTTACTGGTAACCAGTTTGTCTTTACACATAATCAAATATCTATATATAAATATGATAAAAATATAATAATAAAATGATTGCCAATACAATTCATTATTAATATATTAGTGGTAAATATCCAAACTTTCGGACTTAGATTTCATGATTTTAAATAAATGAGTTTCATCTATAAAAAAAACAACTTTAATATATTTTAAAATAATGAATATATATTTTCTAACTTTTTAAAATAGTCTATCTCATGTTGTTACATCGAAAAAAGTTTTATATTCGGATCATTTATAAATAAACAGTATCTTTATATTACTGACTAAAACAATGCTAAAGCATAAATCTCGGCAATGAAAAAAAGTCAAACATTCATTCGAAACCTACTAAGGCAATCCTCTATTTTCAAGACCCTCCACCGACTTTAACCGGTGCCCCACACTTTGAAAACCTCACATATTTCTACCGCAAAAGGGCTCGCCTCCGTTCGATTGCGAACCCACTCCAGAATTCAATATTAGGGCCGGTCTTAACCCTCGAAAGGACCTTAGTATTCTTCACGCTCTTTTTCCAGCTTTTCACTTCCAAGTTAACCCACACCGGGCCAGATCGCCGATAAGCCGACGAAGGTGTTGGCGGCGAAATCAAATTTTCGCGGTGTTTTTTTTTTGCAGTAATATAGGTGTATTTTTTATATGTATTTTTGTTCTCGAATTTATCGCACGTCTGTAGTATGTGTGGGATATGTGCTTGCGCGAAAAAAATCTATTGGAAAAAATCTGAAGATTTATTGTGTTCGCGTGTATTTGAGTGTAATTGAATTCGAACGTGATAAATTTTTATTTATTATCCGGCGCATTGTGATTCATATAATGATGTTCGATAAAATTATGATTATAGTGGGTATTCTGTTGAAGGTCAAGAATTGAATTGGAATGGACTTTAGAAGTCATTGAAAATTTATTAAGTCTGAAACTATTATATTACATATCCATTCAATAAAATTCGAACAAGTATAAATTACACCCTGTATTTTTTAACAACCACAGATTATATAAATACAAAATGATTTTCAATATAAAAAAAATCGATCTTAATTTTTTTACAGTAGATATTTTGTTAATGGTGAAGAACTAAATTAGATATTTATAAATGTTTATAAAGTAAATGAATACAGGTAAGTGCCATTTTAAAGATTTCGAGATACAACGAACAAGAAACTCCCATAGTAGCACATACAACCGATACAAATTCTTTGTTGATATACACTATTATAAACCGATTTTATGGAAATCAACCATATTTTAAAACACGGGTTATATAGAACGTACTTATGGCATAAAATCGATTTCAGATTTTTTGCCACTCACCCTTATTTATATACGGTATTCAAATATCATCTAACATTACGCACACTCAACAACCACCAAATTCATACAAAACACACCATCCTAATCCAACAATCACGGCTCCCACCAAACACAAAACTATCCACCCAATAAAAACCCCAATCCATTACACCATAAACCGTCACGAGCACCCGAAACGATATGTCACGACCTCCGCGAACCCGACAACGGCCAAATCCATTACGGACGATATATTGAATTAATTAAACAGAGACACAGCCCAGACTCAATATGCAAAATATAACAATGATGAGGCGGACGGCGAGAATCCGGCCATGAAACGGCACTGGGTGCGTAATTGAAGCACAAAGCGGCAGGTGTTAATGAGCTAACCGGTCCGTAAAGCGCAGGTGATGCCCGAGACGGTCTCATTAGCCCTAGGCCATTGCTGGGTAGGTGTGTGTGAGTGTGTGTGTGTGTGTGTGTGTTTTTGTCTGTTTTGTGCCCTAGAGTTGGAGGATTTGGCTGTGAGCGCGAGTATTGTTGGGTGGAGTTCGGTTGAGTGCTTCGATTGGATTTTTTTGTTTTATTGGTGGTTTATGTATTTTTTGGTGGTTGATTTGTATTTTTGAGAGTATTAGTTGTGTGGAAGGGAAGTGTATGTGTGTGTGTGTGTGTGTGTGTGTACGTTTATCTGTTTAGTGCCCTAGAGTTGGAGGATTTGGTTGTAAATGCGAGTATTGTTGTGCGGAGTTCGGTTGGGTGGTTCGATTTTTTTTTAATTGGTGGTTTATTTATTTTTGGTGATTGATTTGTGTTTTGGAGAGTATTGATTGTGTGGGTGGTGGATGAGGTGAAGATTTTCTGGTCAGTGATGGTATAATTGCTCCTATTGGATCGGTTTGCTGATATTGGTATAGATTAGGCTTCGTGTAGTATATAAAGTGAAGAATATTTATTGTTAAAAATCATTTGATTAATTCAGAAATAAAATGGTGGGTTGATAATTAATAAATCAATTGTTTTTTTCTGTCTTTTTAATACCTAGTTGAAATCTTTGGAAAATTCGAATATTTTTTCCATGTCGTATGTTCTCGCCACTTGGGATTGAAAGAATTTTTTTTTCATGTGTTGTTATCTGATTGGTGGAATCTGGACTGGTCCATTTTCACATATATAGGAACATGATGATGAGACAAGGGATGCCATATGGCGAGATTTATAAGTGGGAAAAGAAAAAGAGCCGACTCAAACCTTGAATGAAGAAATTGACTCAACCGACTCAACCTTGAATGGGGAAATTAGTCGCTATATCAACGAAATTCAGCTACATCTACAAGATAAAGTCATGGAAAATTGCAACGAAAATGTGCGTATATGCCAGTAAAGCCATTTACCCGATATACTATTTCACACATAACCCTTTTCAGTATGAATCAATACTGTATGAATCAATAAAAAATTACAATTTTTAATTAAGAATTTGTGTTTTCTATCAAAATAACTTATTGCGCGAATTTTGGGACACTTTATAATATTATAACTACTCATATAAAATTTAAAACACAAACAATAATATTTTTCATTTATATGACAATAATTTCATAGATATTGATTAGATTATAAATTAATACGTGAAATTTTAAATAAACTTTAAACATACAATCAAAATTCAACATTTCGAGATAAACAAAATGTTTCAATTGTTCTTCATAATAAATCCATTCAATTCCAAAATAGTTATTGTATTTTGTTTTGTTTGAATAACTGATAAAATTTTACTAAGTATTATATTATTAGACAATATGAAGATGGTATCATGTTTTCAAAATTGTGATATTCAAATTATCGGAAGCAATCGATGTATATATAATAAAGCCAAATCACAAACTTATTATTCATTTAGCTGTAATATTCGGAAACAATTTCATCTATAAGAATTGAATTCCATTCGTGCCAAAATGAATAGGCTAATTCAGCATTCTGTTATATTACTATTGTTCTGTTGTAAATTAATATTACAATAAATAAAATACAATAAATATTTTTGATACTATTATATTTTTAACTCGTTTTAGATGTTTCTGCCCAAGAAAAATATGTTTACAATGCCGACTTACAAATTTCATACAAGTTTCATTCGGTACCTTTGACATGGCTCAATGCGAAAACAATTTGTGTTGAGGAAGAAGGAAGATTAGCCATGCCAAGAAATGACGCAGAAGCAGCAGAAATCTTAGAAATTTTCAAACAACATCATTCTAGAGCACCAGATCAAGATTTTATGGTTCTAGACTCACATGATTATTTCGAAGAAAACGAATTCATTACTCGAGGTAATATGCATTTTTTTTTCATATAATGTGCAATTTTCCAATAAATTTCCTTGCTCTGGCATTAAAAATGCCAGCATATTATGCTGCCCAGAAAGCGATCTTTTGTGATTGCTTTGATCAAATTTAAACGCAGAGCTCCTAGTAAATATAAACTTAGGAGAAGACGAGAGACTTTTTGTAGTACGATAATTTGATGGGATCGGGCTGCTTGTGCGCACACTGGACTAATTAAGCAGTCGAATCGGTGGCGAATGCAAAAACCAGTCAACGATCTGCTCTCGAACGATAGAGTTTTCTTCTGCTAATTTGTAGGTGTCAATATAAAATTGTCGATTTGACCGAGTAAAAAGATCGACCGGTGCGCGCGCGCGAAAGAGCGCCTACTGATTTAGCAGTCAGACGATACTTTACCGATTATCTAGCTTAAAGGCAATCGCGTAGGCGATTAAACTTGTTTACCGAATCGTTATAATTTGCCACTTGTATACATCTCCATGTTGATTAAAATTACCGTACGACAGAAAGTCTCTAGTCTGCTCCTAGGCTAAATGTGGTGCTCGTAGTTTCGCCTAGTATGCCGGTACCCAGCTAAACCGGTTCAAGAAACTGGTATAGCATGGAGTGCATGTAACAGGCAGGATGGTTGGCTTCTCTTCGATAAAAAATTATGTGAAAATCATATAATATATTAACATTTAATTCAGTTTTCAACACATTTTAGATTATAACATTCAATATTTTTACCATGAATTTGACATGACTGAACCAAATGGCACCAATTATGAAAAAATTCTAACTATGAACATCAACGGCAAATTACATGTTCGTGATCATAATAGTACTTTTGTCTTTATTTGCCAAAAAGAAGATCCATCTCATATTGAATATTGGGAGAAATCTATTCGTCCTTTATTTCCTACTGATCCAAGTAAGAAAAGCATTACATCACAACGTGAAAAAAATTGATTTTTTTTTATTTATGTACTATTTTTTACATCTGTACTTTAGCATATAAGTACCATTCGAGTTCTGGAAAATATTTTAAGTTGCACATGTTTCCAAGAACATGGCCTTTTGCTCGCGCTATCTGTCACAGTGAAGGTGGAAAATTGGCCATCATCAGAAGTGAATCAGAAGAAATGTTTTTAAGTGAAATGTTCAAAGATCCTAAAAATTTATTTCCCAGCGAATCTTCATTGGGTTATTTACGAAATTATGCACTACTCGGATTTCATGATCTTTATCGAAGTAGACAATTTTATACTACCACCGGTTAGTAATTTGACTTTGACTGATAACTATTTTTATATTTTTATATAAACAATTTATTCTTTATACTCAGATGAAAAGTTGAATTACGATGACTACATAAATTGGGCTCCAAATGAACCAAGTGACCCTATTGGAGAAAGGTGTGGTAGTATGGACTCGGCAGGTCGACTGAATGATATTAATTGCTCAACACCATTCTGTTTTTTCTGTGAAAGAATTAGTAACTGACGTATTAAAAATAAGATATGTTGATATTAAAAAAAAAGCTTAATTATTTGGTATATTTTCTAAATAAATAAATAAACAAATTAAAGCAGTTATATAATTTTATTATATATCAGTACGATGATAATCTATTTCTATAATTATAAAACCAAAAGTCCCTTTGTCTGTCTGCCATGCTTTTTTGAAAATTAATTTTTGTCCTTTATAGAAAAAAAACTAAAGCTTCAAACTTTATCAGATATCTTAAAAAATATTCCTATAGCAACTAGGTTAGTTTTAATGTTTGAAAAATTCCAATCAGTATGGAGATGCATGCAAGTGCGCAAATTATAACGATTCGGCAAACAATTTTAATTGCCTACGCGATTGCCTTTAAACTAGATAATCGGTAAACTATCATCTGACTGCTAAATCAATATGGCGCTCTTCCACAAGCGTACACCAGTCGATCGTTTTACTCGATCCAATTGACAATTTTATATTTACTACCTGCAAATTAGAAGACGAGAACTCTATCGTTCGAGAGCAGATAGTTGACTGGTTTGATTTAAATTATCGTACGACAAAAAGTCTCTCGTCTGCTCCTAGGCTAATCGCGACGTCGGCACATATACTCGTAATTCGTATGGTGGTCGATAGAGTGAGAAAATCGGAACCATTTTTTGGAATCGTCGGAATCTAGTGATCAAACTCTCACTTTCGAGTCAAATGGTTAAATGCCCAATTTGAAACAATCGAGTAGGTGTTAAAAACGGAATCTACTCTCACCGTACCCGCAGCTTGAACCATCAACCTAATTGTCTATTTTGAATGGCAATCCATGTAGCAATCCATGGCAATCTCTGCACCACGGGCTGGCTGCATTGACATAAATTAATACTTAATGTGCTTAAATACTAAAAACTATCCCTTTCCAAATAATTTTAAGATAATCATGCACGAATCAATATATCTATATCAAATTTTTATTGCTTGGAGTCGCTTCCAAATAAAAGTTGTTTCAGACCTCTCCCCGTAAAAAAAATCCTGGCTACGGCCATGTTATATTATAATACATTTAATTTTATAAGATATAAATCGAAACGCTTAATAGATTATTTTCAAACGCTTCCTTGTTCCACTCGAACAATAAAACACATCAAACATTCACAAAGCTCACTATATTAACCACGCAACGCAAATTCCTTAAAACCAACACATAACAGTAAGCTTCCTAGTACATATTGCTTCGTCTCAATCATTATGACGAACGCCGATTGCGTCTCGGGCTATTTTGTATTCTTGACTCGCAACGTTTAATCAACCTCCGTCATTAATGAAAGAAGAGAAGTGATTGAGAATACAAATGAACGACGAAGACGACGTTCCAAACATTCAAGTATAAAGTGGTTTAATGTATTATACTATATATAGTATGAGAGAGAGTAACGTAATTAATGTTAAAAGATGTAATTCATCATCGGTGATATTAACCGAACGAAATTTATGTTTCATATAATCACAATTTATTGAATTTTTATAAAAGTGATTAATTGAATATGTAGTGGTTTTTGTATCATTATAATATGTAATGAATATGATAAATATGAAGACTTTCTGATATCGTCAATAGTTTGATTTTTTTTAATATTACGTGTACAAGGAGACGACTGAAAGACTGAAGGATTTTTAAAGTTGTAACTTGTTCATTTTCAATATTTTTTGTTTTATTTTTAACAGATTATAGATAAACTCTATGGGTTTTTTTTATTCCAGTGAAAGATGTATAATTGAAACTCAGAGAAAATACCAGCAGTTTTTAACGCAACATCGATTGATGAGTGATGAAGCTCACTTTCGTTTAATTGAGTACATAAACAAATAAACAAACTACTAATATGAAGCTATGAAGCTATGAAATTGTTAATATAAAATATGAAGAAAAAATATCAGCATCAATTGTATGCTCAAAAATATACTACTTGAAAATTAACAATTTATGACTCTTTAAAGCTTTCAGTGTTTCAATGGCCACCATACAAAAAAAAAGTGAATCTATGAATTCTATAATGAGTAAAAAGTGATATTTTCATCAAGAATATACCAATGACGAATTTCTATACTCTATAAATTATCTACGTACATATTTCAGGCACAAATAAAACACGCATCCTCTCCAACGAATATCCTTATTATATAAAAAAATACTTTGGTGTGGATATAATATTTCCATTACGCGGCGTCCACAAGGATTGCATTAGATTTTTTCCAAGAGAGACTCTTCCGATAAAAACGACCTCTATAATAATTCACGACGGCCCTTTTTAAATTAAACTTTTTCATCGCGCTTTTTTTTATCGCCTCATATTTTCGCGCTTTGTCCGCGCAAATTTCTATCGCCTTTCAGTGCGCCACACACTGAACGTATATAGCAAAAATTCGCACACAGTACGAAGTATGGACGGAAAATTCTGACTATGCGAACAAATAAAAAGCTGCTTTGCCTCGTCTCGCTCGTAAATCAGAAGCTACACGTGTAAAATCCGAGCCACGTATTAAATGACAATATGAGCCCCAAATAATCGTATATGTGAGACCATAATGCACATCGGTGTTAAAAGATATATTGCATTATGCTTTTAGACTCGAACGTATTTTTTTCTTGTAAGAAAAACATTTTTGCTCGCTTTCGAAATCGTTATATATAAAAGATCATAAAAAAATGTTATATATTATATATAATTTTATTGAATTAAATTTATTTAATTATGATATAAGAATATAATAATTATTTTTGATACGGTGAAATTAAAAAAAAAATGAATATTCATGTGATATAAATTCTAAATTCATACAGGACCTAATGAAAAAAATTGACTTTGATAATAATAAGTGGTTAAAATTGAAAAATCCGCCTCCAAGCGGTATCTGCTTGATTTATCTGACGGGTTGAGAGCGGCTATCCGAAGCCTCATCTACAAGCAGATTCTTCTCGTTACAGTATCTCCCGCCCACCCTGGAGCGGCCCTGGATTTTTGGGATTCGTCCTCAAAAGGATGGGAAAATAGGGGGAGTTCGGAAGCTCCTTGGTGCGCTTATTTGCGCCTAATAAATGCCCGCCGCAAAAACAAGCCCCTGATGATAATAAAATACGCCTCTACAGGACGGAGGAGGTCTCTTTTCTTTTTAGAAAGTTAAAGGAAAATGTGTTTTATTTTTTGAATACATTTTTGAAAAGTGAAGCATTATTTAATTGGTGTTTTTGTGATATTTTTATTGAGATTGTTAATCAAATAATTATGAATATAAATTGAATTTGTGTATTTGTACGGGAGTTCCAAAAATGATGAAAATTTTGGTTAGGAAAAACATATATACGAGTACTTTGTTACATTTTCATTCCTTAATCGCTCTCAAAATACTTTTGGAAATAATAATCTTCAATTAATCACGACATTATTTTAAAATTTCAAAACAGTTCTGAAACTCTTATAATTTTTATTCTTTTGAGTTTTCGTTGTAGCCTAAATGTCTTCCTCGCTTAAAAAATGATTTCCTTTCAATTTTTTTTAACAATAATAAAAAATCATACAGAACTAGATTGATTAAAAAGAGTGTCCTTGCCCTTTTTTACTTTCAAAAATCACTTTTAAACTGAAGCTTTATTTATTACTTTTTTTTTTAAATATTTTTGATTAATTTTAATACTCTCTTTCAGAGAAAAAAAACTTTTCCTTTTATTTATTTCTACTGAAAAATACTAGGAAAAAATCTTAAGAGGGAAATAGATAGATGATATAACATTCTAGTAAAAATACTTGATACAAAAACTAGCCTATCCTCCACATTCTAATCCTCATTTTTCGGACACCCTTATGCACATATTATATAATATATTTGTAAATTTCAGGAGAAAAATTTTAATCTGAACGCCATCACGACGCAGTAAATATCCGTTGAGGCCACATAGGGCAAATTGCGGGCGCGTAAAAAGAGTCCGAAAATTACTCGCCTTTAAAATATGGAGATATGTAAAATAAAATAAAAAATCTCAAGTCCTTGCGAAAGAAACTCGGGTTAGTGGGTCAAAAAAGAGATTTCCCCTTGCGTAAATTTATATCGTCAATAAATAAAACGACACCCGCCTAATATAATAAGTCTCCCAATTCAAAAAAATCGTATTAAATTCCAATGTAAAATGTATCTCATAAAACACGACCTCAACAATCACACGAAACTTCCTTCACAAACGACACAATCCTTCAAAGCGCCCACAACACCCCACATCAAACCGGCACAATTCACGACACAAACGGCCCACTTCAACACTGGGCCACGACGCGCACGACACTTTGAGAACCCGCGGAGGCTTGATATGGGGTTGCGAATTTTATTTGGCCCGGTGTTATCTTTTATCATCTTGCGCAAACTTTGCGGTAGGAATTAAATATACTTTCGGGGTGCCGTAGGGCACACTGCGACGCCTAGATATTTTAATCTCGAAACACCATCAAATTTGCATATAAAATTTTAATATACGAGTATACAAAAGGCACATGTGATACGCGCGCTTTTGGAGATTTGAGGGTGCGTGGGTTTTAAGTCTGCGTGCTTTTCGAATGGGATCGAATTTGATGTGTTTATTGTTTTGGTCTAATGACGTTTGATGTGGTTGAAATATGTGTTTGGGATTTGTTTTGTTGGAAAATTGAAAAGTTTTCGTGATTTTCTGAAGAATTTTCTATAGACATCTAACGGGGAATTGTGTTATTAGTTTTTGAGTGTTGTAAAAAATATCGGTCAATATTTTATTTCAAGTATTTTATCAGTTTATTTAAAAATATATAAATAAGTATAAATATTTATGATCTATTCAATAATCATTGAAATTAAATGATACGAAGTTGACTTAAAATTATTCAGTACAAAAAAATCATATTTATTTATTGAATAATCACCTTGTCCTTATTAATACGAGATTTATTTATATACTTTTTATAAAAAAAATTATGCATAATATATACACTCACATTATGCATGATACATGCAATATATACACTTATATTATCAATTATGCATGATATATACACTCAATACAATTTTTCTATTATAGCACACCAACTCACCATAAAACTTAATTTCAGACAAAACAAAAAATCTACTTTCCTTGATACCTTTTCTTTCAATGTATTGACAATATAACAGATATATCAAAATGTTTCTTTCTACGAATATTATAGAAAAAACATTTACAATTTACCCAATTACAAAAAAACAACATGATGATAAAAAATAAAATTCTAGAATAAAATTTCACGATTCAGGACGGCAATCAATCGAGCGTGTCAGTTTTCCAGTTAACGTTCGACTTGAGCGGACAACTGTCGTAAGGCCTTTTTCCGGGTCGACTGTCGCAGATGTCATCTGCCTTAAATTGTGAGGCTCGCAGACCGAAGGTTCTCGCCGTCTGATAGCGCTTTTTTTCCCCGATAAGGCCCAACTGGACCCTGGGCCCAGAAAAGCGTCGATATCCGATAGGGACGACAAATTTGTGCGACGGCGAATTTACGATTTGGTGTTTCGAATTTCGCGCCGATTTGGCGTCATTTTTAATTAAAACGGTATCCAGTGGAATTGAATATTTTGTATGATTCTAATATGTTAAGGTTTTTTCGGTGTGTTACATTTAAATTTATTTTATCAAGGTTCTTCTGAGCCATTTACCTCTTGCAGTCTTGTTCTGAAACAAACGAGGGTTCTTTGAATACGCACACCAAGACTCCAATGGAATATCTTTGCGTTTTTTTTCACATTCCTTTTTTGCCTACAAAGATCTTTTTTTCGTTTTTATTATACTTATTATCTAACACATTATCAACCTTTGTGTAGAGTCGTCCCTTTATCAAGATAATATTGCGTATAGCGTTTTCATGGGCGTATTAAAACTTGATAGGAACACTACCCTAGAGATATTTTCGTTTATCAAAAACGACCATTGAATTATTATTCTCAACTACATGAAACTATTTAACTTATAATATATTACACTGTTATATACTTTGGTATGAAACACTAAATACTTTCGTTGATATAAGTAGCGATATCAATTGTTGTTTTGCACTAAAGCGTCCGGACCGTTTACTCTGTCGGTATATTAATACATTGTGAAAGCTCTATTGTTTCCAAGATTCGGAAGATCTTCGAACCATTACTCATACTGACCCTTCCGTCAAAGGATAACCCTCCTTCTGGACAAAGGATTTTCAACTATAAACAATATACATCATATCTAATCCTCTTCTTATACGGCACATATGTTTATAGTGACCCAAGCAGGCGATGTGTGAACGTACCCATATGTTAAATTTGACACAAATATAAAATGCAGGCGACTAGTTTAAACCTCAAATTTATGATATAATACATATTTTTCTTTAGAGAAAATGTATTTTGGTATATTTTTCAACTCAATTCCTGCTTTTTCTAGAGTACTTAAGTAATTTATAAATAAAGTTGGGGGTGGAATTTATATTTGTCGCTCTGAGAATTTTGATCGTCAGATAATATTCAATAGACTATTCTTATTAGTATTATATCTTTGTTTGATGTATCTAGAGTTTGAAAAAGCAAGATTTGTCTTTCTTTTTCATTGAAAGTATTATAAATCGTCCTTTTTTTCAGATTATTATTTTCCTCGTATTTTTGTACGAGTAATTTAGTATTGAAATTTTCAAGTTGACCTTTTCTCGTCGATGTCTGATTTTTTTGCAATGTTTATTTAAAAATATCTTCAAAAATATATTTAAAAATATACATTCACAAATATGTTATTATATAAAACCACCCTCAAACTCGACAAATAAAAAACCTCGTAACGACAAACGCACAAAACGTGAGCGCGACTTTCGCGCGCGAAATTCCCCACTTTCAAACGCCCAGACATCAACAAAAATACCTCCGCAGCCAACATAAAAACACAAAAACGAAAAAAAAATCCCCTCAAGTTGGAGACGCAATAAAAGCCCGGCCTGATATTTCAATAAGCGCGCAATTCTTGCGGATGTTCCGCGAAAATGAGATCCTTCCCGGAACGGGACCGATGTCGTCCATATCTCATCTCGCACGCCGGACTCCCGAAAAGGACCTCTTCCCTTCTTGCGTGGGGCCCCATAAATCAGACTGGCTTAAAAAAGAAAGGAGAAAGCCATGGGTGGATGCTGCGAGGAAAAGTAAACGTTTTCGCTCAAGGAGCGGTGACGAATCGGTTGTTGAGTGTCGGTCTTTTTTGATCGTAATTATTTGGTTTTTTATGTTGGATTTTTGTATAATTTTGTGTTTTCAATATCTGTGTTTATCTGTGATGAAAAAGGAAGAACTTTGCAAAACTTAGACGTGGCGATCCCGTAGAAAACATAACAAATTGAGTTGCGTCCCGGCGTCGGCTCCCTTGTGATTTTTATTTCCCGGAACGGGTTAAAGGAAGTCCCTGACGGGACTGTAGGGCTTTCGTCTCGGCGACTTTTATTTCATTTTGTTTCGGTTATTTTCTTTTAGTTTTCTCATCCCACTATTCCTTAGAATGCCTTTTCGGTCTGTGAGCTTTTCCGCCTGAAAAGCGTTTCTGGGAAAATTGATTTAGATGATAGTGACGAGTGACCGCTTCTTTTTTCTAATATTATATTAATGTGATGATTATTTTTAGTTTAGATTATATTTATTTTAATTAAAGTAATACATATTCTACATATTTTGTAAGCACATATGAAAACTTTATTCAGATTTTTTTCAATATCTTTTTTACTCTTGCCGTTATTAAAATAATGATCTATGTATATACAGTTTCTTATTACTATGATTTGTTATTATTAAATTTGTTTTACATTGTTAATTAATTCTTCAAGTATCGATTTTAACAAAATTTCGACGAGAGTAAATCATATACGCTAACATAGTAAACATAAGCTCTAACACCAAACAATTTTCTAAAAATATACAACCCGAACATTATTCGAGATCGCATCACGCGCAACGTTTAACAACGCGTAATTTTCCCGCCGTTTTACAACAACGAAAAAAGAGGCCTAACAATAAAACTTTTCCGCTTATCGCTCTCGTTACTCGTTCCGAAAATATATTCGTAAATAACAAAACCGCTTTGGACATACGCAGTTGTAATCGCCCCTTTCAAGTTACGTTTATTTTCTGTTCGTCTGACGTCATGTTTTTATAGAAATGATATGGAAAAGAAACAGGGATTTAAAAAATATAGGGTTATGAAATTGGAGGTAGAAATAGAACAAAAATTTAAGTTTTAGAACCCTGGATTTAAGTATGAAAAAATAGCTGAATTTATTGCAAGTCGCTCAAAGGGATTGCGTGACGTTCCGAAGCAATAAACAGCTGGTAACTTTTTCTGTAAAATCGGTCCTTATTTCCTTATAAGCTTTTTAATGGCCCAGTTATGTTTCCGGTACAAGGGAAAGTTGTTGGTATCACAGTTCGGATTGAATCGTGTACACATTATTAAAAAAAATATATGCTTAATCAGATTGAAGTGTTAATTATAATGATGGTGTTTTTGGTTAGTTTTTATATTAAATAAAACAAGGTGCAGTGGAAAGTCATATCGATAAGATCTAGGTAAAATTTTACGTTTTTCGTTAAATCTCTGATTTTTTTTATCATATACACATTATTTATAAATTTAAATGAGTATGGTCTTTATTTATTTCAAAAACATCGTCTTATCAATTCAATAAACTGACCTATTGACATAATGACCTCTTTCGACATAGAAAAGTGTAAACATATTTTCGAATTTTATCAAGTTTACTAAAAATGTGCAAAGTGCAACAAACGCTGTTTTCGCATAAGAAAATAAACGTTTAGCGTCAACCAATTTACAATCGCTTCAGCTGAACAAACTTGGCTGCATGCACCCAAATTTCCAATGGAAGATATTTGCAGTGCACCTGAAAAACTTGGAGAGGCACTGGCTCCATTCCAATAGTATAATTTCATTAAAATTTAAAGATTATATATTTTTGATTGACATATTTAGGAGGTACAAATGATTATTGAAGTCTAAATTATTTTTTGCTTCATCGTCAGATGTCGCTCTGATTATTTTTTAAAAATTTCATTAAATTAATCAAAAAATAAACTTAAAAAAAAACTATCAATCTGATATGGCCAATGATGTGTTTGCACATCTTCACTGTTGAAACCTGGTTCGAGTTTAACAGTTTCGAGAAACGTCAGTTTATTGCTTCGCGAACGAGCTCGTTGTAAAACTCGAACGATTTTCTCTATTATGCAAATACACTTTTACGACATTCGAACTGCTCGAATGACGATTTTCAGATTCTGCAATCGCTCAAGTTTGACAATTGACAACCTAGGACATTTCGGTGAAACGGTTACATTGAATATCGATTTGTTTGATCGATTGATTCATTTTATATTAGTGGTCTTTTAAAATAAGATAAATCAATATATAACTAGTTTGTTTTAAAAAAATCTGTATTTTACATAGTTTGAAATTTTTACGATCTAGCAAAAAAATCTCGTGTGCTTGTATCATCTAAGTAATTGAAAACAGTTTGCTGATTCATTCGCGTTATCTAATATAAGCGATTTTTCATCACAAAGAGTGTTTTTGTCAAAAAAAATCCCCGTCCGAATTCTCAAAACTCTTGTAAATATAATAAAGTTATTCGCGAACCGCATGAGTTAATTTATAATGATAAAACACAAATCAGTTACACGCAAAATCAACATACACGCACTCGATTTTTATCATTTGAACGTCAACACAATTTTCATAAACACACATACATTTCATTCGCTAATCAAATCGTTAACTGAACAAATATACTTTAATTAAAACGCTTTCCTATCATCTCGCCGGCGTTAGGGTGAAACGCCCGAAATACGCTCGACCGCACATACAAATTTCGCGAATATCGTAAATATCGAATTTCGATTCGAGTTTCGAACGCGAATGTGCGTACACTGGCGATAGTAATTGAATCGCTTAAATCATTGCTGTATTTTGAATTTGTACTTTTTTTTATAGAACCCGGAAAACTTTTATCGACTCGCTAAAATTTTGTCGGCCACTTCAATATAAAAATATTTTACGATTGACAAATTTGAACTTTTTTATTTCAATTTCTAGCGAAATGGAATTATTTCATTATTATAAACTGTTTAAATATAAAAGTGATTATATTGTAAAATTATATTAACTTTTCTTTGTAATTTATAATAAACGTCATTAATCGGCAACAAAAAAAACATAAACATCCGTATAATACGATAAAATATTTAACATCATTTTTTGAAACAATCCAAATTACGTCAACCATTTACGTACAGTAGAATCTGGATTATCCAGACTAAACGAAAATTGATATGGTCCGGATAGCGAAAAATCCGGATAATCGAGTCAAAATCTTTTTTATTAAACAAAAATTTTTGATTTATTAGAAATTAAACTAAATTATTTATAGAAATTTTTGGTTCACATTATTATACACACAACCTTTAAGTATTTTTTAAACGTATTTACAGTTTATTTATTTTTACTACTTTTCGTTATTCGATATTGAAAAAATTTGTGAACATAATTTTAAATCGCCATGGTAGTGTATTCATTGGTTCCCAAGATAATAATTGATAAATTCATTATTTTAAATACCACCTGCGAGAATTTTTTTTAACATCAAATTTTTTAATCGTAAAAATTGCTTTATTTCGTATAAAACAAATTTTTTGAAAATAAATTATTTTACTATTACTTCATAAGCTGTAAAGACTTTTTGAAGATAAAAATTCCCGCCAGATTTTAGTTTGATCACCCTTATAGATGAGCCTTTTATGAGTTTGTATAATTCTATTAGGTACATAGTCGTAAATTGTTGGACGCGTATTAAGTAAAAAAAATTGTAAAATCTGCTATTCAAAAAAAATATTATTTTTTTTAATCAATCCAAATAATCGAAGTCTAGTTAATAGATTCAACTTTATATCCACAAAAATTGTAATAACTACAAATTTTGTCACTTTGTCTAAAAAAATATTTAGATTTTCATTTACAAATTTCAAATAATTTTATTCGTTATTTATTTATTATTATATCTGACCAAATTTGGGCTTCAGGGAAGTCGTAGTTTTTTTTAGACAAAGTTAAATTTTTCGAAAATGGATTCAGACAGACAAACTTTCATACTTATAATAGCATAGATGAGAGGTATCTTCTGAAAAATACACAGTATGAATCCAAAATAATAAAATAATCTCCATCGGAATTTACCCGCATATTTACTCGTCGTCACCAACATTCGACAACGGCAATCGTTACCAATCCCAAACGAACATCACCAAGCGACCATTATGTGAAGCCGAGATGATGGATGAGGTTTCTGATCTGAATGTTCTTCATTTCAGCAACCGCTCGTGATTAATGGTCGCACTAACTATGTGCAACTTTAATCGTCTCCGTCTCCATTCCGCAAAGTGATTTCTTACGAGCGATTTAACCCATCTGAGGCTTTTTAAATTGTCCATTTTGAAAAAAAGAGGATGCTTTTCATATGTTGTACTCAAACTTAACTATAATATGAGTGTAACTTATAATTTGTCTTATTTCTGTAAATCAAACTGAGAAATATATGTATAATACTAGCGGTTAGTACCCGGCGTTTCTTGGAACTCTGAACTCTTCTTTCTTGAACTCTGATTTTTTTCCGTGTCCTGTTTTTTTTCCCGGTGTTTGGTGATATTGGCGGATGTTAAAATAAATTGTGTACCGATTGTAATTATTATCATAATCAATCAATAATGTACATTATATTATAATTTGTATGGCGAAAAAACTGAAATGCGAAACGATATTAAAAAAAACTGAATGCTTACTAAGTTTCTCCGGGTTTTAAAGTAAATTCTTGCCAAATTTAATGAATTCTTGCCAAATTTAAATTTAACGGTCTATCGGTTTAGGAGTTTATTGGGTACATAATATATAATACATATATACCTACAAAATAAATACATATATACATACATACACCGTTTGAATTTTATATATATAGATTACACTGTATATTTGAATGATTTCAATATTTGTTTATCATCTTTATTTTTCTGTAATACGCAATAAAACCATATATAATGATGATGAATCATTATTCAAACCAATATTCATGTTACTAAAAAGTGACTCACAAATTTGCGAACATAATTTTGAAACTAAAATTAATTTCGTCGTACACTCGTTGATAAAAAAACCGCAAACCTCTACATAATATTTGATTTATCAACAACAAAAAAAACGTATATTGTACTTACCACGCTAAACACGCCGAAACATAATATTAAATGTCAATCATGAGTAATTAAATGAATAAATTAGATTTTTTTTTGCTTTTGCAAATAATCCGACCTTGAGGTATTTAGTTATTGCTAAATATGATGTGAAAATATTTGCACTGTCTGCAGATGATGGCTTTTTATGTAACGTGTAACAATTGAAGGCAAACAAGATTTCTGCTTTAGTCACCTGAGCCGCTTTTCCGGGAAAGGGTACGTACTTGGGTGGGAAAATATCCGATTTTTCTATTTTTTTCATACAATTCCCACATTTTTCCATCTGCGAAAATTTTTAATCTTCAACTTTTGAAAACAATTAAAACTATATAAACGAAATAAAAATATGGTTTTATGAAATAAAAATTTTGATTCTACGTTGGAAATTTTGGTTTTTGTTATGAAATAATATAAATATATCATTTAAAGATTGAAAATGGTGTTTTACGTTACGTTGGAAATGTATCAAATTCGCTCGTTTTAATTAAGGCCTTTCAACGAACTAGTATACAGTTTCAAGCAATTAAAGTTTATATTATACAAATTGGAGTTTTGAACCAAATGATCACTAATTTAGTATTTCCTTTATAAATTAAAACACTTGATTCTGATTTAATTGTAAATATTTATAATAATAACATAATATTTTTTCTTTATTTTTTATCAGATTTTCATAAATTAAGACGTTCCCAAACAGTTTTTGCTTACTTGTAGATATCATGATTCATTATAATCTAAAAATATATTGAAAAAAGCATTCTCAATCAATGAATTTTGCAAAAAAGTTTTTAATGTTTTCTCAAACAATACTAATTTCAAGAAATACTTTATTTTAACTGCACAGTCAATTAATTATAAAAGACACAATTTTTCCATTCCTAAGGATAAATCTTGGAATATTTTCGCTTTAATTTTTTTTCAGTTTCACCTTACATAATATAGAAAGAAAAAATTCTTCAATTTCAATAAAATCGAATATTTCACAGAAACCATCTGATAAAAAACATACGATTTCAAACAAAACATTCAATTGAACGCTTATCAACACTGATAAACATCAACCCAAATAAACATCGCAAAAAATCTCAATCTAATATCAAAACTGCACTTTTCGAAGATCCAAAGGTCCCGAGAGACCACTCTGACGAACTCTGTCCCTAAGGGCAGGGCAAGGGCCAAATTAAATATTCATTTCGATATTTCGGGATGGTGATTAGGGGCGGCATGTCGTACATACGTGTCGCGGTCTGCCCCCATGAATATTCAAGGTGTCTCCTCTCGTCTGTCTTGTCCCTCGAAGACGTCCATTGTGCTTCTGGGATGGTAATGTAGCCTGTCGATCGGGGTGCTTTAGAAATTGGGGTGAAGTTGGGTTTGAGGGTGAGGTCGGTTGAAATTGAGCCCTTTTTATGGTTTGTTAATGGGTTGTTTTAGTATTTTCAAAGAATTATGATATTATTTTTCACAAAACGTTTTTGGATGATCAAAGGTTTATAGAGTAAAAGATTATATTTTTATTATATATCAATCAATAATATAATAATCATCATCGTATGTATAATATTATGGTTTTTTTTTGTTGTTGCGCAAAATGCTTTGATAGAACATTTTAATTATTTTATTTATTAAATGAAAATTATTCATTGCCAAATGATTTCGGGACAATGAAATCTAATCTTATTTTTCTTCTGACTACGTAGTCTTCCACTTAACTTATAGTAATGACAAAATATTATATTATCTCTAATATCTGTAAGCATCCGTTTGCAATTGTTTTTCACAAACGCCGTATTTCTTCGTATAGATTCGATCAAAGAATTTTCTTATTCATCGCCATATTTCATTTATCGAAACTCCTTAACAAATGCTACGTCAATATGATCGATCGATATAAATCCTATCAAAGAACCAAAACCCAATTTCCCTTATTTTTTCAGAAGCATTCATCACAATTCATCACCAAACAACATTATTCCGCGAGCGAGCCGCGACTCCGTCAATATTCATCATATTTCGGATTCGAATTACGCGCTCGACTCGCGTGATTCGAATTTATCGCCGACGATTTATAAGAGGCAAATTTCGAACGGATTATTATTTTCGAATGATAAATCTCGACTAGATCAAACTTCCCGAAACACCGGCCTTAAGGAGCATTGTTTTGCGCAGATTTCCGATTTGATTAATGGCCCTGCGGGGATAAATCGCGTCGATGGCCACTCCGAAGCCTCCGGCGGGAAAGCTGCCCTTCGTTTTCCCGGGAAAAGTCGGGAAAAGGATGCGGTAGAGGTTAATTGTGGGCGTCCGTCTTGGTGATGGATCGGGCGAGTTGTCGCTAAACAAGGGGAATGTGTGTTTGGTTTTTGGTTTTGTTTGTTTTCGGTTAAAGGATTGTGTTCTGGTTCGAATTGTTATAAGGGATGGATCTTTGTCGTAGGTTGTGTTGGTTTTGTGTCGTCTTTGCGTCAAATCGTTTATGTCTTCTTCTTTATATAATAATAGCCGATTTGTGTCTGTTTGTGGTAACGCTCAATACGATTAAATCAAATCGTGGTTTATTTGATCTAAATAATAATTTTTTTGTTTAAGCGATTTTTTAAAATTCCTATTGATATTCGACGAACTACTTACTAATCCTTCTATGTATATTATATGTATATTGTAAATGATTTTTATCTGTTGTAAATGTCATAGCAAACTCCGTTATTATGATAAAAATATGCTCAATATGATAAAAGAAAATCGATAATATAACATTATATATGGCTTCTTACTAGATTATCAAATTAATATAAATTATAGCATAAATTATATACATATTTCTATTGAATATATAATATGTATCAAATAGAAAAAATAACAACATCCGAAAATGAATATTTCTCGATACATATGTTTTAAGAATATCGAAATGGAAAACTTAGTGCAAAGGAACCACTATCTCGCAAAAAACGCTTTTAGACACAACAAAAGAAACCTTTCGGCCTTTCGACGATTTTGGGCAATACTCAAAAATATTTAATACTTCCACGTATATCTAAAAAGATGTTCGATATTTTATTTCTCATAAATGTTTTTTTTTTAGAAAAGGATCATTATTATTTCATCTTTACATCCAATTCAAACTAAAAAAAATTGTTTTTATAACATTGGAAGTTGATATTGGTGATCATCGGGTATAATTTGCAAATAAAACCGCTATATATTATTATGTATGTATAGGTATTATATTAATCGTGGAAGGAAAATTAATTGGATAAACAGTTATTGTAAACAAGACTGATAAACTTATGGTTATATTGTAAAAAATATTTACTCTCAAGTTCAAGTATGTAACATGTGTATTACACGTACTCTATTTGGAGTGTTAAATTTTTTCTTTAAAAATATTGTATTAAAAAAAACATTTAATTTCAATGCATAAGTATTTACCTATAGATAAGAAATAGAATAGTATTGAATTTTTTATAAGCATAGTCACAATATTAAAACGTGATACACTACTCAATGCTTAATTCCAAGAATAATTATATTTAAACATTAAAAACATTAATAGAGTCTATATATTTATAAAAGTTACATGCATCTTCAAAAATTTTGTTTGCCATATTCAAATGATAAAATATTTTATAAATAATGCAAAAATAATATAAAAACAAACCCATTTTTAAATAATAATACATTTGATGAAAATCATCATCACGACGTTCAATTATAAATAAGGAATTTCAGAACGCCTTTGTGATCTAGTTACCTAATCTATTGATCGCGCCGCATATGGCCCAACATCGGAAATTCAGTAAAAAATGCGTTTTATGTAGCTAATGTAAGCCGTCCCCATATCTCGTACCATATCTCATAATTGTTTATTTTTTTTAATTTCTTCCTTGATTGAAATCGATATTCGATTTCGTATTATCTATTATTGTTATAAAAAGTATTGATGCAGATTATTTCATTATCATCGAAGTTTTTCGAGATGATAAAATCTAGAAAACTAATTGATGAAAAGCATCAATATAGTTATAGATTAATAAAGTTGAACTTTAACAAAATAAGATAAAAAAAAATGATCCAAAATACGATGAAAATTGTATTTAGATAAAATTAAAATAAAAACAATAATTTATATCTGATAATATATTTATTATCGTTTCCTGTAAGATTGTTAAACGTCATCTTGTGCAGTATAAAATAACCGTCTCGCGAAAATACGTAACAGTTAAAATCATCGATACACTTCGACTACTTTCATATATAAAATAAATATATTTCCTCTTAAGAGAATGTGTCGATTATTTCAACTTCTCTTTGCCGTTCTACTCTTCAATTGTAAGTTTTTTTTTTGTTTAATTTTTTTTTTAATTCAAAATTCAAAAATCACTACGTAACTAAATTTCCTTACAGTTACAAAATGTGACGACGGTTACGTATACAATGCCGACGTGCGCATAGCGTACAGATATTTTTCTGTACCAGTGTCATGGTTCGATGCTAAGTTAATTTGTCATAATGATGGTTCAGAACTGGCAATGCCGAAAAATGAAGCCGAAGCAAATGCAATCTCGGAAGTAATCCGTCAAAATCCACCACCACCAGGCAGCGAAACAGTTGCATCATACAATTACGTTGCTTTAGATTCCCACGACTTATTTGCAGTCAACGAATATGTTACCCAAGGTATATTTTTACTTTTCGTGACAAAGCAATATCTCGTTTTTCAATTGAAATTAGTGTGAAAATTTTCCAATTCGAAAAACGAAAGGTTGACTTTCTATCAAATAAATAATTGTTGAAATCTTTTTAAAATTGTACATATTATTACAGATTTCAATATCCAACATTTTAGTCACAATTGGGATGTTAACCAGCCAGACGATACTAATAACGAACGTTGCATATTCATGAATCGATATGGCAGGATGCACAATCATTTTTGCACACTCGATTTTGTGTTAATTTGCCAAAAACAAGACCAATCTTATGTGAAGGCATTGCAAAACAATCGCGCTATTCCTGATGATCCAAGTAAACAATTATTTATAATATTCAACAGTTTTTTGCGAACCTAAAGATTTAATTATTTTGTATATTATATATTGTGAATCAAGAGATGAATGAAACTAAAATGGAATGCTTATGAATAATATCTAACCTTAAATATGTAATTCTTATTTTTTTATTTTTTTTTATAGCATATGTATTAGAACCGAGTTCAGGAAAATATTTCAAATTGCACATGTACATGAGAACTTGGGCTGCTGCTCGTGCCGTATGCCATGCTGAAGGCGGAAGATTGGCTGTTATAGGAAGCAGAGTTGAAGAGCTTTTCTTAGCCAATATGTTTAGTGAGCCCAAAAACCTGTGGCCTACTTCTACATTGCAGTATGCATTCCTCGGTTTCCATGATTATTACAGGATTAACCGATATTTTACTGTTTACGGTAAGTTCATATTGTATTATGCACTAATATGTTTTAAACCATTTGCTGATTTTTTTTTTATTTTCAGATGAAGACCTGGCTGTTTTACCTTATGTGCAATGGGCTGCTGGAGAGCCTAACCATTTAACTCCGGATGAAAGGTGTGGAAGTATGGATAAACAGGGACGTCTTAAAGATAGCCCGTGTTTTGTTCCAGCTCAATTCTTTTGCGAAAGAAAGTAAATTCTAATAAAATATTTGAATAATCGTAAGGTAAATTGTAAAAATGAGTTTTGACCTTTATTATTACTTGATTTATTTTATTAAAATGTAAAAATAATGAATAAAATGACTTTAATGAACAAATTTTAGATGTGTTTCGTTTTAATTGTTATCAATAACTTATGAATTATTTTATTAAGATCTTATGATCTAATAAAATAAAACTATTATATAATACAAAAAAGGGTTGCCATTTTTTAATGATAACATGTGCATCTCGTATCATCACATTGTTTCTAAATTTCTAGAAGAAAAATTTTTACATAATCAACAAAAATTTAAATTTGTAAAAAAAATCGTATACAGTTTTTACACTCCAAATCCAACATTTTAAATCTCAAATTCCATTATAAGGAAATAAGGAAATAAATAAATAAGGAAAGTATTATTTAGACTGTTGTTATGGTCATCAATTAAATATTTTATTGATTAATATGAAAACTATTAAAAAAAATTGAATTTGAAGTTTAAAACGTCGAATTTTATAGATTTATCACATTCAATATTTTTACCATTCTTGGGGTCTGAATTTTAAAATGATTTATGAAAAAGGAGCGAGGTGATTTTTCTTTCGGTGGTCCTGAAAGGGAGGGGGGGGGGGCTAAAAATTACAATGTGTTTGGGGCCTCCTGATAAGGGCCTAATAATCTATCCTTGTATATATTATTCTTTATAGAAATTGAGGTGACACCTACAGAATATTTCTAAATTTAATAGATAAGCTACTTTCCTTCCATATTCATTAAATTAAAAAAAGAGGTTTATTTGAAAAATAATATTATATTATCTTTTCATGGTTTATTATCTATCCATGTTTTCATTTTATTCTGTGAAATATTAATCGCATTGAAAGTTTTGTATGCAAACGCAATTTACAATTAGGTAATAAAATTAAAATAAATACGCAAAAAAATGGGAGCTGTCATTTTTTTAATTATACCACAACATAATGTTAGAAAATTATTTTTAAAAAGCCTGAAATATGAAAAATAGAAATAATACTTATAATGTGTTCTCTTATGATTTTTTAATCATCAGATTGTACAATATTTGATGAAACCAATTGTGTTTTTTCACTATTGTTTAATAATTACATATCTTGAACAGTCTCTATATATAACGATATAAAAACATTTTTTTTCATTCAACAATTGATTCGCAAAAACACGTAAACTGAAGAAAAAAATTATAAAAACCAGATGTTATCAGTGTTAAAATGAATCGATTAATCAAATTTTCCATCACACTATTACTACTATTTAATTGTAAGTTTTTTTTATAATTTGGTTTTTCATCGATATTAAAATATGTATGTATATAATAATATGTATCATATTTCACATACAATTTAAAATATTCTCAGATATTTCTGCTGAAGATAAATACGTATATAATGCTGATTTACGGATTTCATACAAGTATCATTCGATACCATTAAATTGGCTAGATGCAAAAACAATTTGTGCCGAAGAAGAAGCAAGATTAGTAATGCCAAAAAATATCGCAGAAGCTTTAGCGATTTTGGATATTTTCAAACAACACCATTCAAACGAAGACGCAAATATCACGTTCATAGACTCACATGATTATTTCGATACTGACGAGTTCATTACTCGAGGTAATATTTAATTGTAGTATCAAATATTGTAATAGAATTCCTCCATAAAACTTTCAACATTTTGCAGATTACCACATTCAATATTTTTACCACTCTTGGGCTCCGAATCAACCAGGCAACGATACAAACGAAAATTGTTTGGGTATGGCTATCGATGGTAAACTGCATGATGTCAATTGTGATTCTTATTTCGTCTTTATTTGTCAAAAAGAAGATCCATCTCGCATTGAAAGTTGGAAAAAATCCATAACTCGTCCAGCTTCCTCCGATGACCCTGGTAAGTAGATCAATTTATATTTAAAAACATGAAATATTAAGAATATTTTTTCATTCACTTATCTTTTCACAGATTATGAATACGATCCGATTTCTGGAAAATATTTCAAGTTGCATATGCACCAGAGACCGTGGTATACAGCTCGTGGTATTTGTCATGCCGAAGGTGGGCAGTTGGCCATCATCAGAAGTAAACATGAAGAAAATGTCTTAGTCAGAATGTTCAACGATCCTGATAAGCTATGGCCAGGATCAAGTCGTTTTGTATTAATTGGAATCCATGATAATTATCGATTTAGAAAATTTTATACTGTTACTGGTTAGTTATTTTTATGCATAAGATTTATTATTTTTCTTTTAACAACTTATTTCTCTTCCATAGATGAAAAATTAGATGATATTGGTTATGTAAATTGGGGCCCAGGTGAACCAAATAATTCTACCCTTAGTGAAAGATGTGGAAGTATGAATAAATTTGGTGCATTGAATGATTATCCATGTTTTCTGGCAGCACAATTTTTCTGTGAAATAATAAGTAATAGTACATTATAATGCATAATACATGAATATACTCGTAATAACGATTATAAATAATATATATTATATTTTACTGTAGAAACTTAACAATTTGTCTAGAAAGCCATGGAATGTTCCAAGGCTTAATATTGTAGAAAAGCTACTTTCCTTCAATTCATATCCTTCCAAAATTTAAATAAATATTGAGATTAATTTTAAATACGAGTGTAATCTCTTCATGGTTTTACAAACATTTAAACAATTGATTGATAATTATATAGGTACATGTTTTCATTACAATCTGTGAAATTTCAATTTTATTGAAGACTTTATATGCTATGTCTGCATATAACTTAAGTAATAAAATTAAAACTACAAATGAAAATAAAATTTGTGAAAAAAATTGGTAATTATTATTTATCAATGAAACCCTTACACAATGATAAAAAACTATCATAAAAAAATATTGTAAAAAAAACGGCTGAAATATGAATAAAAGGAATAAATACTTATAACGTGTTGTCGTGTAATTTTTTAATCATCAGATTGCATTCGATTAAATCAATTCTGTTTTTTTTTATCATTGTTTAAAAATTATCTTCAATAGGCAATGTCTATATAATGAGATCCAAACATTAATTTTCTTATTCAGTAATTGTTTCGAAATCACACATAACACACGAAATCACACATCAACAAAAATTGGACTCTATTAGTGTCAAAATGAATCCATTAATCAAATTTTCTATCATACTACTACTATTTAATTGTAAGTATTTAATTTTTTTTCAATGATAATAAAATATAAATAACATATTTCATATACAATTTAAAATACATTCCAGATGTTTTTGCTGAAGACGAATACGTTTATAATGCTGATTTACGGATTTCGTACAAATATCATTCGATACCATTGACATGGTTGAATGCGAAAACTCTCTGTGCCGAAGAAGATGCAAGATTAGTAATGCCAAAAAACAATGTTGAAGCATTAGCAATTTTGGATATTTTTAAACAACACCATTCTTATGACGAACCGAATGTCACGTTTATAGACTCGCATGATTATTTTGAAAATCACGAATTCATTACTCTAGGTAATATATAATATGTAATAATTTGCTATCGTATAAGAAATTCTAATCGAATCATTTTATTATGTTTTCAATGTTTTACAGAAAATCACGTTCAATATTTTTACCACTCTTGGGCTCCGAATCAACCAGACAACAATTCGTATGAAAATTGTTTGGGTATGGACATCGGTGGTAAACTGCACAATCTCAATTGTAATGCTACTTACGAGTTTATTTGCCAAATCGAAGATCCTTCTCGCATCGAAAGTTGGAAAAAATCCATAAGTCGTAATGCTTCCTTTGATGATCCCGGTAAGAAAACTAATTTTCATGTATTTAAAAACAAGACACACAAAAATAATATTTTTTATAATGTTTAATTAACATTCCACAGCTTACGAATACGATCCGATTTCTGAAAAATATTTCAAGTTGCATATGCACCAGAGACCGTGGTATACAGCTCGTGCTATTTGTCACGCTGAAGGTGGACAATTAGCCATCATCAGAAGTCAACACGAAGAAAGTATCTTAGTCAGAATGTTCAATGATCCTGATAAACTGTGGCCAGAATCGTCAGCTTACGCATATCTAGGATTTCATGATTGGTATCGATTTAGAACATTTTACACTATCACCGGTTAGTTACTTTTTGCGAATGTTAAATCTTTTGTTTCTTTATTTTCATTACTTTTTTTTTACACTTAGATGAAAAATTAAACGATATTGGATATGTGAATTGGGCCCCAGGTGAACCAAATAATCAGGGAAATATCGGCGAAAGGTGTGGATCTATGAAGAAAGCAGGTGGTTTAAATGATCTTTGGTGCTCAACATCAGCACAATTTTTCTGCGAAAGATCTAGTAATTAGTATATTTTTATTACTAAAAGTGGCATTATGTATTATGTTATTCTGATAACTTATTATTTTTTCAATAAATTTTAATTACTTGTTCAATTTCGTTATTTGATTGACAAATTTCCTAATCGACATTATGACCCATCCTTATATTTCAATTCAAACAAAAAACATTAACCCAACTACCTATAATCATCTTATATACAAACATAATTTAAATACTTCTCGAATGGCAACATTCGAAATTTCTTCACACGTTACCTAAGTCCAACATTTTTCAAAGCCCAAAAACGACGAAAAACCATACACAAAACGGAGCAGTTACACCCAAGATAAATGTACGCTTTGCAAAGCGGACATTTTTCCGTTTCGCATCCTTGATGCGCAAATGAAAATTAATGCGAAGTATATAACCTGTGTCAGTCAACGCTTCACCTCTTTTTGCCACCCTCCATCTTGCTTGATTAATGTTGAAGTCGTGTCGGATTCCAACCGACGAGCCTAAATGTCAAAAAAAATATGCAAAAAGTATATGCGAAGGGTGTGCTGATTCAAAATTCGCAGTAGGAAATTATTGCGTGTTAATTTTTTTTTCCTTCATTTTCAATAATAAAAACATTTCACTTTCCTCTTATGAAAAATCAAAATGAATACGTTTAAGTTGCTGGTTCAATTTTCTTGTGGCTTTCTTCGTCTTTGTTTTCTTAATCAAATCTTAAATAATTGTGATAAAATAACAATATATAAAAATTTCAATAGATATGCTACGAGATGCGTCAGAACTTATAATATAATAATTTGATAAATGACGCGATTCGGAAACTATTTACCAATATGTATATAATTTTAATATTCTTATCAAAAATGACCATCTCTTAATAACACAATAAAATAATACAATCAAATTTTTGATAGAATCAAAAAAATTATAATCTTGAATCCAATATGGCTAAATTCAATTGGTCATAAAAATATCTCGATAATTTTGATTTATATAACATAAGACATCTTTGAAACTAATTCAAGGATTTTACTATAAAATTAACCAGATTTAAGTCTTAGGAACACATTTACTACAATTAGCTTCAGTTATGAATTGAAATTCCAGTATCCAAGACCACAAATCAATCCTAAAATTTCTGAATTCATCACATATCTGATTTAAATATTATAATAATGCAATCCAGAACTTTTAAGTTCCAGATATGTCTAAATCATAAAATTTGATTCCCAGATGAAATTATCATCAGAAATCCCGAAATTGCATTCCCCAAACACAAAAACATCATCCACAGACCACACAATTACACAACTTCACACAAACTCGACACAAAAAAAAACCGAAAACATCCTATCGAACACAAAAATAAGAAAAAAAACACACACCATATCCGAAAAAGCGCCAGAATTCGAATCGCGACGAATCAATTCCGGTCGCGCAGTATGGCGAGTCACGGGCCGGCCATTCGTCAAAATCGAGTTTCGCGCTTCTCCTTTTCCCGCCCTTTTCCGCACATACATATATAATGGTGGTTTTTCTTCTTTTTTCCCTCCCTGCCCGTATTTGTCTGTGGATGTCGAGTGGGGCCGCAGACGCGTTGGGCCGCTCGATCATAAATTATGCATCGGTGCGATTGTGCGGAGGAGGACTTCAAACCTGGAGTGTTGGGTGCGGTTGGTATTCGTGTTTTTGAAATTTTCGGATGTCGTTTAGTACGTTTTGCCTGTGGTAATAATGCTATAGGCGGTTTCTAATCCGGGAAATCTCAAACGTTAGAATCTGCGTACAAACGATTTTTTTTCCTGTCCGGTTTTTGCCCGGTGTTTGGTGATATTGGCGGATGTTTTTTCGACATGACCACCTTGAAAAGGTTACTACCATGCTCAAAGAATAACTGAAGTGAAAGGATGTGCATAGTAAGAGAAGAAGGGAAGGAAGGCCGATTCAAACACATTAACAGCACATATTGGTGTACCAAATATCGATGACCAATTGTAATTATTGTCACAACTATGTAGTCGCGACGCCGGCACATTATATTATTATTTGTATGGCGATCGATAGATAGTGCTTTTTTTGCAATCAGAAGCATTACATTACATCGGAATCATCTCATTAACGAGAGAATTAACTCTCATTTTCTGGTCAAATGGTTAAATACCAGATTTGAGACGATCGAGCAGATGTTAATGAGTCTTAAATCGTAGTACATAAGCTCAATAAAAATTAATAACGTTTGAGGTTTCCTGGATTAATAAGAATCTCATATAAAAATAATATAATCACAATTTTCGTCGTTGCGGGAATTTTATGGTTGTCCATTTGCGGAATTTTCGTCGGCGGATGTTTAAATTTTGTTTTTTAAAAATTTCAAAATATTACAATCAGTGAATGGCGGAAATATTATAGTTATCATTATATTATCATGTTCGTGGCAGTTCGTTCATTACAATTACTAATAAACAGTGACCCTGTAAGTGATAAATTATATCAGATTAGTGGTACATAGTTACATCCATCTATTGACCTCGTAAGCTTTTTTTTATCTTCCAGTGATTGGTAAAAAGTAGTATATTCTATTGTTAGTAATAATTTGCTATTTATATAGGATGAATTTTTCCTCATTTTCACTTCAAAATCATTTTTACTTATAAAATAAATCAACCACATATTTTTTTAATTTGTCAACGTTTTAGTTTACTAATTATACATCAATAAAATAAATAATCATCATGAATATTTAACCACTAAATTTTTCATCATCATTTCATAATTTATTTAAACAAAAAAATCAAATTTAATAAAAATAAAAACGTAACCCTCGAAGAAAGAAAAATCCTATTAACATGTATGCAATTCTTCGATGACAAATCACAGATCATCCATCATCATAAACAATCACTCACAATCCACTGCAGAACGAAAACCTCTCTAATCCTCTTCCACTCATCTAATTCACCCCACATACCTTCATAATCTAACATCACGTACATAATAAACCCAAAAATATTTTGGCCTACAAACTGCACCCATCACATCACCTACCCCACTCGGCACGATCATTATGCCGAACGGCCGGTGATGTATGCGTTGGCCACCCCTGACGGACTGTTTATTCGGTGTCGACATGAATAAAACAGGACGCAGAAGAGATACTGCCGTTCCTTTTGGATCCTTTTGGAAATTCGAAAACGCGAGTCGAAAAAGAGGCTTTCTAGAGAAAATTTCGTTAATTAGTCATTGTTACGTTTTTCTTGATTTATAGTTGTGAGAATATGGGAGTTGAAATTAATTGGCGGAAACTCGATCGAATTCAGATTTATGTTTTTTCGTCTGGGAAATCAAATGTATTTTATTTGAATAATATTGTTCAAAAATATTTTTAAAGATTTTAAATTTATTTTAAATTTAACTTAGTTTGAATAATTTCGTTTTGAAAATACGTTTTCTCTGTTTAAACTTTAATAACGAATTTAAATTTTTTAATACGAGGAAAAAATTCATGCCCAACACACTTCTTTTGAGAGATACTTCTTTATTTTATGATTAAAAATGAATATTTTTATCGGTGCTAATTATGTATATTAATTATCTATCACGTATCATCAATGATAAGCAGCTTGTGATTTTTTTCAGTAAATGGACGTAATTATGTGACATCTGGTCTCACATCAGACCATTTGATTAAAGATATTATTAAAAAAAATTATATAGATATTGGAAATAAAAAAAACAGTACCGTACTGTAAAAATTTAAATAATATTAGTTACATTTGATAATAATGATTTATTTTAATTATTTTTTATTAGCTACATAAAACATGAACAAATTTGTTCATTTTAAAAAAATCAGAAATTAGTTTGATTTCAAATTATATAGCGTTTGAAAATTTTTCGTAAATATTTCACATCAAATATTTTTTTATATTATATGTGAAAAAAATCCTACAAACTTTACACGCACACTCAAAGAGTGTGCGTGTAAAGTAAAACGTAACGAAAAAGCGAAGGAATCCAGCAAATTTGATAGAAAAATTTGCTTCAATTTACATCGAGTTACTGAAACTTTTCTCAAATCCAAAAGAAGCTTCCAAGTCCAGAAAACAAATATCGAAAATCTCTACGGGAGTTGTCGAAACTCGCTTCATCCTAATATTATTATTGTACAGACATCTAAATAAAATTATCAAAATGAATGTTTCATATTATCAAAAATACTTTTAGTAACAAATAACAATTTTATTCATTGAAAAACATCAATTTTTATTAACAATATAATAAAATACAGTACTATTGTACTTTTGATAAGATAACTGACGCGAGTTCAATCCTTCCTTCCGCACAGAACAAACACTAACAAACACTTACCCATCACTATCGCAAATCGAACGATAATTTTTCACATGTTATTTTTTTATAAATATACACCATATAAAAGCTATTATGATAATCGCCGCCGATAAAAGCCGCGTTTGGCTGGTTGTTTATTGTGCGACCACTCTAAATGCTAATCGCAACCCGCCCCGGGATAATTCACCTTTATTTACTCTACAATTGCAACACACGAACCCCGAATTATACAAAATTGATTGTTCGAGTGCGGTTAAGCTGCTTCTCAAGCTTTCGGCCGGGAAAACTGCTGAATTTTTGCGGATATTTGATTTAGCGTGGGATTTCGATAATTTTAACAGCCGTGTAATTGTTATTTATAGAAGATTTTTCATTTTTGAAATGTGGAAAGGTTTTATTTTATGTCCGATCGAAGTTCAATTTATATGAAAATTTTGTTTTAGATCAGCAAATATATAATGAATTGAAAATTAAGACTTGTTCATTACACCAGTGCCAATTGTTCATTCATATAATATAATAGTTAAGCGAAATATGGTGTGTTTGATAAATGGATGTAATCATATATTTTTAAAAAATGAACAAGATATATTTTCAGTTATTTAAGATTTATTTTCATTTATCATCATGAACAAGAAGAACGAAAAAGTTTTTTCCCGTTTATTTTTATTTTTAAATAATTCTGAAATGTTTTAAATTGATTATATCTGCTTATAGATATTTTCAAAATATAAATAATTTATTATTATATTATAATCTAATATAGATATAAAAAACCTTTTAGAGACATTTAGAACCTTGTACGTAATAAGCAAGGTATAAAACAATACTAAAAAACATAAAAAAATAAATATTATATATTATAAAAACTATTTGAGAAATATCCTTAAATGTATTGATTTTTATATTGCTTTCATCGAATTTTCCGATTTCATTCATCTTTCCCGATTAAAAAAATTCATCTCACACATAAAATACTGAATAATTAAAACATCTGCACTGAAATATTTCGAAATTTCATAAATTTTGCATCCAAACATTCCACCGAAACGCATCGAACTTTCGACCAAAACAACACACAAAACCGAAATTCACTTTGTTCACGAAACAGCGCGGCGTTTCAATTTCCGCGTGGACCGTAAATTTCCGTAATTCGAAGCGCGGGAGCGTTGGCGAATTCGAATATTCACCGTTCCAAAAATTCCCACATGAAAACATACACGGTTTGAGAAACTTTTATTCAATTATGATTTCCGCGTCGAGTTTTCCCGGCGAACCGTGAAAAGTATGATACACGGAGGCTGCAGCGGCAAGTTGAACGATAAAAAGCATAACCGAACGTAATAGTTGTATAGTGGACTTTCGAAAGATA
Source organism: Hydropsyche tenuis (assembly GCA_009617725.1). Lineage (NCBI taxonomy): Eukaryota > Metazoa > Arthropoda > Insecta > Trichoptera > Hydropsychidae > Hydropsyche > Hydropsyche tenuis. The sequence continues at coordinate 1,204,975 of VTON01000066.1, forward strand.
GAAGATTTCGATGAAATTAATAAAAATGTAACGTTTAGAGATTCGACTGTGAAATTTTATGCTCTAATTATTGCTGTAGTTTTGTGTGGGCGCGCAGCCTAATCGTTTTGTTTGTTACATTTGCATTTCTAAATTTGCATTGAATTCTGTATTTTTTTACTATGCAATAGGCTTTTGATCATTTGTGTTTTAGTATTTAATTATTGAAGATATATTTGATTTACAGTATTTACACGATGATTGTAAAGGAAATGTATGCACTTTTAGTCAAGTATATGAACTTTTCTCAAATTATTGACCGTATATTTTTTGTTAATATTTTATAAATAAAAAAGTTTGTATAATAAATCATTTAAAAAAAGTATATTGTTAATTTTTTAACCAAATCTTATCTTAAACCTCAATTTTTTTAAATTATACTCTAAAATAAATTTATTTCATCAGCTACATTCTAAATTCAACTATTCCAAATTTATTTTCTTCATTTCTAATTTTTTTATGATTTTGAATAAAATATAAAAGAAACGTCAGCCACATATCCATGGAACCTATTTTCAGAATATTTTATTAAAAAAATTGATTAATTTTGTATTAAATTTTTTTTTTAAATCGTGAGATTATTAGTCAAATTAAAGAATAGATTGTATTTCATTGATTACTATAATAATGATCTAAACCTTTATAACTCCGATGTCGAGTATAATTCGAATATCGATAAATAAGAGTGTAAAGGATTAATAATACTTTCCCATGATTGAATTTGATTTGTAAAAGGTTTTATTTGAAATTTAAAAGGTTGAATTTGATGTTTAAAATGTTGAATTCGATTTAAGAAATGTTGAATTTGACCCTATAAAGTTGAAATTCGAAGTGCAAAATTTGAACAAAGATATTTAACCAACATTATTACAATCTGCTACATTTCAACAACTCTATACATATACATACATAATGATGCAAATCCATCAAATTCGTCAACCTCATCAGCAACGAGATCAACTACTACGACCTTCGACCTTCCAACGAAAGACAAACATACGGGAATGGTGAGGCGTTATCTTCGCACGGCATGCACCTCTTAGCTTAAAAAGTTAACACGTTGTCAACCAAACCGAACACGACGTGACGACTTTATCTCGCAGCGACAATGTTTGAAATACGGGCTGACTAAATCCTGTTGACAGTGTGTCGAGCCCATTGCTAACAAACCGCCCTCGAGTCCCATCCCTTCGAGGGAGAGAGGGGAAACTTCTAATTAGCACGCTTGTGTATGTCGCTAACCGCGAAAACCGAACATGTTTTAAAAGTGAGACATGACGATTTTCGAGTGGATGAATAATTTGTGTGGTAGTTTTATTAATTGTTGAAAATTTTTATTTAATTTTTTTGTGAAAATTCTATCAATTTAAGAAATAAATGTGTTGAGCGTGTTTTTTTTTTCGTTTTATTTGTATAGAATTGTTAGGTGTTGTATAGGTGGTCGGAAAGGGCTAGTGCATTTTAAAAGTAAAATAAATAAAAAATAAAAACATGTTCGTAAAATTTTTGAATTTATTATTAATTTACAATTATTGAAAAATTATTTACTAAAAATTATTTTATCTAAATAGCGTCTGTTACGCTCCTGGCAATCTTCTAATCTTGTACGAAGATTTGTCATAATCAGTTCACGTTGACACAAACCCTGAGATACCAATGCCATCTCTACTGTGATATTCTGCTTTAATTGAGTTAATATTCTCGGTTTATTTTTGTACATCCTTTAATCGATCGGTAATACTAAATTTTCACAAACCGAGCTGCTTAGTATTGCACGCCCCCCACCCCTCCGCCCGTGCGTCTCTCAGTAATTTCAAAAAGAAATAGCACACAATTTTTCCGAAGACCCTATATTATAACATATATACCTAGTTTATCATGTGCATTTATTATGAAGTAATTTAAAAAAAATTCTTCACATGGTTTTCGAGAATAATTTCAAAACCAAAAAAATTTAATCTCAACAGAAATGTGTGATAAATAAAAAATATTTTCGCAAACACTTTCTATGGATTAAATCAATAAACGATATAAGTCAATGAACGATATAAACCAATGAACGATATAAGCCAATGAACGATATAATCGATGAATCAATGTAAATCGAATTGAAAATCACGTTTTTAGAACTAACGACCCTTCAATCGACAAGTAATCAATTTATTTTTGACGTTGTAATATTTCACAAATGGATATTGTATTTTAATTTTATTATAACAAATAAATTATAAATTTTCAAAAATCTTTTCAGTTAATGGCAATTTTTATATTTATTTGATCTATTAATAAACAATTTATAATAGATGCTTCTTTGTCAAATGATCAATAGTGGTAAAATACGTCGTTATATATTTTTGTAAATAGTTGTAAAAATCTATGTGTTTTGTCGGCAATATATTTTTGAACTATTTTTTTATCATAGTATAAATAGAACTATGGGTCAACATACATATTATATGGGAAAATACGTATTATAGAAAAATAAAAAAAAAGTTTATAAAACGCATAACTCATGATTAAAAAAGGAAATAAATTTTTATGACTTTAAGCCATATCAAATATAATACATATCATATTCCATGTGACTTTTGCGAAATACAAGGAAATAGGAAAAAAATAACCCATATTTTTTTTAATCAATATTAAATAAAGATAGCTTGAATTAATCTTTTTGTCAATATTCAACGTTACTCCGAAATATGAATACTGTAGACACCTCGTTATCCTCTCGGCGGCGTCACGAAATAAATAGAGTTTATTGTATAGGCAAAATTCTCTTCTTTTTTTTTCAAGTCTTTGATTTCTTAAAACGAATTGATGTTCGAAAACATAGTACAAATTATAAAATAAATATAATATAAATTTGCGATAAATTATAATAATGAGTTTTTTCTGATAACGCGGTTGATATTGACACGCGTCATACATTCAAAAGAATGGCATACATTTAAATACATTCAAATACATTCAGAAAAATGTTGTGAATGATATCAAGAAAATATGAAATATTTTGAAAATATTAATCATCATCCTCATCAACGTCAACCCGTTAGTTATCCTTTGCAGGACTAGGTCACTTCAACTAATGTTGAGGGATACCTCAGATAAAAACATAAAGATAGAACAGAAAAAAATTACCAGTTTAATTAAATATTTAAAATATCATGCCGTAATTTGTGGTCTAAAAATAGCGAAATCCAGGACTTCTAAATATTTTGCCTATCTATACGTTTTGCTTTGAATTTTTTAATTTATCTCCAATTTTTTTTCACTCACCACAGAAGCTCGCACGGAGGTGACTTTTGTGACTATTATTTTTAAAATAATCAATTGATTTGAATTTTTTATTTGATACGTAAAATTTGTGAAAAAAATATCTATTTTTTGTGAGAAGGGAAAATTAGTTTAACATTTTGAATTTAAATCTAGTCGCAGGGTCACAGTAAATATCATGGCATGCTGCGGGTTGTGCATCACTGCCTTATCGCGGGAGCCTACTATGTATTGATAAAGGAGCACTAGGGATCATAAAGCCCAACCCATCCCATGCCAACGAGGAAAAATCATAAGTTTTATTCTTTTTGATAATGTAAATAATGTATTATAAAAAGATCAAAAAATTCGAAATATTTAGCTTCTATGCACGATATGTGAACTGTGTATATACTCGTATATTGTGTATCCAAACTTACCTGCAATGTATACGATAACTGTGTTTTTCTTGTGATTCGGCGAACAGCTTTTTATATTTGCGTAAATACAAGTTTTGCTCAATAAATTGTATCAACACTAGCTATCTTACTAGAAATAAAAATAAGTCAGATATGTAACATAGTCCTATCAAACATATTCCCAAACTTTTAAGGAAAAATATTCAGCTGCTCACGTAATAAATCAAGACGGAATAATAGTGACAAATTCGGTCACGCTTCGTAACGAATTTACATGATTTATTAATTTATAATACTATATTTGAGTTAAAATTTATTTTTAATAAAAAAAATATTATTACAACTAAAAATAAATAGACATTTCATCGACGATAGTAACATCTAAAAGTAGTGGAGAAATTTCATTATTACGTTCATTCTAAAATTTCATAATTACGTTTTTTTATTAAAAAATTTAAATGTTGAAATACAAACGAACTTTTACATAAACTTACACATTTAAATAAATTTAATTTCGGTATCGAAGAATTCACTAGTCATTATTACAAAATTACATTATAATATCACATTTTATCATCTCACATGAATAATATACAGACATAATATATCAAAATACAAAACATTATTTCCTTTACTTTTTGATTTGATATCGTTTCACATACGACTTTTATCGAATCGAGATATCGGTCTTTCAATTCTAGTTAAAATTATATGCACCCATACATGTTATAATTAAAAACACTATGTTGTTTGCACATAACATGGAAAGAAATTATTTTTACGTTCTTCGGGCGTTGAATTTTTGTACTATGGGTGGGAAATTATGACTTTGCAGTTAATTTATTAATACGTCGGCGGTAAAAAAACATAGGAAAACGAACCCATGAACGTTAAATTTTCTATGAATAAGTTTTTGTCGTGTAGTTTTGCATTGTCGCTTATATAAATATATTTTTCACTACACGCAATGTTGCATGTATTATACTAGTAATTATACTACAGCATTTTCTGCAATGCAATCGATTTCTATTGAATGAATTCATCCAAAAATATTAACAACATTTTTTTGAATATCAGAATCGATTCAATTTACAATTCCAAATTCATTTAAAAAACATAATGTTGAAAATAACTTTAAATTTCATTATTTTATAAACATAAGTACAATTTTATAGTATCCAACATTTCAGAAAATTGAAAAAGAAACGGTACGGTTTTCCAAACAACTACTATTTTTTTTCATTTACATATTTGGATTATCAATGTCAATGTCAATAACAAATATGTTTTGAATGTAAAAAAATTTCTGAAAATACATAAGTATCATGAGAATTTTGACATTGAAAAAATCTTTCTTCACACAAATAGTCAGACATGATATAAAAATTTCATGGGTAATTGAAAAACTCGCAACTCCAATTTAAGCGAAAAAAATGGACATGTAAAGCATTTCCCTTTCGAGCGCGTAATTGAATTCGCCAATTTTCAATTGGGTCCGATGTAATTAATCCCAAAGTAAACGAGTAATCGAATTAAATTACAAATCCAATTTGAACGCAGTGACAATATTTACATACGATGAAATAATTTCATCTTCTGTCGTCGCTGTCCATTTATAATATACGTCGAATAGAAACATTATGTTTTACATAAGATTTCTAATAAAATATTATGAAAACTTCCGCATTTTCTTAATCTATTCTGTCGAACTAGAACAAAAATAATTCTCATTTCTTATATACAAAAATTTTATAATAATAATCATATTCAGTATAACATTTAATGCAAAACAAGATCTTTTTAAAACCATTCGAATTAAGAAGATTTTTTACAATATGATAAGAGAGATAAATTTCAAATAGCTATGTATAGAAACCGTTCTTCGGCATATCATCTTAAATTATTACATCCATTCACAAAATCACAAGTTGCTTAACTTCGACAAAACCTAAAAACCAATACATCAAGGAAAAACCAAAAAACTTTTCACATTATAGAAATCGTCAAATTCAACCGAACATTTCCAATTGAATCACTCATCCGAATCACGTACCTCATCGAATTGATCGACACGTACACTTTCGCGATCTAACAAGATCGACGTGGATCCTGATTGTTGACGTTGATCTTGTTGACTTTGTCGGGAACATATGTATGTCTAATCAGCAACTACCGATGACGTGCCGAACATCGATAATCTACATTTCGAATGACAATGTGGATTTCGGAAGCGTTCGTGTGTGTGGAAGATTATCGGATAGAAGAGAATTTTTAATTATTAAATATTATGTGTTAATTATGAATATTTTGTATGACAATTTTCTCGTATTATTCCTTCAATTGTATAGAAAATTATTGGTTAATTAAATGTAAATAGTCGAATTGAATTATATTTGCAGTGACATGTAATGAAAAAATATTAACGTTGTTACATTTGCTATGGAGTTAACATGGATATTACATGTTTTCTTTTTTCAAATATTTCATACGTTATCGCGAACGTTCATTTTATTTAAAGTACACCGATCCCATATTTCCCCCATCTCATTTGTACACGTGAACTTAACAATGAATCTTTTTCAAATATTATGTACATATGTCATACAATAAAACTATCTGTCTTCAAAATTGAACGTTCTCCTACACAATATATAACCATTATGAAATATAATTAAAAATCTGAATAACAAACTTATATGTATATTCCTGTTGATTTCACATATTTTTCAAAAATATTAGTTCAAAATGACATTGTTTTCAATGGTTGCATTTACATTAATATGCTTTTTCACTAAAATGATAATTCCATACAAATAGATTCCGAATTTAACGGTTTTTCCCGCACAACGATTTTCATCGAACATTGAACCGACACGTTCGGAAACAACTTCGTGAAATTCGAAATTTTTTACAACGAGCAAAAACTGCATACAAAACTAGCGTTTCGTCCAATTATGCAGGCTCCGGTTATTTATAATTGAATTTTCAATAGTTAGAAACTGCAACTCCGCGTTTTCAAATCAAATTTTTCACCGAAGCACACATTACGCGATATTAGCGATTTATTTTTTTTTCGTTTTCCCGCAGCTGAAAAATCGTTTTCCATCGGTAACGCGTTTGCATCAATGTAAATCATGTAACGATGGTAATTTTTCACGCGACGTGCGCAAAAGGATATATTACAGGTTCGATTAATGAGAAACGATTAAGGATATACGGATGGCTATTCGGGTCAATGCCTCCCCATAATTCTAATTGATTTCGAAATTTGGCGATTTATTTCTTACTATAAGGTTTATTGAAATACCAATAGAGTTCGACGAAGCTGTTGACGTATCAGTTGCAATGTTGAAATTCTTGAAATTTTTGTTATGAATCAATTTGAATTGAAGGTTTTTTTGTTGTTGGAGGTACTAATCGATGTAGTTAAGCGACAAATGGTGTGGACATTTTTGTGATTACAAGACAGGCAGACTATTTATGAAATGATAAGTCGATTCAAATCCTTTTTGCACTTTCCACTAGCGCATTTAAAGGATGCACAAAGTCACTCACTTATAAACGAAAACGAAACTCGTAAAACAAAAATTGAATTTAAATTACGGTTTCTTTTCTTTATAAAAAATTCAAAATAACTACTGTAGTTTCTAAGTACACAAACGCGTTACATTAAAATTCTCTTGGGCCTTTACTAAAAATTTTCAACGTGGCTTCTTCTCCTTGAATTTTTTTTTCTACTTTTACTACTTAAACGTAATTTATTTGTGACATGAACAAACACATTTTTTCGTGTTTAAAATAACCAAATATGTACGCAGTTACAAGTTATGAATAAATATGTTATCAATTGTCAAATAATGCAATGTGCAAAAAACCGTTATGATTAAGCGATAAAAAGGGGATTTTTCAAGCTGTATTTTTTCGTGTTCGACATCTATACAATGAACGACATTTAGATGTTAGATTTCAATATTTTTAAATGAAATTCGGATCCATGAAAAAATTTCAAACCCATATATGTATATATGTATGTAGATCAAGTATTTTTTGTAACCAATCTACATAATTAAAAATATAAAAACAACATAAAAATCTTTTATTAGTAACTATAGTATTTAAATATCATAAAATATAAATTTCCTACGAAAAAATAGAAATGTTTTTTTATGATATAATTATCCTTACTTTGCTCATTTTCTCTGAATATGTGATTAAAAAAAATAATGTCCTAGTTATCGTACGAATAAGACAGTCTTTTGCATATTACATTATTAAGCAATTGATATTTTACTTACTCATAAGTTAATAATTTCACGAGGCACATTTTTGTATAAATAGAAAAAAAACATAAATTATCGACGATCAAATTTTCCTGACCGAAATTTCCCTTAGAAGGATAAAGCACGTCAATGGATTTTCCGAACGTAAGCTTTTCTTCCAGAAATGCATTTTCGAAAGCGGTTTTCTGCGACAATAAGTTCGAATCGTTATCGTCCAGCTGAGGATTTGTATGAGAAAAACTCTCTGTGAAAAAAAAACTTAAGGAATTCCCGAAAAAGCTATTAACATGAAATCTTGCATAAATCTGCCATTATTGCGTTCACAATTAATTAAAAAAAAACAATAGACTTTATGTCTAAATCGTAATTTTAAATGAATTCATAATTTGCAATATATTCAACATATTTCAGTATATTTTGAAGAACAATTGATTAGCTTTTGAAATGCATTAATTACTAAAACTTTTTTAGTGAAATTTTGATCATATCTTTGAAATTTTACTAATAATAAGATTTTCAATTAAACACAGCAATATTTATTTCCGCTTTATTTCTAGATAAAAAAAACTCTTTTCTAATACAAAATAACAAAATTATCAACTCTGCATCATATCTTTTCAAAAATATTTCGAAATATAAAAAAATATTATGAATCCTCTATTGAATAAATTCTATTCACATAACTGTCATAGTAGAAAAACCAAATAAACACTGCATGAAAAATGCGCATCATTTCCTCATCTGAGTATATGTATTATAATTTCAATGCATCGCGTTGGCGGAATTAAAATTTTACTTGGGTTGAATGATTTCATTGGTTAAATATAAAATGCTTAATTTATTTTCAACATAAAAACTTACGTGATAATAAGCGGGGAATTCCTCACCGGAAAACGAATTATCTTATGTTTACATAAGCTTCAAAAATTTTATAACGCCATATAACACCATGTGGTCCATTTTCGAGATCTTCAAGTCGTCACTTATTCAATTATGAAATGTGTGAGAATCCATCCACATGTTGGTCTGAGTACTTTGTTTACTCACGATTTAAAATTAAATTATAATAAATATCAAGACTAAACTTCTACATTCAGAGACTCGTCAGTTTTTAAAGCTGCTCGTTTTTTCAATGTGCTCTAAGGATGGCTTGATTTGTTCGACATTCGAGTTGATAATTGGTCGTTTTTATCAAATAATGCTTGGACATACAAAATAAATTATTTTTAAAATGATTCACCACGTTCCAATATCGACCATGTTTCTTCGGAATCCGCTCTTCGTACGTTTTGTACCTTCGCCAAGAAGGTCAGCTCGCGGAAAGACATATTTTGATTTTTTTGCTCTCGTATTCTGTATGCCCTTTGAAAAGCAGACCTTCGCTATGTTTGAATAAAAATTAAATGTAGAGTTCCCAGTAAATGTAAATGTGGTACTCGTAATTTCACCAAGTGTGGCTGGCCCCCAGCTAATTGTAAGCTGGAGCAAGAAGCTGACATAAAATAGGGTATTACACATAACAGACGAGATGGCGGGTTTCCCTTGATTGTTAAAATGTTTAATTGCAAATGTTGATGAATATGTTTTTGTGTTGCTTACTATAAATGTTTTGAATAAATAAATGAATATATGGTGTGCAATGTGCATGTATGTATGTGTTTGTATACATGCATGTGTTTTTATGTTTTTATATTATTTTATTTTTCTATGTTGTATTTATTTTAACCACAGATAATTTACCAGAGGCATATTTATATTTTTAAATACTCTTTTAATTTTATTTAATTTACTTTTAAATACTTACATAAAAAATTCTATTAATATATACATATATATAATAATATTGATACATTATATATAATATAATAATATTAATAATTATAATATATTGTAAGGGAAAATTGTAGATCAATCGATTTCATTCATATTTAAATAAATAATTTATTAAATAAACTTTATAACAACCGAAACATAGTTGACGGAAATATAAAATACATTAATAAACATATATAGTATATATGTATGTTTAAATACTGGTATAAAATTAAAAAAACTGGAA